>CP136065.1:171016769-172216769 GCA_032622095.1 Siphonodentalium dalli | reverse complement strand
TGGCAAAATGCGATCAAATAAGACGTTTTTGTCAGCGCGAAGATGCCGAAAAATTGGAAAGAGCAGCGAATGGGGTGTCTTCCGCCATGGATTTTGGGAAGTTCACGAATGTCAGTGGATTTCCATGCAAATCTGCGGAGCAAAATTCTGAAAGTTACGGAGTTGCACATACCTGCATACTTCTCAGTCTTCTGAGTGTGACTTGATGCGGTACTATAGTATAAGAAACAGCAGGTATTTATCTGGTGGGTCCGCTTTGTAAATTATAAAATTTTGCAATAAATATATTTTTGATAATTTTTTTCTGGATTTACATCACTTGACCTACATATTAATTTGTCAGATTTGAAATATCAATATTGAATATAAAATTCAAAAATAAATACACTAACATCTATACAAGTTCCAATCGGACCTGCCAGATAAATACCTGTTGTTTTCAAATATACCACATCAAGGCACACTCGGAAGTATGTGCAACTCTAGTTCAGTCATGATCAACGTAGTGCGTATCCTTGGGTACAGGACGTTTCGTACCGTGGTCGTTTCGTACTTGGTCGTTTCGTACCATCTGGTCATTTCGTACCATATTGTTTGGTCGTTTCGTACCGCATTCTTTGGTCGTTTCGTACCATGTAGAAAATCAATTGGTCGTTTCGTACCGTGTGTTGGAAATGTGGAAAACACGGTATTTTATATATATATTTATATTATGTATGTATAATTATTCATGTTTTGGAATGCGGCGAAAGATATTATGAGATTTGCTTACATCGAATGTGAATAACAATCACGCTGACAATAGTATTCATCTGATTGACTGCGGGAAAGATCTTATGAGATGTTTTTACAACAAGTGTTAATACTAATCATGCTGTATAAACAAGAGGTGAGCTCTTACTGATTACCACTAATTACCACCTGGCTTCTTGATCACACCTTTTCGTGAGTTGTTTTTGTTGGAATCCTATAAGTAACATGAGATCCCCCATCATTTCATCATTCATCTCACAATCATGTCTGACTTTCTCTCCGACGTTAATTGTATGGACTTTGACAAGGCAACATGGAAGTCCAAACACAAGTTACTACCAGAGGTAGAAAGACGTGGTTGTTATTTTCACTGGACCCAGGCCGTGAATAAGCAGATTCAAAAGAAAGGGCTGATCGGCAACGACAGACATGACAGTAAAGTTGGTTGGTGAAAAAAAAATTAAAAGGTACCAAAGACTCCAGTATCGGGAGAACCAGGCGCAACTATTCTGCTTGTGGAGTAACTACGAAAACGGCGGCATCTCCACCAGTGGTCTTTTGAAGGCATGTTCAAAACTGTTTGCGCCAACAGTTGCTGTCCTTGCTGTCGAGCCTGCTGATTGTTAATCAAATAACAAATATCATGTCCCATATTATTGTGTAAAATAATGTTGTTAATATGTTATTGTTATTTTAAAATAAAGAATAAAGTATGAAATTAATACTGTTTTCCCCCATTCCCAACATGGAACAACACACGGTACGAAACGACCAATTGATTTTCTACATGGTACGAAACGACCAAACAATGCGGTACGAAACGACCAACAAATATGGTACGAAACGACCAGATGGTACGAAACGTCCAGGTACGAAACGACCATGGTACGAAACGTCTAGAAGCCGTATCCTTCCTTGCTGGAAGCAGCAATCTGCGAAAGCGGTCATGTTGACTTAAAGAACAAATACAGAAAAGAACAAATACAGACGAGATGATGGATCAGTCACAGGCATGCTGTTTGAGGTAAAGCTACCACCCCTCGAAGAATGAAGGAAAGAACAGTGACTGGTTCAATACCACAAAATAGTCAAGGGGTTGGTTTCAGCCCTGCCTAAAGCCTGATTATCTAGAACACGAGAAGAAAGACACAAGGGAAATACAGCCAACAAAATTTTAGGACTGTGTCAGTCAAAATCCGGTGGAGAAGGAGGTGTGTAACAACACAGAATCGTTCCAACTTCTGCGTACCAGCAGCTCGCAATACGAACACTCCTTATTTGTTAAAACAACTGTGGAATTGAACTACCTGGAACAGACTTCAGTCGGTTGTTGATGTCAGTGATATTGACGGTTTTCTATCTGCTCTGCGAGGGGAACAACAGTATGGAGTGTTTTCAACAATGCTAACAAGGAGCTATTGCTTAACCCTTTGAGTGCCAGGGGCCGATCTCATCGGCCCTAAACCTACAAAATAAGTCTGTTTAAGAATATAAGAATAAATTATTAAAATTGTAAAAAAAATTGTAAAAAAAAAAAATTGTTAGGCCAATGCATTCTCTTATATATGCGAGACGACCTATGGTCGACTCGCATATATAAGAGAATGCATTGGCACAGGGTATATGGGTTGATACAAAAATCGACCTGGCACTCAAAGGGTTAAATATTTAAAAATTATGCTTGTTTATCATATATAATAAATTATTTTTCAATTATTTCGCTTGCTGCTTATATTTATACTCCAAAATAATTTTGGATGGCTCAAACAACAACATTATCATTGCATATATTAAGTACTATATGGGAGATTAATCTAACATTTAATGGCTGATTTAAACGCTTAAGCGTAACTCCATTACGCTTAAGCATAATTGGTTTGTATTGCCTTGCAACGTTATATGTAATGGTAGGCCTACATGTATCTAACTTAGTAAGGTTTAATGTTCTGGGCGGATGGTAAGATTACTAGCATCGTAATTGACTGCATCAATTTCAGCTTCAGGGGAGTTTTTCCAATTCTATTACGCTTTACTTTAGCGTGAATGCATTATGTGTGATCGTAAATGAATTACGCATAAGCATAATGTAATACGCTTAAGTATGGTATAATGGAAATCTAAATTACACTTAGGCATTGCGAATTAAGCTTAAATTCATGCTTAAGCATAATGAATTACACTTAAGCGTGATTGGCAATTAAATGTGAATTTTGCCTCCCATATGTGTACTATTGTTGTTTCATACACTTTGCCCCACGTGTTTGGTTGTTTCGCACCATATATTTGGCCATTTCTCACCACATGTTTTGTCGTTTCCCACAACTGTCATGCGTTGCTTTTGAAAAAAATCCTTTGAAAAAGAACATACAGTAATACCCAAAGTAATGACCCCTTAACCACACCAGGATTATGGAAAATAATTCAGGATTTAGTTGGAAATATGGCTTGTTGCTATTCGTTGGAAAGCTCTCGTCGAGAGCTTTCCGATGAATGGCAACAAGCCATATTTCCAACTAAATCCTGAAAAATTACCCATAATTCTGCTGTGGTTAAGTGGTCAATTACTTAATTACTTTGGGCATTACTGTATTAAGTTATCTGATGACAACGCGCCAATTGGACACATTTTATTTTTTTTTAAATCCCAAATTGTGACAAAGTTCACGTTATTTAAAAAAAAACATATCAATAGACCCAGTCTAAATAAAATTAGACCGTGTTTCATTTCTTTCTTTAATACGAGTCTGGATATCTATCAGACTGCAATATACCTTATACTAAATGATACGATTCATCCAGATTATACCGGTATGAAACTGGCCACTTGGAAGGAAACATTTATGGGGGGGGGGAGACAACCCCACTGTGACATCGTCGCCACCTCGCTGACAGTCTGAAGTTAAAATGAACCTGGTTCTCTATGGATGAGTGATTCACCGATAATTGTTACTTTTGGCCTCTCATAACAAAATGCATATATACACAAGCGTATGGTAATAGCATATATGAAGACTGGAGAAAATTTCATACTAAAATAGGTTATCAGTACATACAGTAATGCTCTAATTAATCGACCTCTTAACCAAAGCAGAATTATGGGTAACATTTCAGGATTTAGTCGGAAATATATTTCCGACTAAATCCTGAAAAGTTACCCATAATTCTGCTTTGGTTAAGAGGTCGATTAATTAGAGCATTACTGTACATGTGTATATACCAATCACATGTATATTGAGTTTTAAAAAAAAGTTTCTGAACCCCTTCGGTTGTAAATAGAATGCACTCAGTGATTCTGACTTCAAACTTGTGCCTCCTAATTATATAGGTTGATTGAGTTGAAAGGTTAGAAAATCAGTGCCCTCTCTTGAAATTATTTCTTAAGGAATAATCTCTGTTTCATATTTTGATTACAGTTTAAAGATGGTCTATATATTCTTATTACAAGTTTTATATATTTTCCTGGGTATAAAATAATGTCCGGAAATGCTTCAATCAATTACTGTTCATTCTATTTTGAATTTTCTGGTATATATACTAGTATACCTACAAATAATTTGTGACATTTTACTGCTTGAGGAAACGTTCGGAGCATAGCAAGCAGGAAAATAGTAAAAAAAGATTGTCCCAACTGATTATCAATCTGACAGTTGTAATATTAAATGATAGAAGCGTTTCTGGACTGGTGTCTTTGACAACTTGACTTATCATTATTATTTTATACCCTAGAAATTATAGAAAACAATTTAGGAAGAGATGATCCATCTTTAAGCCAATCGAGCTAAGTTGATCTATTTCTCCATGTTCTTCTAATAGGTGATGTTTTTATCGAATATATTTGCACATTTTACCCACTGCCGCACTGCGAGTGCATTGGTCCCTTTAATATCAAAGTTTCATGTAAAAGTGGTGAAAACTGTAATATTAAACAAGAACAATAGCTTTAGTTAACACAAAATTCACTGAAATATTTTCACAGTGGGGTTTCTGTGAGGAAAAAAATATTTGTTTTCCTCATAGAATCTCCACATATATATTCAGACAGACAGATGAGGAGGGGTGTTGAAAAATGCTTGGGGAAAACAGTTGTAAAGAGGGAAAGAAATTGGTTGCGGGGCTGGGTGAATTGCAGAAATGGTCAAAGGTAAAAAAGTAACATACGTGTCTGAATATATATTAACACCCCCCCCCCTCCAGAGCAAATTGAAATAATTTAAATCCATATACCCTGCTTTTCTCATGGCATTTGTTTTGGTGTTTTTGGTGATTAAAATTAACTTATGACTGAGATTAATCCTTCAGTCATGATACTTTTCCAAAAATGACATTTTTTTGTATTTTTGTCTGTTTAACAAATGTTGGGGCATAAATAGAAAAAAACAATCAGTAGAGAGTGCACTGGCTTAGAAGTTCAATACAAGTATTGTTAGCTTAATGCATTCTCTTATATATGCAAGGCATCCTATGGGAGACTCGCATATATAAGAGAATGCATTGGCACAGGTTTTCAAAAAAATTCATGAAGCTCCAGTTATGGAAGGATTAATCATAAATAATGGTCTCCCATATGGCACCTTGTATATATAAAAGAATGCACTGGCTTGCATAGTCAAGATAAATGTTGTTAGGTCAATGAATTCTCTTAAATATGTGAGTCTGCCAATGGGAGACTGGCATATATAAGAGAATGCATTGGTATAGTGTTTTTGCAAAATTTCAGGAAGCTCCAGTCATGAAATGTGCAAAATTATTTGAACTTTCCTCTTAGAACACTTTAAATTGTAAAAATATAGCATCGCAAGGTGTTTGGAAATCCCTTCAGTTTGTAAGTCTAACACACAATTTGTTCAAAAATAGTTTTGTCTTCATCATAGACTAATAAAGAAATCATGTTTTGTACACAATCTACATTGTAGTCAGAAAATTACTAAAACAATGAAAAGGCTGTACAAAAAATTTCTAGTTTTTGAAATATCTGACCATCATATATTGAATTTGGCTCAGTGTGATACACTCCCATTCTTGAAAACACACAACTTGAAAAATCCTTACTCTAACAGATGGATTAATAATTATCTCTTTCTGTAACAATTATTTTATAGTTTCCTGTGTATAACATAATAAATATGAATCAAAGACCCTTGCCTGGAAACACTTCTATCAATTAGTATTATAATAGTATACAATCAATTTCCAGTATTTTAATGGTATCTCCGGCTTATTTTTATAACCAGTAAACTATACAACACATGTTAGAGGAAGAGATAATCCATCTTTAGTGAATCCTGGAAATTTGTAAATGATTAAATTTCTTCTGTAAAGCAGGAAAATAAAATCTACAAAACATGCAGTTGGAAGGACTTGGGAGACTCGAATATATAATATAACCATTTCTTGATGGGAACTGCGCTGGTGGAGCAATGAATCATGTGCCAGTGCATTCCCTTATATTTGCAGATACCATACTAGGTAGCCTCACATATATAAGAGAATGCACTGGCTTACAAGGTCAAGGTAAATATTGTTAGGCCAATGTACATGTAATGTATTCTCTTACATATTCTAGGATCCCTACTGGTAACTACCATATATAAGAGAATGCATTAGCACATGGTTTTTTCGCAATATTTCCAATGCTCCAATCATGGAAGGGTGAATGCTGCTCCCATAATGAAAGGGTTAATTGATTTTATTCCAAATAGACATTTTTTGTTTTAGTTTTAGTTCCGACCCTCCAGGTTTGGTATTTTGTCTCATAAATGAACCACATACAGTAATGCCCTAATTAATCGACTGCTTAACCACAGCAGCATTATGGGTAACTTTTCAGGATTTAGTTGGAAATATGGCTTGTTGCCATTCATCGGAAAGCCATATTTTCGACTAAATGCTCAAAAGTTACCCATAATTCTGCTGTGGTTAAGGAGTCAATTATTTAGGGCATTACTGTACTATGATGGTGGTGGTTCTGCTGAGTTTAGTAAGGCCAAATCAAATTAATGTTCTGTTTCTGAGACACTGCCACTTCATTATTATATGGGAGAGATTTCCAATGAATGGCAACAAGCCATATTTCCGACTAAATCCGGAAAAGTTACCCATAATTCTGCTGTGGTATTGGAGTCGACTAATTAGGGCATTACTGTAGTTTTGATTACTCTGACTACTGATGGTATACATGTACTAGCACCTGCCATAAATCATGAATAACAGAGGTGAATCATGAGTACCGGATACAAAAAATATAGGATAGAAGCCATGGTTATTTCACACTGTTATAAATATGAAAATAATTACATTTTTGCTGCTGAAGTATTGTCCATAACTCCAGCTCATCAAGAAGTATGAGACTGAATTATATCAAAATATGTCATTTTGACAAAAAATAATCAATTTGATGCTCAATGACAATTATTCTCAGTGAGATATATCATACAGTTCCAGGAGATTTCACTCCATTGTCACTATCCATATTTTCTTATCTGGTACCTGCTGGTACACAGAAAAATCACCTATTTGTTATTAGTATTCAGAATAGGAGTCTGGGGTCCGCCATGGGAGGGAGGGACATCATCAATATCATGAAGAGATATATTTAAGAAGACTTATTTTAAATGATTTATTAATAAGGTACTTAACACAATAACACATGTATGAATTTTCACTAATGAATTAAATTTAATATAATTAAAAAGTCTGTTAATAACTGAATATCACAATTGACTGTCACTAGCTGTGATAGACTTGCAATTGAATTTATTAATTGAGTAATTGGCAATCATGAATATTTTTGTGGGACAAACCCCAGCTTCTGGCATGATTTAGTCCTTGTTTAAATTATTGTTGAATGTTGGGTCAACAGCCTGGAGCTATCTAGTTGAAATTGAAGAAACCCCCTCCCCTAGATCATGCCATGAATCTTTACTCTGCTTATCGCCTGTAGAGATCTTATTCCATCAGTACAAAACTTGGGAACTTTTTTATGTTTTGATAGGGAACTTTATAACATTGAAAAAACAAGGCAGGGAACATATTTATTTGTTTATAATTGTTCCTCGATAATCAACTTCAAAGTATGGGGGAAATTCCATGATTGTAAGTGCGCATAGCAAACTCACCCGTCAAGTCTGTTAAATAATGTCATCTCGAGCTGGCACTTTCGCCTACTTATGAATAAACTGTTAAGCGACAGGTATTAACAAAGAAATATATTCCCGTGTTATTTTTTCAGCTTTATAAGGTTCCCTATCAAAACCTCAAAAAGTTCCCAGGTTTTTCATTGGTACAATATGATTTCTACGGGCATTAGCCTCTGGGAGGCCAAATTGCCATTTAGTAATGAAGTGTGATTAAGCGCAATTAATTGCACTTGAGCGCAATTAATTGCACTTAAGCACAAATAATTACACTTAAGCAGAATTACTTGAACTTATCATTGTTCTTAAGCGCAATCATTGATCTTAAGTGCAGTCGATTGCGCTTAAGCATAGTAATTTGTTCTTGAAAACATAATTATTTGTGCTTAAGCGCAATCAATCTTGCTGTGCGCAATCAATTGGCTAATCTTAAGCGCATTTCATGGTTATATGTAACTATTATATAAAACACCCCTGGTGAATAAATAGGTTTATCCATAACTCAACCTTATAGTTCTTACTGACATATCACCTCTTGTTTTCATTAGTTTGGATGGGTAGGGAGCAAGTCTAAGTTCTTTATTGATATGGTAGACTCGCGATAGCATTACCTTCTGTTTTAGTTCAGGAAATTCGTGATAGCATTGACTTCTGTATTAGTTGGTGCAACTTTGATTTTCGAGTATATACCGGTATACATGTGCACCATATGAGGGAAGCAGGTCCTCAGTGACACCATATTCGCGCTACAGTTTATGACATGGACATACTACAAGAGACGCTGATTTAATAAAACTACCAGAGCTCGAGGAGTGAGACACCAAAGCTCCCAGAATGAAACACATATTTTTGGGACAGGGATGCTGATAATATGACAATATTTAGGGTTTTTCACACGATTTAAGTAAATAAGTAAACCCTCATACAGTGACACCACATTATTGCTATATGACCATAGCTATGGCCCAAATCTGTGCAAAAATTCTTTAAAAAAAATATATTAAAACATACTAGAGGAGACATCCATTTTTTGGATATAAGGGATGCTGATAATTATATGACATTATGGATTATCTTTGAATGTTGCACACATACAGTTAGAGGTAACTGTACTAGGCTTATTTAAAAAGGTTAAAATTAGCACATGCTCTTCTTGTGATGCTAGGCGATACTCCAGGTTATGACAATTAATATTTTATGGGTAGGCTAGATAGTAGTTACAATTAATTGCACTTGAGCGCAATTAATCATGCTTAAGTGCAACTCATAATGCTTAAGCATGAATGCCCTATTTGTACTTAAGCACAATATTTTATCGCACTTATGCACAATCGTTTGCCCTTAAGTGCAATAAATTTTGCTTAAGCGCATTCAATTGCACTTAAGCGCAATTCAATGTGAATGTGGCCTCTCATAATCATATTACCCAGAGTAGAGATCATTCATGGCATGATCTACACTTCCCCCAACAAAAAAATATATCTAATATTGGGCCACACATTTTGAAATTAGTCATTTTAATACTATACGGGTCACTGTTGAGACTTGTTGAATTTGAATCTGCAGGGTCTGTATGTAGTCAGTGTAGGCATAATGCAGCCAGTCCAATCCAAAGCCATACATGCATATTAGTACATTTCAGTGTCAAATTGCACTTGCTACATGTACATTTGTCTGACGCTATCTAACCACACTGTTTTTTTTAAATCTGCGTGTTTGAACGATTGGTTCTCCAACAGGTCCCATTGAGACCCGAGTCACTCGGCTCCTTGGTCATCAGGCTGAGAATTCCCGCTGTTGACAATATTCAATTACAATGTCAACAACACACGAACTTATTCGAAACGAGTTTTGACCAGTTTTCCAGGCAATAATCGTTGAATTCATATGTGACGACCCAACACTCAACGCACCATACACCGAGTTAAAACTCCGATAATCTAATTCAAATATACGTTCTAACTAGGTTTTAATTAATTTACTTCGTCTTGAGAATGAGAGTGATTTATTATTCCAAAGTCGTAAAAACAATCGTATCAAATTGGTGACGAAAGGTCGCCGACCAATCGGATCGAATTGTGGCTAAAAATAGATATCTGCGGGATTCCGCCTTATCATTGCTTCAGTCAATGGGGGTATATTGGTGAAGATTGTTGTGTCACTTTAAGGCTTGTTGACCGACGAGGAGTGATGACTATAGCTCCACCAGGACTTCATCTCAGGATTCCTACCAAAAAACTAAGGGCCATAACTCTGGTGAAAATTGACAGACAGAACCCAAATTCGAACTTGACCTGTATTTTATGCCAGTAAAGTCACATACCGAACTTCAGTCCATTGAGTTTAGATTTACAAAGTTATCATCCGGAAACGAAAATTGAGTGCAATTTCAAACAAAAAGGGCCGTACAGAGTTTGCAATCTTTGAATTTCTTTTTGTTTTCTTAAAATGTGCCCAGACATCTGATTTGCGCATTTCTTGAGTATCCATGATACCATACCGTCTACCAGTAGCAAGTCGGACGGAAAGTAAATGTCAAATGACCAGGCTGTACTGCATTGTAACCTATTTCACCGATCTTTGCTGAAGACACGGTGCTCGTGTTTTACCGGTCATTGGAACCAGGAACATCAAAGACGACGTCATGCATCTTCGATGTTAAAGCCGCCAAAGTCAGACTATGTAACTTGCAATTCATGGAAAACTTTTGATTGAAGTATGTAATTGGGCAGGATTAACACAAAAGTGTACTGTAGGTTTGTTTGTGCAAGGGAACAATGGAGCAAAGCTACTATGGCGGTGTGAGATGTTAAGAAAAGAAAAACCTCTTTATTTCCGATACCCTGTCTGGCTGAGATTTTCTTGATTGCCTCAATATTTTTTTTCAATTCTCTCCAGAAGGCTAGTCCATTTGTGAATATTTATTGTTTTTCCCCAATCGCAAAAATAAGTCAGTTATTAAGCTCAATGTTAGAGATCTTACTGCAGAGTGAATGAATTCAAGGGACAGCATGTTTTTATCCAATGCTTCGCTCATTTTCAATACACATTGATCTACCATATTCCATGGGACCGTGACTACACTATTATATCGCTTACGACTGAAAGGTTTGTTTGTCTGGAAAATTATCCCAATGTTATCAGAAACAGAGAAGTTTTTTGTTTTGGCCTAACCTCCCACGGGCAGATTGAAGCTCATATTTAATTTTCACAACATGTCTCCAGTGTAATACTAATGAGTTCGACACCTTATCAACCAGACTTATTGTGAAACCCATTATGACATGCAGCTTTGATAACAAAAACATTATGCAACCCATTATATCATATCTGCACAATTACAATATATGTTTGATCTTGCACTAGATTTTGAATTTTAATACACGTAATTTTGACTGTATACCATTTCCCCCCCCCCCCCCCCCCCCCCCCCCCCCCCCCCCCCCCCCCCCCCCCCCCCCCCCCCCCCCCCCCGAGTGATAAGGTTTGTGGCAAATTTGATAAAGTACACATGTTTTGTTTAAAAGCTAGTGTTATCAGTCTCGCGCTGATTAAGGACCTGAATACTTTAGTTTTCGTCGTTAGCATCGCACATGTGTGTTACATAGCGGTTAACTGGCTGATCGTTCTTCAACCGGTTGTCGACGGTAGCCTGTTGTCAACTGGATATCCGTTTCAGCACTACTACACAAATGAAAGTCTTGTGGTAACATCCAAGAATGCCGGACTGCTGAGTATTGCACTAATCAACAATAATATACCAAGTAATTTATTTCATAAGACAGAACATGTCCCAAATCAATTTTGATAGCAGGAATTAACAACGATAACACTATTCATTGTTGCCATAAAATACACTGAGAATAATCTTAAAACATATCCCCAGTATGGAGATAAAGTCAAAGTAAGTCAATAATAGTTTCGTTATATCCCGCCTGGAGCCCCCAGCAAAAACATGTAAATGACTGACGTGTTCTCATTTTCCGCCAAAACGGATATGCTCAACACTCAATTGTAAATTTCATAACACTTTGGTTAAAACTCTGCCATATTATGTCAAGTAACTTTGGTTACAATTAGCAAGTGATCGCGATTTCTTTAGTTCTTTTCGGGTGGCTTTCCTTTGGGTGTTCTGGTTGAATCACTTTCATGCACAAGTAATTCATTGTAACGCATCATCAATCTTACTGGACACTGCATCAAAAGTAACAATCGAGAAAAAACTGTCTGCAATAAAAGTTAATCTTCGATATATAAATTGCAGACGACTACCTTTTTCTCAATCACTATTTCTGCTGGGATGTCCATTAACTTCAGCCTCATCAACCTCTTTGGAATGCAGACTATTGAACAAGCTATGAGTTCTGTACATGTAATTTGAATGATTTCGCCACTATAAATAGCTTCAGAAGATAATACCTGTATTATGAAATCACAGTACAAATAGCTTTATGATTGACAGAATGATATCTCCTTTCCTTCTCATGGGTGCTGCCTGTTGAAATTCTTGTAAATACTTAATTCAATTATCCAATAGGTCAATTCATAGACACTTTTAAGTGTTTTATTACTTGTCGGAAACTATAAATTTGTCAACACTAACAATAGTATCGCTTGTTCAATAGTCTGCAATCAATGGTGGTCTCATGTGTGTAATTTTATGATTAATGCTTTGGGTATCGGGCCATGAAATAAAATATAATTCACCCATGGAAATAATGGAAAAGGATATTTCCAGAATCAACTTAATTACATAATATATGTAGCTTTGGATTGCTTTGGGAGTATCTCAGGTGCAAGGGAATGGCTACTTTTCAGTGACAACCATCCAAATTTTCTCCTGACTGGGCGAACCATGGTCGTGTTATGTGCTTCCCCAATACAGCCTCATTTATTTTCCCCTGGCGGGAAACCCTGCTTAAGGATAAATCCCAAGATCAACATAAGATGATAATATAGTATGCTCGGGATACAAGTAGAACAGGTTTGAAAATTTCTTCCATCTAATAATAATACAGATCCAAATAGTAGATTTGTTTCCAGCTTCTCCCAGAATCATTGCCAGATTGGCTATAAACTCATATAGTAATAAATCTTGTTTTATAATTTATCTAACACCGATAGATGATAGATGCAATGTACCAGTATACTAGTAGTAATCAGTAATTGTCACCTTGATACAATTATAAAGGTAAACATAATTTGTCCAGATTTTTGGCAGCAATTATATTTATCTTCGGGAGCATTTCTGCGGGCTCATATTATGCTGGTGAATAAAACCAAATAAACATGCAAACCCAAATAAGGATCAAATAGGGCGTTATTTTTCTTTTGCCGAAAATTTTATAATCGTACATGTATAATTATTTGGATCCTGAGAGTATAGTTCAAAACCGCTGCATGGAATGAAGTTACAAGACTAAAATTGGGTTTCTAACATTTTTTTAATTGAAATATTCGATAACAAATATTTCAAACTCTATCTTCGCACTCAATGATCACGATCTTGCTTACAGAAATATACAAGTACACATTCAATCAATTTCTTAAATATAATGTCATTAATTAATGAGCACTGTTAAGCTGTGCCACCAAAACCAGCTAAGAAATCTTTCACCACTTTCTTCAATTTCTCTTCCGAGTCAGGTGAAATGGCTCCCTCTTTGGCTATTGTAGCTAGTAAATCTTTTTGTGTTCCCTTGATGTGAATCAAGTATTCTTCCTCAAATTTGGTGATTTTGGATGGGTCTACTTTATCCAGAAGTCCTCTGACTCCAGCGAATATAGTACAAACTTGTTCTTCAATAGCCATTGGAACTGTGAACAAAATATTTCAAGATGATAAGGACTTTATGAGAGTGTTGGCATCTTAACACATCAAAAATATGAAAGTTCCCCCCCGACATATTACACACCATCTGAAAAATTCTGAGGCTGATTGTCGGGAAATTTATGTAAAATTTTCAGTATATTAGGACTGATTAAGTGAGCTAATGACCCGTTGAGTGCAAGCCTTGAAATAGTGGAGGGTGAATTTAGTGATGCTACCCCGCATATCGGGCTAGCATCACCAAATTCACCCTCTGGGAATCTCATTCTGCTGAGGTGTAAGCAGAATGAGGTCCCCAGAGGGTGAATTTGGTGATGCTAGCCCGATATGCGGGGTAGCATCACTAAATTCACCCTCTGGGGACATCATTCTGCAAATGACAGACACACTATTTCAAGGCTTGGTTGAGTGCATGCATGCTTGAGTGAGCACTGGATGTGCAGAGGTAGTGCTAAATTCAAAAGTCACACAACCGTTATGTGGTTAGAACACTCATTTACAGACTAATAAATGATATGAGAAACATATTAGTTCGGCATGTAACCATGTCAAGACAAAACTTGGGGGCACTGTGTCCTCATCGTAATGAGTAGACACTGGATTCAAAACTGCTATGAGGTAAGAGGTTGGTAATTCCTCTTGCAGTAGATGATGAATGTCACATCGTTTAGTATCATCCACTCCTTTGTAGACTGTTCGCGTCCAATTTACAAATTACCTGTATACGTGATAAAATTAATTCAATTTACGACCATGTAGTGTTGTTTATGTTTACAGTTGGAAATACTGTACGAGGTCAAACGCTTTTTTACATGTCTTAAATTATGTAAACATTCTGATCTAATGTATATAATAGACTGAATTAACACTTTCAATTGGCAACTGTTGTGAGTTCAGAACAAATAACATGTTTTCTATGGATAAAAACACCCGGTCACAATTGTGAAATTTGATTACATTTAATGGTGGTTTTAGATGAGCGGGTGGTCTGGGTGTAAAGACTGTCATAGAGGAGACTCTGAGGTAAAAACAGCATCTCGCCTACAGGCTACAAATATAATTAGCTGGTTTACATACGAGCAAACTTGGACTAAAATTTGATAGCTTCCATCTAGAAGTGATCCCTTAACATGTAAATTTACACAACATTTATCCAATAAATGTGGGCTGCAAGTGTGCCGATGAATTCAATGGTAAATTCAAGTGGTTTTTTTTTTAAATGTGGAAAAATTTGATGGCTCCTATCCAGTGACCATTCAACCAAAAGATCCATATAAAGATTGGCGACAATCGAATGAGGGATATGGTCTGTAGGGTCTGCCAAAGGATTTAGTCATGCAAAGAGTAAAATCTTAGATGGCCACTCGCAGTCATGATTTTTAACGAAATACAGAAAAATTAGATGGCTCCCATCTAGTTGTCACCCCCGAAGATCCATATGAAATTTGATGAAGATAGGATGAGGCATGTAGTGTGGAACAGTGTGCCTTCAAATGTAGTCATGCAAAGAGTAAAATCCAAGATGTCATTAAGTTTTCAATAAATATGGGCTGCAGGGTGTACCAATGAATTCAAATGTGAAATCCAAGGCTGCTGGTGGCCATGATTTAAAAAAAAATTCTGAAAAAAATTGACGACGCCACGAAGAACCATATATGAAATTTGCTTACAATGGGATGAGGGATGTGGCCTGTCGACTATTGTTGACAGACGCATGCACAGACGATGGAAGCCAACTCATGGCAATCGCTCAAACTTGACTTTGTCAAATTGATCTAAAAACATCCAAAGCTCCTTGTCAATGTTCAATAAAGTTAAATGTTTCCATTGTCTCATTACTGAGGTCAGTTCAGTGAAATTATTTTGCATCTTCCATTTTCTGTCAAAACTTTTCTTTTAACCGATACAATTCATACATAGTAATAAATTGTGTTTTAGACAAGACAGTCAATGACTGTGGGTCGCTCACCAGACTGTAAGGACTGAGAAGACAGGGACTCTGAAGACTACAAGAGTCAGTACTTGACAGAATCACTTAAGTTCTAAACATGGACATAGCTGGATGTTCTCAAATGAGCAGGGCTCTTCACCTTGAAATTTCTAATTGCACATCACTGACAAATTTCCAACCTCTTACCTTTTAAAGAGGACAACCATACCACAGTACTAAGTTCATAAAAATCACTTTGTACATTCCTCTTAGGTTGAATTTTACGACTGGTACCAGTACTTCAAGCTTTCAAACGTTTGATAATTACCAACCTGACACCCCCATAAAGTTCAAATTTGTGGCCAATTCGGTCCAACAGTTTAACCTGAAGTAGAAACATATGGACTGATGGTTTAAAAACATACATGTTAGAAAATCAAACCAAACTACGAGAACAGTTCTAACTTATTTTTGGTGTGAACATCTAATCTACAACTAATTTAGTATCGGGCATGAAATTTTTAACTTTTGATCAAAATAGGGGGTCAAATCTCCACCCCTCCCCATTGCCCACACCCAGGCTGTCTAGAAATCAATATTATTATACCAGTACGAAACAGCATAGAGGCGAGTTAAATCTCATATCTCTGCCCCTATTAGAACAAATGTGAATCCTCATCTATGAGATCCATTCATCTAGTAATATCAATATACCCCCCAATTTTCTTTGAAAAATCTAGTAATATCAATATACCCCCCAATTTTCTTTGAAAAATCAGGGTATGATTTCACCTGGATAAGTGCTGGTTAAGAAACTAATATTGGAACAGCCGAGTCTGTATTTAGTGTCTGACCTTTGCAGATGAATTTAATGACAATATTCCGCAAGGTGGACTAACATCACCGAATTCACCCTCTGGGGACCTCATTTCCTAAAAATGACCCCATGAACAAATCTGAACACCAGTCACCCAAGGCCCCTCCATACCAAATATAAGCAATATAGGCCTAATGGTTCTTGAGAAAAAACTGTTTTAAGACTTACTATGGAGGGAAAGAGTTATGGCCCTGGCTTGGCACCTAAATGTATTTGATGTGATGAACTTAATTGAACAAATCTGATTGTGAGACACCTAGGGAACATGCACACTGAACTATATAAACACATTCCGTCTTTAATATGGAGAAGAAACAATATTTTCCTAAATAAGTAAAATATATATCTCCTAGAAGTATCTTGCCCACTGAACTATATGATGAATTCTATATCAAAACAAGAGTGGAAGGGGTTAAATATACAATACCAAAATCCATACAGATGAAGAACATGCTAAGAAAAATCTAGGTAAGAAATATGAGGCTGTGATGTGTCCTAAACAAAAATTAAAGGTCAAAATGCAAACATTAAATTTTTTGTTTTTAAAGTTGTGTCCCTAGCTCTGCCCCTATTTGACCCAGTGACCCCATTTGAACAAATCTGAACCCCAGTCACCCAAGGTCTCTCTGTACCAAATATAAGCTAAATCGGCAAAATATTTTTTTTTAGAAGAAGTCATTGTAAGAATTACTATGAGTTATGGCCCTGTTTTCTCAACTAATTGACCGGGTGACCTCATTTGAACAAATCTGAACACCAGTCACCCAAGGACCCTCCATACCAAATATTAGCTAAATCAGCCCAATGGTTCTGAACAAGAAGTCGTTGTAAGAATTACTATGGAGGAATATAGTTATGGCCCTGGCTTCGCAACTATTTGACCCAGTGACCTCATTTGAACAAATCTGAATGAGAGTCACCTAGGGAACATCCACACCAAATATGAACCAATTCGGTATGATGGTTTCAGAGGAGAAGAAGTTTTTTTAAAAGTTGACGGACAGACAGACGGACAGACGGACGAGGAGTGATGACTATAGCTCCACCGGAGACTTCGTCTCAGGTGAGCTAAAAAGTTGTATTGTATTTTTGAGGTTTGGAGCCCTGAATACATCAACAACAATCATAATCCAGCATACCATATTGTCCTTGTTTCAGTAATTCCGTTAGTCGTACACCTCTGTTTAGTAAATTCTGGGTGGCCTGATCCAAGTCAGAGCCAAACTGTGCGAAAGCTGCTACTTCACGGTACTGAGCCAACTCTAATTTCATGGAACCAGCAACCTGAAAGTGTAACATCCAAAATTAAAGCAAATTGATACCAGATGCTATAAAGCATAAAATATTATTTCAGGTCAGCCCTTGAAATTCAAATTTTTTTGTCCAAGGCATTGGTTTAGAATTGCATGAAATTTTATGTTGGCTTATACAGCTTTTTCTAAGGCATTGCCTTTTGCCGTAGCTAATTTCAGGTTGATATATGTATAATGTATGTGGATTTGCCAAAAATGAAATTAAGGCCATCCAAAATTATGTTTTTCAAGCACCAGCACATCGGTATTTTGGGGCCCGCATTGGTCTTTTTATTGAATGCAACTTGTGCGAAAATAAAATTGTGATGATCATTTTACAGCCTAAGGAAATAAATGAAAACTCATGTGGCCAGTAAATGAATGACACCTTAATCTATGTCTTCCACACAACAATATTTACAAAAAAACAACTATCAACCCTATTTATCATAAGAATATGGCTAAATCAATGTAAAACATCAAAACGCGAAGACAGTAATATTCCAGTCCATGATTTCATTATTCCATATTTTTTTATACAAACACTTCCGGTTTATAATTCAGAGAAATTAGCATCCAGGCAACTTTTCTGGAGCAATGTACCAAAGACCAAGCCCCACTGATAAATGTACCTGCTTCATGGCTTTTGTTTGTGCAGCTGATCCTACTCGACTGACAGAGAGACCGACGTTGATGGCTGGTCGGATACCTTTGTAGAACAACTCAGTTTCTAAGAAGATCTGGCCGTCTGTGATGGAGATGACATTTGTTGGAATATAAGCTGACACATCACCGGCTTGGGTCTCAATGATTGGCAACGCTGTAAGGGAGCCTCCTTGGTAGGCGTCGCTCATTTTGGCTGCTCTCTCCAGCAATCGGGAGTGGAGATAAAATACATCACCTGGGTAGGCCTCACGACCTGGAGGTCTCCTCAGCAGCAGAGACATCTGACGGTAAGCAACAGCCTGAAATATTAAATGAAAGATAAAGGAAAGTCAAAAAGTTATAGTAAAGGACTTGTATTGTGTAGATGGAAATTATTTTCATTTCACTAGTAAATGTGGGCTGCAGGGTGTGCCGATGGTTCAAATTTGAAATCCAAGATGGCTGCTGGCAGCCATGTTTTTTAACAAATTTCAGTCAAATTAGGAGGCTCCCTGTATGGTGTGGTGAAGGATTTAGTCATGCAAAGAGTAAAATCAAAGATAGCCGCCAGCAGTCATGTTATTCTGCGAATTTCGAAAAAAATACATGGCTCCCATCTAGAAGTCGCCCTGAAGATCCATATATTATAATGTTTGGCGATGATCGGATGGGGGATGTGGTCTGTATGATATGCCTAAGGATATAGTCATGCAAAGAGTAAAATACAAAATCGCTGCCAGCAGCCATATTTTTCATTGAAAATATGCTAAAATTCGATAGCTCCCACCTAGAGGTGATCCTTATTGGGAATAGAATGTGAAATTGAAAAGACACGAGGTTTATTGTAACGAAAGAGAGAAAAGTGGTCTTACATATTGGTGACCTTATACAAACGTATAAGTAATGAGAATGCAGCGTAAATAGTCACAACATCCTCCCGGCCAGCATGATTAGGCTTGGGATTGAACTATGGCACGAATTCTTTCAGATGCACGCTCGGCTGCAGCTCTCTTCGGTCGACTGTCATTAATTTCATCAGGAATGATACTTTTATTAAGAGGATGAGCGGAATTATTAACTGTGTTCTGAAAATCGGTTGAATTATCCAAGGTGTCCGTAATGTTAGAGGTTACAGGCGTTGTTTTAACGTCTTGAGTTGTTGTTAAAGTTATCGTTTCAACTAACGAGTCGGACATCAACCATTCAGGATATAAAGATAGAGTATTCGACCGAAGTCAGCTTTTAAGAGCCAATTTACAAAATCCATTATTGATAATTATTCTATGATTATTAAGTGCAAAAATAAGTTTTGTCCAGATTGTACAAATATGATATACTTAACTCTAACTTTCAACGAGCCAGTTAAAAGGAAAGAAACTGTTATTATTGGACGATGTTCCCTCATTAGTAAAATTAATTTTCATAATGCCTGACATACATATTTATATTTATATGCCTATATTCAGTGCTAATTAATTAATTAGTTGATTGATTGATGGATTAATGCTAACTGATTAATTAGTCAATTAATTGATTTAAAAAAAATTGTCTATTTAACCCTTTACCCAACAGAAGGGCCCTGTGCCAATGCATTCTCTTATATATGCGAGTCGACCATAGGTCGCCTCGCATATATAAGAGAATGCATTGGCTTAACACATTAAAAATTATAAAATTGTTAAAGAATGTAAGAAAATATGGTAAAAAGTGTTTTAAAAAGATTTTGTTTAGGCCAATGCATTCTCTTATATATGCGAGGCGACCTATGGTCGACTCGCATATATAAGAGAATGCATTGGCACAGGGCTAACTGTAACTATCACAATGTGGTCAAGGAGCCGGTTCCAATGATATCCATATTTGTATGGTTCTATTGAGACAGACCGAAGATATTTTAGGCTGTTGAAGCTTTATTTGGCCGGTTTTGGCCGTTTTGTTGGGTAAAGGGTTAACCAATCTAAATGTGGTTTCTCGTCATGATTTCTAAATCTATTTGTCCTTTTATTAGCTTTTAGTAATGCACAAGGATTATAACATATGCAATCCAGCTCTCGCGTGTCATATGACCGGTTATATTATCAAATAAATTTAGAATCAATAATTTTTTTTTGTTATTAATGGTAGCAACAGGAAGACGACCTGGATAGGTCATGTTGCCTCCACATGACATCTCACTTATGTTTCTTATTATGTCTATATTTATATTTTATATACTATGTTATGTCATGAAATAAAGTATTCTGATTCTGATTCAGGTCCATTTATCCACATGGTGCATGTTTTGAGCTGCTGTGTGGATATACCTCTTGTCAGTATATCTGCTGGGTTTAACTCAGATGAACAGTATTTCCAATTGTCAACATTTGTAGAGGAATGTATTTCTTGAACACGATTGGTCAGTTTCTTGTTGATTCAGGTCCATCCTAGCGCAGCAGTACTGTCAGTCCAGAACTGAAGTTTCAGATCGGGCATTGTAGTGACAAGCGAGTTAGATGTGTTGAATAATTCAGGTTTCTTCGATAGTGGTCGGACCATAGATCGCGTTCTATTGTAAGCGATTTCAATGTTCGATGGTAACTCATCATGATGGGTTAACCAGAGCAGTTTAGCGAAGTAGCGACCATCTTTGTATGCGAGTGGGTGCTTGGAGTACTCCTCTATGCAACTTGAAAGTTTATCGTTGTCACCAGGGCCGACGCCCAGTGTCTCTAAATCCCAAAATCGCTTTAAATCACATTCGTGTGGTTTGGCTAGTATATGCATCATAGTTGCATTATCTTCACTTGTCAAATTTTGCATTTTCGATGGTCCACATAGTAGGTACCCAACTTTTGACTTAACAGCTATTGGGCCATCTTCGGTTTTGATGAAATGGTCTTCAACGAAATTGTAGTAAAAGTCGCTTCCGATTAGTATGGATACTTCGAATGAATCACACGGGTAGTCAATAGGGTGTGCCAATGGAAGATTCGTCAGTTCAGGCATGTTACATTTGGATCTCATTTCAACTAGAACAGGATGTGTTCTAGTTGGAACCACCATAGTCCAAGTCTTCTTGTACTAAAACCAGCTAAGATATTGGGATGGCGATTTGCTGTTTTAGTCCAAGCCCGTCCTATATGCTCTCTTATGACGAGCTTAAGCGTTAGTGACCCGCTCAAATAAAACCACAATTATATGAAATAAAATATCACAATTGCGACAATAAACGGATATTTTCCGCAGAAGACATGCTATTTTATCTGAAACCCACATCAGTTGTGAATTTAAAACGGTAATTTAATGCGAAAAGAGACATTTACCTCAATGTTTACAATTTTTTTAAAGTATGCGAACTCGGTTGACCTCGCAAACTGTGTTCGGCATTTTCCGTTGAAAATATTCCGTAGATTTTGGACAACAGCGCAAATTACGATGAATTCTCCATTGTAATCGTAATTATGTATGTCAATAAATAAAATAATAAATAGATTAATTAAACATTGGAGATATAAATGTAATACACTAAATAAATTACGGGAATTAGAACCCTCTCAACGTTTAAAACAGTGTAAACACAAGTTACGAGCATTAGATATAATATGCCTTATATGGTGCTACATTTCACCCATATTTGGTGGACTTCCGCGAAATTAAGATATATACTAAGCGAACAGGGCAATATACTGCTCTTGTTAAGCACACAAAAAATCAAATCAAATTTGTATAAATTTTTAACCTTAAGTTTGAAAAGTCCCACTAAAACGGAAGAACTATATTTCGTAACTGTGATTCGGTTCTCCGATTATTTTATCAACACAGATGTCAAAATGCACATCACACGCATGGCAAGTCAGACACAAGAGTTCTAATTTGCTCCAATTTTGACAAGTTGCTTGCGAAAATTGTCAACAAAACTACCGTTCTGATCCTCCATTATGTCATTAAGTTTTTAGTGCGGGAATTGTTCTGAAAGCACATAGAAAACTGGACTTTCCGGCGATCAGTTTTCGCCATTTTTTTTTCGGAAAACCCGCGCTATATATAGAAACGGAAAGTAGAATTCCAAGAACCAACAGCGGATTATGCCGAACTTATTCGGACCACTTTGGCTTTCGGTTAAAACGTAAACAAACAGAGAAACAAATCGATGTTTGTGGCAATCAACCGGAATATTCTATGTGTAATTTAACATTAAAGTTAGATTATTATACACCATTATGACCATAAGATGTAAGCCTTTCCGATGTATATAGCATCATGTATTGATTTGCTAGGTAAATCGAGTAAAATACACCACAAATTCCCACCACAGATCGTGGGCGTAACTCGTGTGATAGGAATGGTATACAAGCGGGCTTGGACTAAAAACAGCAAATCGCCATCCCAATATCTTAGCTGGTTTTAGTACAAGAAGACTTGGACTAGAACCACCAGTGCTTGCACGGGTATGAATGAATTATCACAGTTTATATTGACTGACAACATCGAGTTGGCGACATATTGTGTTGTCTGATCCAAAAGTGGAAATGCTGAGGTTCTCCTTATTGTGAGGTCGTAGGCCAAGTTCGCTTACCAGTTTTGAATTGATGAACGTGCGTTGTGAGCCATCGTCAAATAATAAATGACCAGTTGAATGGGTAACACAGTTCTCATCATAAACATCATAAACGTTGGTTACTGCGGTTTTGAGATATACCTGTTTTCTCGAGACAGTACTTGTTGTGGCAACTACTGTGTCCGTCACTGGTGTCTTATTGGTTTCTGTTCGTGGAACGACTGGTGGTGCACTATGGCGATGAATGCTAGTATGATGTTTCGCTTTGCAAACAATGCACCGTTTCACAGATCGACATGCGTTTACTTTGTGTTTTCCCAAACAGTTAAAACAGATTCGCGTTCATTATGAAATCAATGCGTGCTTTTATATCTTTGACAGATGTGCAATCGGACGGAAAGTGTGGACCTTTGCATTAAGTGCACGATCAAATGGGACCAAGTGTCGTAGGTTTAGACGTAGAAGTGATGAGACGTGATACTACCATCCGTAACTGAAGTCTCACTGTATGAAGGTGTTCGTTAGGGTTGTGGTTTTGGTTGACAATACTCTAAGACTCTGAAAACCTTAAGTTTCCATGCTTTATTTCCATGTGCCCTTGCCATGTTTTTTTTCAAATCCATAGGAAGTTTGTCCCACAGCATTGGGATTTATATATAAGCATAGTCTCGTAAGTGTTCTCGGGGCTTGAGAGCGCCTGTAGCGTGCGAACGGCCGATTCAAGTTGATCAGAAAATCATCTGATGGAAGATGTCTCATCTGTCGGACGTGGAAGTTCAATGAGCTGCTTCATATATGCATCAACAATTTTGTGAGGTTGTCCGAAACGTCCTTTAAGCAATTCCATTGCGATGGGGTAATTTATGCCCGTCAGGGGAAGTCCATCGATACACGAACTTGCATCTGCAGTTAGTGAGTTTTTTAAGTATGTGAATTTGTCGATATCAGCAAGTTGAGGACAAGAATTCACGGATGAGTCAAAAAATTTCCCAGAAAGTTGGCCATTTCAACAAATCACCAGCAAATTTTGGAAGATCTGTTTTTGGGAGATGCATCATTTCCCTTTTTGGTGATTTGTCTGAGTGTCAATGCGTTCAGGGCAATTTCAGCTTCGTTTATTCGTTTGTTGAGCCCACATAGATATTCATCACTCTCGATGATAGTACTCTCAAAGTTGTCGTCACCTTCGTCCAGGAGATCTACTATTCCCGCTTCAATGTCCTGAAGGGCGGCCATTTTCTTCTTCAAATTGGCCAATACCAACGTCGTTTCGACTGAATTAGCCTGCGATAAGGCTTGTTCGACCTGTTTTAGCATTTTTGAAGTTTGCCCTCGATGGGCTCGCCGTATACGTTGCTGCTTGTCCATCTCTAAAACGGTTCGTGGGACCAAATATTGGGAATAGAATGTGCAATTGAACAGAACACGAGGTTTATTGTAACGAAAGAGAGAAAAGTGATCTTACATATTGGTGACCTTATAAGAACGTATAAGTAGAGAGAATACAGCGTAAATAGTCACAACAATCCTATACATGCCTGTAACTTTTCAAAAACATTTCTCTGACTGCAGAGTGTGCCGATGGCTTCAAATTTAAATCCAAGATGGCTGCTGACGGCAATGTTTTTTTTAATGAATTTCGGAAAAAAATTGATGGCTTCCATCTAGAGGTCACACTGAAGATCCATATATTACAGTCTAGTGATGATAGGATGAGAGATGTGGTCTGTAGGGTGAGCCCAAGGAAATTGTTGATGGATGGACATGAAAGGCAACCCATGGCAATAGCTCAAACTTGACTTCATTAAGTTGAGCTAAAAACATTTGTTCAGAGCTGATCTTGATCAAATGATAAAGAGTTGAGGGAAGAAACAAAGGTTGTTTTTATACCTGTTGCAGGTAGGGGCACCGAAATTCTGTTATTTATTTAGCTTAAATTTACTACTTTTTTTCAGACAGACAGACAAAAACCCCACATTTCAGATTAATAAAGGATGACTTAATAATGGAAAATTTTGATGTCATTAGCCCCTATTTTGAAAGCAGTCATGATAGTGAACCTCCATAGCAAATTCAGATCTGATAACCTAAGGCTGAGAGAATTGCCCAGACGGCGAGTCTTCGAAAAACAATTTGAGTATAACCATTCTGCTCAAAGGATGCTGAAAATTCAGAGTGGGTTAATTCACCTGCTTGGATAAATCATCATAGATGATGAGAGCATGCATTCCATTGTCTCTGAAGTATTCACCCATGGCACAGCCAGAATATGGAGCCAGGTATTGTAGGGGTGCAGCATCAGAAGCTGTAGCACAGACCACAATGGTGTATTTCATGGCATCTATAATGAAAGAAAAGTTTTATGTATTTTGCCAATCTGTATGCAATATTTATGTAAATGACAATTTGACAATTTTAAGAGGGCTTATAATATTATTCTGTTCACCCTGAAAATATGAGAGATGTGTTCTAATTATGAAAAAAAAAGAAGTGGTTTATAAAAAATAAAAACTTTTTAATTGGATAGAGTTTGACAGGAAATATTTTCAAAAAAATGCACTGCATCATCTAGCTTAGGAATCCAACTAGGGTCTCAAGTTCTCCCAGACAGTAGACATAGTAGACCCCAGTTGGATTCCTAAGTTAAGATAAAAAAAATCTGTTTGTTTTAAACCACTTTTTACATAATAAGAATATATCTCTCATATTGTGAGAGTAAATAGATGTTGTTAAAAGTAATATAGCATACATTGGTTATAAAGGATAAATATTTTTTCCTTCAAATTGATGGTTGAAAATTTATATTTTTTGATAATTCAAGAACTTCTTATTAGTATGATTATTTGCTCTGAGAACTTGAACAGAACAACGCAATGGAGCATTTCACATCAATTTAATATCAGTTTACAATCTAGAGTTTCTTATTATTATATTATATAAATGAAATCTAACCATCTCAAGGCTTAAAATCCATCAATATTTATAAAATGGTTGCATTTTGCAAGATATCAAAATCCCATATGGACCTTTTATATGAAAGGAAACTGAGAATAAAGCCACATATAGAAGAATTTGTGAGTACCAATTCTGATTTTTGTATCAATATTATGCCCTGTACAGGGCTGGCGATCTAGAAAATCCAGGAGGGCTATTAATAGCCCTACTAGATATGCCTAGGAGGGCTATAGCCCTCCTCAACTTTTAAAGTTATGATTTATTTTATCTGAGTTACTAATGCCGTTAGTTTGTCTATTTTTGATGTTGTATAACTCCATCTAAATTAAAAAAATTTATGTGGAAACAAAGTGTCCACAGAGTTGTGAATGTCAAAATCCCCCACAGTAATTATGGTATGGTGAATATTTAACTATTATGTTATGATAATTTATATGAACAAGAAACAAAATGTAAGAGTGTTTGTACTCAACAATTTGTCAGTCGGTGGCCAACCCATGCAACGGAATTGGGTGAGTTTGTCCACGTTAAAAGCATTCTCCATGAAAGTGTAATTTTACATAAAATACACAATCAAGAACAATATGAAATCCAGTATATTTGCACTTGAATATTGACTGCTTTTTCTCTCAATGTAATCCATATTCCATTGCCGATCGCAGACTGCTGCTTGCAGCAGTCAAGTCGCTATCTATAGATTTACTGGGTGTTTGCAATTGGGGACATAGAAAATAGTTTCTGAACTTTAATAATTGAATAACAGTGTAAACTAGAATACGTGGATATATTTAGCTAATTATATTAAAATATTGTCAATCGAAGCGATAAAAGACGGCTGCAAGCTAAATACAATTTTCACTGATAGGAACCGGAAACGGAACAAAAGGTTGAACTTAATTGGGACAGTGACATTTGGTTCTCACTATCCACAAACATGTGTTCATTTTATCCAGTGAAATATATTGTAAGCTCAATCTTATGAAGAGAAATAATTTATTTTGGTCATAAAATGTGTGAGAATCGATCAAAAGATCAGATTTACGAAACAGTTCGTTCCGGAATTTACTGATTCCGCTATAATTCCCATTTGACATTACCGTCAGGTCACGCATGCGCACAGTCCCCACACTGTACAATATAATTACGATTTCGATGCAGTATTTTACTCATTAAACACAATAACATAACTAAATAATAAATGTCCTATCGTAGACGAGGCGGGCTATAAAAAGCCCGCCTTGGAAAATTCTAGGCGGGCTGTAGGCGGGCAGCCCGCCTTGAGATTTCCAGGCCTGCCTGTATCCATACCGGAGTCAGTGAGACGTTTGACTATTTGAGCGACTGTAGACCTCTTCTGTCCAATAGCAACGTAGATGCAGAACAGTTTCGCTTTATCGTCAGTTCCTTCATTGAACCTTTTCTGATTGATAATAGTATCAATAGCCACAGCAGTTTTTCTATAATAATGTTCAAAATATTAACCCAAGTCATCTATAGATGTGAAAGCAAAATCTTCATGATTTCAATTCATCAAATAGCTCATGCAATTCTAGTCCAAGTCTTCTTGTACTAAAACCAGCTAAGATATTGGGATGGCGATTTGCTGTTTTAGTCCAAGCCCGCTTGCATACCAATCCTATCACACGAGTTACGCCCACGATCTGTGGCGGGAATCTGTGGTGTATTTTACTCGATTTACCTAATGAATCAATACATGATGCTATATACATCGGAAAGAGAGACATCTTATGGTCATAATGGTGTATAGTAATCTAACTTTCATGTTAAATTACGCATAGAATATTCCGGTTGATTGTCACCAACATCGCTGTTTTTTCTGTTTGTTTACTTAACTGAAAGCCGAACTCAGGATCCGAAGAACTTCGGCATTGTCCGGTGTTTGTTCTGAGTATTCTAGTTTCCGTTTCTATATATAGCGCGGGGTTTTCCGAACAAAATAGCGAAACCCGATCGCCGCAAAGTCCAGTTTCCAATGTGCTTTGAGAACAATTTCCGCACTAAAAACTTAATGACATAATGGAGGATCAGAAAGGTAGTTTTGTTGACAATTATTCGCAAGCAACTTGTCAAAATTGGAGCAAATTAGAACTCTTGTGTCTGACTTGCCATGCGTGTGATTTTCATCCATGTGCATTTTGACTTTTGTGTTGATAAAATAATTGGAGAACCGAATCACAGTTTCGAAATATAGTTCTTCCGTTTTAGTGGGACTTTTCAAACTTAAGGTTAAAAATTTATACAAATTTTGTTTGATTTTTTGTGTGCTTAACAAGAGCAGTATATTGCTCTGTTCGCTTAGTATATATCTTAATTTCGCTGAAGTCCACCAAATGTGGGAAATGTAGCACCATATTATTTATTCTAATGGTCGTTGTGTTTACACTGTTTTAAACTTTGAGAGGGTTGTAATTCCCCGTAATTTATTTAATGTATTACATTTATATCTTAAATGTTTAATTAATCTATTTATTTTTTATTTATTGACACACATAATTACGATTACAATGGAGAATTCATCGTAATTTGCGTGGTCAGTCGAAAATCTACGGAATATTTTCAACGGAAAATGCCGAACACAGTTCTCGAGGTCAACTGAGTTCGCATACTTTTAAAAATTTGTAAACATTGCGGTAAATGTCTCTTTTCGCATTAAATTACCACTTTCAATTCACAACTGATGTGGGTTTCAGATCAAATAGCATGTCTTCTGCGGAAAATATCCGTTTATTGTCGCAATTGTGATATTTTATTTCATATAATTGTGGTTTTATTTGAGCGGGTCACAAACGCTTAAGTCGTGTCATAAGAATGCATGGGCCTGGAACTCGGACTAAAGACCGGCACCTCCATCCCAATATCTTAGCCGGTTTTAGTACGAGAAGACTTGGACTAATGCAATTCCTGTGCATAAATTTAATTTCAGCTGAATATTAACACTTGGTGTCATTGCCAAGAAGAGAGGCCTCAAGTAATGTAACTAGCATGATAGGGTTAGGCTAGGTTATGAATCAATCTCATTTATATATCCAATACAACTTTGACACAACTTCACAAGTATTCATAAATAATCATCGTGCAAAACTTGGCCAGTGGTCAAGTAGAAATTGGAGAAACTGGAACCCTAGTATTTTAACCCTTGTATGACTGGAGATTACTGAAATTTTGCGACAACCCTGTGCGAATGCTTTCTCTTATATGTGCGAGGCTCCCTATCTGAGACTCGCTTATATAAGAGAATGCACTGGCACAGGATCTTTAATGCTACACAAGCGAGCTATCAACAAAAAATGGGTTAAGTAAACTATTTCAGGGACTACTGGTCAACCCTTGTGCTCAAAAGAGTTACGACAAGGCATTTTAGTTACCACCAATCAAAGAGAATTAAATGGGTAGCATCAACATAAGACAGGGTTTCCGTTAGTACAGCTCAGCATCCGTAGGACGGCCTCATTCCCCTCGCAGATTATCTGTTTGGTTCATACATATACCAAATGTCAGTCGCAATATTGGTTGCAACAGGAGTTTGGGGGTTGAACAGAATACTGGTGAAATGCGGGTCAAATAGCAACGATAGATACAGCGTAATACATGTCGCGGTAACATCAAAGAATGCCAGCAGTCTGAAACTACTCCTGCTTGAAAATCCCGTGACATCCAGCTGTGATATCCTACGATTACATAATTTGATCAAAGAATGCCTAATTTCTTAGTCGGGACACTTTTATGCACGGGATTTTCATGGATGAAACTACTCCTCCGAGATCCCGTGCTATCGTATGGTATATAATTAATGGGTCCCTCTGAAGAGTCCATGAGGTACAGAACAGAGTTTTAGCCAGCGTGTTATAAAATATAATTTTGGCGGGAAATGTGAACATGTGCGTCGTTGATTGTGCTTGGGGACCCAGGCGGGACAACGCAACTATTATTTACCGTACTTTGACTTTATCACCATATTGGGGAGGGGGTATGTGTTTGTCTTTATCCTCCATGTATGTAATATGGATTAAATGAATGGTGTTGTTAACTTGTCACTATGAATTCCCACTATAATGACTGATTTCGGGACAGGTTCCGTATTATTGTGAAATAAATTATTTGGGATTTTGTTGACTATGCATGGCAATATACGCATAATAAGCAATTGCGGTGGTCAGTTTATGGACTAATAGAGACTATTGAACAAGCTATGCATTCCGAGTGAAAGATGTCGCTACCATTCGTATTCCGCCGCTATAAATCTCTCCTGCAGACAAACCCTGCAGTATGACGTCACAGCGCACGAATAGTTTTACATTGACAGCGTATATCCTGCGTATATTCATTTTCACAGAAGCTGCTTGAAATTCTAGGAAATACTTTATTCAATTCTCCTTGCTATCTATTATTGGTCAATGCATAGATGCTTTGTAAATGTTTAGATTCATTATACCTGTCGGAATCTTATTGTATACATTTGTAAAAACTAACTCGTAGCTTGTTCATTAATATATACCGTAGTTGTCAATCAGACGGCAGTCTTACGTGCGTAACTAATTGATTGATTATCTGGACGCCATCAACAGAATTAAAGCACCCACGGAAATGATTGACTTGCGTAATATATACGTAGCTTTGTGGGACTCTTAGGTGCAAGGAAATTGCTAGTTTTCAGTGTCAAATAACAAAATTTTCGCCCGACGGGACGAACCATGGTTGTCCCGTTGCGTTATGCGTTTCCCCAATACGGACTCATTCCGGAAACCCTGCATAAGAGTATATCAAAAAACATTTAATTGCTTGATACATGATTCCCAAACAAAGTGCAATACATACCCAGTCTGTCTGTCACCAATGATAAGCTCTCGCTGTCCTCTACCAATGGGCACGAGACTGTCGACGGCTTTAATACCAGTCTGCATAGGTTCTTTCACAGAAATTCTTGGAATTATTCCAGGAGCCTTCAGTCCTACTCTGGCCCTCGTATTTGAATCAAGTGGGCCCTGTAATGAAAGTGTCAATGACAATGTAACTCAATTTTGAGAGGGAGTAATGACGAGGACTGAACTGAATGAAAAAGATGAGGTGTCAGTGACCTATTTTGAGAAAGAAAAATTCTCAGATAAAATAGCATTGTCATGCTCTTTTTCCAATAAATATCACCCAATATTTGGCATAAAAAATATAAAGGCACTTAACTTTGAAAAACAAAACAATTACCCGCACAACCTCGAACACTGTCAAGAAGCAGCATCAACAATGTGGTGACTGCATTGTGTCAGTGTCAATAATTTAATTAATGAAAATAGTGACTGACAAGTTAACCTCTTTGCTGCTAAATGACAGTATGATGTCGTGTGCTGGGCTGTTGACTTTAATACCATTTTCCAGTGGAAAAATATAACGGGCATATCACAAGAACCATAAAACTGACACAGTTTAAAAGCTATTATCATTCACAATCGTGGAACATCATACACTGTTTTAAACTTTTGAGATATAGGTATTCCGATGCACCAATCTGAGTTCAGTTTTTGTATTTAAATTGTTTGGCTGACACCATTGTAATAGTTTGCTTTCAATAAAATCTTAAAAATCTTGAATCTTAGTTCCATTTAAAATGGAACTAAGATTCAAGATTTTAAAGATTTTATTGAAAGCATGATTTAGGAAAAATGGCCTACTCCTGAAGTAGGTCCGTAGGTACTTCGGACCACATAGCACACGACATGCACTTTTATGTCCGTAATAGTTGCGGACATCATAGCATCAAAGAGGTTAACAAATAATGTCTAAATCATAAGCAAAACCAACGAGAGGCCTATCACGATCGGCAGATGTTAACCCATCCCTTGGCGATAGTAAATTACTATGATCGGAATCATAAATGAGAGTTTTGATGTTGAATTATAGAGTATACTGTTATATACTATTATAGACAATGTATGTAACACAAATTTATTGGAATTTATGGGTCACTCGCATTTATATAAGAGAATGCACTGGAACAGGACCTGTAATGCTGCATACCACAGCCTTGGGTTAAATGTGAAAAGGTGACCTGGACATGGAATACTTGGTCAAGAGATTCCAATTTAAGTCTACAATGATAATGTATCAAATTCTACCAACAGCCATCAAGATAAGCCACCTCACCGCTGACCCATTAGTACCAATTATACAGCAGAGCTGTCAACAAATCACAAGCATTGTTTATGTTGAAGGCTGGCATATCTATTAAACCAATAACTTTTATAATGACCTCAGACCATCTGTAGAGTGATGTTCTAGTCTACTGTTAATATTATATATGATGTGTATTGCTGATTTTTTTTTTTAAATTAGATACCATAGCTTTCTTTATCTGCACATTGGCATAAGAGACATCAGAAAATAATATAGCCATATTAATAGCTAAGTAGTCCAAAGGCATGGGATGGAATTGGTGAATTGGGTTTAATGTCGCTCCAAACAAATTTACCAGTATATAACACAATATTTTGGACCGATTTAACTCTTTCGCTGCCACCTGCCACCAGAGGTACCCCCCCAGTGCCACGCATCGTGTACATATATCCATGTATTTTAGGTATAACTTCACATGTATATAGACATAGGTATACCCTGTCGAATGCCGCCGTGGACACGCCCACCAAGGTCACGTGACATTGGCGGCCATCTTGGATTAGTGGCTATTTGCCGGTATATGTACAGTTTGTGTGGGTATGAATGGGTGCTGTTTGTCTTCTAATTTTCAACCCAATTATACGATGTCCAACAGTAAGGTACACGGGAGTAACCTATATGAACCCACTTTGGACATAAAATAGGTCACATGACCTTGGCGCCCATGTTGGATTTATGCAAGTTGCCACCTATTTGTAGCAAAATGGGATACAATGGCGCACTTTGTTGAGTTCACGAGTGCTTTTGTTGCTCGAATATTCCCAGATAGTTACAATTCCAAATATAGATATATATATATATAACCATACCCACATGTATATATACCTGCAGGGGGACATATGACACTGCTCCGCCCCTTATAAGTCACGTGATCTTGACGGCCATCTTGAATTTCAGGAAAATTGGGTTTTACGATGATTTATGTGAATTATATGGGTCACGTGGGCATACGCATGGTCAACTCACCAGCATAATTAATTTAGTTGCCTGTTATCACCACTGGAAAATGATACAATAGACTAGGGTTGTTCAAAACCAGTAAAGGTGTATTATAAGAAAACATCATTTGAAAATAATCCATTCTGGAAAGGAAAGTTTTGGCAAATGGGGAATAGCATTCCCCTGCCTGTCGAACACAGATGCAAAGACGCTTATCAGTATTCAAGAATGCACAGTCTTGGTACAAGCACTGAATATATGTATGAATGGATTATTGAAGGTCATATTGCTCTCGTGCCCTTCGGAAATCCTTCATGCTATGGAAAAGTTCAAAACAAGGGACAACGCACAATGGCGTATCGCAGTCTTGGCAGAAGAAGCTAGACTGTCGGCGAACCCTCGGTATCAGCGATCCACACACTTTGCAGTCAGGTCTGTATCTTTTGTTTTCATAATGCTTGATGAAGTGTCTCTCTACTAGACGTCCAGGTGTATCTTCAGAGTGACTGCCTATACATTTCTGAACTGTCTCGGGATTATTATTTTCCAGAAAACTTGAAATATTATGGATTTTCGAAATTCGATTGGTGTCCGCGCTCTTTCATCTTCATCTCTCGTTTGTTTATACATGATGTAGCCATTTACAAGGGCCGTTTCCAATATTCCGTGATACCAAGGGCTGGTACCATTTCTGTGATTTATGGGGATATGCGTAACTCTTCATGCATTGATCATATATATCGACCCCAGCCATATTTGTATTATATAAATCCGCCATGACTGGTTTTTCCACCAGTCTTTTTCCAGTTGGCGCATCACGACTGCGAATTTGTTTATCTATTGTATTGTTAGTATCAACAGTGCTAATGAACGATACCCGCTTGGTGTCATGCCATGCGCAGGCAACCAAGTTGTCACTTCGGTAGAAAACGGCATCATCTCCCTTGCTAAGGGGCAAGTTTCTTGGTTTTAGGTCCGTAGGCATATTCTTCCTATTTGCTTTCACTGACCCACAGGCACCGATACCTTGTCTTTCTAGTTCGCGGAACAAATTTGGACTGGAGTAAAAGTTATCCATATATACAATGTGACCTTCTTGATAGAAGTTGGATGACTATTTGTTCCGTGAAAGTAAATTGAGAGTTTTTGTTGATTTCAAATGCACTTTTACCTGTGTACACGACCTGCCTCAAGACATATCCCGTTCGCGAATCACAAAGAAGGAAACTCTTCAATCCCCATTTCACGGGTTTTTTAGGCATGTATTGGTCATCGACTCATCGATAGAGAGACACCGCCCGGGAGAGAAAACCCGTTCATATAACGGTGTAACGATATCAAACAACTTCTGAATTTTAAATATAATGGTGTTAGTTATTCAAATTTTGTTAACTTTAAAACAATGTTGTTTTTTTTATTATTTAAACAAAGTTTTTTTGTATTTTTTTTTGTATTTTTGTATTTTTTTGTCGAATTGAGCAAGGTATTCAATCTAAAAAAAATCTTCTTTTTTTTTACGAGTGAATATTTGTTCGAAAAAGGGCCATAACTCAGTTAAATTAGTCAGATCAAAGCCATATTCGAACTCGATCTGTCTTTTGGGCTGAGCAATTCATATAAAAAAATTAGTTATCGCACCATGCGTAAAGTGTCTACGGCCAGACAGACAGACAGACGAACGATGAGTGATCAATCTGGACATCGACACAATGTTTACAATACTATGGTATGGGTAAACATAACGAGAGGCCGATCACGATCGGCAGATGTTTAACCCATACCTTGGCGATAGCGATTAGCTATAACTGATAATTGGTCAAAGATATGATCACAGTAATACATATATCAGTACCTAACTTAAAATCAAAAGGTCAAATAATTTGTCTTAAGAAGGGGTTAAAGTAATTGGGGTGGGGGAGGAGTCGTTTTAAATCTCATAACTCTGTCCCTATTCACACAAGGACCTCTCACTGAGATCCAATTGTTTAGCCATTAATAAATTTGACAGATAGGATAAACAATTATCCAGCCAGCAGGTTCATCTTTACCTTCATACAACCACCCACCTAGAGCTATGTAACATATGTCATCACTCAATTAATAACAGATTTTGCTTGGAATGACATCTATTAAAGGTATTCTCATACTCTGGATATTGGATGTTCACATGTCAATTTATTGATATCATTATATTACATGCAACTATTGCAATAAAATCTTCATATTTTCAATACAGGACATCACACCTTATTAATGGAATACAACTAAAACAAATTAGTGTCAATGACAAATTTTTTATTTTAATTAAATAATTGTTTTATTATTATAAAAGTTTTTTAATATTTGTTTATGTTAAATTGAGCGAGGAAATTCAATCTAAAAAAATATGAAAAATCCAAATTTCAAATTAAAAAAAAAGAAGAAGGGTCATAACTCCTTTAAAATAAATCGGATCAAACCCATATTCAAACTCGAACTGTATTTTGGGATGAGAAACCTATATACAAAATTTGGTTCCGATCAACTAGAAAATGTTAAGAGTTTCGCATTATACCTAAAGTGTCTGACAGACAGACAGATATAGATGGACGGACAGACGAGTGGTCAATCCGGACATGACGCTATGTGTACCATACTATGGTATAGGTACACATAAAAAGTTTTATCTCATGCAGAGTACAGGAAAAATACATCAAACCTGGTGTGCCCCTTTAATTTTTCAATTCACATATGTAATCAATTGAAATCAATGTCGAAAAAGCTTTCCATTAATATATAGATAAAACAAACTAGACCTACAGTACTAAAAGTGTTATGAACAATTATTTTGTTCCCATAGACTGATACAGAGCTCTCAAGTTTTTAAAACTTTGAAAACCAAAGTTGTCTTCCCATGAAACCAACAAAATTCCAATGGTAATGCTATTAAACAATGAAACCAGATTATGCCTTTAAGATGAAATTTAAATAACCATATAAAATATAATAGTATAAACATTCCACCTATGATATGGCCAGAGATACTTATAGAGTATAAAGTATATCTGATACAGCCAACACATCTCCTAGCAGTTAATTAACTCAATACAAGATAACCAACTTCATGGTATTGTAACTGGATACTAACTCTGTGTGAGAAGACACAAGAGAGAGACAACTTCATGGTATTGTAACTGGATAATATCTCTGTGTGAGAAGACACAAGAGAGAGACAACTTCATAGCATCCTGAACCTGATTTATTAGATACTATCTAGACAGTGCCACCTGTGTATCTTTGATATATTTTAGCGATGAATAAAATAATCAAAGGGCCATAACTCCAGTAAAAAGTACCGGATCAAACCCATATTCGAACTCGATCTGTATTTTGAGTTGAGAAACTCACATACAAAATTTGTTTCCTATCAGTTGAAAAATTGTTGATTTATCGAAGCATTCATGAATTCTATGTCAAAGGGCCATAACTCCATTAAAAAATATCGAATCAAACCCATATTCGAACTCGATATGTATTTTGGGTTGAGCAACTCACATACCAAATTTGGTTATGGTCAGATAATTTCTTTTTGAGTTATGGCAGCATGCATAAATTCTAAGTTGAAAAAGGACCATAACTCCGTAAAAAAAACTCGGATCAAACCCATATTCGAACTCGATCTGTATTTGGTGCTGAGAAATTCATATACAAAATTTGGTTCCGATCAGATAGAAAATATTTCAGTTATCGCACCATGCGTAAAGTGTCTACAGACAGACAGACAGACGGACTAACGACGAGTGGTCAATCCGGGCAACGACACTATGTTCACCATACTATGGTATGGGTAAACATAAAAACTGTCAGAAATCTCACACCACCAATAGGCAGGACTTCCGCTAGGGGTTGGGGAAAATGTACCCCTATAGATGCTGCCCACGGAAATTTCCGTCCATCAACAACTGCGAATATCTAATTGTATTTAATAAATCATTCAATAATTTAGTCAAGTTCTGAATGTTTAATTGGAATGAGGAAAATATGTTGACGACCTGTGCAATAGAAACTATTTAACAGACACCTTGATTTCATTCTACTGCAAGCAAGACAGACCCTGTGACAAACTGATAGATCCCCACTATTATCAAACCCTTATTTGTTTATACCTTTCCATCAATGGCGTTTCCCAACGCATCAACAACTCTTCCCAGCAGTCCCGCTCCAATTGGAACATCCACAATGGCACCTGTCCTCTTCACGACATCACCTTCTTTGATCGCTTTGTCATTACCAAATACGACAACACCGACATTGTCAGGCTCCAAGTTCAATGCCATTCCCTGAAAGAAAGAATATATATTTAGTAATTATCAACAGCGATCTTAAAAATGTCACAAAACATGCAAAGATAAAAGCAAGGGTTTCCGTTATACCGGCATGGGATCTCCTCAAAGGCCCCGTTCCCGTAGACACGTTTTCCCCTGTTGAACCGCCAGTCGATTTTAATTTTTGGGTTACAGTCCCCCAGCCCCGATTTCCCCTGCTACCATACCAGGACACATATCATGTGTATTATAGTATAGAGATGTATAAAACTTCTCCCCCTCTTGTTGGGATATCAATAAGGAATTTTAGAGGACAACTTTATATTTGCAAGAATATATAATATTTATAAATAATATTACTTTTTCCTTAAGGGAAGCCCGAAACTGAACTATATGGATTACGTCTTCGGCCTTGTGTCAATCAGGAGGGTTAAAATTTTATTGCTGTGCCGACCCCACTCACACCCGTGTCCAGATTAGTCTCGCATGAATACACCCGCATTCTATCTATTGTCTAGTCAGTTTTTTATTTCCGACTTAATCATGAGATTTGCGAGTCGCGGGGTTGGGAATGGCACCACCATGGGAGGGATCTATGATAGTTCAGTTTCGGGCTTCCCTTAAGGAAAAAGTAATATTATTTATAAATATTATATTTTTCCGCCAAGGAGAAGCCCTCAACTGAACTATATGGATTAGAATGCAAGCCCAGGAGGAGGCACGAGCAATAAAGTTAATTAATATCCAAATTCGATGGGAATGTACTCTTCCGAAACAGGATTCATGTAAATGTGATTTAGTCATGAATCAGATATGATTATGTTACGTGAAAGAGCTCCCAATTCAGATTACGACATTGCTCAAATGTGTACCGCCCCCCCCCCCCCCCCCCTTGTTTTTGGAATAAACATCCCAGGTAGTGCCATATAATTCATGCTAGCGAGACAACCGAGCAAGTATAACTTTGCTTCATCCTATTCTCTTTGTTATCTTCTTCGCTCTCTCGACAGTTCACATTATGAACTGATGTCACATGCAGCCATTGTGTATGCCATAAGATATCAGAATGCTTATGATACACCAGGGAGCAAATTAACTGGAATCGCATCGCGATTTGCTACTGAAATGTGGATACCGGTAATAGCGAGGAATTTTTTATACATGTATGATGTTATAAAAATGCTATCTAATCATGTCAATGTGAGATTATTTGCTAATCAAATATCGAAAGTAAATTGCTCCCTGTGATACACAAACCAGATATAAAAATGATATGCTGCAGATATCATAGCGAGGTATGAGGTTTCATTATATCATGCCACACATCTGTACTCCAGCCTCGTATAATGTAGAGAGCAGGGAACGCCATCATGATCCAAGGTATCATTGCATACCAGTATATATGGGATTAGAGAACACCACTGAGGACTCTATGAACAAGCATAGAAGCATCAGTGATCTATGATGGCGCACATAACGAGTGTCGGGTACATTTCGAAATGATCAAATTTAGCAGAATGATCAAAATTGCAAAATGACCGGTGAAGGAGTGGCCTGGAGGTATCCCGAAGGTATTACGATTCCAGGAGATTGGACCCCATCGTGTGGAGATGTGGGCCACTGCACCGTGGGGAAGAGATAGAAGGCTGGTTGGTGCAGCTCTTGGAGGCACACAACAAGTCTTCCCCACCCAGAACATTCAGCCTTTCTTTCCTACCGGTGAAGGAGTGGCCTGGAGGTATCCCTAAGGTATTACGATTCCAGGGGATTGGACCCCATCTTGTGGAGATGTGGGCCACTGCACCATGGGGAAGAGTTAGAAGGCTGGTTGGTGCAGCACTTGGAGGCACGCAACAACAAGTCTTCCCCACCCAGAACATTCAGCCTTTCTTTCCTACCGGTGGAGGAGTGGCCTAGAGGTATCCCGAAGGTGTACGATTCCAGGGGAGTGACTGGACCCCATCTGTGGAGATGTGGGCCACTGCACCGTGGGGAAGAGGCAGAAGGCTGGAGCAGCTCTTGGAGGCACGCAACAACAAGTCTTCACTTCCCCACCCAGAACATCCTCCGAAGGCTACAGTGCTGGATCTTTCCTGACTGAGATAAATACTTGTACTTATCGCAAATTGTTGAATTAAATGAAGCAATATAAGATATCAACCTGTATCCTCATCCTGTACAAAATCACTTACCAGCGGAACATCAGAATCCTCGTCCGACAGTGTGCCTGGTGACCCACTGTCGACCCGCGATTCTTGCTCATCGTCGTCAAACCTGCCGACGCCACGCGATGCAGAGAAGCATGTCAAGATCGACGCCAGCCAACAGAATTGGCTGCATCAGGTTGGGATACCAGACTGTGGAAGAGGCCTACTCTGAAATGGTTCGACGCAAGACAAATGCTCTTGCATTTGGGATAAGTAGCTATGTCCTGTCCAAGGTCACCCCCTCAAAGTCTGGGGCACGAACAATGGCAAATGTAGAATAAGCTGTGCCCCCCCAAGGCCAGATGGAATTAGTTCTGATGAGCCATTTGATCAGAGGAAGCCCCTTCCATGGAATCCCCCAAATGCAGTTGGTCCTGACCAAACTGGAATAAATGTCAATGACATACCACTATGATCACATGACGGCGGAGGAGCAGGCCCGGATGTATCCCGAAGGTATTACGATTCCAGGGGATCGACTGGACCCCATCTTGTAATGATGTGGGCCACTGCACCATGGGGAAGAGTCAGAAGGCCATTTGGCTGGTGCGCTATGTCTATGAGACAGCCCTCACATTTGGCTACGGCATTCGGCAATGCCGAAGCGATTTGCTGAAGTAAACGGCTCCGACTACGGCAGTACACTGCCGTAGCGGATTGCTGACCCGACACTGACACTGATTGAAATTGAATAGTTTTAAAACAATACAACGGGAGTTGAATTTCTCTTATCCATGGTCAAATTCATGCATGACAAAAGTAATAACTGTTAAAACAGTCAAGGAGCGGATAGCCAACACCTACCGGGAACTCAAAGTAAGTGACAAATTCAAAATGAAATTGAATCAAAGTTATATTATCCGCCCTGTGTCAATCCAACAATCCCGGATAATCGACAATGTCGGCTTCTTTGAAGGTGCCCCGCGCTTTCCAAGAAAGTTACACTCGATACACAACATTCTAGTCACCCGTGTAGCAAACAAGTAGTACGCACATGCGAATTGATCACAATGTGTCAAAGACTTGAGTGGGTGATGTCGGTTACGCTTGATTGACTGTGTCGCATCGTCGACAAATATACACAAGGGCACGTGGTTATAGAAGTACAACAGAGTTTGATTGATGGAAATAGGTCAACCAGCTGCTGACTTGAAAATTAGTGCAGAAGTCTAGTGATCACGATGACAGACAATTGAATTTAACCAATCGAGTGAGCCGATTCGTTTCAAATTGGGGGAAGGCGGGGTCTTCACAAACAATCAGTCACTCAGATGTTATCAATGGGAGACCACTCTAATTCTCAAAGGTAACGGCGCTGTGGCCGTGTTAGATTCTTGCTATATTTGCATCTATGCACACGCGGCTGCATATTGCGTTTGTTACAAATTAAGTTAAAAATTAAAATATTTTTTGTTTGACAAAATATCAAATACAGTTATACTGTTTGAATACTGTATGGCAAATTTCATAATTCGGTCAGAATTAGCCTGGTAGTTGACTCATTGTGAGGCAACGTCATTCAAGAAATTTAAATTCCCCAAGAGGCATGGCAGGTTCTGTCATTCAATAGTCATTCAATCCCACGGCCGTGGTTGAACGTGGTTCTGGTTACTGTTAGTGGGTATTACATATACAATTTATATATTCCAGGAAGAAATAAATAGTACACATCTTCTTTGAAACGTTTTATGATTAGTCATGTAAATTTTGACAAAACAGCAATTAAGCCACACTTTTTGACAGCACGTAAAAATGCCGTAGTCACTGCCGAAGCACATCAAATTGGCTACGGCATTCTACTGCCGTAGCAAACAAATCTGAATTGCCAGGGCTGATGAGAGCAAGAGCGTCACGTGACAACGAGTCTTCCCCACCCAGAACAGCCGCCAAAGGCTACTCCCAGGTGCCCAATAATTGTGATGACCTATAAACAGATCTTCGTGGCATGAATCCAGGCCGAAATCAAAATACTGATAGAAATTTCACTCTATGTGGAATAATAGTAGATCGATGTGAATTTTCTCGAAATTTAATAATCGTATTGCCACTACCATTAGGCACCTGAGAGAAAGGTGCTGGAGCAATCGCCCGAGAAGATTGGTTTCCCGAATCAACCACTTGCAGCACCCGCCTACCATTGGTTCACACTGCCGTAGCAGGACCGGGTGGGGCCTGAACTGGTCCTGCCCGAGGTAAAGACTGGTACGGTTGCTCAAAGTAGGTAATCATTGACTAATATGCCCTCACCCAACTATAACAAGTAATACACCCGTGAATGAGCAACCCGCACTGTGTGGCCAGCAAATTCGAATCACGTTCGACTGCAAGACATGCTGTTAGTTATAACAAAGCAAGGTTAATAGACATAATACAATACAATCTGTAGGTTATCGAGTAGAAAGTAAGGTTAATATAATTACGTTATACCCCTGGCCACGTGATCTTACCTGCTATGGCAGGTAAGATACTGTCTTTTCTCGTATATGAGGACGATGAGTTCCGAATGCACATAGGCAAGAACTAGGCGGTTTCCGTTAGGAAAGTGCGCTTACAGCGGACGTGAAGATACGAATGCCTTCATTTTCGTCATGATTGTATCAAATCGTTTTGTCACATAATCAGTGGATATGTGACAATAGACGAAGAGCCATGTCTTGGCCGCTTCGGAAATATATTGGCAGTAGATGTGCGCAATATAAACGCTGCGCATGTAAGCTCGCTTTAGACATGTAACAATACAAATGCAGTCCTTTCGGATATTCTGCGCAATATAAATGTGTTGCATGTAACTGTGCATCATACACGAGTGAAAGCTATTTGGCAGAATATCGTTTTGATATATGTGGAAATAGAAGTTAGTGAGCCAAGTGATGGTCTCTACTGGAAAGACTATTGGCAGTGAATCTGGAGCACGTGACAATATGTATTCTTTCTATTTCGCTGTTTGCCGTTATCATTCACTGATGAAACTGCAAAGTATGTCAGTATTGGGATGAAAACTGTTCACCATATGTAAGCATACTAGTAATCAGTTCTGACAGCATACATGAGGCCCTGATACCATATGATTGTCATGTACAATGTATGGAACTATTACGGCGTGCAATACATTATTGCAAGCTCGCCAATGTCGAGGCATATTAGATCCTACGGTAAGATGGCATTGAGGCACTTAAAGTCTTAAACCATAATATGTCAATGGGACCGAGAAATTGAATGCATCGACAAACACTAATGTCTGAGGATAAGAGGTCAGATGTGTCAAGTTGGTGACATCTGCTGATCACAGTCGTTACATCACAAAGATTGTCAATTCTAAGTGCCAACCCATGTGTGGCGTAAATCTTAAATCATCTGGCGAATGTTATGAAGGAGAAACATCAATCGAATTAAAATTCAGTGAGATGCTGGCAAGCCAATAAATCGTTGCAACACCCTGACCATGTTGTGAACAAGGTGTGCCATATTGAAGACGAAGCTTTCCCTTATTGGCCAAGTTCCCATTGGAGATGGTTACTCTCCACAAGTAGGCCAGTGGTCTCACTTCAAGTCGAACATCCAAGATGGCTCCAAAATGTTCTTACCATGGGTAGAATCACCATTGTTTAAGTAAAGTGAGCCAAGTGTAGCTGGAGTGTCAGGCTACAAAGTTTTCACTTCATTGCAGTTGGTGAACAATATTGCGTAGTAACCCAAACTGTACATACATGGATGTAAAGAATGCAACACAATATTTAGATCGTCAGACAACACATCAATTTGAAGTGTGGTGATATATGTGATAACGAATACCATCCCCCTGTTACGGAGTGTTAGTAACTATTGTACTGATGATACAATGAGTTATATGATATTTAATCGTGATAGACAAGGCAGAATTTTCTAAATACCTTGAAGTCGCTGTAATGTTTTATTACATTTGCCATGTGTCTAACAAGACCACACGCTCATACATACTGGCGGGCGTAGATTCGCAGGTATTGATCGTTAAAACAATGTTACAGATCGCTCAGTCGAAAGAAATGTGAATTGTCATCTTTTTGATAACAAGTACTATCTTTCGTATTTATTCATGTAAATTATTACAAAGGAGGATATGGCTGTCCTGTGCAACTTTCTGCGAATTAACAGAGCAGTGCCATGTATGATTTGGCAGTATACATTATGATACAAAGCAACGGAACTTACGAAATAACCGAAGCGAGTCGACGGAAACTTATGTAAAGTGAAACACGTGTAGCACGAAATTAGGAGATATCGCATACCGTACTACATTGCGTCCTCAATTGTAAGTCATGATAGTCATCACGCCGTATGTGTGGCACAATATGCACTATGTGGTTTTGCCACAAGTAAGCTATGTGCTTCTTTAGTCATTGTCAAGATGGCCATCTTAATTCCAATTGTTTAAAGATAAAGCCGTCTTGAGGAAAACAAAAAACACGGAAACAAATTACGGATACAGTGAAACGAAAAAAGTTCCCGTTTCGGATGTGAGAAATATTAATTAACTATCGGGTACAATAAATTGCAAGTTTGTAATATCAACAATAAATATTGAGTCGATAAACTCGCAACACAGAAAGATACAACCTTGAGAAAATAGAAACGATCCTGTCCTGGCGAGGAGGAATTAAAAACTGACTAGACAATAGATAGAATGCGGGTGTATTCATGCGAGACTAATCTGGACACGGGTGTGAGTGGGGTCGGCACAGCAATAAAATTTTAACCCTCCTGATTGACACAAGGCCGGAGACGTAATCCATATAGTTCAGTTGAGGGCTTCTCCTTGGCGGAAAAACAGACGCTCAACGCATTATTACAGAAAGTTCATACCGGAAACGACATGGCTGCATCACTAGAATACATCTCTTTGGTGTTGAGCTAGTTACGTACATTGCAGTTAGGTTACGAAAAATCGTCAGCAGTTTAATTGTATTTCGCAATTGTCTGTTTTATGTCGCAAAATACATTCCACATAATATTTCTGCACAGGTTCTACCATAATTTAAGTTTAAATTCAGATCTGAGGGTGGGTTACCGGCGTGTTAAAATTAAGGCATTATTCACAGTCTTTGCGACTCTATATTCTGAAATTTCCAGTTGTTACGCATCTGTAAATAAGTTCTGATCATTTGAATGGGTACATGGGTACGAGTGCCTGCGGATTATTTATTTATGGACACAATAGTATTTTTTTAGGATCACTATAAATTTCTATTGCATTTGAAGTTAGAGGGTTTGATAGCTTGACAACTATGGTAGAAAATATATGCAGGTAAAACGATCTGCCAATTACAATAGCTTACACTTCTAGATTATAGACCTATATGGTGAAAGTACATGTAGATAAATCAGTGTTTCTACATTTGAAATTATTTACTGGATTTTCCCCTTAGCAGCTACCAGCCCCATTCCCCCTGGCGGAAACCCTGGACTAAAAACTGATTTTCAAACTCAATCGAGATACATGTATTGTTGTGAAGATCTATATACCAAATATGAAAGAAAGTGGTTGTTTGTTCAAGTTATCATGTCAAGACATAAAATTGGTTGTATATAAGATAAAAATAATCTGACAAACCTGGTGTTCGACCTCGATGGAGATATTGTTATGAGAGATCCATATACCAAATATGAAGGAAATTGGTTGACGTTTGTTAAAGTTATCGGGCTAATGAATGTCAAATTTGTATAAATAGAAACAAGTGGCATAACTCTGGTTAGAAAGTCGGGACGGACCAGATTTTCTTTGTACAGCTGTCACACACGACAGTTAGCCAAAAATTGTCAAATAAATGGCTATGTTATATAGGTTTGTTGCCACCCACCCCGACATTACCAAAATCACTACTTTTTTTAGGCCTTACCAATAATATATTACACACCGGAAACTACATACATATTGTTGACGAGGTGAATTAAAAGTCATAAATCTCTTATAAAACTTGCCTTCAATCCACTGGAAAACTCTACCATCTCCTCCGCTTGAATGTTTTTCAGGCCATAGACACGGGCAATACCGTCTCCAACTGAGAGTACTCGGCCAACCTCTTCCAGGGCTGCTGTGGAAGTCTGACCCAAAATTCTCTCTTCGATGACTGATGAAACTTCTGCTCCAGCTAAAAATTAAAATTCAGGGTTTCAAACTTTCAAAATAAATTGACCAGACACAAAGTTGATAAAAGAGGCTCTTTTTACAGGTGGGCCAACGGTGATGTCAGTTGGATTGCATAGATGTAGCATTTTTCCCTTTACACACCGATGAAAAATAAGTCTTTTAAGTCAGATATTAGAACTGTTTCCAAATTTGAAGATGACAAGATTGACGAGTGCTAATTGCGAGCGCATAGGGGTGCGAGAGCAACCGCTCCCGTCTCGGGGGGAAGGACTGTTTTTTTTACAGGTTCATCAATATCACCAGACATCTCTTGTTTTATCAAATTTACGTATGATCCTTTAGGAATTTATCATTGGATGATTTGATGTCTGAGAGAATGAAATCTCTCGTTGACCGCTTTAGATAGATAACCTTCATGGGGTGTTACCTTTGAAAACTTGTTTCATTTGTTCCAGTGCATCCTTTCATTTAGAGTGTGTTAATCATATTCTTTCTAATATTTTCGCACAAGCCCATTCAAACTTTTGTTTCAACGAATATCTATCATGTTTATTATTACGAAATGGGTCAGCCATATTTCCAATTTGTTTTCAAACAAACTTCGATCTTGAAGTAACATGTCATTCTAGTATTATATTTATAGAATGTATTGATCGTGATGAGGCTCCAAAAATGTGCGACGTGACACTGCTTCCAGATAACTGATGTCGCTAAAATAATGACGTACATTATGGTACGTAGACAAGTATTCTGAAGATGCAAGCGATTACATCCACGGACTGACAAGCTGAATCATTATCATACAGGTTTAAACTCTCCACATTAACTTTGTAATGGGGGGGGGGGGAATTTATATGTCCCTCTGGAAATTAAATGTTGTCAAACTTAATCCTTGATATAAAAAAAATACTTGACTGTGTGATGCATTGAAATCACAATGAATCATTGTAGCCTTAGACTGCCCCTATTATCTACTAGTACAGAGGTGCATTACCTGAAGCCATCTTTGGTTCACTTGTTGAAACATTTCGAACGGCAACGAATCCAGCCCCCAATGCATTTTTGTTGACCTTAAAAAGAAAAGGAAATGAAATGTTAATATTGAAGGCCTAAAAAAAGAATACCTATCCTTCCGCAAACAGGATTTAAAAAAGGTCAATGTAAAGGTCAAGAGTTAACAGGAGGCCTCAAAAACTTCAATTTTGCGAGAATCAAAACATACTCGTGTCCTGAACAGAAGAACAGACCGGAGTAGTAGTAGTAGAGAGCAGACAAATGGGGAAATTTCAATAATAGTACAGACCGGAATAGAAGTACAGGGCAGACAAATTATTTATCTTTCTAAAAGTGGTGTTTTTTTTTTAATTTCAACTCCAAACGAGTGAGTGTACCAATTTGTTTTGGCGAGTGACCAGTCTGGTATTATGCTGGTCTATTGTTGATTCCCGGAATGAATCTTATATGGAATGAAATTAAGCCAGAATATAAATTACACGAACGAAATTATGAAAATTAGTTTGCAAGAAGTGGCCTCTGGTTGTTTTCCTGGGAAGATCCATCATGACCCCACATGTTGAGAATTATATTTTCTGGTAACACATGGTGCAATATTGGGGTATACATGTATTTTTGTGTGGTAATTTAAGTCATGAAATCCAGTTGGCAGTTGATGAAATTTATTGATTAATAGAGCTGTAAGAATCAATCTAAGCGAGGATGGATTTTCCTTATATTTAGTTACTAGTAATGCATTGATTTTTCAGAAGCAACATATCTTATTTGATATGACTTATTTTTATTTGAATTTGATAATATGATGCACATACTGTGACAACAAACAAACCCCAGAATAGAATGAATGTATATGTGCATGTTATAGAAAGATAGTCATAATATTATAAAAGAAATATCTTAGCAGGACATAAAATCAGTATCACGATTCTCGTAAAGTCTTGATTCCCTGTAGAATGCTATGTTTTGATTCCCGCAAAATCTGATGGATTTTCAGGCTTGCTTAGTACAGACAGCGATGCTGAACATATGAATTTTAGACCAACCATGTCTGTTAACAAGCGTTCCTATGTTTCACATGTCCCAAACTAGTGATGTTCCGATAATTAAAAAGGTCATCGGACTGATTTCTGATAACTGGAGGCATAATCGACCGATTTCCGATTCCGATGTTTATATATATATTGTGCGTTTGTTCCCATAATGGACCTATATACACTCATTGCACTCCCTATCCCAAAGCCAATTATACATCGAAGAAATATAGACACAGTCACAAAAGTATTTCCGCCGATGTCAGTTGTGCACTGCCTTTGATGTATACCAGTAGTTGTTTGACAAAGAGATCAAAGGTGCCGACTCAGAGTAAAGTTATGACCGTTTGGGGAACATTTGAATGCAGTGTAAAAGCCTTGATTGAATACTTGTAAGTTGCGACAATGTATGGAATGGCGATGATTATTAATTAAATTTAGATTGTTGGATAATAATTGCTGTCATATTAGTCTGAGATTTCCCAAATTCCCGTTGGTCACACCTTTTGTATTAACAACTGAGAAGCTTTTATAGTCCCGCCTACTCATTCGCGAGACTGCTTCCAAGTTCAAAGTGGAGCTAAGCATATTTCATTGCGTACACCGTAACTTGTAATGAGAGCATCACTATAACAATGGCGACTTGTGGAGCGAAAAAACAAGTGCAATTTGGGACTACTTCACCATATTGTCCCCTACAAACGAAAATGCCAATTATGCCCCTCCTCAGGTTGGTCGTTATTGAAGACAGTTCTGATCGCAACTGTACGAATTCATTCAGTGTGCTTCAAATTATTTACATACCGGTAGAATGTGACGTCACAGCATGGCACACGCTCAACAGGAAATGTAAATAGGTCAGCTGTTTAAAGCTTTCATTGAATCAATTTCGTGTCAACGCGATTGAACCAATAACTTTATATTACACGGGATGTTGGGCAGGTGTATTTCCATGATTATCAGACTGTTTGTACGATGCCAATAGCTTCTTTTTAGGCTGCTACAACTGCGTTTTACATTCAATACTACGGTTGTATTGCATATGTTTATTAAAGTGTGCATATTGCGCTTAGATACCAAAACCTTTTTGTTTGTTTTGACAATCGGTAAAAGCCGATGTTCAACTGAGTCTGTGAGGTACGATTAATATCCGATCGGCTATTATCGGCCGATGGCCAATTCCGATTATCGGAACATCACTATCCCAAACAAGGCATAATGAAGTAGTGTTGTGAGGTTTTGGAATTTACGTTTCGGTTTCGGTTTTTTTCGGTAAAAAACCTCTGTTTCGGTTTTAGTAAGCAATCACTTAACATATAGCAATTAGTCCAACACAACTGGACAAAACAGGCACTACCAGTTACAGAGGGTCATAATAAGTTGGGGAACAGCTTGCTCTGTTGCTAAATCAAGAACTTTAATGAGAATGTGAGATCAAAGTCATATATTGAACCATCAAGTTTAAGCAAACACAAAATAGTAGTGCCCGACTGACCATATTGATCATATTTCCAGACCCTAAACTTTTTTCCGACTGTACACAAATATTTCCACCATACCAAAATCAAAACATAAAAGGGAAACGCAAATACAGCGACGCTTCATGCATACAAGATGAAGTCCCGTGCGACTTATATATTGGTACCGATAATGTTTAAAGACAAGGCCGTGGTAAGGCCAAAACAACGAGAGGCCGATCACGATCGGCAGATGTTAACCCATCCCTTGGCGATAAAAATTTAATATGATCGGATAAATGAGAGTTTTGGTGTTGAATTATAGAGTATACTGTTATGTACTATTATAGACAAATGTACATAACAAATTATTGGAATTTATGGGTCACTGGCATTTATATAAGAGAATGCACTGGTACAGGATCTGTAATGCTAAACCGCCACAGCCAGCAAGTCCATGGGTTAAATGTGTAGGTGTGCCCTGGACATGGAATACTTGGGTTAAGAGAGTCCAATTTAAGTTTACAATAATAATGTGTCCTAGTATACAGATAAGCAACCTCACCACTGACCCATTAATATCAATTATATAGCACAGCTGTCAAAAAATCACAGGAATTGTTTATGTTGAACACTGACCTCTATTAAACCAATAACAATTATAATGATATCAGACCATCTGAAGATATAACTCTGCAGCACAGATGTCCAAGTCTACTGTTAATATCATGTGATGTTTATTGTTGAATCTTTATTTTAAATTAGATACCACAGGCTTCTTTATCAGATTATTTGCACATTGGCATAAGAGACATCAGAAAATAATATAGCTTTATCAATAGCTACTAGTAAGTAGTCCAAATGACCGATTTAATCAAATTTGGTGTGGTGATTCGGGGTACCCTTGGCAGAGTTATAATGGTTATAATTGTTTTTAATTATTTAAAAAAATTAAAGGGACACATTGGAAATCTTTTTATCAACTTGTATCATAATCATCAATATCTAAATGAAAACAAATGACAATGTCAATGACATTTTTTTTTATTATTATTATAAAAGTTAAAAATATTTATTTTTTTTAAATCAATTTTTTCTTCGAAAAAGGGTCATAACTCCTTTAAAATAAATCGGATCAAACCCATATTCGAACTAGATCTGTATCTTGGGCTGTGAAACTCACATACCAAATTTGGTTCCAATCAGATAAAAAATGTTTGAGTTATGGCAGAATGTGTGAATTTTAAGTAGAAAAAGGGCCATAACTCTGTAACAAAAACTCGGATCAAACCCAAATTTGAACTCGATCTGTATTTTGGGTTGATATACCCATATACAAAATTTGCTTCAGATTGGATAGAAAATGTTTGAGTTATCGCATTACACGTGAAGTGTCTACGGACGGACAGACGGACGGACGGACAGACGGACGAACGACGAGTGGTCAATCCGGACAACGACACTATGTTTACCATACATGGTATGGGTAAACATAAAAATGATGTGTGTTTCCCGTAACCCGACCGACCGTCTTCATTATATATGTATTTAGTATATTTGATAAATCTTGGCAAGTATAATCAATTTTGATCATTTTCCATCATTGGTCATGGGTACAGATCAATACCTGAGCAGCAGGTGACAAGACTAACGAGTGCTGAGATTTTGAGATCCAGGACTAATGCAGGACATGTTTCATTATGAAATAAAAGTATTTTCTCAAGATATGTTGTTTTTTTTTACAATCCCACCTCATATCTGTCATAATTTAGATACTAAATATAGTAGGTATTGGGTACAGGTTGTTCCAGACTCCATAACACACCTGGGGTATATTACCTAACATTTACCTGAGAACAGATATATAATAATAATAGAATGAACTAAACGACTTCAAACAAGTAATTATTTATGCAAGTCTAAATATGAGCATGTATGAACAATAATGAAATGTGTCTCTCTCATCACTACATGTATTTTGATGTCCACATCATAATTACAGGTGATCTGTAAATGTCCAATTTTTTTCAATTTCTAAATCACCTTTTCCTTGTGTTGAGTATAAATTTGTTTGTGTCACTATGAGTTCTATTATGTCATCAGTTAGCATGAGACTAATGAAATCCAGTTCAGAATTAGATGAGTCCAATGAGTGCTGTGGGCCGCAATCTTGTTTTATCAAAACTAGGAATTGGAGGACGTACAATATTTTCTGTCCAATCATCCAACACAGGTGTTCTTCCTTGATTAAAAACACCTAGAGTTGCAGCCGAATCGATGTCACTGTCGCTATTTTCAGAGTCGGAACGTTCTTCCGATTGGCTGCTTCTATGTCGCTATAATCTGGTATATTCAGCGGTTTTTAGTTTCGAACGAGGTCGTAGTGTTGGCATATTTTATCCGCGTAATTTGGACCTCACTATTTGTGCTGTTACCTATGTATTTGCTCAGGTAAATTGGCGAAAAGACAGCCGCATTTAGCTCATTAGTGCCGCCACTTGCATTGTTGAAAACGTCATCAATACGGAGGTAATAATTACACCGGAAGTAGCAGAGTTTCCGTCGGGAATACAGAATTTTACCGCAAAATTTACAAAAAGTCGGAGAAGTCGTATATCGGCGCTTAAAGGTTAAATCGATTTATTTGATTTTTTTTTAAATATGTAATTGTGCAATATTTCTCTGGTAAATGAAGGTTCTGAAAGGTGTTGCTTATTATATCCACGCTGGATTATTCAGAATTCTGTGATTGTATTATTATTTATTATTTTTCGGATACCAAAGAAACACACAAATATCATAGTAGTACAGGTTTATAGTACACCAAATATAAAAAATTATCCCCTTGGTGTCAAGTCAGCATAAAATCACATCTGGCAGCTGAATGGTTGATTATGATTGGGATAAAAATTAATGCTAAAACAAGAAAAAATCAAAGCCACCATGAAAATATTATACCTACATGTAGATGAATATTGATCCAGAGTGGGTGAAATAATTAACCTGGCATTTAATGGGGGTATGTTTGAAAATTTGGTGATGATTTTTTGCGCGAAATTAAGAGCAGTATCAAAAGCGGTACAGTTAAAGACAGAAACGGCACACTGACCAATAATTTATTTTGGGTCATATTGGGTCCGAAGAGTCGTTCTTAAAAATTGACTACCTAGGTTAGAAAGTTCCAGCATTCACAAGGAATCGAGCATAGCCCCGGACATTAACACTTAGGCAGGGTTTCCGCTAGGGATAAATAACTGAGGCCGTATTTGGGGGGAAAACACTCAACGCGACCATGGTTTGTTTTGTCGGGCGAAAATTTTGATGTTTGTCAGTGAAAAGAAGCAATTTCCTTGCACCTAAGACATGAAATAGGAACGTTGAAGCTACGTGCATAAAGTAAATTGAAACAGTGCATGTTTTTTGACACCAAATTATTTAGTTATTAATTTATTATCTCCATCATCGCTGTTCAAAGGTCAAGGGTATCAGTAGTGATGATCCGATAATCGGAATCGGCCGATAATAACCCATCGGAAATTAATCGTACCTCGCAGCTGAACATCGGCTTTTACCGATTGTCAAAATAAATAAAAACGTTCTAGTATCTAAGCGCAATGTGCACGCTTTAATAAACATACGCAATACAACTGTAGTATTGAATGTAAAACGCAGTTGTAACAGCCTAAAAAGAAGCCATTGGCATCATCAAAGCAGTCTGATATGATAATATATTATAAGAATGACAATACACATGCCCGACATCCCGTGTAATATGAAGTTATTGGTTCAATCGCGTTGACACGAAATAGATTCAAAGAAAGCTTTAATTAAAAAGCTGACCTGATTACAGTGAGGCTTCCTCTAGAGCACGTGTCATGTGACGTCACATGCTATGTCAATAACTTGAAGCACACACTGAATGAATTAATACAGTTGTTATCAGAACTGTCTTCAATAACGATCAACGTTAGTAGGGGCATAATTAGCTTTTTCGTCTGTACAACGTATGCTATGAAATACGCTTAGCTCCACGTTGAACTTGCGAAACAAAAATTGAGCAGGCGGAACTATAAAAGCTTCCAAGTTGTTAAAAGATAAAAGGTGTGACCAATGGAAACTTGGGAAATCTCAGACAAATATGACAGCAATTATTATCCATCAATCAAAATTTAGTTAATAATAATCGCCATTCCATACATTGTTGCAACTTACAAGTATTCAATCAAGACTTTTACTCCGCATGCAAGTGTTCCACAAATGGTCATAACGTTACTGAGTCAGCACCTTTGATCTCTTTGTCAAAACAACTACCGGTATACATCAAAGGAAGCACACAACCGACGTCGGCAGAAATACTGTCACGACAGTGTGTATATATTTCTTTGATGTATTTGGCTTTGAAACTATGCGGGATATGGAGTGCATTGGGTGTATATAAGTCCATTATAGGAACAAACGCACAATATATATAAACATCAGAATCGGAAAATCGGCAGATTGTGCCTCCAGTTATCGGAAATCGGTCCGATAAGCTTTTTCATTATCGGAACATCACTAGGTATCAGAATGTGAACCTGATTTCGTACCGGCTGTTTTTCGTACCGATATTCTGAAGGATACCGGTAGTTGGTAACCAAGAGTTCATTCCCCTCGCTACGCTGGTTTGGCCGCTGCCACCACGGGCATTTTCGTAATTAAATCTAGTTTTTAAGGTTTGTTTTATTTTAAGTATTTTGTCAGTTATAATTCATTCTGGCTTGATCGAGCAATACATAAATGAAAATTCTTGGACAGTTTCTCAGAAAAATACAGAATGAATTATAACCGACAAAAATAAAAACGAATAGTGATTAGTTCATATTTTGTGTTTGTGATGACAGCGATCAGGCCAGCGTAGCAGGGGACTGGATTCTGCCTTGCACTTGGAGTTGGTACATGTAGCCATGCGTGGCGGTAGGGAATATTCATGTGAAGAACAAAACTATTTTTAATCAAATAAGTACTGAGATTCATGTTCGCTCAACATATTGAATCAGAAATGAAAAACAACCAAACTTGTACTCGGCTAATACAGTCTGTTAATTTTAAACTACAACAGTTCACGGACAACATTTTTTTTTTAGAAATCAAACTTCCGATCAGTTAAGCTCTTAAACTTATCAATAATGATGTCCCATTCAGCATCTCGAAACTTCCCGTCAGATGAAAGGAATTTAATGATTCCACCATTTTACATTACCATCTGTTGCAGACGTCACGTCACGCATGCGCAGACTGTACAATTTAATACTTTACAATTTCGAGGAAGTATTTTTCTAATAAAACACGATGAAATAACTAAATACATTTCCTATTATAGGAAAATCCGGGTTCTGTAACAGAATAAAGTTAAGAGCTACACACAGAACACAGAGATTTCATTCTAGCGGTCATATAATTGACGTTATTAGTTGTGCCAGGTGACCAGGCGCAAACCCCCAGTACTTTATAACACCACTACACTGAACGTAGAAGGATACCCCAGGCCTGGCAATATGGCGCGAGCGATTTTATCGCTCGCGCGTCGCCCGCGCAATTTCAATTTGGCATGGGCGATATATCGCTTGCGCAACATTCACTACCCAACATACTTTTGCAGTCGTAATTTTGATGAGTTATCCGTTTGAAAACATATAAGGCAACGCGACATCGCATCTTTGAAGCAGGAGACACATGCTATGTTAACAGTCGGCTGCCACCGGTATATCTAATTAGGTCAAACCATGCTACACACCCGTCTCCAGTGACAGACTGACGATTACATGACCTAACTGAACGTGCAGTGCTACTCACAAATCATACCTTGCCTACAAGGTAGTTTGATGAGCGCTGTTGACAGCGATGGGTGGGGCTACGAAGGAATCCGCCAATCGCGCAAACAGTGCTCGCTGACATGTAAACAAATGAGGTGAATGAAGCGACGAAAACAAAGAATAAATATCGCGATATCGTGCTATTAATTACATGAAATGAGTGATTTATACATAGCACGGATGGGTTATGAGATGATACAAACATAGAAGTGATTTAATTTATGATATATACGGAATAATGTATGTTTTGACGCGATAGAAGTGGACGAAATTTCACAAATGTACAGAAGCCGCGAATGTACCGATGGATTATATAGATAAAAGTATGGAACAAATAAATGCATGATATAATGATTGATTCTGGTTAGGTAACTTGGTCACTCAGGTATAAAGGAACAAACACAAACATATCAGGCCAAAATTAATAAATTGTTTGTTTGTCCACACCCCTACCCAAAATTGTTCAGGTGGGTAGGTAGGTAGGGATTTTTTATTTTTTTTTGCAAGGTGGAATGGCATACTAAGGGTCCCCTCCATGGTGCAGGCCGAGGGTATCAATATTAATAAATAGTCAGGGATTAATTTGATAACAAATTAAAAAATTTATAGTTGGAAAAACACAACAAGAACAATAAATAATTATGCTGTTCAGCCACAGTTGCTGGAGTTTCTGACCGAAAATGAGCTTCTCAGACAACATACCACTACTAAAAAAAACATTCTCAATCTCAATAAAAGAATTTCCAGTCGGCCGTTAAAATCGAGTCGGTCGGGGCGAGGACAAACAAATACCTTTTTAATTATGGCCTCATGTACATGTATGTACAATATATGCATGGCATAATGATTGATTCTGGTTAACTTATACAATATTATCTTACCATGATGTCACCTCATACATGTATTATACAGTATAACAGCATGTAATATATGATATAAATATATTATAATGATTGATTGATTCTGGTTAACCATTTAATAGGTCACTTGGATCAGGCATAAAGGAACAAACACGACAATACCATATATGCAAGACATGGTATAACTATAACATTTATAAAAGTACTTTATTAAACATTAATAAGATATACAACATTCATTGATAATTTCACAATTAATATATGAATATAAATTTAAATATCACTTAGGCCAGACCAATTTAATTACTTGTTTTACGAACGACTGGGAAAAAAATATGTAGATGCAGGAGGGAATAAAAAAAAAAATAATATTCCTAAAAAAAATTCAGAAATGACCGATATACATCCCATAGCTTCTAAATAATGTAATAAGTAGTGAATAAGGTAAACAAACTTTATTCAATAAGAAATAACTCAAAACAAAACAGATATACATGTAATTATCCATGTCTTCTAGCTTGTGGTACTGTGACTTGGGAAGACCTGAGTTAATTGGTAATTAATATGTTTTGTTCTGTGGGTGTTCTGAAAGTTGCTAGTAACTTGCTACTGAAAGATGTTTACCATATTGTACAATACATGCATGTTGGTGGGTACATTATATGGTGGATAATGAGTTTGGATACGGTAAAAACACTGATAGATACCAGACCCATAGAAGAATATGTGCTCGTATTAATTGACATATCTGAAACCCATGATAAAATCGGCAATATCTCATCGATCCTCGTATATATTTTTAGGTTCGACATGCAATTTCCAGATCTATATCCATGTGTTCTACAAGTGACGAAAATTCAGATCAATTGACGACAATTGATCTGAGAAGAAGATACAATTACAGATTGTCTTTTGTTCCAAATACGGAGTCGAGAAAGAGGCTACGACGTGTTATTAAAATTTACCAATGAACCCAAGCATTTTCTAAGTCACAAACCAGGGGAAGACAATAGCCAGTTTATTGGATGCCAAGATCATTAATCATGATAGCCTTTAATACTAATCATAAACACAAATATTAAACAAGAACTTGGCAATACCAAGAACCAATGTCTGAGATAGAAAAATAGACATGAGGTCTTGCCTATGGTGTGGACGTTTTCAGGTATAAATGAATAGTGTTTTTGTTTGAACAGTTCGATGACATCGTTGTGTAGATCAAAATCTCTTCTGTTTATTTTGAATTCGACTTTATCTGGGTAACAAGAGTCACTTCGTGCCGACATCATTACATCGAATGCATCCAAAGTCTTCTTAGAAACTGACACACCATCACCAACTGACAGCTTTGAGACGTGGAGAATGATGCATGATGCGCCAAATCGGGAAACAATATTGAGGGGGGTGTTTGGCTGAACTTCGTGGCCATCAGTTGAGTCACTACAGTTTTTAACCGTGATTTTATCCACTTTAAAGTCATCGCCCACCTCACTAAATGTCACGGATACTACATCAGAAAGACTCAATTGAACTAGCTTTTGCTTCAGCGTCCGTTGCGTGTCTGTTAGTATTTTTAAGCTGAAGTAATCTGCAGTCGCCATTCTATTTCGGACATGTTTCACTAACAACGGAAGTTATGCACGCTGACAGATGTAAACAAAAGGTCACGGAACCGGAACCGGAACGCATAACTCGGAAGGCCGGAATACGGAGCGTTATAATCCGGAATACACAACTCGTAGGCGGAACGAAATCACTAAAATCCGGAAAACGTAATTTTTTCTCTGGGAAGAAAAGTGTATTATTTTTATTCGGTTTTGGCGGAAAAAGCTATCGGCGGTGTTCGAAAACAAGTAATTAAATTGGTCTGGCCTTACCACATAATAAGTTATATGCAATATGACATATGTCAGTTTACTTGTATTTCATGTTACAACATAAATACCCCATAAAACAGAAATTGCCCCTGCAAAGTATTTTGGCGAGGGCGAATTTTCAAATTCAAATTCTTTATTGGATATGACCATATTCTAGCGTAATCCAATAAAATAACATATAATTAGGGCCCTGCAAACCGTTCGAGGTTCGGTTCGAAACCGCTGTGATGATTCGGTCCGGTTCGAAACCTTAGACGGGATTCGTTTATATCGAACCTTTTCTTTAGTCCCGCAAAATGGGCAAATTTTGCGTACTGGGAATTGTTTATTGATTATATACCGTCTATTAATTGGTTTACATACAACTGTGTGATACTATGATTTTATGTTTACATTGGACATAATTACTTTGATCATTACTCGGCCGGGGTAACTGGGTGATATTTCATTGAACGGGTCTTTTGGCATAACTTTATTCCGCTCCAGTCGGACATGTCAAATTCGTGATAATTAATTAGTCAAACTATAACATTTCTATCTCAGTCAAAGTTTGTTTTATTCTCCATATAACTTTACTAATAGACATAATTATACCTAACAAACGAGACAATAAGTTATGATTATTGATGAATACAGATCGAACAAGCTTTTTTGAATTCCGTAAACTGGCTGAAAGTGAATAGGTATTTCCGGCAGCCTTCTGTGTCAACAATTGGAGTCAACCAATCACAGTGAGGAGAAGGTGTGGCCATTGTTTATGAGCATAAATGATTGACATGATTATGTAACCCGATGTGCTTTGTCTTGCGACACTTAATTGCTACAACGCGACGTCGGCACGCTTTGATCTTTGTCATGTGTTGTCGCAGTTACAGATTGACGAGTCTGTTAATAGTTACCGAGTTATGCCACGTGGCGCGTTCATGCTGTCAGTGTGTTAGGAGTTCAATGCGTCGTTTACATTGTACATATGTACTACTGGAAGCTTGACCGATGATTCAATCAGACATCTGTCTCACTTACTGTTAGAATAAGTCATAAGTTATGATTTTTCATGAGTGATGCTCAGTGAGCGGACGCGGGTATATACGGGGAATGATAATCGGATATTTGTTTTAATCGGGGTTATGTAATATATTAATGAATGGACATAAACGGAACATAAAATCAACGTTTTATCGGATTGTCATTCATCTCCAATATAAAATAATTCTTCAGCATGTAATTATCTTATATCGTATACGATAAATTTGTATATAACACGTTGATTGTACTATTATAATGATCCACATACGTTCCAACTGGCTACTAGTATTATGAGTACGTCGCTTGGACTCTCTTCAATGACACGGTCGGTAATTGGGTTCGAGATTCGGTTCGAATCGAAACCAAGACGATGATTCGGTTTCAAGGTTCGGTTCGACCTAAATTATAAGGTTCGCAGGGCCCTACATATAATATAATACATAAATAAATATCGTCTCACATATAATCATTAATATATTATTACTGCCTATAGACTACATTAAAATATATATATACGGGTTAGTAGTGTTCAAACGATTAGTCGACAAATAATCGTCGACGCTGGTTTTTCGGGTAATCGACTCTAACTTCCACAGTCGACTAGTCGAAATACAGTATCTAATCTCATCAGCTGGCCTTGACAATGCATGGTTTCACTAAATGTGGGTCAGAAAAGCAGCAAAGATAGCTAGTCTATGTTCAAGAAGCTTTCCAAAGTCCAAACATATGTCCTAATGTCGAGCTTGACATAGAACTACGCTGAAATTGGCCAATGCGATAATTCAAGTTTAACCATTATCATTACAAGAGCAGTAACTCTATATTTGACTTCTAAAAAGTACGTGGTCCATAAACAGTAAATATTAGGTCGCGGTGTACTTGACCGACGTCTCACGCATGTTCCAGGTTTATAATGCCACGTGGTCTTTGCATTGCGTCATTTAGTTTCTACGCTCGCGCACATTTCATACTCCCTATACCGCGGACGCAAAAATTTGTAGTGCGCATTTCTAACCAACACAGGTAAAGAGGGAGGGGCTTCCACAAAAGTGTTCGTCGACACTAACTGAGTCTAACTCTCTGCTTGCTACGTACGCCTTACGGAAGTTATGGCAACTTACAAAGTAGGCCTATGTACACATCGTATATATAATCATTAATAATTATAATGTGTGTCACACAGTATCAATTATTTCCTCAATTATTTATTCTCATTATCATCGTAGATTCGTAGGGAACTTATTTGCGATCGGTGGGTTTCTAGAGCACCGGTTCATTTGCAACAAAACCACGTGACGTGTCACGTGATTCAATTCTCCGATCACAGTAGAGTGTAAATAGTGTGATGATGGCACGGAATTTGTAATTTTCTTTCACATGTGCTTCATTAGTATAAGGTTGGTGATGTATTTGGCCGACTAGTCGACGTCGACTCGACTTTTGGTGTTCGACTAGTCGACTCCAGAATCCCAGAGTCGTTTGAACACTACGGGTTAGAAAGTTGACAGTTAGGAATGTTAACTCACCCTATACCAACCTCTTGTTAATATTTCGTAATATGAGCTATAGCTCTAGTCGTTAATATATAATAATATATTAATTCGAGGGTATGTTTGATTTACGTTTATCTAGGGCTTCTTTGATGAAATTACATATTTGCTTTGTTGCAGAGAAGGTTTTTGGATTCAGCAGCATCTTGGGGTTGTTAATATTTTCACCTAGTTGAAATATGTCATATTTTCTTCTCAAGTCTTTATACATAGTACAATAGTATAAAAAGTGTATTTTAGCCCCTGCAGATTTTTCATAAGGCCAGCAGTAGGCACTTCCAACGTACGACGTAATCTGTTGTAAATTCGTAAAAAACGATGTTTTGGACAAACAATCGCTTCGTATAAAAAATAAACAAAAGGAAACTTCATAATTCTTTCTGTGTTGTGTTCATTTGGACTTTATCTTTCATTTGATATATAATTTGTGTGATATTCTTGGGATTTGTTGGCGATAATTGCGTTTGAGTGGTGTGTCGGCATGAAAAGCGACGTAACGGCATGGCGGACCGGCTTTTTTGGCTGTTCCATCAATTGCGTTTTGTAAACAAGTTAAAACCCGGAGGGGCAAATCTTATTCTCATTGGCCGAAATGTATGTCATCAGACAGAGGAGATTGCACTCTTCATTTTTATCGGGTATACTTTTTTTCTAATCGATTTTAAAGATTTTTATGGCTTTTTGAAGTTTTAATTGAAGAAAATTCGACACAAAATGGACTTTAGAAAAAAAGTATACCCGAAAATTAGATAGAGCACGGTCTCGGCAATCTAAAACGCATCACACCCGCTTCCTATATTTTAGTTTGCCCCTCCGGACATTTACCTAAACAAACACCACCCCCGAAATTAGGGCGTAAAACTAGGTCAAACACAGTTATATCCGGTTACGTGACCTCTGACGTCGTTGCGAAATGCATTGAATTCTGAACGTAATTTGACAAATGTCTTCGTTTAAAGCGTCTATTTAAACACAATTAGGTTTGGTTATAACTAAAATTAGCTTTAAATTTGTTTAGTTTTGATAATACCAATATTTAAAGAGTATTTGGGCAAATATTTATGATTTTTCTCTGCCAATTAAATTGAGTTTCTACTTTCACTTTGTCCCCGCGGTGACTTACCGTTCTGAATATAGCATGTCAACACTGATAGAAATTTTTACAAAACAGACATGTGCATGTAGTATGTGGACCTTTCTGCTGCAGGAATCGTTTTCTTGATAATTGTCATGTGCAAAAGTCAACTTCAACATACATTTAATTTTATTACATTAAATGTAATAAAATTAAATGTATGTTGAAGTTGACAATACATATCTGATATAATTCATGTAAACAAACAATTACAAGTCAATCAATTTAACACACTGACATGTGCTCAGGTGCTGGCTGCATAGTAGTAGTAGTTACTCAAAACCATCTCAACTGCTCAAGTTGAACACCCTTGACTATTGTATGTGGTTCTCCTTTGTCAAATTAATTATGGGGTGAAATAAATATTGTGTCAACATTGAGCAACATAAAAAAAACATTTAAACATGCATGAGTTGCACCATGAATCAATCAATAATTTGTCTAGATAACAATTCTGGAGCGCAGTCACTGACTAGTTCGATTTGGATTATCCATACTCCAATAGTGGTTATGTACTTATAACATCTTTCTTACTAATAATTAATCAGACATTGAATCAAGATTTGAATGTGCCTGCTAATGTCAATGTTCATTGTAAGTAATCTGTAGGTACATGCAGATTCATAGACTCCCAACGATACTGTGTCTTTTTATGATATGACCTCATTAGTATGCAATATAAATATGCGAATAGTAATTGCTGTAAATTCTAACACATTTACGAAATATTTGGCCCAGTGGGGACATGGTATAATTTAGAATAATATAATCGCACTATAATATGACAGTCTTCGGTTATTTTTATAGTTGGTTTTTATAACCCCCCACGCAGCCAACATTACCTACGAATACACACATGTTTCGACCAGAAAGGGGTGTGGCTATTCATAACATCTAATTTGCATACTACTGAACCCATGGTCATCTATGGTTTCGTCATGATGGACCAATAACAACACTATTGACATATTCTTAATGCAAAACATAAATTTTCCCATTTTTTGGGTATAAATTCCCTGAAAAGTAACTTTTTCGCTGATTTTTAGTCCAATTTCCTCATTAAATATGCAAATTATATGCAAATTAGTCAAAGTCTGAGTAACTAATTTGCATATTGGTCCAGTCAACGCGTGAACATATATTTCCCCGAGGACACGTGGCAAGTTTCATGCACATCGGTCGAGTAATTTCAGAGTTAGAATAATTTTACTGTAATTTTATTATGAAAATCAACAAAAATCAACCTGAAAAAAGGTCATTTTGGGTCCATCCCATACTTTGGAGATTAGTCATAAAGCACTGGGAGCCGATTACCAAAAAAACACCTAGTTTTTTCACCTTTAAATGACCATAACTCCAAAACTATAAGGAATTTTTCAATTCTGTAAACAGTTTTATGTATTGTTTTCATGGCCCTTTAAAACGACACCAGTTTTAGTGCAAGCACATCAGTTAGAAATTTTGAGTGGAAGTGCCTACCAGCAGGCAGCACTGATACCCACTACGTTCATGACTGAACTAGTTTACTTGGAGCCCAAGAGTATACCGATATACCGCCCAGCACTATTGACTGTACTTCTGAAGGTCGTCCAATGTTGTGTGGGGCTGTGTCACAACAATCCACACAATCTCAGTACTGCTACTGGTCTGATACTCTAAAATCACACTCAAAATTGCCAATGCAATGCCAGGACCGAGTCTGAAGACAGCCTTACAATTTACCATCTTGACCTTAGTTTTCAGCCATATATTCTCAATAAATAATGAAAACGAATACAAAAGCTCACATCAGACTTGTATCATATCTTCATAGAATCAGGTAACTACCAGTCCAGTGAAAATATTTTTCTTCCAGCTCAAGCAAGTCAAGGTCATTTGAAAAACCAAAGCAAGGTTGAATTTTGGATAATCAACTTCATTGCAAATACGGTCTTATTTCAAGATAAGTGATGTTTATTACCAATGTTCAATATTCAGTTGTTGTTATAGAAATAGAAAACTTCATCTTTTATTTCTTTCCATAACGATGTTGTCCTTTGAAACGGGCACCTTGGATTCGACGAAATTAGGGAAGCCGATTTTTCACATCAAAACTTTAACAATAAATTCAATCTATTTCCTAAAAAAATTGATTGAACATTATTAATGGGAATTTGAAGTATTCACTGTGTACCTTGACAGCTGCTCTTGGTAGCTGTCTTGCGAGCAACGAACCCAGACGTGCCGACAACATGATCAATGCCGATTCCAAAAACACCGGAATGGCCGCCGAGAGAGATAATCCCGTGGCAGATAAAAATCCACCCCAAATATAGAAAGTCGTGAAAAAGTTTTTCTGATAAATTGAACAATTTAGCAATTTTAATTCATAATTAAATATTTTTATTTGTTATCAATATTTTAAAGTTTAGATTGATTTAACAAACTATGATAGACAGTTAACTGTATGATATCTCTAAATATGAAACGGTTAGAGATTAAGTGCTCACATGACTTTGACTTAAAAACAACAACATCGTGAAGTGTGCGATTTTTTCCCTGTGAATTGACGTAATATACAGTATTTTGGGACTTCAGAATTTTTCAGAAACAAAGAAGTCAACATGGCAAACACATGCTCTTCCACTTCCAAGCTTTGCATGGTTATTGCGGCCTTGATATACTGGGTAAATAAAAAACATTATTTTGTCATGACACTTTTTGACAGTTGTTTACACTCTGACTCTTGAGTCTGAGTGAGTGAGTCTGACTGAGTAACACTAACAGTGAGTTACTCAGAACCTGAGACTGAGAAGTGCGACTCTTGACTTATTCAAGTTCAACTGACCAAAACCTGTGAACTGTTCTAATTACTAGGGCCCTAACATATACCGGTATATCAATTGGAAACAAATAGAACAACACAACATAATTTTGTTTAACTACAATCCTAGAATAAGAAATAATGCAAAATGTTGCAGGACTGTTCATTCTATCTTTTTCATCTCAGTCATACAGTGGGGCATATTATACATTATTAGATTATATTATGCATTATTATGATAATATATTAATCTGTTATCATTATGTGTGTTCGTTTAATTCTGTTAAAAACAATGTTATCTTGTAAGTTGAAATAAATATGTTGGTTCATTGTGTCTTTTCTTATGTGTATAAATATAAATTGAATTCATGTATTAAATGAATTTTGTTTTCTAGCTTAAGTGACTCTGGTCATATTAATAGCTACTGAAAGTATAAAATTCTCTTTGGTTAAAAAATGGCCACCTCTTTCATACTCTCCCCGGCTCCTCGGGCGGTGTCCCCAAATAAAACCTGGATCAGGCCCTGAGTACAAGGCCCGTGGTTTTTATGTTTACCCATACCATAGTATGGTAAACATAGTGTCGTTGCCCGGATTGACCACTCGTCGTTGGTCCGTCTGTCTGTCCGTCCGTCTGTCTGTCCGTCTGTCCGTAGACACTTTACGAGTAATGCGATAACTCAAACATTTTCTATCCGATCGAAACCAAAATACAGATCGAGTTCGAATATGGGTTTGATCCGAGTTTTTTTTAGGGAGTTATGGCCCTTTTTCAACTTAGAATTCATGCATTCTGCCATAATTAAAAAAAAATTCATCTGACCATAACCAAATTTAGTATGTGAGTTGCTCAGTCCAAAATACATATCGAGTTCAAATATGGGTTTGATCCAATATTTTTTAATGGAGTTATGGCCCTTTGACATAGAAATCATGCATGTTTCGATAAATCTACAATTTTTCAACTGATAGGAACCAAATTTTGTATGTGAGTTTCTCAACTCAAAATACAGGTCGAGTTCGAATATGGGTTTGATCCGATATATTTTAATGGAGTTATGGTCTTTTGATTATTTTATTTATGGCTAAAATATAATATCAAAGATACCCAAATAGAATCTAATAAATCAGGTTTGAATTTGTCGTCTCACACAGAGTTAGTATCCAGTTACAATGCCATGAATTGTCTCTCTGTCTTGCATTGAGATAATTAACTACTAGCATGTGTTGGCCATATCATATACTATCTCTGTATATACTTTATACTCTATAAAGTATCTCTGGCCATATGCTGGGGATAGCATAGATGGAATGTTTCTACTATATATTTTATATGCATGGTTATTTAAATTCCATCTTAAAGGCATAATCTGGTTTCATTGTTTAATAGCATTACTATTGGAGATTAATAATGTGATTGTGTTTAGTAAATTTGTTGGACATTAATTTCAATTGATTACAAATGTGAATTGAAATATTAAAGGGGCACACCAGGTTTGATATATTTTTCTTGTACTCTGCAAGTACACTTTAGGCATAATGCGATAACTCTAACATTTTCTATTTGATCGGAACCAAATTTTGTATATGAGTTTCTCAGCCCACAATACAGTTTGAGTTTGAATATGGTTTCGATCCAATTTATTTAAAGGAGTTATGACCCTTTTTCGAAAACAAATTTGAAAAAAATAATTTATTTTTTTTTATTTTTATGTTTTATAATAATAATAATAAAAAAAATGTCAGTGACTCTTTCATTGGTTTTCATTTAGATATTGATGATTATGATACACTTTGATAAAAAGGTTCCCAATCTTTTTTTTAAATAATTAAAAACAATTTTTTTTAAGTTAAACCAATTGAAAAAACTAACACAATTAGGTTGTGGTGGTTTAGCATTACCGATCCTGTAAGAGTGTATTCTCTTATATAAATGCCAGTGACCCATAAATTCCAATAATTTGTGTGATGTAAATTTGTCTATAATAGTACATAAACAGTATACTCTATAATTCAACACCAAAACTCTCATTTATCCGATCATAGTAAATTTATATCGCCAAGGGATGGGTTAACATCTGCCGATCGTGATCGGCCTCTCGTTTACATGTACACGGAAAACCACGCGTGATATTTCCGTGGTTTTTCCGTGTTCAAAATCTGAACTCGCCAAGAACACGGTCTGGGTGAACGTGTTCAATCGTTGAACACGCTCTGATCACGTTTGAACACGGAACATCCACACTATGATCACCGTACGACGAACGGGTGACCACGGCCATAACACAGGTGACCGCGACATGAACACGGAGGAAAATGGCTGAACACGGAGCCATCGCTGGCGGCCGGAGCTTGGCACGCCACGCCGGCGGAGCTCGCGGTGTGCGTTACGTAATTAATTATCACCTCCCCAGTCCAAAATATATTCCCGATATTGCTGCTCAAATTGGCAAATGAGCAGCACCATTTTATTTAACGGAAATTTCATCGAAATTCAACCCGACGATTGTGAAAATTGGCCCAGAAAAAGTAAAGATACCACCATACCGCGATTATTCATAAAAATAACTTATATATTGGAGTCGGAATGGTATCGATACACATACATTATTTCAAGCAGGGTGCTAACTTAATACTAAATAACTCAAATATTTTTACAGAAACATATGACAATATATATTTTTTGAATTTTATAGATTTACATCTTCCTGTTGTTAGATCGAAAATATCTTGACGGAACCTTGGATAAATGTTCAATTTAGTTTTAATTTAGAATTTTTCTGGCATCAATGTCCGTTTAGTCTCCTGTAGCAGTTGAGATCTATGTAGTATGAGGGTGAATTTGGTGATGTTAGCCTGCTATGCGGGATAGCGTCACTACATTCACCCTCTGGGGACCTCAAATGTTATGCAAATGTCAGACACACATCCAGACTTGACCTGTTTGGGGTATTCGGTCTTGGTAACCTGCTATTTATGAATAATGTCAATACCACATAGCCCATTTTATACCTTTGGGCATAGGAACAGGAAATTTTGGGAGGGGTCCGACTAATCGACTAGGATTTGATTACCTCGGTCAACTCCTGAAAATCCCTAACCATTTCAACACTAATTCAAACTCGCCAATGTAGTGCAGGGTAGAGTCACTAAATTCACCCTCTGGAGACTTCATTCTGCATAATTATACATGTATAAGTTCCTTTATCTTTCCCTTACAGGGAGCAGCAGCTGGTTTATTTTTCATTGGAGGATGGGTCCTGTCGACATACCACAACTATGATCGCTTTACAGAGGAACAGCTCACAGTTGTGCCAGCAGTCATTATCATTGCCATTGGTGTTCTCATGGTTGTTATTGGCTTTGCTGGATGTGTTGGTGCCATCATGGAGAGCAAGTGTTTGGTGGTTGTGGTGAGTTTCTGTGGCCGTGTCTTCGCATTTTCATACATGTAACCCTTCAATGACTGTCCCCCAGAGCTTCCTGAAATTTTGCAAAAACCCTGTGCCAATGCATTCTCTTATATATTCGAGTCTTCCATATCTGGGGAACCTCTTATATATTAGAGATTACATTGGTTGACGCTGCGATTTAAATCACAAGTGGGGTGGGGAATCACGGGTGCAGCAGGGAAATTACATGTTGGACAGTGTTGAAGAGAGAAAAATGCAAGCATTTTAAAAGAATTGTGCTTTTTTAGCTCAACTTTACTTTGTAAAGTTTGAGCTATTGCCCTGGGTTGGTGTCCTTCGTCTGTCAACAATTTCCGTTGGCTCACCCTACAGGCCGCATTCCTTATCCAATCATCACCAAACTTCATATGGATCTTCGGGGTGACCTCTAGATGGGATCCATAATTTTTTTCCGAAATTCTTTAAAAAAACATGGCCACCGACACTGTCCGACAGCCATTTTTAATTTCAAATTTGAATCCATCGACACACCTTGCAATCCGCATTTATTGGAGAAATGGTTTGAAAATTTACAGGCATGTTTAGGATCCCCGCCAATGGCAGCTATAAAATGTTAGCGATGTTCGATGAAAAACATGGCCACCGGCAGCCATCTTGGATTTTACTCTTTGCATGAATAAACCCTTTGGCTCACCCTATGGACCACATCCCTCATCCGATCATTGATTTTTTCCGAAATACGTTAAAAAACATGGCCACCAGCAGCCATCTTGGATTTCAAATTTGAATTTATCAGCTTAGCCTGTGTTTATTTGAGAATTGTTTTGAAAATTAGCAGGCATATTTAGGATCACCTCTAGATGGGAGCCATCAAATTTAAACAATTTATGATGAAAAACATGGCCGTTGGCAGCCATCTTGGACTTTACTCTTTGCATGACTAAATCCTTTGGCACACCCTACAAACCACATCCCTCATCCGATCGTCACCAAACTTTATATGGATATTCATGGTGACTTCTAGATATTAGATATTCTTAGAAAAACATTTTGGATTTTCCTCTTTGGCTGACTAAATCCTTCGGCAAACCCTACAGGCCACATCCCTCGTCCAATTGTCACCAAACTTCATATGGATCTTGGAGGTGTACTCTAGATTGGAGCCATCAATTATTTCCGAATTTGTTATAAATCATGGCTACCAGCAGCCATCTTGGATTTCAAAATTTGAATCCATCCGCACACCCTGCAGCCCACATTTATTGGTGAAATGTTTCAAATGAAAATAATTTCATCTACACCAGGGTTTCCGCCAGGGGGGAATTAATGAGTCCGTATTGGAGAAACACATAACGCGACGGGACAACCATGGTTCATCCCGTCTGGCAAAAATTTAGTTATTTGACACTGAAAAGAAGCCGTTTCCTTGCACCTGAGTGTCCCACAAAGCAATCCAAAGATATACGTACATTATGCAAGTCTATCATTTTCGTCGGTGCATTAATTCTGTTGATGGTATCCAATAGTTAGTCATTTAATTACGTACGTAAGACTGCCGTCTGATTGAAGACTATATAAATGAACGAGCTACGAGTTTAATACAGTGTTTACAAATTTATAACTTACCATAAGATTCCAACAGGTAGAATGAATCTAAACACTAAAAAGCATCTACGCATTGACCAATAACACCTAGCATGGAGAATTGAATAAAGTATTTCTTAGAATTTCAAGTAGCGTCAGTGAAAATGAAACTGACAGGATTATATAATCTGTCAATCGTAAAACTATTTGTGCGCGGTGACGTCTTACTGCAGGGTTTGTCTGCAGGAGATAATTATAGCGGCGAAATGCGAATGGTAGAGAAATCTTTCACCCGGAACGCGTAGCTTTTTCAATAGTCTGTATTAGTCCAACAACTGATGACCGCAGCTATAGAAAAGAGTTTTAGCCAACGTGTTATAAATGTTACCGCGACATGTATTACGCTGTATCTAATGTTGCTATTTGACACCTCTTTCTTATTGTTTTTTCGGGAGATGGACTGTGTCGATTTCATTTTGTCAATATTAATGAAAATAAGTGTAGATATAATGATATATAGCCTGTCGACACAGACAAGACTGAAAAAGTTTTTAATAACGTCATTTATACGGAAACCCTGTCTACACAATACAAGCCCTTTACTGCAAATTTTTGACTTTCCTTCCTTATCATTCTATTCATTGCTCAGCAAAAAATAAACTCCTTCCAATGTTGAGCTACAGTGTCATTGACACTTTCATTCTGACATTGTCCCGTTTGAAGTCATTATATAAAAGGATTGAAAAATGTGGATTATGTTATCTCCAAAACAATTTTACAAACGTTTTCATACCCTGGCCTTGAACATTGGGTATATAATCGTTGGAAATTTTTTTTTTTTAGCTTGTCAAGTTATTGCCGTAGGCTGGTGTCTGTCCATCTGTTAACAATTTCTGTTTGCACACCTTACATGTAAAATCTCTCATCCAATATTCACCAAACTTCATCTTGGATTTTATTCTTTGACTAAATAATTATGCGCACCCAAAGGCCAACTCCCTCATCCGATCATCACCAAACTTTTCAATTATTTTTGTCCTTGATATCAGTATTGCTGTATACTGAGCATGAATTTTCTAGCTATACAGTAAGTAATGTATATAGTAAGTATTGTATATTTTTTTTTTTTTTTTCAGTTCTTCTCTTTAGTGCTACTGGTTCTTATTGTTGAAGTTGGAGTTGGCATTCCCGGATATGTTTTCAGAAATGAGGTATGTGTTTTCTTCGTTAATCAAAATGAACTTTGAAATAGTGCACACCTCTTTGCTTCAATATGCAGGATAGAGATCTGTTATTTGCTCTATAATAGGCTAATAGCTGTTAGCCATTAAACATATCTACCTTACTCATATTTAAATTTGCACAGTACTATTTTTCACACACCCATCAGTGTGCAAATATAAAACTGATTGAAAAATGTTACGACTCATGGGTTTATATCAAACCACAGGGGGGAATTAGATGGCTATGTTAACCCTTTCAGTGCCAGGTTCGATTTTTGTATCAACCCATATACCCTGTGCCAATACATTCTCTTATATATGCGAGTCAGTCGCCTCACATATATAAGAGAATGCATTGGCCTAACAATTTTTCATCATTTGTTATTATTTTTTACAATTTTTTACAATTTTAATAATTTTTTCTTATATTCTTTAACTCTTTAACTAACTTATTTTGTAGGTTTAGTGCCAGGGAATCTTACGTTTTTTATGGGCATCAAAATTATTACTATGAATACATGGTGATACTTTTGAGTTATAACATTCCCCTAAGGTTTTATCCAGTTTGTTTTTATACCCCCCGCAACGAAGTTAGGGGGGGTATACTGGAGTCAGCTTGTCCGTCCGTCGTCCGTCCGTTGTCCGTGGACACAAATTTGTCCGGAGTTTTTCTCAGTTGTTTTTTGATCAATTGTCGTGAAACTTGGCACAGACATCAACCACCAGGGGAACCTGTGCACCTGCGATTATGACGTTTGTCGGAATTTATTTCGTGGAGTTATCCCCCCTTTTTCGACTTAGAAATTTTCGCAACATGTATACTTCTGTCCGAGCTTTTATTCCTACATTTTTCGGTCAATTTTTTTAAAACTTGGCACAGATATTTAGTACCATAGGAACTTGTGCACCTGTGATTATGACGTCTGTCCGACATTTTTTGGTGGAGTTATTCCTCTTTTTCGACTTAGAATTTTTTTCGCAACATACATAATTTTGTCCAAGCTTTTATTCCTACATTTTTCGGTCAATAGGTTTAAGATTAGGGTTATGGTTGTACACCTGCAACAGTTATTTTATTATTTTAACTAAATGTTTACTGACATGTTAAACATCTTAGTATTTTAAAAACAGGGGTGTATCCGTAGTCCCATTGGGACAGTCACACCTCTAGTTAGACCTAGAATTTGACCGATTTCATAACATTTCGGTTTCCGACCTTTATGAATTTCAGTTTGGAATATTTGATCTGAACCAAAGCTGGTATGTGTGTTTCCCAACTGAAACTACAGGCCAAGTTCAAATATAGGTTCTGTGCAATTATTTTCACATCAGTTACGGCCATTTTTTTACTTGGAACTTGACCGCATTTTGGCATTTGAAATTAGGGGTATATCAGATATACTTTGTAAGCTCAAATTATTATTTTATTTTGCAGTAGTACAATTTGAAATGGTTATAGGGCATATATTGCCATGCCCTACCAATGCTCATGTTATTGCTTAAATTTTCATGCTTACTTTTATTTATCTTCCTTGGGGGACACACCCAGTCAAGCCTGGAAATAGTGTGTCTGACATTTGCAGAATGAGGTCACCATATGATGAATTTATAGTGACGATATCCTGCATGGTGGGCTAGTATCACCAAATTAAATTCACCCTCAGGGAACCTCATTCTGCTCAGACCTCAACTGCAATGGGAGACCTAGGATCAGGTTGAACTTCTCCAGTTGAAGTTTGTGCTGTTCACCCATATTAGTCACCTACATTATTCATTTTATATTTTTCAAATTGGGGGATATAGAAACTGAACAGAAGGGAAAAAGTCAATTTGAGACTACAGACACTTCCCAGAAGATGAAGCCTAAGCAGAAGCTCTGTGGTGAACATCACTAAATTCACCATCTGGGGAACTCATTCTGCAAATGTCGGACACACTCAGGCTTGTATGCCCCCAGTGCAAAACCTAGACATTGAGCAAATATACTTGTGGGATTACAAATATAGGTTTCATTGAGAGTAAAATAAATTATTTCGATCCAGACTTAAATGTGCAGATTTTTTTGAAAATTGCCAAAGAATATTTCATTTGCCTAACTGTTGGCCAAAAATGTTTAAAACCTATATATACATGTAGTTAAAATCACCACTCTATCACCAGATCTTACTAAAACCCTTACATTCATTAATATAGAATAGAATATAATTTTATTGACTGACCACTATCCAGTGGTGTATTATATAACAGGGATTCAATTTAGCCTAACAATAACAAACACAATATTGTTAATTTATCAGCTTTTCAATCATAGTAAGAAATAACATTTCATTTGAGGAAGATTGGATGACCTGTTGTTGCACCGATTGTTCAATAAAACATCACATATATTTTGTGGCATGAGGTGTTATTGGACATAGAAGTTTTGTTAATAGTTTTAATGATCTATCTGATTCTGCAGGAGTAATATCCTGATCAAATCCAATTCTAAATTGATCTTATTCATCAAAATTGACCTGTGATTATAAATTTTCTTACATAATAGAACAAAATGTTTTTCACTTTCCACAGACCTACATTCTTGACAAATGCGATATCTGATTTGGGTCGCTTTTTCAATTGCAATCTTTTTCAATTGCAAGACGATGAGCACTTATCCGAAGTGCAGTTAAATGTCTGGTGATAGATTTGGGGACTCTAAAATTTAAGTAAACTTGGCATTTTGAACTGGTATGTAATTTACCATATAAATGTAATTTGCTGTCTGGTACTTTTTCGGATAGATATATTAGGTGATCTGGTCATATAAATAGTCATCCTTCATTGTATTATAATTAATATTAAATTTAGTCAGGGCATTTTTTATTTTGATTTAATAGTTAAAGTGATGTGGAACACTCCGGTATGGTGATCAAATAGAAATTGGAGTAAATTTTACAAATAGTATATCCAAATTGACAACACACACCGTCATTCTTATATATGAATTAAATGCAGTGAGATTCGATGGCAAAATCATTTTCGTTAGTTTATTGCCAATAGATGCGTCCCGAATCGAGTAGTAAATATTTACAATTGAGCATAGTTCTGATGATGTTTACTATGGATTGGTACAGTTAATTTGCTTCAAATTTTCAGCGATGTTAGTAGAATGTTACATTCCTCCAGTTGACATAGAGCCTGTATAGTAACTTATCAGTTTCACGCACCCGAACAAGTACATAATATTTCTTTAATCAGTAGAACTTGATTTTTGCTGTCATGCACCAGGGACCAGTCTGTTTAACAAAAATAAAGACACACACACCAACTGCTCAAATTAACATACATAATTAAGAGTCGCAGAAATAATGACAAATGACAGCGAGATAGAAATGTTCATTTAAACCGTATTAACTTCGAGATGAAAATCAGTTAATAAAATGTACTTTTACTTTGATGAAGTACAATGTAGTAACTTAGATGTTGTTGCCGAATTTCGAGCGCATCAGACTGGTCCTTACCCCAATTAAACCAGCTGTCCGACTCATAGTAACCTGACCCTTTCTGCATCAGTAGATGTTCAATGGTGTACATATATGTTTGTACTACAATGTATCAGTAGTCAATAATATTCTTTCTGTTTATGGCGGTTTTAGCGGATGTGACTATTTTAACAGCTATACCGCTGCGATTGCCGCCCATTTCTTTAAGTTAGGACTCTTTTTATACCACCACTCTCGAAGAGAATGGGGGGTACATGTGTACATGTATATGCATGCACTGGATTGACCTCGTCCAGACAGATATCTCTAACACCGGTAGTCGATCTGAATGAAATTTGGTATGGATGTTCACTACTATGAGGGCATTCTTCCGGATTTTCCTTTCTAAAGTTATTCATCTTTGTTGATCTGTAAATGTTGTTATTTTGTCCGTCGGAGCATATATCTCAAACTCTGGTTGTCGGATCTGAATGAAATTTGGTATAGATGTTCACTACTATGAGTATACCCCACCCCCCGCAACGAAGGGGGGGTATACTGGAATCAGCTCGTCCGTCCGCCGTCGTCTGCCGAGCCGTGGACACAAATTTGTCCGGAGTTTTTCTCAGTCGTTTTTTAATCAATTTCCGTGAAACTTGGCACAGACATCAACAACCATGGGAACCTGTTATCTCCCCTTTTTCGACTTAGAAAATTTTCGCAACATGTATAATTTTGTCCGAGCTTTTATTCCTACATTTTTAGGTCAATTTTTTTAAAACTTGGCACAGATATTTAGTACCATGGGAACCTGTGCACCTGCGATTATGATGTCTGTCTGACTTTTTTGTGTGAGTTATTCCCCTTAGAACTTTTATTCCTAAATTTTTCGGTCAATAGGTTTAAGATTAGGGTTGTGCACCTGCAATGGGAACTGTTATTTTATTATTTTAACTACCGGTAAATGTTTACTGACATGTAAAACATCTTAGTATTTTAAAAACACGGGGGGTATCCTTAGTCCCATTGGGACAGTCACACCTCAAGTTAAATTCGCTATAGCATGCTTAAGCATACCCAAAACAAATTCAACCAAAAAAATAAATAAAAAATCTAAAAAGAAATTGTATTTTTTTGGGCTGATTTTATCGGCCCTGGCACTCTACATACCGTAAATTAGGGCCGATAAGATCGGCCCCTGACACAGAAAGGGTTAATGAGATGCATACAAAACGTAAGGTTGGAATGAATAGACAATTATATTAACATGCGGGTAAGAAATCTCGACGCCATTATTCTTACCGGGTATGTAAAGTGATACCGGTACAAGCCTGCAAATAGCGTGTCTGTCATTTGCAGAATGAGGTCCCCAGAGGGTGAATTCATATTAATAATTTTGATGCACCATCACCAAATTCACCCTCTGGAGACCTCAATCTGCTTAGGCTTCATCTTCTGGGAAGTATCTATAGCATCAAATTAAGATTTTTTTTAGTTACATTTCCCTTCTAGGAAGTTTCTATATCCCCTAATTTGCAGAAGATAAAATTCATAATTGAGGTGCCCAATGGGTGAACATCACCAACTTCAACTGGGGAACTTCAATCTGATCCTAGGTCTGCCATATCAGTTGAGGGCCTAAGCAGAATGAGGTCCCCAGAGGGTGAATTTAGTGATGCTAGCCAGCTATGCGGGATAGCGTCACTAAATTCACCCTCTGGGGACCTCATTCTGCATATGACAGACACGCTATTTTCAGGCTTGCACCGGTACATCATGTATGGTAACATCTTCGATGTTGAAATGTTTGTAAGAAATACATATATTCCAGACGAAGATGAACTAAAACAAGTCACAACCCTGGCATGACACCATGGTCAAACAGTCTGCGTTCGTTATTTCAACACAATTATTTGAAATAAAAGCAGAAAGCCATATTTCCGACAAAATCTTGAAAAATTACCCATAATTCCGCTGTGGTTAAGGAGTTGATTATTTAGAGCATTACTGTACCCTTGAATCTATACAGAAAGTTCAGGGAAGAGATACACCATCTTTACTGTTAGTGGTGGGGTTAGATCCCGAAGCCACGACAAATAGTTTTCGCGGCTGGCTCAACCAATTTCATGGCTGGTTAGCTAGCTATAAAGCCAGCTCAGTCCCGACATTCGTGGCTGACGAAATATGGCGGCTCAGCCGGCTGAGACGTATATCATTCAGCGTATTTCGTTTCGGAAAATTTCTAATCCCTGGTTATATAGACTGTTTGTTTTAGCGTTTATGGTGAACCGTAGAATTCAAGACCACACATGCTCTTTTGGTTTGGGGCTTTTCCATTATGACGAAAATACTCAAAGGACTGGCATGGATGTACCATGTAGTTTCCCATCTAATCGGTATAAGTTACGTAGGGACTTCTGCTATTATCACTGGCATCTTGAGATATATGTATGCATCATTGAATGATGAATCCGTTAGTAATGATATAATAGTTCAAACTATTTTCTACATGTATTCTTTCCTGCATGTTATGTGCATATATTGACAGATGTAAGCGATGTCTGAGACTGAGTCGTGTTGAAATAAATATTGATACTTTATCCCATGTATTGGAATAGTCTATTCCACATTGAGAGGCCCGGGTGTTCTGATAATATAACAGCGGTTTAGTTCTTTGCGATTAAGTTGATTAACAGTACAGTTGTGCTTGACATATAAGCCCATGCACACTGGTCAGCCATTTTACAATTCCGGCAGCAGAGATGTTTTCATGTGGCTGGTGTTAGAGATAATATGGCTGGCAGCGACTTGTGGCCAATATGGCTGGCAGCGGCAGCGTGCGATGTCTGCTTCGGGCTCAAGGTGGGGTGATCAGGGCATTAGTCGTGCATACATACCGGAGTTATTTTGTGTATCTTTTCACCGGAATTAGAAAATAACAACATGGCAGATTCATTTTCTTCATGTTTGTCTTTTCAGATTAAATCTGAGGTAAATGATGGAATGCATGATGTGTTAGATAACTATAATGTGACAGAGAATAGAGACCAAATGAACTATCTACAAGAGGAGGTGAGTTCATAAATTATTCTCAAATGCTTAACAATCAGATTTCTGACAAGCCTGGTTACAAGAATTAGGTCGAGGACATTGTCCTAAACGAATTTGAAGTGACCTACTCGATTGAGTTATTATATGACAATATGACCGAAGTGTTTTCCTTTGATCTTAGTAGTCTGAGCAATATGATTAAGGGATAATATGTATGTTGAGATATCAATATTTGTCCCCCGACATTCTGTCGGAGGACTATAGTAATCACCCCTGTCTGTGAGTCCTGTATTCTGTCATTTCTGGTCAATTTTTAGCTCAACTTTAATACTTTGTAAAGTTTGAGCTATTGCCATGGCTTGGTATCCGTCGTCCGTGTGTGCGTGTGTGTGTGAGGCGTCAATACAGGCTACAGGTCATACCTTTGATCGGATCATTATGAAATTTGTCATAGCTGTTGACATCGACATTTAGACGGGAACGAGTCATTTGGGGTCATTTGCAAAAAAACATGGCCCCAGTGGCCATCTTGGATTTCAAAATTCAATCCATTAGCACGGGCTACAGGCTGTATTGTTTGTCTGGTTATCATGAAATTTGTCATGGATGTTGATATTGACATGTAGATGGGAACGAGTCATTTTGGGGTCATTTGGCCAAAAAATGGCCACCAGCAGCCATCTTGGATTTTACTCTTTGCATAACTAAATCCTTTGGCACGGGCTACAGGTCGTAGCTTTAGTCGGATCATTATGAAATTTGTCATGGCTGTTGACATTGACATGTAGATGGGAAACGTGTCAGCGGTCATCTTGGATTTCAAAATTCAATCCATTAGCATGGGCTATAGGCCGGAGTTTTCGTCTGATCATCATGAATTTTGTCGTGGATGTTAAAGTGATGTGAGACACTCCGGCAGGGGTTGAGCAAATAGAAATGGAGAATAATCTTGCTCAAAGTAGTTATTTTTACGAATATTAATCCAAATTGACAACACGGTGACTCTGATATATTAAATAAATGCAATGACGCTAGATGGCAAAATCGTTTGAGTTAGTTTATCGCCGATTGTAGCGTCCCGAATTGAGATGTAAATATTTACAATTGTGTGTAGTTCAGACGATGTTTTCTATGGAGTGGTATGGCCGATTTCTTTGAAATTTTCGGTGATGTTAGTAGAATTCTACATTCACCAAGTTGGCATAGAGCCTGAATAGCTCTTATAAGTTTATCGCACTCGAACAGGTCCATAGTATGTCTTTAATATTGACATGTAGATGGGAACAAGTCATTTTGAGGTCATTCGGCCATAAAACTTGGCCGCCAGCAGCCATCTGTGATTTTACTCTTTGCATGACTAAATCCTTTGGCATGGCCTACAGGTCGTACCTTTGGTCAGATCATTATGAAATTTGTCATGGCTGTTGACATTGACATGTAGATGGCAAACGTGTCATTTTGGGGTCATTTGGCAAAAAACATGGCCGTCAGCGGCCATCTTGGATTTCAAAAGTCTATTAGCATGGGCTACAGGCTGAACTGTTCGCCTGATTATCATGAAATTTGTATGGATGTTAATATTGACATGTAGATGGGAACGAGTAATTTTTGCATCATTCGACCATAAAACAGGGCCGCTGGCAGCCATCTTGGATTTTACTCATTGCATGACTAAATACTTTGGCATGGGTTACAAGTCGTAGCTTTGGTCCGATCATTATGAAATTTGTCATGGCTGTTAACATTGACATGTAGATGGGAACGAGTCATTTTGGGGTCATTCGGCTATAAAACATGTCCGCTGGCATCATCTTGGGTTTTACTCTTTGCATGACTAAATCCTTTGGTGCACCCTACAGTCCACTTCCCTCAGCCGATCATCACCAAACTTCATATTAATCTTGATATTGATCTAGCAGATGGAAGCTATCAAATATTTTTGAATTTCATTCAAAAACATAGCCGCCAGCAACCATCTTGGATTTTACTTTATATATATCTCTTCATGTTGATAATCTGGTATTACTTAGACATTTCAACTTTCCGCATTCCTAATCGCTCCATTGACTGTAGCACATGAAATTATTTCCTTTCCCAAGTTGAGCTACAGTGTCATTGACACTTTGATTTTATAACTTGGCCAGCATGAGAACCTGCGCACCTGCGATTTGATGTTCAGTCTGACTGATTTTGGGGAGTTATTGCCCTTTTTCGACATAGAATTATACATCCTGGTGCGCATCTTTTGTCTGAGTCTGTATTCCATATTTTCCAGTAAATTTTTAGCTCACCTGAGATGAAGTCTCCGGTGGAGCTATAGTCATCACTCCTCGTCCGTCGTCTGTCCGTCCGTCCATCCATCCATCAACAATTCTTTGAACATCTTCTCCAGATCCTTAGGACCAAATGGGTTCATATTTGGTGTGGATGTTCCGTAGGTGACTCACATTCAGATTTGTTCAAATGAAGTCACCAGGTTAAATAGTTGCGAAGCTATGACCATAACTCTTTCCCACCATAGTAATTCTTGAAACGACTTCTTCTCAAATTCCATTGGGCCGAATGGGTTCATATTTGGTATAAAGGGTCCTTGGGTGACTGTGGTTCAGATTTGTTTAAATGAGGTCACTTTTTCTTCTTTTTTTTAAATGTTATAAAATTGGAAAAACTAACACCATTGTAACATCCGCAGAGTTATGAAACTTTAATCTTTAATGAAATCACGGAAACTTTCCATACCCCCCCCACATAACCTAGACTGCCCCCAACCCACCCTGCCCACAACCAACAGCCCCTCCACCCTATATCATATCACAACTTAACTCTCTCACCAAAAGCATAGAGTTATTATCTACCAGAGGACTCAATCGGGTATTAACTACAGAGACAGACAGTCATTGTCATTAAATGATAGAATAACAGATATTGGACAGCCTTGTGTAAACAACTACACTAGCACTGCTGTCTGTTGTCATTATCAAATTAAAATAAAACAAAATTCTGTTCCCAAGCCTGAATGTAGTGTGTCTGATATTTGCAGAATGAAGTCCACAGAGAGTGAATTTGGTGATGCTAGCCCACCTTGTGGCATAGCATCATTAAATTCACCTTTTGGGGACACATTCTGCAAATGTCAGACACACTAAATTCAGGCCTAACCACCACTTATCCAGGTGAAATCATACCCTGATTTTTCAAAGAAAAATTGTGGGGTATATTGGATTGAGTTTATCTGTAGTTTGTCTTGGGTTCAGATTTGTTCAAAAATCAATTCACTTCAACTCTTAAATCTATAGTCGGTCTCACAACTGGGCTCTTTAGGGAATATCAAACCACTTTCTCTCCCCCACCCTCCCTACCTGTATCTATGCTGTTTGGTACTGGTATAATAATGCCTGATACAACATTAGTTGTAGATTAGATTTTCACACCAAAAATAGGTTAGAATTTTTCTCATAGTTTGAATTTGATTTTCCAACCAGTATGTTTTAAAACCAACAGTTCATATGTTCCTACTTCAGGTTAAACTGTTGGACCGAATTAGCCACAAATTCTAACTTTATGGGGGATGTCAGGTTGGTAATTTTCAATAGTTTGAGAGCTTGAAGCACCGGTACCAGTTGCAAAATTCAAATTTTAACTTTATGGGGGATGTCAGGTTGATAATTTTCAAAAGTTTGAAAGCTTGAAGTACCGGTACTGGTTGTAAAATTCAACCTAAGAGGGATGTGCAAAATGATTTTTGTAAACTTAGTACTGTGGTATGGTTGTCTTCTATAAAAAGGGTAAGGCGTTTGTGATTTGTCAGTGGTTTGCAATTATAAATTTCAAGGTTAAGAGCCTTGCTCATCTCAGAACCTCCAGCTATGTCCATGTTTAGAACTACTTGTCTTAAGTGATTTTGTCAAGTACTGACTTTTGTAGTCTTCAGAGTCCCAGTCTTCTGAGTCTTTAAAATCTGGTGAGCGACCCACAGTCATTGACTGTCTTGTTTAAAAACTTGGCCCAGATTTCAACTAGCATGGGAACCTGCACACTTGTGATTTTGATGTCAGACATCAGAGTCATTTCGGCGAAGTTATTGCCATTTTTCGACATAGAAATGTTAGTGATATGCGCTTTTTATCATATTGTGTAATCAATTCCTCCTACGGTTTGTAATATAGGGATTTAAATCCGTAAATCCTTCAAACCTTCATTATTGTTTTGGTGTAATAACAGGTCTAGTCGTTGTCAGTCTACTAACCACTATCATTGATTGGGAATTTGTTAATTTCATTGCTTTTCGGATGATATTTCAACTGTTGACAGTGTTGTGGTTATTCCTAAAATGTAATTTGAAACAAGTCAACTGGTGCATTATGCCACAATCGCATGAATCATCAAAACTTCAGTTACTGGCGGCCTATCACAAAAATCTTTTCGGCAAGTGCTCAGTGGATTAGCGGGCATCGATAAAATGACTGAGAAAAGGTACACCGGCTATCAATTTTATAAGTTGCCAAGATACCAAATATCGATTGTTCCAATACCGAATTAATACAAGAAAGAAAATTTAACAAAAATATAACGATTTATGCACTTTCTATAAACAAGAAATGGAAACAATCAAACACTTGCTGTGGGAGTGTAAAATTGTATCTAAATTTTTGGAAGAAATAGTAAAATTGATATTTCGGAGCACTGGAACTAGAATAGAACTGAATTTAATGTCAGATATATTGGGAATACCTGAAAATACTAACATTAGCAAGTTTCTAAATTTCCTCCTTATATTCGCGAAATTCCACATATATAGATAAAAAATTGCACAAGGAATATCCAAGCCTTGTCGACCTGAAATCAGATCAAAACATACTATGCAGTTGAAAATATGTCATTCTAAAACAAATGCCTCTACCGTGCCTTCTATAGACGATGGTCGCACTGGGAAGTTCTGCTGAAAATATAGGAGATAAATCTATGGCTAAATATAGCGTAAATAAATGAATGAAAGTCTTCATAAAAGGAAAACTTTTTAAAAACAGTTTTTAAAAAAAGGAAAAAATAAAGACTTTAATCAAAGCTCAAAAGTTATTTGTACAGGACATATGTTGTCTCATTCTGTTACAGTTGAAATGCTGCGGAATCAACAATGCTTCTGATTGGATGAGCTCAGAAACGTGGCCAGGAAGATTCAACGAGACTGTTCCACGCAGCTGCTGTGTTGGTGGACCTGGAAATTTGAACTGTACGGCAACACTCGATGACCCAGATATCTATCAGCAGGTAAGCAGCCATGTCGTTATAGTTAAAAACAAAAATAATGTACAATTAGCACTTACGTTATCTTCGCCGAGTTTTATGGACCATAGAGACAATTAATAACAATTATTGAGCTTCAAGAAGGCCAGAATATCATATAAAACTATATCGAACTGAAATTGTGATTAATTAACCTACCAAATATTCCCATGTTCACCAATCAGAATGAGTCTTACTGAACAATTGCAGCACCAGCATACTTCTGCTAATATTTTAACATATTCCCACAAACTGTTTGTTCACATCTACAGACTCGATCATTTCACCATTATGTCTAAAATTTATATATATTACATTCAATTTAAGTTATTTTTTTTAATCTTCCTACCATTTTATTTTGTATTCATCCCCCCCCCCCCCCCCCCCCCTTCTCCTACCCAAAATATTAAAAATGCAAAATCCGCTTTAATGCCCCTAAATTACTATATCTTCGGCTTCGGGGGTAGATTTGAGTCGAGGAACCCACCCATCAAAGCCCAGAGTTATCAGATTTCGAGTTTTGAAATCTGTTATTTTTCACCACCTCGAATATTTGGCGGGACCATCAAATTGGATTGTGTACCTTTAACTAGTATCCATAAACCAACAAATAAAAAAAAGTGGCCCTATCATTCCTGTTCACACATCCATAACTATTTGCCTATATATGGCTATGGGAATCAGTTTAGTCTTTGTAAAACATCCCTGTGCAAATCTAGTCAAGTGAGAATTGTTCAAATTCATGAATCATGGCCTTTTTATAGTCACAAATTTGACTGAATGGCTTGAGATCCTACAAAATCTTTGAACATTTAACCCATTCTTTTCTAAATGGATTCTCGCATCAAGTTATAAACATATATATTGGAATGGTCTGTTAACATTTTCATAACGGGAGCTGTGCTGGTGCAGCATTAAAGATCCTATGCCAGTGCATTGTATTATACATGTATATAAGAGAATTTACTACCTGACAAGGTCTAGGTAAATATTGTTATGTCAATGTATTCTCTTATATATGCGAGGCTCCCTATGGGAGACTCGCATATATAAGAGAATGCATTGGCACAGGGTTTTCACAAAATATCAGGAAGCTCCAGTCATGGAAGGGTTAATATCAATTTTGAGGGTTGTTCAGAAAATAAAAGCAGGTGACATATAATACAAGTTCAGAAGGATTCCTATGCTTTGGTGTGAAATATAAGTTTGTTGAACTTATTATTTTAACATTTCCTAAGGGAAATACTCGTCAGTGAGTATTTAGTAAAGAAAGGATTTAAGTTTCAACCTAATCTGGGATTTTTGTTGAAGTTTTTTAGTTTATGTTAACTTTTTCAGGGATGCTACGATATCCTGGAGAAAAAGTTCATGTCCAATCTAGTCTACATTGCCAGTGTTTCAATCACATTTGCTGTGATACAAGTAAGTACTTGCGGATTTGTGGATTAAAAATTGTGGCTAAGACTATGCAAAGTCAATTCCAATTTCTCGGACCAAAAAAGTTAGAAAAATATGTGCTTTTGCGACATTATATTTTACCTCCACATCAGCTAGCTATGGGTCTAATTTCAGTAGCCTGTGGCCAATATTTCCCAAACTGATGTCTGTAAAAATTTGCTTATAGAATCCGTGTGTTTTATTTCATCCAATTTCACCCAATCATGATACATTTCTTATTGAGATTACAATCACCATTCTTCACGTGTTTAATGCAATGTTTGAACATAGTTGACAATTACAGTAATGATTCTGACATCTGAACCGTGAATCAGGTCTGTTCTACCTCACTTATGCATATATTTGTATAATAAATGTACTGTATTTATTTCATACCAATTAAAAATTTCCGTGTCATATTATACGCGATTAAAAGTTCGCATGTGTGGATTTTCGTGACCATGCGAACAAGCTTGAGAAAAGGAAAATCGACTTTGCGAGCCCTTGTGCTTAATTTTACATGGATGTGATAACAAGTTAGAGCCTAATAATATTTATCTTGACCAGTGCATTCTCTGATATATGTGATACTCCCTATGGGAGACTTGCATATATAGGAGAATGCACTGACACAGGATATTTAATGCTACTCCATCGCAGCTCCAATCATGAATGGGTTATTGGACATCATTGACATGTGGGGAAAAAGGTTCATAATCACAGGTGCTTTCGAATGAGAGTCAAATGGTGTTGTGCAAATTTCTCATTCAAGTTGTATTCAATATGTGGAGAGTATATGAGCCTGAATATAGTGTTTCTGACATTTTCAGAATAAGGTCCCCAGAGGGTGAATTTAATGATGCTATCCCGCACAGTGGGATAGTATCACCAAATTCCCCCACTGGGGACCTCATTTTCCAGAGGGTGAATTTAGTGATGCTATCCCGCACAGCGGGCTAGTATCGTCAAATTCACTCTCTGTGGACCTCATTCTGCTTAGTCCTCAACTGCTATGGGAGACCTACCATTAGATTGAAGTTCCCCAGTTGAAGTTGGTGATGATCACCCATTATTAGTCACCTGAATTATGCATTTTATCTTCTACAAATTAAGAGATATAGAAACTGAACAGAAGGGGAAAAGTAACTAAAAACAATGTTAATTTGATACTATAGATACTTCCCAGAAGATGAGGCCTAAGCAGAATGAGGTCCCCAGAGGGTAAATTTGGTGATGCTAGCCCTATGCAGGGTAGCATCACTAAATTCACCCTTTGGGGACCTCCTTCTACAAATGTCAGACACATTATATTCAAGCTTTGACTATTTGAGCATAATTTATTTTACAGGTCTTGGCCCTCATCAGCAGTTGCATACTCATATGCAGGATAAAAGATGTGAGATACGAGACACTGGAGTCAGGTGGCCTGCGGGTGTGATGAGCAATTCTGTGATCTGATGTGATATGTGATGGATACTGAGTGAAAAGTTGAAATCTCCCCCATTCAAACAACCCGTGGAACAACGGCTTGTTTGATTGGACGAGAGGAGAGACCCATAAAAGTATACAGGTCTAGCAAATCCCATTCACGGCTACAATATTTTTATCTAGCTATGTTAGCTAAATCTGACTATTGCTAATGGATGAAGCTAGGTAAAGACATTGAACTCAACTCGGCAAACAATCATGTTTAAGTAAGATAGCTTCTACTAATTTTACTACGGTTGATTAGTGAATTTAGTAAATAAAGCTGAAAAAAACTGAGTAAATATCTTGCTGTTTTCACCAGTTCTGACAAGTGGGAGATAAACAGGAGAAAAAGTGATATGTATGCATCAAATTAGGATATCGTACACCAAAATAGATTTTCAAATAATAACTCTCTAGCAAGCCTTGAAATAGTGTGTCTGTCATTTGCATAATGAGGTCCCCAGAGGGTGAATTTAGTGATGCTACCCCACATAGCGGGCTAGCATCACCAAATTCACCCTCTGGGGACCTCATTCTGCAAATGACACACGCTATTTCAAGGCTTGATTTTGTGCAACCTGGTGTGGTAGAAATGTTCAAGTAGTGCTTCCTTTCAGTATTGCAAACCAATATCTGTCAACTTCAGAAAGAACAGTTGGATGTCCTGCCTACCTCCAATGGAATTTGGCAAAACTTTTTTTTTTAACATTCATATTTAACTAGAATAGCTAGATATAGTTACAAATGATTTGCCAGACCTGATATATGTGGTAATGGGATTTGTCTGAGCCATAAGCAAGTATTCTGAAACACTGTAAAATATGTAAACATTCTCATGATATTGAATGACATAGTTGTATTTAAATTCGCACAGTACTGTCTTTTTCGCTCATTTTTAAATTTGTGCTCTTTATTTTAAATCACGCAATGTGGCCAGCGAATTCAAAACTCACAAATTATTTCAGTAAAATCTGATGGCAGTTTAATTTCTTAATTATACAGCAAACAAAAGCACGGGGTAGGAACTGCTCCATGAGAAAAGATCCTCTTGTGATTTTCGGTCCAGTTCACTATCGATCCGTGTCCAGTTCACTTGCGAGTTTTTTGTACTTGGTCCAAAACAGACGTGCTTTACATCATGTACCAAACTACCATAACGCAATAACCATTAGCGATTAAATTCAAACAAAAGTGAGTCTAGTGTGAAGTTTTAGTTCAAACATATGTGCACACTTATTTTACCAAAGATCTGTTGCATAGATGTTCGGGTATTGAACGGATCTTATCAATGGTGAACTGGGACCCATCACTAGTGAACTGGAATATTTCTTAAAATGGATAATTTCTACTATTCCACATTTACTTAACAATTTCCAACAAGTATGTATTGATAGTTGAGGTAGCTGGCAAAGCTATATACAACAAATGAACTGCATATATATCTCTGTTGCGTAAAACTTGCATTATTTACCATGGGAAAATCCCCAGTGACCTTGACCAGATCGGATAAGAACTGGACCGAAGATCGGAAGAGGTATCAGCCTCGCGGAGCAGTTCCTACCCCGTGAAAGATAACTGTTCATTATTTGGATGTGATGATGGATATTTCCAATAATAAATTTAAATAGTTTTTGACACATGAACATGAAATAGCACAATAGGTAAAAGTAACCAGCAGCAAGCCTTGAAATAGGGTGTCTGTCATTTGCAGAATGAGGTCCCCAGATGGTGAATTTAGTGATGCTACCCCACATAGTGGGCTAGCATCACCAAATTCACCCTCTGGGAACCTCATTCTGCTGAGGTGTAAGCAGAATGAGGTCCCCAGAGGGTGAATTTGGTGATGCTAGCCCGTTATGTGGGGGTAGCATCACTAAATTCACCCTCTGGGGACCTCATTCTGCAAATGACAGACACCCTATTTCAAGGCTTGACCAGCAGCCAATTATATATTGGCTGCTGACTTCAGAAAAGTCCTCATCAAGTAGTTTATTCTTGAGTAATACACAAAATTTGTTACCAATTACTCCATTATATTTCCCATAGATTTGCTAAACTATTTTGAGTCATGCCATTTTTTGCTCAATTTTAAGTTCACTATATATGCGTGCATGAAAATTAGTACATTTCTGCTCGAATTTAAATATGATTGCGATTGATACAGATATTCTCAGTACAGGGTAGAGACAGGCTCAAAATTTTGAAATTTTATGTTTTGGCAATAAAACATAAAAAAAATTAATAGATCTTTTACTTGACAACTCATTTTATGGAACCATTTTCTGTAGTACTACAGAAAAACTACTTAGTTAACACCATTGCACTGGATATCACAGACTCCATAGTTGGAGTTAACTAGGTTGACTTTCCCTATGGTACCTGTATTCTCAGAACTCAAATTCCCAACAAAACTCAGTATTTTGTAGATATGTATATCCGAGATTATCTATTGTGTAATTTATTGTGTGGTTTGAAAAAATGCTTCTCTTAATTAGTTTCTAAATTCAGACTAATCTGGAATTGTCATCGTAATTTCTTAACAGTTCTTGAAAGTTAGTGCTACTTCTTTTCTAACATTTAAAACTTACTTATTTATTGCGGCCCAATAATGTGAAATCTCCTCAGCCTCAGAAGATTGTTAAAATGAGTGCTACAGTCTAACTGCTTGCAATTTATTTTCTAATATCATTTGTCACTGGATTAACTGAATAAATTGAATTATCACTACAGTGAAATGATGTGGGTTTCCATATCACTTCAAGTTAAGGTCAGATCTCTGTTTAGATGAGTTGACAGAACCATTGAGTTTGATATGCTAGATCTAACCTGAACGTGATGTGGAGATCAGAACAGACCATTTCATGGTAGCAATAAAATATTTATTATACGATATATAAGTAACTAAAACCAAATCCACTAATATTGTCTTATTGACCTCTTTTGTCAACATCATAAAAGTTGCCTAATATAGTTATTTCCTAATAGTAATTCTATGTCTTCTCAACTAATTTTCCGCAATAATTCATTGTAGACAATAGAACACTTAGCACAGATGATTTTAATATTGATACAGTCTGACATTCCAGAACGACATTGGCCGCTGTCGCACGTACCACAGTAGTGATGTCAATAGGTGTACTATCTTATTGTGGTGCAGTTTGGTTCCAATTGGTCGTCATTGTCACTATGGTACAGTTAGGTATGTCGCATGCAGCTTTCCTGCCCAATGAGTCTGCCTGGACCCACCAGCCCATTGCGTCTTGTGGGCAGTTGACATAACTACGCATTGATATATATTTCTCATGCTCAACTAAAAGTTAACTTGTTAGATTAGCACATTTGTTGGAGCAAATGAATCAAGGAACTGAATAAAGATGAATTGAATCTGGATAATTATTTGGCATTCCATTTTTTAACTATCTCGTAAATGAAAATGCTACACATTGCTGCATTTGAGTAAATATTAACTGTCTGTGATGTGCAAATGGTTAATGAGTCCTGGCAGACTCATTGGGCGAGTATAAATACTCCGAGCAACGACCAATTGTCTACAACCTGCACTCTAGTAAGAGAGCACACTACTGTGATACATGTGACAGTGGTCACCAAGCTGATCAAAGCAATGAGCTCATGATTTGCTTTCATTGGCTATTCCTTGGCTATGTCAGTGTAATTATTGTGCTTTAACTTATGGCTTTAGTCTTCTCCACTGTTAAGACATTAATGTATAACATCTTAAATATCTGTCATTGTCATTTCTTGCATTTTATATCTACCTGTTTTCCTTTATGTTTCTTATATTTACTTGTTTTTCTTCATTGCACTCAATTTCAGTGTTCTATATTAATATAAATTTGAACGAACAGGAGCATAATGAACTGTTAAAGATGTATTCAATCTATCAGCTGTAACAACAGCATATAAATCTAATTTAATTCTGTTGCATTCTGGGAGCCATAATGGGAGAAATGTTTCTATGATTTCAGCTGTTTTCTATTTCTCTATGGGCATCTTCTGAAACACAGACATTTCAAATGGTGATGAATTATAGTATTTTAATCGTATTATGCCACTGTAGCAGTGCTCTTGACTGGTGTTTGGCATAAGATAGAATTTACACATTTTAAATAAGAAGTCCCCCTTTACTCGCTCTTGGCTAGTCATTGCCAAATCCATTAAATATGAGAAGGCAGGTACACCCAGATTAGAAGTCTTGCCTTTATTTAATTCTTAACACTGTCCAGGTGATTTACCCCTTGTAATATACATGACCATTGATCGATACATGTAAGTTCACCTAATTATAAATATTTGTTGATTGATATATTTTTGTATAACATAGTTCTTTATATATATGTTAATATTCTTCTCTCCACCGGAAAAATTCTTTCAATTCTCACTTAATCTGCATTTTGATACTAGATTTTATTAAATAATAATTGTTGAGTTCATGCGTGGTGTTCTTTATTAAGAGATCTGGAGCATAGACGGAATTTCTCACTTTTAGACAGTCATTTCTAACACGCCTGTATTGAACGTAAAAAAAAAACATCGAAAAAAGATTTTGAGTGATGCAATAAGAGCTGTGTCTGACTGTCGTAAATTTAATAATAAAACTTTAATGAAATTTGTTTTACAATTCGAAGTATGTGTAATTAGTTTTTGGGGAATGTGGATGGTCATTTAAATAACACTTAAAAAATTCATCAGAATTACAAATTCAGAATAATTTTGAATATCTATTGATACAATAGATCCACTCCCAATTAACAATAACTCTTTCAGAGATGCAAACACCATTCTGTATAATGTTAGAAAATTATCAAAGGGTTATGCAATAGATGTTGTATAATTATTCTCTTACAGAAAGATTGTAAGATGTAAAATGGTTCGTCTACAGTCTCTCAACTTCAATTCACTATGTTTCTATTTGTTTATCTGTAGACCTTGATGTTGATGAATATTGTGCTTAACTTATGGCTTTAGTCTTCTCCAGTGTTAAGACATTAATGTATAAAATCTTAAATATCTGTCATTGTCATTTCTTGCCTTTTACATGTACCTGTTTTCCTTTATGTTTCTTATATTTACTTGTTTTTCTTCATGGCACCCAATTTCAGTGTTCTATATTAATTTGAATGAACAGGAGCATAATGAACACTGTTAAAGATGTATTCAATCCATCAGATGTAACAACAGCATATAAATCTAATTTAATTCTGTTGCATTCTGGGAGCCATAATGGGGGAAATGTTTCTATGATTTCAGCTGTTTTCTATTTCTCTATGGGCATCTTCTGAAACACAGACATTTCAAATGGTGATGAATTATAGTATTTTAATCGTATTATGCCACCATAGCAGTGCTCTTGATCGGTGTTGGGCATAAGATAGAATTTACACATTTTAAATAAGAAGTCCCCCTTTACTCGTTCTTGGCTAGTCATTGCCAAATCCATTAAATATGAGAAGGCAGGTACACCCAGATTAGAAGTTCTTGCCTTTATTTAATTCTTAACACTGTCCAGGTGATTTACCCCTTGTAATATACATGACCATCAGAGCTGTTAAGTTTCACGGATTGTCCGTGAGACTCCCGGATTGCCACGGCAATTCCGCAAACACGGATAACCCCCAATTTCTCCCGGATTCATCAAAACCCCGCATTGAAAATCCCAAAACGAAGTTTTTTTATTTTTTAAATTTGTGCATATCCGGGAATTCCCAAAATGACAGTGACTTCCTTATTTCAGGTACCGTAAATAACCACACATTGATGACATTCACAGAATGTACCGTCGGTAACTTTGATGTTCCCTCTGATTGAAGACGTATATTAATTGATTTTCACACCCTGGTGAAGCCACACCTATAAAGGTGTATTGTTATAGGATACAATACGTATAATCAAAAGTTTGCAGCTGTATTGTAAGGCCCCATTGATGCAAATTTCTTAGTAACGGATTAGTCACAATGGTATGCATTACAATGGAATGTGTCCATGATTTCGTTTGCGAGTAAAACTGTAAGACGGGTCATTTTGTACAATCGATTTCACGCAGACATGTCCGGTTTAAACCTGTGTAACTCGTGTTCGTTTTAACTTATTTTAAACAAAGTTTCTGCTTCTTAAAATTAGTTAATAAATGGTGGAATGTGTGCATTTCTTTTGGGGGTTAAACCGTTAGACTTTGTAGTTTATTCCGAATTATATACTCGGTTTCGCACTTATCCGGCTGTATCCGGTGGAATTCTGATAATTTTGACTTAGTTTATACGAAGTGTCTGCTTCTTTCTTTCAATAAATGGTGGTATCTCCCACTCACAGCAGCTCTATTACAACTACCAACAGGACAATCATTAACATTTTATTTAGGTGTATATATTTATAAAATAAACACAAATAGAAACTCCAAAAAACTATATAATATTCATCATAAAAATTATTTTTGGAACATGAGCATATTTGGGCATACCTCCCGCAAAAATCTCCCGGATTAACATTTTCAAAACTTAACAGGTCTGATGACCATTGATCAATACATGTAAGTTCACCTAATTATAAATATTTGTTGATTGATATATTTTTGTATAACATAGTGCTTTATATATATGTTAATATTCTTCTCTCCACCGGAAAATTTCTTTCAATTCTCACTTAATCTGCATTTTGATACTAGATTTTATTTTATTATTAAATAATAATTGTTGAGTTCATGCGTGGTATTCTTTATTAAGAGATCTGGAGCATAGACAGAATTTCTCACTTTTAGACAGTCATTTCTAAGACGCCTGTATTACAGGTAAAAAAACATTGAAAACAGATTTTGAGTGATGCAATAAGAGCTGCGTCTGTCTGTCGAAAATTTAATAATAACAAAACTTTAATGAAAATTGTTTTACAATTTGAAGTATGTGTAATTTATTTTTAGGAAATGTGGATGGTCATTTAAATAACACTTAAAAAATTCATCAGAACTTACAAATTCAGAATAATTTTGAATATCTTTTGATAAAATAGATCCAATCTCAATTAACAATAACTCTTTCAGTGATGCAAACACCATTCTGAATAATGTTTTTGTAGAAAATTATCAAAGAGTTATACAATAGATGTTGTATAATTTTTCTCTTACAGAAAGATTGTAAGATGTAAAATGGTTCATCTACAGTCTCTCAACTTCAACTCAATATGTTTCTATTTGTTTATTTGTAGACTTTGATGTTGATGAATATTTTGTTCTATGAATGCTGTTAACTGAATGACAGAGAATGCCTGTTCCTAAATAAAAAGTTAGACATTTAAAATAGAGGTTGTCTTATTATCTCCAACAAAATTTCCTGTAACCCTTCCATGACTGGAGCTTTCTGAAATTTATGAAAACCCTATGCCAATGTATTCCCTTCTATATGAGAGTCTCCCACCGGGAGCCTCACATATATAAGATAATGCATTGGCCTAACAATATTTAACTTGACCTTGTAAGCCAATGCATTCTCTTATATTTCGAGGCTCCCTATGGGAGACTTGAATACAGTATATAAGAGAATGCATTGGCACAGGATCTGTTATATTGCACAGCGCAGCTCCCGCCAAGAAATGGTTGATCTTTGTCTAGGGTCCACATGGTCTGTAGCCATATTGGTCAATGGCCAGATTTTTGTATGAAATGTCCAAAGAATATTACATTTGGCCCAAACAGTTTCAACTTTCAAGCCATATACCAAATCTCACTAAATCCCTAACACTCATTAATAAATATTGAGTAGCTGCTCGTCCGCGTAGTTTTCGAAAACAATTTACCAGAAGTAGCCCATTATTATATACCATTAGGGCATCCTGTCTTAATCAATTGACAATAATTGACTGCTTAATGATATAGTGTAAATTTAGGTTCGTATTTTTATCAATTATTATGTTTTTGCGCTTGCTTTTTATATGCCCGTTTAAAAAAGGGGGACATATTTTGTTATTGTCTGTTCGTCCATCTGTCTGTTTGCTTTTTTTATTTCCGGATGATAACTTTAATAAGTCGGAACTGAATGGATTGAAATTGGTATGTGATTTTAGTAGCCAAGATTTTTATTTTTTTTCTTCAAATTTTTTAATTTTTTAATTGGTCAATTATTTTTTAAACTAACACCTTTATAACATCCACCAGGATGCCCACACCAAATTTGGTTTAAATCAGTCTAAAATCGAGAAGATGCAAACAGAAAATACTGAGAGCTATATATGATATGAGATATGAGGAGGGTGCATGATAACATAATGTTTACATAACACCATATTTTGCTGGCTGAGGTGATTATAAAGTAATTAATGAAATGGCAGTGTTAAAAAAATCTGCTTGGAATGACAGCTCTGTTGATAGATATCCTAGAGCTTTATGACTGGTAGAGAGTTTGTATATAAATTACCTATGGCTTATGATAACAAACTAGTATTACATATGGGAAACTGAGATGAAGAATTGAGTCATATTTGGTGTGGATGGTCCATGGGTGACTGGGATTCAGTTCTGTTCAAATGGGTTCAAAAGTGGCATAGCTTAGGATGTGTTTCCATCCATAGCAATTCTTCACACATCTTCTCAAGAACCATCGGGGCATTTAGCTTATATTTGGTATGGATGGTCCTTGGGTGACAGGGGTGCAGATTTGTTCATTGAATGGGGTCACCGGGTCAAGTAAGGGAGGAACCAGGGGCATAACTTGTCCATCCATTGTAATTCTTAAAACGTCATCATGCCTCTTCAGCTTATATTTGGTATGGGTGACTGATATTCAGATTTGATTCAGAATTGGATCACTGGGTCAAATAGGGGCGGAGCCAGGGACATAATTCTTTCCCTCAATAGTTGTTCTTAAAATATCTTCTCAAGAATCATTTAGCATATATTTGGTATGGAGAGTCCTTGGGTGACTGGGATTCAGATTTGTTCAAATGGGGTCACCAGGTCAAATAGGGTTGTGACCAGGGACATAACTCTTCCCCGTAGTAATTCTTAAAATGGCCCTGCATCAAGAGCCATCAGGCCTATTTAGTTTATATGTAGAATGGAGGGGTCCTTGTTAGCTCAACTTACTTTGTAAGTTTGAGCTATTGCCATGGGTTGGCGTCCGTTGTCTGTGTGTCCGTCAACAATTTCCTTTGGCGCAGGCTACAGGTTGTACCTTTTGTCTGATCTTTATGAAATTGTCATGAACGTTGACATTGACATGTAGATGGGAAACGAGTCATTTTGGGGTCGTTCGGCCAAAAAACATGGCCGCTGGCAGCCATCTTGGATTTCAAAATTAAATCCATTGGCGCGGTCTACAGGTCGTACTGTTCGTCTGATCATCATGAAATTTGTCATGGATGTTAATATTGACATGTAGATGGGAACGAGTCATTTTGGGGTCGTTTGGCCAAAAAACATGGCCGCCAGCAGCCATCTTGGATTTTACTCTTTGCATGACTAAATCCTTTAGCGTGGGCTAAAAGTCGTAGCTTTGGTCGGATCTTCATGAAATTTGTCATGGATGTTATCAATGACATGTAGATGGGAACGAGTCCTTTTGGTGTCATTCGGCCAAAAAACATGGCCGCCAGCAGCCATCTTGGATTTCACTCTTTGCATGACTAAATCCTTTGGCACAGGCTACAGGTCGTACCTTTGGTCTGATCATCATGAAATTTGTCACAGATGTTAATATTGACATGTAGATGGGAACGAGTTATTTTGGGGTCGTTCGGCCGAAAAACATGGCCGCCAGCAGCCATCTTGGATTTTACTCTTTGCATGACTAAATCCTTTGGCGCGGGCTACAGGTTGTAGCTTTGGTCGGATCATCTTGAAATTTGTCATGGATGTTATCAATGACATGTAGATGGGAACGAGTCCTTTTGGAGTCATTCGGCCAAAAAACATGGCCGCCTGCAGCCATCTTGGATTTTACTCTTTGCATGACTAAATCCTTTGGCGCGGGCTACAGGTCGTATCTTTGGTCGGATCTTCATGAAATTTGTCATGGATGTTAACAATGAAACGTAGATGGGAAACGAGTCATTTGGGGGTCGTTCGGCCAAAAAACATGGCCGCCAGCAGCCATCTTGGATTTTACTCTTTGCATGACTAAATCCTTTGGCGCGGGCTACAGGTCGTAGCTTTGGTCGGATCTTCTTGAAATTTGTCATGGATGTTATCAATGACATGTAGATGGGAACGAGTCCTTTTGGGGTCATTCGGCCAAAAAACATGGCCGCCTGCAGCCATCTTGTATTTTACTCTTTGCATGACTAAATCCTTTGGTGCGGGCTACAGGTCGTATGTTTGGTCGGATCTTCATGAAATTCGTCATGGATGTTAACAATGACACGTAGATGGGAACGAGTCATTTTGGGGTCATTCGGCCAAAAAACATGGCCGCTGGTGGCCATCTTGGATTTCAAAATTAAATCCATTGGCACGGTCTACAGGTCGTACTGTTCGTGTGATCTTTATGAAATTTGTCATGGATCTTAATATTGCCATGTAGATGGGAACGAGTTATTTTGGGGTCATTCGGCCAAAAAACATGGCCGCCAGCAGCCATCTTGGATTTTACTCTTTGCATGACTAAATCCTTTGGCGCGGGCTACAGGTCCTACCTTTGGTCTGATCATTATGAAATTTGTTATGGATGTTAACAATGACATATAGATGGGAACGAGTCCTTTTGGGGTCATTCGGCCAAAAAACATGGCCGCCTGCAGCCATCTTGGATTTTACTCTTTGCATGACTAAATCCTTTGGCACGGGCTACAAGTCGTATCTTTGGTCGGATCTTCATGAAATTTGTTTTGGATGTTAACAATGACATGTAGATGGGAATGAGTCCTTTTGGGGTCATTCGGCCAAAAAACATGGCTGGCAGCAGTATTTTACTCTTTACATGACTAAATCCTTTCACATAGGATACAGGTCGTATCTTTTGTCGGATCATCATGAAATTTGTCATGGATGTTAACAATGACATGTAGATGGGAACGAGTCCTTTTGGGGTCATTCGGCCAAAAAAACATGGCCGCCAGCAGCCATCTTGGATTTTACTCTTTGCATAACTAGGCCTTTCAACTTTCCACATTCCTAATCACTCCATTGACTGCAACACATGAAATTATTCCCATTCGAAGTTGAGTTACAGTGTCATTGACACTTTCATGTTATTTGGGTCTGGGTTACATATTTGTTAAAATGGGATTGGCCAGTCAAGAAATTACGTTTGGTGTATATGGCCTATGGAGAGTTGAGATAAAAATTTGGGGTCCACCATTAAAAAGGCGGCATGTCAGGTTGAAACTTAGTAACTGTTGGGAAAGCTTGAAGTATTAGTTGTAATATTCCAACATGTGCATATACTGCAACATTCTCAATCTTTTGTATATATCTTCTACTTGTATCTCAATATCTGTTTGATAAGAGAATAAACGTATTATTAGCTCAACTTTACTTTGTAAAGTTTGAGCTATTGCCATGGCTTGGTATCCGTCGTCCATGTGTGTGTGTGTGATTCGTCAACAATTTCCTTTAGCACGGGCTACAGGTCATACCTTTGATCGGATCATTATGAAATTGTCATGGGCATTGACATGTAGATGAGAACGAGTCATTTTGGGGTCATTCGACAAAAAAATATGGCCACCAGCGGCCATCTTGGATTTCAAAATTCAATCCATTAGCAAGGGCTACAGCCCGGAGTGTTTGTCCGATCATCATGAAATTTGTCATGGAAGTTAATATTGACATGTAGATAGGAACGAGTCATTTTGGGGTCATTCGGCCAAAAAACATGGCCGCCAGCAGCCATCTTGGATTTTACTCTTTGCATGACTAAATCCTTTGGCACAGGCTACAGGTTGTACCTTTGGTCAGATCATCATGAAATTTGTCATGGATGTTATCAATGACATGTAGATGGGAACGAGTTATTTTGGGGTCGTTCGGCCGAAAAACATGGCTGCCAGGAGCCATCTTGGATTTTACTCTTTGCATGACTAAATCCTTTGGCGCGGGCTACAGGTCGTACCTTTAGTCTGATCGTCATAAAATTTGTCATGGATGTTAACGATGACATGTAGATGGGAACGACTCATTTTGGGGTCATTCGGCCGAAAACATGGCCGCCAGCAGCCATCTTGGATTTTACTTTTCTCTTCATGTCTATAAACTAGTATTAGACAATCAAATTTCCACATTTCTAATCGCTCCATTGACTGTAATACATTAAATTATTCCAAGTTGAGCTACAGTGTCATTGACACTTTCATTTTTAAAAAGGGGGGTATACTGTTTTGCACATGTCGGTCCGTGTGTGCGTCCGTGCGTACATCCGTCCGTCCGATGTCTGTACATGTCATAACTTGAACAGTAGTGTTCAGATCTCAATGAAATTAGGTATGGATGTTCACTACTATGAGGACATTAAATAAAGGGTTCCATCGTTTTGTTCGGATTTTCCATTCTAGAGTTATTCATCTTTGTTTATCTGGAAATGTTGGCTTTTTGGTCCGTCTGGTGTCTGTTCATGTTGTAACTTCAACAGTTATGCTGGGATCTCAATGAAATTTGGTATGGATGTTCACTACTTTGAGGAAAATAAATAGAGGGTTCCATCGTTTTGTTCGGATTTTCCATTCTAGAGTTATTCATTTGTTTTTACTTATTATCAAATCTGTTATTTTTTATTTCGGTTTTCTGAACGATGGAATATTTTGGTTTTTAATGACATGTAGATGGGAACGAGTCCTTTTGGGGTCATTCGGCCAAAAAAAATGGCCGCCAGCAGCCATCTTGGATTTTACTCTTTGTATGACTAAATTCTTTAGCATGGGCTACAGGTCGTACCTTTAGTCTGGTCGTCATAAAATTTGTCATGGATGTTAACGATGACATGTAGATGGGAACGACTCATTTTGGGGTCATTCGGCCGAAAACATGGCCGCCAGCAGCCATCTTGGATTTTACTTTTCTCTTCATGTCTATAAACTAGTATTAGACAATCAAATTTCCACATTTCTAATCGCTCCATTGACTGTAATACATTAAATTATTCCAAGTTGAGCTACAGTGTCATTGACACTTTCATTTTTAAAAAGGGGGGTATACTGTTTTGCACATGTCGGTCCGTGTGTGCGTCCGTGCGTACATCCGTCCGTCCGATGTCTGTACATGTCATAACTTGAACAGTAGTGTTCAGATCTCAATGAAATTAGGTATGGATGTTCACTACTATGAGGACATTAAATAAAGGGTTCCATCGTTTTGTTCGGATTTTCCATTCTAGAGTTATTCATCTTTGTTTATCTGGAAATGTTGGCTTTTTGGTCCGTCTGGTGTCTGTTCATGTTGTAACTTCAACAGTTATGCTGGGATCTCAATGAATTTGGTATGGATGTTCACTACTTTGAGGAAAATAAATAGAGGGTTCCATCGTTTTGTTCGGATTTTCCATTCTAGAGTTATTCATTTGTTTTTACTTATTATCAAATCTGTTATTTTTTATTTCGGTTTTCTGAACGATGGAATATTTTGGTTTTTAATGACATGTAGATGGGAACGAGTCCTTTTGGGGTCATTCGGCAAAAAAAATGGCCGCCAGCAGCCATCTTGGATTTTACTCTTTGTATGACTAAATTCTTTAGCATGGGCTACAGGTCGTACCTTTAGTCTGATCGTCATAAAATTTGTCATGGATGTTAACGATGACATGTAGATGGGAACGACTCATTTTGGGGTCATTCGGCCGAAAACATGGCCGCCAGCAGCCATCTTGGATTTTACTTTTCTCTTCATGTCTATAAACTAGTATTAGACAATCAAATTTCCACATTTCTAATCGCTCCATTGACTGTAATACATTAAATTATTCCAAGTTGAGCTACAGTGTCATTGACACTTTCATTTTTTAAAAGGGGGGTATACTGTTTTGCACATGTCGGTCCGTGTGTGCGTCCGTGCGTACATCCGTCCGTCCGATGTCTGTACATGTCATAACTTGAACAGTAGTGTTCAGATCTCAATGAAATTAGGTATGGATGTTCACTACTATGAGGACATTAAATAAAGGGTTCCATCGTTTTGTTCGGATTTTCCATTCTAGAGTTATTCATCTTTGTTTATCTGGAAATGTTGGCTTTTTGGTCCGTCTGGTGTCTGTTCATGTTGTAACTTCAACAGTTATGCTGGGATCTCAATGAAATTTGGTATGGATGTTCACTACTTTGAGGAAAATAAATAGAGGGTTCCATCGTTTTGTTCGGATTTTCCATTCTAGAGTTATTCATTTGTTTTTACTTATTATCAAATCTGTTATTTTTTATTTCGGTTTTCTGAACGATGGAATATTTTGTTTTTAATGACATGTAGATGGGAACGAGTCCTTTTGGGGTCATTCGGCCAAAAAAAATGGCCGCCAGCAGCCATCTTGGATTTTACTCTTTGTATGACTAAATTCTTTAGCATGGGCTACAGGTCGTACCTTTAGTCTGTTCGTCATAAAATTTGTCATGGATGTTAACGATGACATGTAGATGGGAACGACTCATTTTGGGGTCATTCGGCCGAAAACATGGCCGCCAGCAGCCATCTTGGATTTTACTGTTCTCTTCATGTCTATAAACTAGTATTAGACAATCAAATTTCCACATTTCTAATCGCTCCATTGACTGTAATACATTAAATTATTCCAAGTTGAGCTACAGTGTCATTGACACTTTCATTTTTAAAAAGGGGGGTATACTGTTTTGCACATGTCGGTCCGTGTGTGCGTCCGTGCGTACATCCGTCCGTCCGATGTCTGTACATGTCATAACTTGAACAGTAGTGTTCAGATCTCAATGAAATTAGGTATGGATGTTCACTACTATGAGGACATTAAATAAAGGGTTCCATCGTTTTGTTCGGATTTTCCATTCTAGAGTTATTCATCTTTGTTTATCTGGAAATGTTGGCTTTTTGGTCCGTCTGGTGTCTGTTCATGTTGTAACTTCAACAGTTATGCTGGGATCTCAATGAAATTTGGTATGGATGTTCACTACTTTGAGGAAAATAAATAGAGGGTTCCATCGTTTTGTTCGGATTTTCCATTCTAGAGTTATTCATTTGTTTTTACTTATTATCAAATCTATTATTTTTTATTTCGGTTTTCTGAACGATGGAATATTTTGGTTTTTAATGACATGTAGATGGGAACGAGTCCTTTTGGGGTCATTCGGCCAAAAAAAATGGCCGCCAGCAGCCATCTTGGATTTTACTCTTTGTATGACTAAATTCTTTAGCATGGGCTACAGGTCGTACCTTTAGTCTGATCGTCATAAAATTTGTCATGGATGTTAACGATGACATGTAGATGGGAACGACTCATTTTGGGGTCATTCGGCCGAAAACATGGCCGCCAGCAGCCATCTTGGATTTTACTTTTCTCTTCATGTCTATAAACTAGTATTAGACAATCAAATTTCCACATTTCTAATCGCTCCATTGACTGTAATACATTAAATTATTCCAAGTTGAGCTACAGTGTCATTGACACTTTCATTTTAAAAAAGGGGGGTATACTGTTTTGCACATGTCGGTCCGTGTGTGCGTCCGTGCGTACATCCGTCCGCCCGATGTCTGTACATGTCATAACTTGAACAGTAGTGTTCAGATCTCAATGAAATTAGGTATGGATGTTCACTACTATGAGGACATTAAATAAAGGGTTCCATCGTTTTGTTCGGATTTTCCATTCTAGAGTTATTCATCTTTGTTTATCTGGAAATGTTGGCTTTTTGGTCCGTCTGGTGTCTGTTCATGTTGTAACTTCAACAGTTATGCTGGGATCTCAATGAAATTTGGTATGGATGTTCACTACTTTGAGGAAAATAAATAGAGGGTTCCATCGTTTTGTTCGGATTTTCCATTCTAGAGTTATTCATTTGTTTTTACTTATTATCAAATCTGTTATTTTTTATTTCGGTTTTCTGAACGATGGAATATTTTGGTTTTTAATGACATGTAGATGGGAACGAGTCCTTTTGGGGTCATTCGGCCAAAAAAAATGGCCGCCAGCAGCCATCTTGGATTTTACTCTTTGTATGACTAAATTCTTTAGCATGGGCTACAGGTCGTACCTTTAGTCTGATCGTCATAAAATTTGTCATGGATGTTAACGATGACATGTAGATGGGAACGACTCATTTTGGGGTCATTCGGCCGAAAACATGGCCGCCAGCAGCCATCTTGGATTTTACTTTTCTCTTCATGTCTATAAACTAGTATTAGACAATCAAATTTCCACATTTCTAATCGCTCCATTGACTGTAATACATTAAATTATTCCAAGTTGAGCTACAGTGTCATTGACACTTTCATTTTTAAAAAGGGGGGTATACTGTTTTGCACATGTCGGTCCGTGTGTGCGTCCGTGCGTACATCCGTCCGTCCGATGTCTGTACATGTCATAACTTGAACAGTAGTGTTCAGATCTCAATGAAATTAGGTATGGATGTTCACTACTATGAGGACATTAAATAAAGGGTTCCATCGTTTTGTTCGGATTTTCCATTCTAGAGTTATTCATCTTTGTTTATCTGGAAATGTTGGCTTTTTGGTCCGTCTGGTGTCTGTTCATGTTGTAACTTCAACAGTTATGCTGGGATCTCAATGAAATTTGGTATGGATGTTCACTACTTTGAGGAAAATAAATAGAGGGTTCCATCGTTTTGTTCGGATTTTCCATTCTAGAGTTATTCATTTGTTTTTACTTATTATCAAATCTGTTATTTTTTATTTCGGTTTTCTGAACGATGGAATATTTTGGTTTTTAATGACATGTAGATGGGAACGAGTCCTTTTGGGGTCATTCGGCCAAAAAAAATGGCCGCCAGCAGCCATCTTGGATTTTACTCTTTGTATGACTAAATTCTTTAGCATGGGCTACAGGTCGTACCTTTAGTCTGATCGTCATAAAATTTGTCATGGATGTTAACGATGACATGTAGATGGGAACGACTCATTTTGGGGTCATTCGGCCGAAAACATGGCCGCCAGCAGCCATCTTGGATTTTACTTTTCTCTTCATGTCTATAAACTAGTATTAGACAATCAAATTTCCACATTTCTAATCGCTCCATTGACTGTAATACATTAAATTATTCCAAGTTGAGCTACAGTGTCATTGACACTTTCATTTTTAAAAAGGGGGGTATACTGTTTTGCACATGTCGGTCCGTGTGTGCGTCCGTGCGTACATCCGTCCGTCCGATGTCTGTACATGTCATAACTTGAACAGTAGTGTTCAGATCTCAATGAAATTAGGTATGGATGTTCACTACTATGAGGACATTAAATAAAGGGTTCCATCGTTTTGTTCGGATTTTCCATTCTAGAGTTATTCATCTTTGTTTATCTGGAAATGTTGGCTTTTTGGTCCGTCTGGTGTCTGTTCATGTTGTAACTTCAACAGTTATGCTGGGATCTCAATGAAATTTGGTATGGATGTTCACTACTTTGAGGAAAATAAATAGAGGGTTCCATCGTTTTGTTCGGATTTTCCATTCTAGAGTTATTCATTTGTTTTTACTTATTATCAAATCTGTTATTTTTTATTTCGGTTTTCTGAACGATGGAATATTTTGGTTTTTAATGACATGTAGATGGGAACGAGTCCTTTTGGGGTCATTCGGCCAAAAAAAATGGCCGCCAGCAGCCATCTTGGATTTTACTCTTTGTATGACTAAATTCTTTAGCATGGGCTACAGGTCGTACCTTTAGTCTGATCGTCATAAAATTTGTCATGGATGTTAACGATGACATGTAGATGGGAACGACTCATTTTGGGGTCATTCGGCCGAAAACATGGCCGCCAGCAGCCATCTTGGATTTTACTTTTCTCTTCATGTCTATAAACTAGTATTAGACAATCAAATTTCCACATTTCTAATCGCTCCATTGACTGTAATACATTAAATTATTCCAAGTTGAGCTACAGTGTCATTGACACTTTCATTTTTAAAAAGGGGGGTATACTGTTTTGCACATGTCGGTCCGTGTGTGCGTCCGTGCGTACATCCGTCCGTCCGATGTCTGTACATGTCATAACTTGAACAGTAGTGTTCAGATCTCAATGAAATTAGGTATGGATGTTCACTACTATGAGGACATTAAATAAAGGGTTCCATCGTTTTGTTCGGATTTTCCATTCTAGAGTTATTCATCTTTGTTTATCTGGAAATGTTGGCTTTTTGGTCCGTCTGGTGTCTGTTCATGTTGTAACTTCAACAGTTATGCTGGGATCTCAATGAAATTTGGTATGGATGTTCACTACTTTGAGGAAAATAAATAGAGGGTTCCATCGTTTTGTTCGGATTTTCCATTCTAGAGTTATTCATTTGTTTTTACTTATTATCAAATCTGTTATTTTTTATTTCGGTTTTCTGAACGATGGAATATTTTGGTTTTTAATGACATGTAGATGGGAACGAGTCCTTTTGGGGTCATTCGGCCAAAAAAAATGGCCGCCAGCAGCCATCTTGAATTTTACTCTTTGTATGACTAAATTCTTTAGCATGGGCTACAGGTCGTACCTTTAGTCTGATCGTCATAAAATTTGTCATGGATGTTAACGATGACATGTAGATGGGAACGAGTCATTTTGGGGTCATTCGGCCGAAAACATGGCCGCCAGCAGCCATCTTGGATTTTACTTTTCTCTTCATGTCTATAAACTAGTATTAGACAATCAAATTTCCACATTTCTAATCGCTCCATTGACTGTAATACATTAAATTATTCCAAGTTGAGCTACAGTGTCATTGACACTTTCATTTTTAAAAAGGGGGGTATACTGTTTTGCACATGTCGGTCCGTGTGTGCGTCCGTGCGTACATCCGTCCGTCCGATGTCTGTACATGTCATAACTTGAACAGTAGTGTTCAGATCTCAATGAAATTAGGTATGGATGTTCACTACTATGAGGACATTAAATAAAGGGTTCCATCGTTTTGTTCGGATTTTCCATTCTAGAGTTATTCATCTTTGTTTATCTGGAAATGTTGGCTTTTTGGTCCGTCTGGTGTCTGTTCATGTTGTAACTTCAACAGTTATGCTGGGATCTCAATGAAATTTGGTATGGATGTTCACTACTTTGAGGAAAATAAATAGAGGGTTCCATCGTTTTGTTCGGATTTTCCATTCTAGAGTTATTCATTTGTTTTTACTTATTATCAAATCTATTATTTTTTATTTCGGTTTTCTGAACGATGGAATATTTTGGTTTTTAATGACATGTAGATGGGAACGAGTCCTTTTGGGGTCATTCGGCCAAAAAAAATGGCCGCCAGCAGCCATCTTGAATTTTACTCTTTGTATGACTAAATTCTTTAGCATGGGCTACAGGTCGTACCTTTAGTCTGATCGTCATAAAATTTGTCATGGATGTTAACGATGACATGTAGATGGGAACGACTCATTTTGGGGTCATTCGGCCGAAAACATGGCCGCCAGCAGCCATCTTGGATTTTACTTTTCTCTTCATGTCTATAAACTAGTATTAGACAATCAAATTTCCACATTTCTAATCGCTCCATTGACTGTAATACATTAAATTATTCCAAGTTGAGCTACAGTGTCATTGACACTTTCATTTTTAAAAAGGGGGGTATACTGTTTTGCACATGTCGGTCCGTGTGTGCGTCCGTGCGTACATCCGTCCGCCCGATGTCTGTACATGTCATAACTTGAACAGTAGTGTTCAGATCTCAATGAAATTAGGTATGGATGTTCACTACTATGAGGACATTAAATAAAGGGTTCCATCGTTTTGTTCGGATTTTCCATTCTAGAGTTATTCATCTTTGTTTATCTGGAAATGTTGGCTTTTTGGTCCGTCTGGTGTCTGTCCATGTTGTAACTTCAACAGTTATGCTGGGATCTCAATGAAATTTGGTATGGATGTTCACTACTTTGAGGAAAATAAATAGAGGGTTCCATCGTTTTGTTCGGATTTTCCATTCTAGAGTTATTCATTTGTTTTTACTTATTATCAAATCTGTTATTTTTTATTTCGGTTTTCTGAACGATGGAATATTTTGGTTTTTAATGACATGTAGATGGGAACGAGTCCTTTTGGGGTCATTCGGCCAAAAAAAATGGCCGCCAGCAGCCATCTTGAATTTTACTCTTTGTATGACTAAATTCTTTAGCATGGGCTACAGGTCGTACCTTTAGTCTGATCGTCATAAAATTTGTCATGGATGTTAACGATGACATGTAGATGGGAACGAGTCATTTTGGGGTCATTCGGCCGAAAACATGGCCGCCAGCAGCCATCTTGGATTTTACTTTTCTCTTCATGTCTATAAACTAGTATTAGACAATCAAATTTCCACATTTCTAATCGCTCCATTGACTGTAATACATTAAATTATTCCAAGTTGAGCTACAGTGTCATTGACACTTTCATTTTTAAAAAGGGGGGTATACTGTTTTGCACATGTCGGTCCGTGTGTGCGTCCGTGCGTACATCCGTCCGTCCGATGTCTGTACATGTCATAACTTGAACAGTAGTGTTCAGATCTCAATGAAATTAGGTATGGATGTTCACTACTATGAGGACATTAAATAAAGGGTTCCATCGTTTTGTTCGGATTTTCCATTCTAGAGTTATTCATCTTTGTTTATCTGGAAATGTTGGCTTTTTGGTCCGTCTGGTGTCTGTTCATGTTGTAACTTCAACAGTTATGCTGGGATCTCAATGAATTTGGTATGGATGTTCACTACTTTGAGGAAAATAAATAGAGGGTTCCATCGTTTTGTTCGGATTTTCCATTCTAGAGTTATTCATTTGTTTTTACTTATTATCAAATCTGTTATTTTTTATTTCGGTTTTCTGAACGATGGAATATTTTGGTTTTTAATGACATGTAGATGGGAACGAGTCCTTTTGGGGTCATTCGGCCAAAAAAAATGGCCGCCAGCAGCCATCTTGGATTTTACTCTTTGTATGACTAAATTCTTTAGCATGGGCTACAGGTCGTACCTTTAGTCTGATCGTCATAAAATTTGTCATGGATGTTAACGATGACATGTAGATGGGAACGACTCATTTTGGGGTCATTCGGCCGAAAACATGGCCGCCAGCAGCCATCTTGGATTTTACTTTTCTCTTCATGTCTATAAACTAGTATTAGACAATCAAATTTCCACATTTCTAATCGCTCCATTGACTGTAATACATTAAATTATTCCAAGTTGAGCTACAGTGTCATTGACACTTTCATTTTTAAAAAGGGGGGTATACTGTTTTGCACATGTCGGTCCGTGTGTGCGTCCGTGCGTACATCCGTCCGTCCGATGTCTGTACATGTCATAACTTGAACAGTAGTGTTCAGATCTCAATGAAATTAGGTATGGATGTTCACTACTATGAGGACATTAAATAAAGGGTTCCATCGTTTTGTTCGGATTTTCCATTCTAGAGTTATTCATCTTTGTTTATCTGGAAATGTTGGCTTTTTGGTCCGTCTGGTGTCTGTTCATGTTGTAACTTCAACAGTTATGCTGGGATCTCAATGAAATTTGGTATGGATGTTCACTACTTTGAGGAAAATAAATAGAGGGTTCCATCGTTTTGTTCGGATTTTCCATTCTAGAGTTATTCATTTGTTTTTACTTATTATCAAATCTGTTATTTTTTATTTCGGTTTTCTGAACGATGGAATATTTTGGTTTTTAATGACATGTAGATGGGAACGAGTCCTTTTGGGGTCATTCGGCCAAAAAAAATGGCCGCCAGCAGCCATCTTGGATTTTACTCTTTGTATGACTAAATTCTTTAGCATGGGCTACAGGTCGTACCTTTAGTCTGATCGTCATAAAATTTGTCATGGATGTTAACGATGACATGTAGATGGGAACGACTCATTTTGGGGTCATTCGGCCGAAAACATGGCCGCCAGCAGCCATCTTGGATTTTACTTTTCTCTTCATGTCTATAAACTAGTATTAGACAATCAAATTTCCACATTTCTAATCGCTCCATTGACTGTAATACATTAAATTATTCCAAGTTGAGCTACAGTGTCATTGACACTTTCATTTTTAAAAAGGGGGGTATACTGTTTTGCACATGTCGGTCCGTGTGTGCGTCCGTGCGTACATCCGTCCGTCCGATGTCTGTACATGTCATAACTTGAACAGTAGTGTTCAGATCTCAATGAAATTAGGTATGGATGTTCACTACTATGAGGACATTAAATAAAGGGTTCCATCGTTTTGTTCGGATTTTCCATTCTAGAGTTATTCATCTTTGTTTATCTGGAAATGTTGGCTTTTTGGTCCGTCTGGTGTCTGTTCATGTTGTAACTTCAACAGTTATGCTGGGATCTCAATGAAATTTGGTATGGATGTTCACTACTTTGAGGAAAATAAATAGAGGGTTCCATCGTTTTGTTCGGATTTTCCATTCTAGAGTTATTCATTTGTTTTTACTTATTATCAAATCTGTTATTTTTTATTTCGGTTTTCTGAACGATGGAATATTTTGGTTTTTAATGACATGTAGATGGGAACGAGTCCTTTTGGGGTCATTCGGCCAAAAAAAATGGCCGCCAGCAGCCATCTTGGATTTTACTCTTTGTATGACTAAATTCTTTAGCATGGGCTACAGGTCGTACCTTTAGTCTGATCGTCATAAAATTTGTCATGGATGTTAACGATGACATGTAGATGGGAACGACTCATTTTGGGGTCATTCGGCCGAAAACATGGCCGCCAGCAGCCATCTTGGATTTTACTTTTCTCTTCATGTCTATAAACTAGTATTAGACAATCAAATTTCCACATTTCTAATCGCTCCATTGACTGTAATACATTAAATTATTCCAAGTTGAGCTACAGTGTCATTGACACTTTCATTTTTAAAAAGGGGGGTATACTGTTTTGCACATGTCGGTCCGTGTGTGCGTCCGTGCGTACATCCGTCCGTCCGATGTCTGTACATGTCATAACTTGAACAGTAGTGTTCAGATCTCAATGAAATTAGGTATGGATGTTCACTACTATGAGGACATTAAATAAAGGGTTCCATCGTTTTGTTCGGATTTTCCATTCTAGAGTTATTCATCTTTGTTTATCTGGAAATGTTGGCTTTTTGGTCCGTCTGGTGTCTGTTCATGTTGTAACTTCAACAGTTATGCTGGGATCTCAATGAAATTTGGTATGGATGTTCACTACTTTGAGGAAAATAAATAGAGGGTTCCATCGTTTTGTTCGGATTTTCCATTCTAGAGTTATTCATTTGTTTTTACTTATTATCAAATCTGTTATTTTTTATTTCGGTTTTCTGAACGATGGAATATTTTGGTTTTTAATGACATGTAGATGGGAACGAGTCCTTTTGGGGTCATTCGGCCAAAAAAAATGGCCGCCAGCAGCCATCTTGGATTTTACTCTTTGTATGACTAAATTCTTTAGCATGGGCTACAGGTCGTACCTTTAGTCTGATCGTCATAAAATTTGTCATGGATGTTAACGATGACATGTAGATGGGAACGAGTCATTTTGGGGTCATTCGGCCGAAAACATGGCCGCCAGCAGCCATCTTGGATTTTACTTTTCTCTTCATGTCTATAAACTAGTATTAGACAATCAAATTTCCACATTTCTAATCGCTCCATTGACTGTAATACATTAAATTATTCCAAGTTGAGCTACAGTGTCATTGACACTTTCATTTTTAAAAAGGGGGGTATACTGTTTTGCACATGTCGGTCCGTGTGTGCGTCCGTGCGTACATCCGTCCGTCCGATGTCTGTACATGTCATAACTTGAACAGTAGTGTTCAGATCTCAATGAAATTAGGTATGGATGTTCACTACTATGAGGACATTAAATAAAGGGTTCCATCGTTTTGTTCGGATTTTCCATTCTAGAGTTATTCATCTTTGTTTATCTGGAAATGTTGGCTTTTTGGTCCGTCTGGTGTCTGTTCATGTTGTAACTTCAACAGTTATGCTGGGATCTCAATGAAATTTGGTATGGATGTTCACTACTTTGAGGAAAATAAATAGAGGGTTCCATCGTTTTGTTCGGATTTTCCATTCTAGAGTTATTCATTTGTTTTTACTTATTATCAAATCTGTTATTTTTTATTTCGGTTTTCTGAACGATGGAATATTTTGGTTTTTAATGACATGTAGATGGGAACGAGTCCTTTTGGGGTCATTCGGCCAAAAAAAATGGCCGCCAGCAGCCATCTTGAATTTTACTCTTTGTATGACTAAATTCTTTAGCATGGGCTACAGGTCGTACCTTTAGTCTGATCGTCATAAAATTTGTCATGGATGTTAACGATGACATGTAGATGGGAACGAGTCATTTTGGGGTCATTCGGCCGAAAACATGGCCGCCAGCAGCCATCTTGGATTTTACTTTTCTCTTCATGTCTATAAACTAGTATTAGACAATCAAATTTCCACATTTCTAATCGCTCCATTGACTGTAATACATTAAATTATTCCAAGTTGAGCTACAGTGTCATTGACACTTTCATTTTTAAAAAGGGGGGTATACTGTTTTGCACATGTCGGTCCGTGTGTGCGTCCGTGCGTACATCCGTCCGTCCGATGTCTGTACATGTCATAACTTGAACAGTAGTGTTCAGATCTCAATGAAATTAGGTATGGATGTTCACTACTATGAGGACATTAAATAAAGGGTTCCATCGTTTTGTTCGGATTTTCCATTCTAGAGTTATTCATCTTTGTTTATCTGGAAATGTTGGCTTTTTGGTCCGTCTGGTGTCTGTCCATGTTGTAACTTCAACAGTTATGCTGGGATCTCAATGAAATTTGGTATGGATGTTCACTACTTTGAGGAAAATAAATAGAGGGTTCCATCGTTTTGTTCGGATTTTCCATTCTAGAGTTATTCATTTGTTTTTACTTATTATCAAATCTGTTATTTTTTATTTCGGTTTTCTGAACGATGGAATATTTTGGTTTTTAATGACATGTAGATGGGAACGAGTCCTTTTGGGGTCATTCGGCCAAAAAAAATGGCCGCCAGCAGCCATCTTGGATTTTACTCTTTGTATGACTAAATTCTTTAGCATGGGCTACAGGTCGTACCTTTAGTCTGATCGTCATAAAATTTGTCATGGATGTTAACGATGACATGTAGATGGGAACGACTCATTTTGGGGTCATTCGGCCGAAAACATGGCCGCCAGCAGCCATCTTGGATTTTACTTTTCTCTTCATGTCTATAAACTAGTATTAGACAATCAAATTTCCACATTTCTAATCGCTCCATTGACTGTAATACATTAAATTATTCCAAGTTGAGCTACAGTGTCATTGACACTTTCATTTTTAAAAAGGGGGGTATACTGTTTTGCACATGTCGGTCCGTGTGTGCGTCCGTGCGTACATCCGTCCGCCCGATGTCTGTACATGTCATAACTTGAACAGTAGTGTTCAGATCTCAATGAAATTAGGTATGGATGTTCACTACTATGAGGACATTAAATAAAGGGTTCCATCGTTTTGTTCGGATTTTCCATTCTAGAGTTATTCATCTTTGTTTATCTGGAAATGTTGGCTTTTTGGTCCGTCTGGTGTCTGTTCATGTTGTAACTTCAACAGTTATGCTGGGATCTCAATGAAATTTGGTATGGATGTTCACTACTTTGAGGAAAATAAATAGAGGGTTCCATCGTTTTGTTCGGATTTTCCATTCTAGAGTTATTCATTTGTTTTTACTTATTATCAAATCTGTTATTTTTTATTTCGGTTTTCTGAACGATGGAATATTTTGGTTTTTAATGACATGTAGATGGGAACGAGTCCTTTTGGGGTCATTCGGCCAAAAAAAATGGCCGCCAGCAGCCATCTTGAATTTTACTCTTTGTATGACTAAATTCTTTAGCATGGGCTACAGGTCGTACCTTTAGTCTGATCGTCATAAAATTTGTCATGGATGTTAACGATGACATGTAGATGGAAACGACTCATTTTGGGGTCATTCGGCCGAAAACATGGCCGCCAGCAGCCATCTTGGATTTTACTGTTCTCTTCATGTCTATAAACTAGTATTAGACAATCAAATTTCCACATTTCTAATCGCTCCATTGACTGTAATACATTAAATTATTCCAAGTTGAGCTACAGTGTCATTGACACTTTCATTTTTAAAAAGGGGGGTATACTGTTTTGCACATGTCGGTCCGTGTGTGCGTCCGTGCGTACATCCGTCCGTCCGATGTCTGTACATGTCAAAACTTGAACAGTAGTGTTCAGATCTCAATGAAATTAGGTATGGATGTTCACTACTATGAGGACATTAAATAAAGGGTTCCATCGTTTTGTTCGGATTTTCCATTCTAGAGTTATTCATCTTTGTTTATCTGGAAATGTTGGCTTTTTGGTCCGTCTGGTGTCTGTTCATGTTGTAACTTCAACAGTTATGCTGGGATCTCAATGAAATTTGGTATGGATGTTCACTACTTTGAGGAAAATAAATAGAGGGTTCCATCGTTTTGTTCGGATTTTCCATTCTAGAGTTATTCATTTGTTTTTACTTATTATCAAATCTGTTATTTTTTATTTCGGTTTTCTGAACGATGGAATATTTTGGTTTTTAATGACATGTAGATGGGAACGAGTCCTTTTGGGGTCATTCGGCCAAAAAAAATGGCCGCCAGCAGCCATCTTGGATTTTACTCTTTGTATGACTAAATTCTTTAGCATGGGCTACAGGTCGTACCTTTAGTCTGATCGTCATAAAATTTGTCATGGATGTTAACGATGACATGTAGATGGGAACGACTCATTTTGGGGTCATTCGGCCGAAAACATGGCCGCCAGCAGCCATCTTGGATTTTACTTTTCTCTTCATGTCTATAAACTAGTATTAGACAATCAAATTTCCACATTTCTAATCGATCCATTGACTGTAATACATTAAATTATTCCAAGTTGAGCTACAGTGTCATTGACACTTTCATTTTTAAAAAGGGGGGTATACTGTTTTGCACATGTCGGTCCGTGTGTGCGTCCGTGCGTACATCCGTCCGCCCGATGTCTGTACATGTCATAACTTGAACAGTAGTGTTCAGATCTCAATGAAATTAGGTATGGATGTTCACTACTATGAGGACACTAAATAAAGGGTTCCATCGTTTTGTTCGGATTTTCCATTCTAGAGTTATTCATCTTTGTTTATCTGGAAATGTTGGCTTTTTGGTCCGTCTGGTGTCTGTTCATGTTGTAACTTCAACAGTTATGCTGGGATCTCAATGAAATTTGGTATGGATGTTCACTACTTTGAGGAAAATAAATAGAGGGTTCCATCGTTTTGTTCGGATTTTCCATTCTAGAGTTATTCATTTGTTTTTACTTATTATCAAATCTGTTATTTTTTATTTCGGTTTTCTGAACGATGGAATATTTTGGTTTTTAATGACATGTAGATGGGAACGAGTCCTTTTGGGGTCATTCGGCCAAAAAAAATGGCCGCCAGCAGCCATCTTGGATTTTACTCTTTGTATGACTAAATTCTTTAGCATGGGCTACAGGTCGTACCTTTAGTCTGATCGTCATAAAATTTGTCATGGATGTTAACGATGACATGTAGATGGGAACGACTCATTTTGGGGTCATTCGGCCGAAAACATGGCCGCCAGCAGCCATCTTGGATTTTACTTTTCTCTTCATGTCTATAAACTAGTATTAGACAATCAAATTTCCACATTTCTAATCGCTCCATTGACTGTAATACATTAAATTATTCCAAGTTGAGCTACAGTGTCATTGACACTTTCATTTTTAAAAAGGGGGGTATACTGTTTTGCACATGTCGGTCCGTGTGTGCGTCCGTGCGTACATCCGTCCGTCCGATGTCTGTACATGTCAAAACTTGAACAGTAGTGTTCAGATCTCAATGAAATTAGGTATGGATGTTCACTACTATGAGGACATTAAATAAAGGGTTCCATCGTTTTGTTCGGATTTTCCATTCTAGAGTTATTCATCTTTGTTTATCTGGAAATGTTGGCTTTTTGGTCCGTCTGGTGTCTGTTCATGTTGTAACTTCAACAGTTATGCTGGGATCTCAATGAAATTTGGTATGGATGTTCACTACTTTGAGGAAAATAAATAGAGGGTTCCATCGTTTTGTTCGGATTTTCCATTCTAGAGTTATTCATTTGTTTTTACTTATTATCAAATCTGTTATTTTTTATTTCGGTTTTCTGAACGATGGAATATTTTGGTTTTTAATGACATGTAGATGGGAACGAGTCCTTTTGGGGTCATTCGGCCAAAAAAAATGGCCGCCAGCAGCCATCTTGGATTTTACTCTTTGTATGACTAAATTCTTTAGCATGGGCTACAGGTCGTACCTTTAGTCTGATCGTCATAAAATTTGTCATGGATGTTAACGATGACATGTAGATGGGAACGACTCATTTTGGGGTCATTCGGCCGAAAACATGGCCGCCAGCAGCCATCTTGGATTTTACTTTTCTCTTCATGTCTATAAACTAGTATTAGACAATCAAATTTCCACATTTCTAATCGATCCATTGACTGTAATACATTAAATTATTCCAAGTTGAGCTACAGTGTCATTGACACTTTCATTTTTAAAAAGGGGGGTATACTGTTTTGCACATGTCGGTCCGTGTGTGCGTCCGTGCGTACATCCGTCCGCCCGATGTCTGTACATGTCATAACTTGAACAGTAGTGTTCAGATCTCAATGAAATTAGGTATGGATGTTCACTACTATGAGGACATTAAATAAAGGGTTCCATCGTTTTGTTCGGATTTTCCATTCTAGAGTTATTCATCTTTGTTTATCTGGAAATGTTGGCTTTTTGGTCCGTCTGGTGTCTGTTCATGTTGTAACTTCAACAGTTATGCTGGGATCTCAATGAAATTTGGTATGGATGTTCACTACTTTGAGGAAAATAAATAGAGGGTTCCATCGTTTTGTTCGGATTTTCCATTCTAGAGTTATTCATTTGTTTTTACTTATTATCAAATCTGTTATTTTTTATTTCGGTTTTCTGAACGATGGAATATTTTGGTTTTTAATGACATGTAGATGGGAACGAGTCCTTTTGGGGTCATTCGGCCAAAAAAAATGGCCGCCAGCAGCCATCTTGAATTTTACTCTTTGTATGACTAAATTCTTTAGCATGGGCTACAGGTCGTACCTTTAGTCTGATCGTCATAAAATTTGTCATGGATGTTAACGATGACATGTAGATGGGAACGACTCATTTTGGGGTCATTCGGCCGAAAACATGGCCGCCAGCAGCCATCTTGGATTTTACTGTTCTCTTCATGTCTATAAACTAGTATTAGACAATCAAATTTCCACATTTCTAATCGCTCCATTGACTGTAATACATTAAATTATTCCAAGTTGAGCTACAGTGTCATTGACACTTTCATTTTTAAAAAGGGGGGTATACTGTTTTGCACATGTCGGTCCGTGTGTGCGTCCGTGCGTACATCCGTCCGTCCGATGTCTGTACATGTCATAACTTGAACAGTAGTGTTCAGATCTCAATGAAATTAGGTATGGATGTTCACTACTATGAGGACATTAAATAAAGGGTTCCATCGTTTTGTTCGGATTTTCCATTCTAGAGTTATTCATCTTTGTTTATCTGGAAATGTTGGCTTTTTGGTCCGTCTGGTGTCTGTTCATGTTGTAACTTCAACAGTTATGCTGGGATCTCAATGAAATTTGGTATGGATGTTCACTACTTTGAGGAAAATAAATAGAGGGTTCCATCGTTTTGTTCGGATTTTCCATTCTAGAGTTATTCATTTGTTTTTACTTATTATCAAATCTGTTATTTTTTATTTCGGTTTTCTGAACGATGGAATATTTTGGTTTTTAATGACATGTAGATGGGAACGAGTCCTTTTGGGGTCATTCGGCCAAAAAAAATGGCCGCCAGCAGCCATCTTGGATTTTACTCTTTGTATGACTAAATTCTTTAGCATGGGCTACAGGTCGTACCTTTAGTCTGTTCGTCATAAAATTTGTCATGGATGTTAACGATGACATGTAGATGGGAACGACTCATTTTGGGGTCATTCGGCCGAAAACATGGCCGCCAGCAGCCATCTTGGATTTTACTTTTCTCTTCATGTCTATAAACTAGTATTAGACAATCAAATTTCCACATTTCTAATCGCTCCATTGACTGTAATACATTAAATTATTCCAAGTTGAGCTACAGTGTCATTGACACTTTCATTTTTAAAAAGGGGGGTATACTGTTTTGCACATGTCGGTCCGTGTGTGCGTCCGTGCGTACATCCGTCCGTCCGATGTCTGTACATGTCATAACTTGAACAGTAGTGTTCAGATCTCAATGAAATTAGGTATGGATGTTCACTACTATGAGGACATTAAATAAAGGGTTCCATCGTTTTGTTCGGATTTTCCATTCTAGAGTTATTCATCTTTGTTTATCTGGAAATGTTGGCTTTTTGGTCCGTCTGGTGTCTGTTCATGTTGTAACTTCAACAGTTATGCTGGGATCTCAATGAAATTTGGTATGGATGTTCACTACTTTGAGGAAAATAAATAGAGGGTTCCATCGTTTTGTTCGGATTTTCCATTCTAGAGTTATTCATTTGTTTTTACTTATTATCAAATCTGTTATTTTTTATTTCGGTTTTCTGAACGATGGAATATTTTGGTTTTTAATGACATGTAGATGGGAACGAGTCCTTTTGGGGTCATTCGGCCAAAACAATTTTGGTTTTTAAATTTGGCCAAAGTTTCTGAAAAATGTCAAAAATAATTCAGAAATGGCCAAAAAAAAATCCGTAAGAATTTTTGGGCAAGCGTGAACCCTGTCTGGATCATATATCAATTGTTTCCATCAACCCATTTGTCTGACTGGGCATAGGTCATCTTGAATCTTTTTTGAGGGATTTTAATATTCTGTATTCTGTATCCTGTGCAGTTATTGGAGATCAGTTCAGTCCAATAATTATAATCAGAGTTTATATCTGCCCATCTGATTAATATAATGTTTTATGGTAGAATCCCAAGTCCAGGCATATGAGTATCAAGACCTTTGTGATGTTCACATATTTATAAGCATGTATGTCATTGCAATCTTCATATAGTATATATGTAATATGTGAATAACCAGGCAGAGGAAATATCAAAACATTGTTTCAAACTTTGTATAATGTATATGTAATACAAAGGGAATATATAACTTACAGTAATGCTCTAAATAATCGAGAGCTTTCCAATGAATGGCAACAATTTCCGACTAAATCCTGAAAAGTTAGCCATAATTCTGCTGTGGTGAAGGAGTCGATTATTTAGAGCATTACTGTATCTATGGTGAAGATTTTCAAACACTGTTTTTGGTATTTTTCTGAGAACATATCTTGTGAATTATAATTTGCCTTACTTTTGATATTGATCTTCTTGGTGGTTGTGTCCCAACATTTTGCTCTATCCTTTCGGTTTTGTAATTTGCATGATACATGGGTTTTTGAGGCCTGTGTACATTTTGAGGTGATAAGTTTCAGCAATTTGTATACTCTTTTCATACTGACAAATTTACATGTATTTGTCAATTACATATTTTACAGAATAAAATCATGAGTGAAAAAAGAAGTTTAAAGCTGCCACCGCCCATAGGGCTTTAACAATCAATACTTAACCACTACTTATTTCCATGATAAGGCTATTAATTATTCAGCAGCGCATAAGTAAGTAGATGCTTATATTGATTAGGTACAAGCAAAGTAAATCTGCATTGTATATTCTGACCCCTGGGAGTAAGAGTCATGTGTCTGCAGGGATTGGTCAATTAATGTCTTGTCCTTTGTAGTCCTATGTAACGATTTTGAGCGAATGCCGATTATAATATTAAACCTTCCATGACTGGAGCTTTCTCATATTTTGCGAAAACCCTGTGCCAATGCATTCTCATATATATATGCGAGGCTCCAATTTGCCTTTGTTTCTCCATACCTGTATGCATTAGGTGATGAGAATAATGAATTGAATTGAAAAACAATATTTACCTTGACCATATAAGCCAGTGCATTCTCTTATATATGCGATGCTCTCTATGGTATACCCACATATATAGAGAATGCACTGGCACATGGTGTTTAATGCTGCAACAACGCTGCAACAACGCAGCTCCTGTTATGAAAGAGTTAATTAAACATAGATGGCTTGTCTGAACCTCCAAATTATGTACATGTATATGTATTTTTGGAATCAAAACATAGTTAACATACCTATGCACAATATGTCCTGCCAAACTCAATACATGTATATATGAAATGTGCTTTCTTTCTTAGGGTTGATCTATCTGAAGCCTACATTTACTGTCCTTTGCAGAATGAGGTCCCCAGAGGGTGAATTTATTGACGCTATCCCACACACAATGGGCTAGAATCACCTCATTCTGTATGGCCTCATCTGCTATGGGAAACATAGACTCAGATTGAATTTCCCAAATGGTCAATATTGTGATGTACACCCATTGGGAACCTTGATTATGCAATGTGTCATCTGCCAATTTTGGGATATAGAGAAACTAAACTAAAAAAGAAATAATCATTGTGAAGAAGTTTCTATAGAAATTTGAACAAAGATACTTTCCAGAGAAGATGAGGCCTAAGCAGAATGAGGTCCCCAGAGGTTGAAACTGGTGATGCTAACCCCCTATGCGGGATAGCATCACTAAATTCACCCTCTGGGGACCTCATTCTGCAAATGACAGGCACACTACTCTTCTGTTCCAGTTTGGAAAAACAATTGGGGAAAGGAATTGAGCTAGTGACAGAAGCTTGTGCATGATATGACGGTGCATAATTAATAACCCTTTCAGTGCCAAGTCCGATTTTTGTATCAACTCATATTTCCTTGATCATTTTTCAAATTTATTGATTATAATAATGTGATACATTGATGGAAATAGCTCTTAGAGCTCTTTCCATCAATGTATCACATTATTATAATCAATAAAATTGAAAAATTATCAAGGAAATATGGGTTGATACAAAAATCAGACTTGGCACTGAAAGGGTTAAGGGCAGTACGGGTTTGGAGGATCAGTGGGCAGTGGAGCGCTTTACAAGCCCATATTAGCATGTTATGTTCAATTACTCAGCTTTTCATTATAGTGGTAGGTCCCAGTAATCCAAGGTCCCATCTATACCCAATGGTGCAGTTTATAAACCATTTGAAATAATTTCAGTAGTTAAAATCCACCCATCCACTCAGACCTTGTATCCTTGAGTTTTTTTCTGCACCCCCCCCCCCCAGATTATAACAGTAGAAGTTGTGATTAATGTTTTTGCCTTGGGACAAGACATTTACATGCCCCTTTAACCCTGTGTGTATGTCTGTAACTCTGTCACACTTTAAAATTGGTTTGATATATCACCCTCAAGTCCAATTGACCATGTCCTGTGGCATATCGTTTCAAGAAGATCTGAGAAATAACCATTAATTAGTTTGCCAAAGGTTATCAAGGTGATATTTCAGGGCATTCGGCAAACCTCGTCAGATTCCGTCACCGTTTCAGACTCGGCTTTAATACAATGCCATGATTGGTTACGGACTACCATAGATGAAGGAAGGATATTGGGGTTTTCCATGTACTTGACCGTTCGTTTTAGAAGGCGCACTTTTGGATAGGATTTCCATGGTTTTCTCTTCGTTTAGGCATCGACATCTATTAAAATGTGATGCATTAGTTCCTGTTAAATAGTACATCATGTACCACGGATGCTTTGCATGTTGTGAGGTCACAACTTCTGTATAACTGTTTGATTGGGACAAAATCTAGCAAATAAAAAATTGTTGACAAATGTTTTTATTTATTTAATGTTGATCTATCTGTAAATGTGCCATGGTGCAAAAATATGTGCTACTGCTAACTTTCAACTTCTCCACTGACTTGATCAGAGCTTCCACGACCTTCTGCCTTTTTGGTTTATTGATTGGAGTACTGGTATTAGTAGTAGTAGATATTGATTGAATAGCTGATCCAGATGGAGTAGATTGACATTTTCTTTTGTTATCGTTCTCATGTTTTAACAAACGTTTCACTCTTTCCATGAAGATGAAAGCACTGTTCAGCTGTCTCAAACAGGTTCTACATATTTTTGCACCAGGCACATTTACAGATAGATCAACATTAAAATAAACATGTTGGAAATTCAGGAATATGCAATCAATAAACATATATACATGCAAAAAGTATTGTTCGTGGGAGCGCTTTCAGGAAAAAGGTGTTAGTGTTACAGTGGGACTGACAATACCCCATCCCCTCCTCAAGATTTAAAATATTATCACTCTGGGCCGACTTATATGTCTTTGAAAGAGTTATTTTTATGACAGATTTGACCTCATTTTGACCAGAGGGGAGTTTTGCAAGAGATTATCAGAACTATGATTAAATGTAATTCAATTATGCTTAAGAGGAATTCGAAATGAATTATGGTTATGCATAATACAAATTATGGTTAAAGGCATGGAAGGCTTTAAGAATTACTACGGGGAAGAGTTATGTCCCTGGTCAAACCTATTTGACCTGGTGACCCCATTTGAACAAATCTGAATCCCAGTTACCCAAGGACTCTCCATACCAAATATATGCTAAATGATTCTTGAGAAGATATTTTAAGAATAACTATTGAGGGAAAGAATTATGTCCCTGGCTCCGCCCCTATTTGACCCAGTGATCCAATTTTGAATCAAATCTGAATATCAGTCACCCATACCAAATATAAGCTGAAGAGGCATGATGGTTCTTGATAAGACGTTATAAGAATTATAAAAGGCCGCCTGGCCACAGTGTCCCCCGAAAAAGTGGCTTCATTGGGGGCATCAGCTTTTCTGAAAAAAATAACAAGGACCCTAAATCCGAAGCAACCAGACAAAAAAGGTTGAATCGTACCCATATTTGAACTTGATCTGTATTTCGAGCTGATAAACTCATATACCAAATTTGATTCAGATATGATCACACAAATTAAAGTTATCATCCGGAAACCAGAAATTGACAGGATTCTAAGTCGTAAAAGGGCCACAACTCTCACAAAAATGGGCAGAGCAAACCCATATTGGAACTTGATCTGTATTTCGAGCTGATAAACGCACATTCCATATTTGGTTCAGATATGATCACACAAACTGAAGTTATCATCCGGAAACCAGAGATTGACAGGATTCTAAGTCGAAAAAGGGCCACAACTCTAGCAAAAATGGGCGTAGCAAACCCATATTCGAACTTGACCTGTATTTTGGTCTGATAAACTCACCTATGAAATTTGCTTTTGATGTAATAACCGAAACTAAAGTTATCATCTGGAAACCATTTCCGGACGGAACATTTCGGGGGACAAAAATGGATGGACAAGTTATGCCCCTGGTTCCTCCCTTATTTGACCCGGTGACCCCATTCAATGAACAAATCAGCATGTCACACAAGGACCATTCATACCAAATATAAGCTAAATAGCCCGATGGTTCTTGAGAAGATGTTTGAAAAATTGCTATGGATGGAAACACATCATAAGCTATGCCACTCACTTATGACCCCTTTTGAACAGAATTGAATCCCAGTCACCCATGGACCATCCACACCAAATATGACTCAATTCTTCATCTCAGTTTCCCATATGTAATTGCCTGAGAAAACAGGTGTTTATGTTTAAAGGCCTAACTGTCAGATTCACACTAGTTTGTTATCATAAGCCATAGGTCGTTTATATATAAACTCTCTACCAGTCATAAAGCTCTAGGATATCTATCAACAGAGCTGTCACTCCAAGCAGATTTTGTTAACACTGCCATCTCATTAATTACTATATAATCACCTCAGCCAGCCCAATATGGTGTTACCGGTATGTAAACATTATGTTATCATGCACCCTCCTCATATCTCATATAGCTCTCAGTATTTGCTGTTTCCATCTTCTCGATTTTAGACTGATTTAACCCAAATTTGGTGTGGGCATCCAGGTGGAGGTGTTAGTTTAATTTTGTTTTTTTACCAATTTAAAAAAAACAAAAAAACAAAACAATTTTTTTTTGCCGACTAAAATCACATACCAATTTCATTCCATTCAGTTCAGACTTACTAAAGTTATCAACCGGAAATTAAAAACGCAAACAGACAGATGGACGGACAGACCAATAACAAAATATGTCCCCCTTTTTTAAACGGGCGTATAAAAAGCAAGCGCAAAAACATAATAATTGATAAAAATACAAACCTAAATTTACACTACATCATAAAGCAGTCAATTATTGTCAATTGATTAAGACAGGATGCCCTGATGGTATTTAATGAAAGTGCCAATGGCACTGTAGCTCAACTTGGAAAGGGAATAATTTCATGTGTTACAGTCAATGGAGTGATTAGGAATGTGGAAAGTTGAAAGGCCTAGTAAAATCCAATATGGCCGCTGGCAGCCAGGTTTTTTTTGCCGAATTACCCCAAAAAGACTCGTTCCCATAATATATGTCTTTGTTAACATCCATGACAAATTTCATGATGATCGGACAAAAGATACGACCTGTAGCCTGTGTCAAAGGATTAAGTCATGTTAAGAGTAAAAACCAAGATGGCTGCTGGCAGTCATGTTTTTTGGCCGAATGACCCCAAAATGACTCTTTCCCATCTACATTTCATTGTTAACATCCATGACAAATTTTATGATGATCAGATGAACAGTACGACCTGTAGCCCGTGCCAATGGATTGAATTTTGAAATCCAAGATGGTTGCTGGCGGCCATGTTTTTTTGCCAAATGACCCCAAAATTACTCTTTCCCATCTACATGTCATTCATTGTTAACATCCATGACAAATTTCATGAAGATCCGACTAAAGATACAACCTGTAGCCCGTGCCAAAGGATTTAGTCATGCAAAGAGTAAAATTCAAGATGGCTGCTGGCAGCCATATTTTTCGGCCGAAGGACCCCAAAATGACTCGTTCCAATCAACATGTCATTGTTAACATCCATCACAAATTTCACGAAGATCCAACTAAAGCTGCGACCTGTAGCCCGTGCCAAAGAATTTAGTCATGCAAAGAGTAAAATCGAAGATGGCTGCTGGCGGCCATGTTTTTTGGCCAACAACCCCAAAATGAATCGTTCCCATCTACATGTCAATATTAACATCCATGATGATCAGATGAACAGTACGACCTGTAGCCCGTGCTAATGGATTGAATTATGAAATCCAAGATGGCTACTCGTTCACATCTACATGTCATTGTTAACATCCATGACAAATTTCATGAAGATCCGACTAAAGATACAACCTGTAGCCCGTGCCCAAGGATTTAGTCATGCAAAGAGTAAAATTCAAGATGGCTGCTGGCAGCCATATTTTTCGGCCGAAGGACCCCAAAATTACTCGTTCACATCTACATGTCATTGTTAACATCCATGACAAATTTCATGAAGATCCGACTAAAGATACAACCTGTAGCCCGTGCCAAAGGATTTAGTCATGCAAAGAGTAAAATTCAAGATGGCTGCTGGATAGTGATGCGGACCGGACCGGACCACCTTGGGTGGTCCAGTCCACTGCCAAGGCGGTCCAGGCCATTCCGGTCCGGTACACATGCCTGGACCGGTCCAAAACGGTCCGGTCCACCTATAATAGGCTATATGTTAATGAATTCTCTGTTTTCTCAAAGTTTTTACTCTATATAGTACAAACTATAAGGTTACTGAGTTCAGTGCATTGCAATGAGTTCATATATGTTAAAACATACATTGTTTGCCGAGTGTATGCATCATTGTCTGTCTCTGGTGGGATATACTGGGAACGATGCACGATAATAGTATTTCTAGTAATGCGAACATGCACTAATTCAATGTATTGGACAGATATATAGCTAGGGCCAGAATGTGTTATAACCAATCTAACATGGCACTCAACTGATCGTATGCATGATTCGTATCATACTTATTTTCATTAAATTGAAATTTAAACGAAATAACTATACTGATGAAAATTATACAAATGTGTACTAATATGACTACTACATTAATATTGGAGTCTTGGAGATTGTGATTGCTGATTGTATAGTCCTGACAATTACAGTTATACACCTAAGTACAACTATACTATTGGATTAATGTGACTGTCTTGTGTATGTACTATGTAATGTGGTGTGCATGGTTCTTCTATAATTATAAATGTGAAAAACAATAGAATACTCGATTCGATATCCATCCAAATTGATTAGTTGATGCCATGTTACACTGTTTATGACAAATAGTTCCATACGCATTCAGTTGCATGTTTGTCGCATTGATAGGGTGCTACATAGACTGTTGGCCAGTGTTACACCAACACATTTTAAGGAAAGTGACATGTACAAAGTACATCTATACATTGTTTTCGTGGCATCAAACGTTTAATAGATATTAACCACTTGAATGTGTCAATACATCGTTGCTAATTGATATGACGGCAAATACGCAATAATATTCGCGATAGTTTATTATAACTGAAGTAAAATAGTGGACCGGAGAGTACCGGACCGGCGGCAAAAAGCGGTCCGGTCCGGTCCAGTGACACCCGGTCCGGACCGGACCGCGGTCCACCCCTGGACCGCGGACTGGACCGGTCCAAAGCGGTCCGGTCCGCATCACTACTGCTGGCGGCCATGTTTTTTGGCCGATTGACCCCAAAATGACTCGTTTCCCATCTACATGTCAATATTAACATCCATGACAAATTTCATGATGATCAGATGAACAGTACGACCTGTAGCCCTTGCTAATGGATTGAATTGTGAAATCCAAGATGGCTGCTGTTGGCCATGTTTTTTTGCTGAATGACCCCAAAATGACTCGTTCCCATCTACATGTCAATTTCATAATGATCCGACCAAAGGTACGACCTGTAGCCCGTGCTAAAGGAAATTGTTGACGAGTCACACACGAACCAACACACACACGGACGACGGATACCAAGCCATGGCAATAGCTCAAACTTTACAAAGTAAAGTTGAGCTAATAATGGGCTACTTCTGGTAAATTGTTATCGAAAACTACGCGGATGAGCAGCTACTCAATAGTTATTAATGAGTGTTAGGGATTTAGTGAGATTTGGTATATGGCTTGAAAGTTGAAACTGTTTGGGCCAAATGTAATATTCTTTGGACATTTCGTACAAAAATCTGGCCATCGACCAATATGGCTACAGACAGCATGAACCATAAATATAAGAGAATACATTGGCTTACAATGTCAAGTTAAATATTGTTAGGCCAATGCATTATCTTATTTATGTGAGGCTCCCTGTGGGAGACTCTCATATATAAGGGAATACATTGGCATAAGGTTTTCATAAATTTCAGAAAGCTCCAGTCATGGAAGGGTTACAGAAATTTTGTTGGAGATAATAAGACAACCTCTATTTCAAATGTCTAACTTTTTATTTAGGAACAGGTGTTCTCTGTCATTCAGTTAACAGCATTCATAGAACAGAATATTCATCAACATCAAAGTCTACAGATAAACAAATAGAAACGTATTGAGTTGAAGTTGAGAGACTGTAGATGAACCATTTTTATAATTATACAACATCTACTGCATAAACCTTTGATAATTTTCTAACATTATTCAGAATGGTGTTTGCATCACTGAAAGAGTTATTGTTAATGGGTGATCTATTGTATCAATAGATATTCAAAATTATTCTGAATTTGTAAGTTCTGATGAATTTGTTAAGTGTTATTTAAATAAACACATTCCCTAAAAACAAATTACACATACTTCAAATTGTAAAACAAATTTCATTAAAGTTTGGTCAGATAAGTTCTTCTAGTCGACTGTTTACTGGGCCACTTAAAATTAAAATAATAGATTTCAAACATCGATATCTGATCAATCCTAGCTTTGATTGGTGGGTTCCTCGACTCGAATCAAATATTTTTTACACCCGAAGCCAAGGAAATAGCAATTTGCGCGCGTTAGTTCGGATTGTGTACCTTTAAAGTTTTATTATTAAATTTACGACAGACAGACACAGCTCTTATTGCATCAATCAAAATATGTTTTCAATGTTTTTTTCACCTGCAATACAGGCGTGTTAGAAATGACTGTCTAAAAGTGAGAAATTCCGTCTATGCTCCAGATCTCTTAATAAAGAATACCACACATGAACTCAACAATTATTATTTAATAAAATCTAGTATCAAAATGCAGATTAAGTGAGAATTGAAAGAAATTTTCTGGTGGAGAGAAGTATATTTACATATATATAAAACACTATGTTATACAAAAATATATCAATCAACATATATTTATAATTAGGTGAACTTACACGTATCGATCAATGGCCATGTATATTAGAAGGGGAAAATCACTTGGACAGTGTTAAGAATTAAATAAAGGCAAGAACTTCTAATCTGGGTGTACCTGCCTTCTCATATCTAATGGATTTGGCAATGACTAGCCAAGAGCGAGTAAAGGGGGACTTCTTATTTAAAATGTGTAAATTCTATCTTATGCCCAACACCGATCAAGAGCACTGCTACGGTGGCATAATACGATTAAAATACTATAATTCATCACCATTTGAAATGTCTGTATTTCAGAAGATGCCCATAGAGAAATAGAAAACAGCTGAAATCATAGAAACATTTCCCCCATTATGGCTCCCAGAATGCAACAGAATTAAATTAGATTTATATGCTGTTGTTACATCTGATAGATTGAATACATCTTTAACAGTGTTCATATATGCTCATGTTTATTCAAATTGAAATTAATATAGAACACTGAAATTGGGTGCAATGAAGAAAAACAAGTAAATATAAGAAACATAAAGGAAAACAGGTAGATGTAAAAGGCAAGAAATGACAATGACAGATATTAAGATTTTATATATTATTGTCTTAACACTGGAGAAGACTAAAGCCATAAGTTAAAGCACAATAATTACACTGACATAGCCAAGGAATAGCCAATGAAAGCAAATCATGAGCTTGGTGACCACCGTCACATGTACCACAGTAGTGTGCTCTCTTACTAGAGTGCAGGTTGTAGACAATTGGTCGTTGCTCGGAGTATTTATACTCGCCCAATGAGTCTGCCAGGACTCATTAACCGTTTGCACATCACAGACAGTTAATATTTACTCAAATGCAGCAATATGTAGCATTTTCATTTATGAGATAGTTAAAAACTGGAATGCCAAATAATTAACTAGCATTCAATGCATCTTTATTTCAGTTCCTCGATTCATTTGCTCCAACAAATGTGCTAATCTAACAAGTGAAAGTTTAGTTGAGCATGAGAAATATATAACAATGCATAGTCGAGGTCAACCGCCCACAAGACGCAACCGGCTGGTGGGTCCAGGCAGGCTCATTGGGCATGAAAGCTGCATGCGACATACCTAACTGTACCATAGTGACAATGACGACCAATTGGAACCAAACTGCACCACAATAAGATAGTACACCTATTGACATCACTACTGTGGTACGTGCGACAGCGGCCAATATCGTTCTGGAATGTCAGACTGTATCAATATTAAAATCATCTGTGCTAAGTGTTCTATTGTCTACAATGAATTATTGCAGAAAATTAGTTGAGAAGACATAGAATTACTATTAGGAAATAACTATATTAGGCAACTTTTGTGATGTTGACAAAAGAGGTCAATAAGACAATATTAGTGGATTTGGTTTTACTTACTTATATATCGTATAATAAATATTTTATTGCTACCATGAAGTCGTCTGTTCTGATCTCCACATCACGTTCAGGTGAGATCTGACATACCAAACTCGATGGTTGTGTCAACTCATCTAAACGGAGATCTCACCTTAACTTGAAGTGATATGGAAACCCACATCATTTCACTGTAGTGATAATTCAATTTATTCAGGTAATCAAGTGACAAATGATATTAGAAAATAAATTGCAAGCAGTTAGACTGTAGCACTCATTTTTCCAATCTTCTGAGGCTGTGGAGATTTCACAATATTGGGCCTCAATAAATAAGTAAGTTTTAAATGTTAGAAAAGAAGTAGCACTAACTTTCAAGAACTGTTAAGAAATTACAATGACAATTCCAGATTAGTCTGAATTTAGAAATTAATTAAGAGAAGCACTTTTTCAAACCACACAATAAATTACACAATAGATAATCTCTGATATACATATCTACAAAATACTGAGTTTTGTTGGGAATTTGAGTTCCGAGAATACAGGTACCATAGGGAAAGTAAACCTAGTTAACTCCAACCATGGAGTCTGCGATATCCAGTGCAATGGTATTAACTAAGTAGTTTTTCTGTATTGCTACAGAAAACGGTTCCATAATATGAGTTGTATGTTATTGCCAAAACATAAAATTTCAAAATTTTGAGCCCGTCTCTACCCTGTAATGAGAATATCTGTATCAATCACAACACTCAGCAAGTTACTGCAATTGTGGAACCTTTCTCAGCAGAAACTTTGGGAGAAAGTTTTAGGACACACAAATGCTGTACCTTGGCGGAGCACATTCTTTGGGTCTATTTTAACAGAAACCATTAAAAAAACATTAAATGAAGCATCATTGTTTCCTTCCCGATTCATATAAAGGGAAACTGGAAACTCCTTATTGAAATTTACTACCTTACTCATATTTAAATTCGAGCAGAAATGTACTATTTTTCATGCACGCATATATTGTGAACTTAAAATTTAGCAAAAAATGGCATGACTCAAAATAGTTTAGCAAATCTATGGGAAATATAATGGAATAATTGGTAACAAATTTTGTTTATTACTCAAGAATAAATTACTTGATGAGGACTTTTCTGAAGTCAGCAGCCAATATATAATTGGCTGCTGGTTACTTTTACCTATTGTTCTATTTCATGTTGATGTGTCAAAAACTATTTAAATTTATTATTGGAAATATCCATCATCACTTCCAAATAATGAACAGTTATCTTTTGTTCGCTGTATGATTAAGAAATGAAACTGCCATCAGATTTTACCGAAATATTTGTGAGTTTTGAATTCGCTGGCCACATTGCGTGATTTAAAATAAAGAGCACAAATTTTAAAATGAGCGAAAAAGACAGTACTGTGCGAATTTAAATACAACTAAGTGATTAATAGTCACATTGTCAATCAATATCATGAGAATGTTTACATATTTTACAGTGTTTCAGAATACATACTTATGGCTCAGACAAATCCCATTACCACATATATCAGGTCTGGCAAATCATTTGTACAGTTATCATCATTATATCTAGCTATTCTAGCTAAATATGAATGTAAAAAAAATGCTTTGCCAATTTCCATTGGAGGTAGGCATTTCATCAAACTGTTGTTTCTGTATTTGACAAATGTTGGTTTGTAACACTGAAAGGAAAAACTTCCTTGAACAATTTTACCACACCAGTTGCACAAAATCTAGAAAATCTAGTGAATCAGTTATTATTTTAAAATCAGCTTAGGTGTACGATATCCAACTTTGATGCATACATATTACTTGTTCTCCTATTTATCTCCCATTTATCAGAACTGGTGAAAATGTTTTTATATACTCAACTATTTCCTATGAGAAAACAGCAAGATATTTACTGAATTTATCCCGCGTTATTTACTAAATTCACTAATTAACCATAGTAAAATTAGTAGAAGCTATCTTACTTAAACATGATTGTTTGTCAAGTTGAGTTCAATGTCTGTACTTTGCTTCATCTATCAGCAATAGTCAGATTTAGCTAAAATAGCTAGATAAAAATATTGTAGCCGTGAATGGGATTTGCTAGACCTGTATACTTTTATGTGTCTCTCCTCTCGTCCAATCAAACAAGCCATTGTTCCATAGGTTGTTTGAATGGGGGAGATTTCAACTTTTCACTGAGAATCCATCACATATCACATCAGATCACAGAATTGCTCATCACACCCGCAGGCCACCTGACTCCAGCGTCTGGTATCTCATTTCTTTTATCCTGCATATGAGTATGCAACTGCTGATGAGGGCCAAGATCTGTAAAATAAATTATGCTCAAATAGTCCAAGCTTGAATGTGTCTGACATTTGCAGAATGAGGTCCCAGAGAGTGAATTTAGTGATGCTACCCCCACATAGGGCCAGCATCACCAAATTTACCCTCTGAGGACCTCATTCTGCTTAGGCCTCATTTTCTGGGAAGTATCTATAGTATCAAATTAACATTGTTTTTAGTTACTTTTTCCCTTCTGTTCAGTTTCTGTATTTCGTAATTTGTAGAAGATAAAATGCATAATCGAGGTGATTAATGGGTGATCATGCATAATCAAGGTGACTAATGGGTGATCATCACCAACTTCGACTGGGGAACTTCAATCTGATCGTATGTCTCCCATAGCAGTTGAGGACTAAGCAGAATGAGGTCCCCAGAGGGTGAATTTTTTGGTGATACTAGCCTGCTGTGTGGGATAGCGTCACTAAATTCACCCTCTGGAAAATGAGGTCCCCAGAGGGTGAATTTGGTGATACTAGCCCATCAATGATGTCCAATAACCCTTTCATGAGGGGAGCTGCGATGGAGTAGCATTAAAGATCCTGTGCCAGTGCATTCTTTTATATATGCAAGTCTCCCATCGGGAGTCTCACATATATCAGAGAATGCACTGGTCAAGGTAAATATTATTAGGCTCTTAGATCCAAGTAAAATTAAGCACAAGGGCTTGCAAAGTCGATTTTCCTTTTCTCAAGCTTGTTCGCATGGTCACGAAAATCCACGCATGCGAACTTTTTAATCGCGTATAATATGACAGGGAAATTTTTAATTAGTATAAATAAATACAGTACATTTATTATACAAATATATGCATAAGTGAGGATAGGATAGGATAGGATAATTTTATTTACAATACACATACATGGAAAGTACAATTACAAATAAATATAATATTAATAGACTATACATGTATATTGCTAGGGGTGATATAGTCATGGCTGACTGTCTTCCTATCACCCCTGGATGTAGTGACAGATTATATGATGAAGATGGCCGAATTAACTTGATTGTTTTCAGGTTACGTTTATCGTGTGCAGACTGGGTTTTTAATATATAGGCGTTGTTAGGGCGATGGTACGAAAAGTGGTTCATATGTATGTATGGGTACCTACTTGGTCGATATAATGAATGATTACTATGAATATACATGTGTGAGGTAGAACAGACCTGATTCCTGGTTCAAATGTCAAAATCATTACTATAATTTGTAGAAGATAAAATGCATTGACATTTGAACCAGGAATCAGGTCTGTTCTACCTCACACATGTATATTCATAGTAATCATTCATTATATCGACCAAGTAGGTACCCATACATAATATTATTTGCTGATGATACAAATGCATTTTACTCTAATAAAGATATAAATAAGGCATATGATGTAGTCAACAAAGAAATGGAGACAATGAGCAAATGGTTTCTTGCTAATAAACTATCTCTAAACCTAGAAAAAACTTATTACATGATATTTACGAATACAGATCTATGCAAAAAAATAACTGTCCTACCCGAGCTCAAGATCAATGAAAATCAGATACAAAGAGTTAAAAACACTAAATTCCTAGGAATTATTATTGAAGAAAATTTATCATGGAATATGCAAGTGGAATCTATTACTAAAAAACTGTCAAAAAATTTAGGAGTCATGAGAAAAATCAGTGATTTCATACCCAGAGATACAATGAAAACAATCTATTCTGTACTGATTATCCCACATCTCACATATTGTAATGCCATATGGAGTGCAACAACAAAGAAAAACCTTGAAAATCTTGAAAAAATACAAAACAAAGCTATCGCCACACTATCTTACAAAAAAAAAAGCATACCAGAAATATGCAGGGACCACAATTTGCTATTGATGAATGACATTGGAAACATGCAACTAATACAAATTTTACATGATTTCCATCAAAAGAAACTCCCCAAATCGCTGTCTTCAATATTTACTAATATACATGATATCCATAACCACAATACCCGGTTCAAAGCAAATTCAAATCTGTATTGTGAATTCAGAAGAACAAAAAAAGCAAGAAGTGTCATATCAACCAGAGCCAGATGTCTATAGAATGAACTCCCATGTGATTGTAAGCTTCGCGTAGAAACTAGTGACAAATATCATAAGTACCTAAAATCACATTTCATTAATAAATACACCCCAAATATCAAATAACAATCCAGTTTGTATGTATTCTCTCCCCTATTATATATACTAAGGCAATACCAGCCAGCAGTCCCTTACGGCAGAGACTGTCCAGAAGAGGGGGCAGAAATTAATGAACTTCTCTTTATTCTCATAGTATAATCCTCCCTCTCCTGGCCAGCTCTCCCGGTGAGGAACAGGCCAACCAAATTTATGCCACTTTTCCTCCATGTGTTACTATTTGTCACTCATCTGAACAACAGTGCAAAAATAATCAACTTGTCTATAACCTTAACCAATTCCTCAACCAAATCAAGCAGTATTCACACCCATATTTCATTGATCACCTTAAATACTGGTATTCCCCATTATTGAAAATTGCAAGACGATCGCGCAGGTCTCAGCATAAAGACATCAAGATAATCATATTGGCTATCAGATAAAGCATAACAACTAAAAAAAATGACTATAATCACCATCTCACAACCCGACCCCCCCCCCACCCCAACCCCCTACCCCTTCTTGCCCATCTCTATACAATAATACACACATTGTAAATACGCACCCGCACTATATACACCCAATATACGTACACATAACACTGTATCATTATACAAGCATAAGGGCCCTGCCCTTACAAGTTATACTTTTTGTGGGTTCCTGTTGATATATATGTATTTTAATTATATTGAATACGAAATAAATCTTATTGAATCTTGAATCTTGATAATTGTCAACTATGTTCAAACATTGCATTAAACACGTGAAGAATGGTGACTGTAATCTCAGTAAGAAATCTATCACTGATACATGATTAGGTGCAATCGGATGAAATAAAACACAATGATTCAATAATAAAACTTTTTACAGACATCCGTTTGCGAAATAGTAGCCACAGGCTACTGAAATTAGACTAGCTGATGCGGAGGTAAAATATAATGTCGCAAAAGCACATATTTTTCTAACTTTTGTGTTTTTGGTCCAAGAAATGGGAAATTGACTTTGCATGGTCTTATCCACACTTTTTAATCCACAAATCTGCAAGTACTTACTTGTATCACAGCAAATGTGATTGCAACACTGGCAATGTAGACTAGATTGGACATGAACTTTTTCTCCAGGCTATCGTAGCATCCCTGAAAAAGTTAACATAAACTAAAAAACTTCAAAAAAAATCCCAGATTAGGTTGAAACTTACACCCTTTCTTTACTAAATACTCACTGACGAGTATTTCCCTCAGGAAATGTTAAAATAATAAGTTCAACAAACTTATATTTCACACCAAAGCATTGGAATCCTTCTGAACTTGTATATTCTGTCACCTGCTTTTATTCTCTGAACATCCCTCGAAATTGATATTAACCCTTCCAAGACTGGAGCTTCCTGATATTTTGTGAAAACCCTGTGCCAATGCATTCTCTTATATATGTGAGTCTCCCATAGGGAGCCTCGCATATATAAGAGAATACATTGGCATAACAATATTTATCTTCACCTTGTAAGCCAGTGCATTCTCTTATATATGTGAGCCTCCCTATATGGGAGACTCACACACATAAGAGAATGCACTGGCACAGGATCTTTAATGCTACACCAGCACAGCTCCCGTCATTAAAGGGTTAACAGACCATTCCGATGTATATGTTTATAACTGGATGGGAGAATCCATTTAGACAAGAAAGGATTAAAAGAGAAAAGATTTTTTAGGTTCTCAAGCCATTCAGTCAAATTTGTGATGATCAGAGGGCCATAATTCATGAATTTGAACAGAGGCGAGTGATGTCATCCAAATTCTCACTTGACTAAATTTGCACGGGGATGTTTTATAAAGACTAAACGGATTCCCATAACCACCTATACAGTAATGCCCTAAGTAATCGACTCCTTAACCACAGCAGAATTATGGGTAACTTTTCAGGATTTAGTCGGAAATATGGCTTGTTGCCATTCATCGGAAAGCTCTCGCCGAGAGCTTTCCAATGAATGGCAACAAGCCATATTTCCGAGAGCTTTCCAATAAATGGCAACAAGCCATATTTCCGACTAAATCATGAAAAGTTACCCATAATTCTGCTGTGGATAAGGAGTCGATTAATTAGAGCATTACTGTATGTATGGGCAAGTAATAATGGGTGTGTGAACCGAAGTGATGAGGATTTTTTTTTTATTTGTTGGTTTACGGATACTAGTTAAAGATACGGGGGCGTTGGCCAACTTGGCGGTGGGTATGCTGTTAAAATATTCACCTCCGTCAAAAACCGCCATAAACAGAATGAATAGTAAGATATAGACAGACTTAGTTCTTATGCCAATCAGAAATATGGCATAAACGGTATGTTATTGTCAATTTTTCCCCCTTTGTTATGTAAACAAAAGCAAAAAACATTACGTTAGCTGGCTTTTGTTTAGATCCGGATATGGTGAACATAAAGAGCGTTATTTGTTACTATTTTCCTGATATGGAAATAATAAAGAGCATTTATATCAGTTTTGTGTGATTAACCAATAGAATTGCGATGTGTTATGTAAACAGAAGCACAACTTCTGTAACACGAGTGGGCTCTTATTTACGTACACCATCGTACGTCTTGACGACAATATACTGTTTACGCGCTGATTATGTTTGGCATATGAGCGGAACTGTATATATTTTGGTGTTCCTTCTGTTGATGGCGATTTGAACAAATATAAATATTTCTGCAACGAACGCCGCCTGTGCCTTTAATATTTTGGTTATGGGGAGGGGATAAAATTTAAATTGGTAGGAAGATTAAAAAATATATCTTAAATTGAATGTAATACATATAAATTTTAGACGTAATGGGGAAGTGACCAAGTCTGTAATAGATGTGAATGAAGGACTTCGGGGAATATGTTAAAATAATAGCAGAATTATGCTAGCAATTGTTCAGTAAGACACCTTCTGATTGGTGAACAAGCAGCCCTCTTAATTCACATTGTTTGACTTCGGCAATCTGCTACGGCAACCCTTTGTCTTGGCCCAGTTTGCTTCAGCAAATGGCTTTGACATTGCTGATTGCCGTAGCCAATTATGAGGGCTGAACAAGGGAATATCTGGTAGGCTAATTAATCATGATTACAGTCTGATATAGTTTTATATGATATTCTGGCCTTCTTGGTGCTCAATAATTATTAATAAATGACTCTAAAAACTCAGAGAAGATAACATGAAAGTGTCAATGACACTGTAGCTCAACTTGGAAAGGGAATAATTTCATGTGTTACAGTCAATGGAGTGATTAGGAATGTGGAAAGTTGAAAGGCCTAGTTATGCAAAGAGATGGCCACTGGCAGCCATGATTTTTTGCTGAATGACCCCAAAAAGACTCGTTCCCATTTACATGTCATTGTTAACATCCATGACAAATTTCATGAAGATCCGAGTCCGACCAGAGCTACGACCTGTAGCCCGTGCCAAAGGATTTAGTCATGCAAAGAGTAAAATCCAAGATGGCTGCTGGCGGCCAATGTTTTTTGGCCGAACGACCCCAAAATTACTCGTTCCCATCTACATGTCAATATTAACATCGATGACTAATTTCATGATGATCAGACGAACAGTACGACCTGTAGCCCATGCTAATGGATTGAATTTTTAAATCCAAGATGGCAGCTGGCGGCCATGTTTTTTCCCCAAATGACCCCAAAATGACTCATTCCCATCTAGATGTCAATGTCAACAGCCATGACAAATTTCATAATGATCCGACCAAAGGTACGACCTGTAGCACGTGCCAAAGGATTTAGTCATGCAAAGAGTAAAATCCAAGATGGCTGCTGGCGACCATGTTTTTTGGCCGAACGATCCAAAAATTACTCGTTTCCCATCTACATGTCAATATTAACATTTCATGATGATCAGACGAACAGTACGACCTGTAGCCCATGCTAATGGATTGAATTTTGAAATCCAAGATGGCCGCTGGTGGCCATGTTTTTTGGCCGAATGACCCCAAAATGACTCGTTCCCATCCACATGTCAATGTCAACAGCCGTGACAAATTTCATAATGATACAACCAAAGGTATGACCTGTAGCCAGTACCAAATGATTTAGTCATGCAAAGAGTAAAATCCAAGATGGGTGCTGGTGGCCATGTTTTTGGCCGAACGACCCCAAAATGAATCGTTCCCATTTACATGTCAATATTAACATCCATGACAAATTTTATAATGATCCAACAAAAGTTACGACCTGTAACCCGTGCTAAAGGAAATTGTTGACAGATCGCTTACACACGCACACACACACGGACGACGGACGACAAAGCCATGGCAATAGCTCAAACTTTACAAAGTAAAGTTGAGCTAATAAGTGCTAATTGCACATTATTTTTGTTTTTTTTACTATAACGACATGGCTGCTTACCTGCTGATAGATATCTGGTTCATCGAGTGTTGCCGTACAGTTCACATTTCCAGGTCCACCAACACAGCAGCTGCGTGGAACAGTCTCGTTGAATCTTCCTGGCCACGTTTCTGAGCTCATCCAATCAGAAGCATTGTTGATTCCGCAGCATTTCAACTGTAACAGAATCAGACAACATATGTCCTGTACAAATAACTTTTGAGCTTTGATTAAAGTCTTTCTTTTTTCCTTTTTTTTTTAAACTGTCAACAAAGTTAACGAGAGGCCGATCACGATTGGCAGATGTTTAACCCATACCTTGGCGATACCGATTAGCTATTTTAATAAATCCTTACACCAACCTTTTCATGAGTGCAAAAGTTTCAACAATTCACACCTTACTATTAAGGTAACAAGTGGAATCCGACTTATTGTGCACCTTGCTCCAACACAGATATGTCTTATAGAGTGATAAAGCTAATTAAGCTCAAGCCATAGTCAGAGAGAAGCACTATAGCAGTTAAAGACAAAATAGTTAAGACATTAAGTAGATACCATCATAGCAACTCCATTTATTTGCTTATTACATTGGAATGTGAGACATAACATATTATGTTTTTTTTTACTATTGTTATATTTTTTTTATTATGTTTTGTGTTAGCTGCATATTAAAAATTCATGGGATCATTTAGATGGGAGAAAAGGGTTAATATTTCCCATTCAAATACCAATCAATATCTGAACAACTATACAAGTGAGGGATCTATAGACCTGGATATAAAATGATTGATAATGATTGGATATAAAATGTTTTAACGCAGAATTTTCAGAATTCTAGAGGTAGGATATGAGATTGGTCAGATTGAAAATATTAGATTCATTACATTGGATAGCATACTGTATGACTATGGAATGGGGTGGGTTAATTTTCTTCTAAGCTGATCATTGGAAAGATATAATGTATGTAAACAGTGGAAATATAATTTAAGTTATGGTTAATATTTTCAAAACCATTCAATCAATACCAAAAACTATACAGGTGAAGAATGTGTCATCATTAACATGGATGCAATTATTTATATAGTGATCATGTGAAAAATATTTAGTTATCACATTGTGTCAACAGGATTGGTGGAGGATGTTAATATTTTTAAGCAAATAAACCAAATGACCCTCACTATGCAGGTTAGGGGTGTGTTATCATAAACTATGCCAAGAACTATAAACATAATCAATGGAAATATTTGAGTTATGAAATCGGATAGAATGGGGTTAATCTTACCCAAACTAATGAACTGATAAACACAAAAAGTCTATAAAAAGCATGTCATTGGATTTAGAAACCCATACAATAAGTCAGTCTCTAATGTCATGAACCTGTTTCAACAAAGGGGTTAACTTAATATTGCACAGAAAACAGAACTGGACCAGAGTCATCGATCACAGTTTTGACGGATTTTTACAAACAGACTCTGCTAGCCATGCTATTTATCTATGGTTCTAGTGTCCAGCTAAACATAACTCATTGCCAATAATATACTCTGTGTGACGTGAGATGACTCTTCTAAGCTCGCAGTGCAGGCATTAATTACATTATCAGTTACTTGAATTTTAAATGGCCATAACTCTGTTAAAGTATACCGGATCAAACTCAAATTCGCACCTGATCTGTATTTCGGGGTGAGGACCATATGTACCAAATTTGGTGCTGATCAGATGAAAAATATTTAAGTCAACACAGCTTGGATGAATTCTATATAAAAAACAAGAGCAGGAAGGGTTAACTAAATGAACCGAAAACCATACAGATGAAGAACGTGCTAAGAAAAACCTAGGTAAGAAATATGAGGCATATCAGAAGAATTTTTTTTGACTTAGATGCATCAGATAGCATTTGTGTGTAGGGTTAATTATTTTCTAAACCGATCAACCAATTTATACCAAATACTATACAGGTGAGGTGTGTGTCATAATAAACCTACATATCAAATATGAACACAATCGGACAAAAAATACTTTGGTTACAGCATCGGATAGCTCATGCCTATGTGCGGATGCAAAGTGTTAATAATTTCTAAACTGATCAACCGATCGATACCAAAAATTATACAGGTGAGGAGTGTGTCATCATAAACATGCACATAAAATTTGAACACGATCGATAAAAAATATTCGAGTAACTGAATCGGATAGCAAGTGTCTACGGACAGATGGACAGACAGATGGATGGACAGACAGATGGACAGACAGACGGACAGACCAACGACGAATGGTTGATCCGGACGTCGGCATTATGTGTACCATACATGGTATGGGTACACATAAAAATGTTTGAGTTATGGCAGAACGTGTGAATTATAAGTCGAAAAAGGGCCATAACTCTGTGAACAAAACTCGGATCAATCCCATATTCGACCTCGATCTGTATTTTGGCCTGGGTATGGGTACACATAAAAAAGTAGAGGCATCTTGTACCAATGTCTGATTAAAACACAGACTATTTAACCAGCAACGTGTTCGATGATCTGAAACAAATAGCAAGGAATCCCAATTCTTCCAAGAAGCATTTTATGTCAGTCTCAACCAATCAAAACACAATAACAAGAGCATCGCTACGGCATGGCAAAATACGACCTTTAGCCATTTTGAATTGTACTACTGCAAAAATAAAATAATAATTTGAGCTTACATAGAAGATCTGGTTCAAATCAAATAATCCGAACAGGAGTTATCGATCAGAAACCAAAAAGTCAAAAAGGGCCGTAACGCATGTAAAAATATTTGGATGGAACCCATATTCGAACTTGGCCTGTATCTTTAGCTGGAAAATACACATACCAACTTTGGTTCAGATCAAATAATTCAAACTGGAGTTATTGATCGTAAAACCAAAAATGTTAACAGACAGACGGATGGACAGGCTGGTTACAAAATACGACCTTTTTTTTAAAAGGGCGTATACAATTGCCAGAATTCCTTCATCGACGGTGAATCCAGTAAACCTTGCCAAAAAGCTATAATAGAGTAATAAATTTTCTGTCAATTCACGAAAATAAACAAATTAAGGGGCGTAACTCTGCCCACAATACCCGGACTTGGCCAGTTATTGAATTTGGTCAAGATATTGTGAGCAAGTCTCATATACCAAAGATCAACAAAATCTGTTGATATTTGTTCAAGTTATTGCGCTAATGCAATCAAAAATAATTTAGTTAAATAATTAATTATATACAAAAATGGTTGCAATCTGGTCAGTGAAAATTGAAACATTAGAATAAATTGACCCATAGAGTGTCATGAGATAGATGCCGTTGACCTCAGATGACTTAAATGGGCATATATGAGCAATAAAGAGCATTCATTATGTAGGGAAATTGGTACATATGGGTCACCTGACCAGGGGAATGGCATGGGATAGGCGCATCTTCTCATGTTCCATCCATGAATAATAACTGAGGATAAAACATTACTTACTTACGTTTGACCTGTAAATGGCTGAGAAAAACTATGCCAGTGTAATCCTTTAATAAATGTTGTGTCTGGATTGGGGATTGATTTTATAACCGTTATTCGACCAAGCTTTGCTAAACAATGTTCGTATTAATTTTTGTATGTTCACTAGAGCTTTTTAATAGTTATTCAAAAATATATCTGATTCGTGGACAGAGAATGTGATACCCAGTAGGCGAAATGATACTGGGTTCCAATTAATTTTCCATTTATCGCATATGCCGTCTGAGCAATCTTGTTTATTGCCAATCCAAACTGCAAACATTATGCTATAATTAATAGATAGACCTGAAATAATCCAAAACTTTTCTAGCAGCTCAAATGTCTTATCGAGTGACTCAGAACTCCCATCTGAGAAATGGTTTGTGTCATTAGCATATTGGCTAATTTTAATATTCATATCTCCGATTTTTATTCCCTTTAAATCCATTATTTCCGTGTATTGTATTTCCCAGTATTTCCAAGCAGAGTAATAAAATATACAGATATTGGATCGCCTTGCCGGCATCCTTTCTGTATTGGAAATGAAGGTGATATGTTGCCATTGATGTTCAGATTTTACTGTATATCGTTGTACAAAGCTCATATAAAAGAGATAAACTTGGGCGTCAAATTTAAATTTGCATAACGCTAGATATAAAAGTCCACGAAACAGAGCCAAATGCTTTTTTGAAGTCCAACAAAAGCAATAGACCAGGAATATTATGATTTTTAGTATAGTGCATCAGTTCCGTAAATAATCTTATATTTTCACCAATGTATCTACCCGCAATGAAACCTTTCTGGTCTTCATGGATGAGTTCTGGAGGAACCATTTTAAAAAAGAGATTCACAAGATGTGGCATAATGCACCCGTTGACTTGTTTCAAATAACATTTTAGGAATAACCACAACAATCGAAATATCATTCGAAAACCAATGAAACTCAAAAATTCCCAATCAATGATAGCAGTTAGACTGACAATGACCAGACCTGTTATTACATCAAAACAATTATAATTTTCTGATGGTTTTTGCGGTTAACATTGTTATTCATTAAATAGAAAAATCTTTCACAGGCCCCTGGGGAAAATTACTAAAATACCAGTAGAGACTATACCAGTGACAGGGTTCAAATGATCGATTTTGGCTAAAACCACACAAATAAAAGCCCAAATAAATTGATAATTGCAGCCAAAATATCCTCAGATGTATCTTATTGAAAATAAAATTCCCTTTCATTTGACATATAACTGAGGGAAATTGAATGAAGTCAAGATATCATATCGGAAACCACCAAAATCTACCGAAGAAATCGGGTCGTCAATCTCCCTCTCCGCTCAGAGGCCTCTGACCTAGTAATGAAATCAATATTTGTTAGCAATAATTTGTCGCGAAAGTGTAACTAAATACGATGACATAACCTATACATGCTCATATATGTTCCGCAAGTCATTCCTAAGCCACTTGGGCACAAACACATCTGATGAAATAAAAAAGGTATGGGTGGTTTCGTAATGACTTGCAGAACATATTTGAGCATTTATAGGTTATGTGGTTGCGTTTAAGTACACGTTCGTAACAATTTATTGCTCAAAAATATTGATCTTATAACTAGGCCAAAGGCCTCTGAGTGGACAGGGAGATTGATGACCCGATTTCTTTGGCAGATTTTCGAAGTTTCCGATACGATATCTCGACTTCGCTTCGTTCAATTTCGCCCAGTTGTATGTCAAATGAAAGGGAATTTTATTGCCAATAAGACACATCTGAGGATATTTTTAGTATTTATTAGGGCTTTGATAGTTTGTGTGGTTTTAGCCAAAATCTATCATTTGAACCTTGTCACTGGTATAGTCTATAGTGGTATTTAGTAATTTTCCCCAGGGGCTTGAGGAATACATTGGTGAACTTCCTATTTAAAGCTAAATAAAAGGTCGCTGACCAAAATGTCCCCAGACGAAGGTGGCAGGTTTGAAGGATCCCTAAACTACAAACTGTAGGAGGAATAGAGTATACGATATGATACAAAGTGCATATTCACTAAATATGTTGCACATCTTAAATGTGTCGAGAAAGGGTAAATAACTCTAAATAAAAAACATAAAACATTTCTATGTAAAAAAATGGCAATAACTCCGCCAAAAAACTCTGACTGAACTCAAAATAACAAGTGCGCTGATTGCCATGCTGGTTGACATCTGTGCCAAGTTTTTAAAAAAATTGACTGGAAAGTGACTGAATACAGGCTCGGCCAAAAGATGCACCCAATGATGTACAATTCCATGTCGAAAAAGGAAATAACTCTGCCAAAATCATTCCGACTGAACTCCAAATCGCAGGTGCGCAGGTTCCCATGTGCCAAGATTTAAACAAATTTACCAGAAAATGACAGAATGGCAGGTTCCCATGTGCCAAGAATTAAAAAAAAATACCAGAAAATGACAGAATACAGGCTCGGACAAAGTTCCGGATGGACAGACAGATGAAGCTCATTACTATAGTCCTCTGAAAGAATGTCGAGGGACATATATTGATATCTCAACATACCTGTTGTCCCTTAATCATATTGCTCAGACTACTAAGATCAGAGAAAAACACTTCGGTCATGTTGTCCTACAATAACTCAATTGAGTAGGTCACTTAAAATTTTGTTCAGTACAATGTCCTCTACCTAAGGCTTATAATCAGACTTGTCAGAAATCTGATTGTTAAGCAATTGAGAATAATTTATGAACTAACCTCCTCTTGTAGATAGTTCATTTGGTCTCTATTCTCTGTCACATTATAGTTATTTAACACATCATGCATTCCATCATTTACCACAGATTTAACCTGAAAAGACAAATATGAAGAAAATGAATCTGCCATGTTGTTAGTTTCTAATTCCGGAGATAAGATACACAAAATAATCTGCTATATGTACAGTAATGCTCTAATTAATCAGGCTTTCCGCTGGTAGGGCAGGGGGTCCCTTTAAGGGTCCCATTCCCCCAGCCAATTTTTCCCCTTCTGTCATACCACAGGACATATTCCATATGTATAAAGGTAAAAAGTTGTTTACTTCTCAATTTTGTTGGGACAGTACTAAGAAATTTAAATAGTTGACAACTTTATTTGATTTCTAGCGAGAATGCACACTCGGACCGATCTAACACTAAAAGTTGGATGTCAGTATGTCTGTAGGCCGGAGCTAACATTCAACGTGCAGGGTCGACATGTTCCATTTAGAATATAGAGTACACTTTATTTAGTTTTACTGAAATGCTCCGGATTCTGAACGAGCACACCCGGCTCTGAACTATCTGCCGAGTCTTGAATAGTGAGTCTTTTAACTTCAACGGGTGTGTTTCCGTATACTGGGAACAACGCAAGGCCTTCACCACCGGTGATCTATAACCTGGCAATTAATTTTTATCTAATACATTTTCTAGGTTTTAAAGTTATTGCGGTTGATAGCATAGTTACTTGGGTAGAAAATGGATGCAAAACGATCAGCAAATCTAATCTCTGATTTTGTATTGGCCATACAACAAAAGTAGGTCCACTAGTGTTTCCCACGACATTGAAAACATTTTCCTCTCGGCGGATACAGAAGCCTGAATTAATCGACTCCTTAACCACAGCAGAATTATGGGTAACTTTTCAGGATTTAGTCGGAAATATGGCTTGTTGCCATTCATCGGAAAGCTCTCGCCGAGAGCTTTCCGATGAATGGCAACAAGCCATATTTCCGACTAAATCCTGAAAAGTTACCCGTAATTATGCTGTGGTTAAGGAGTCGATTAATTAGAGCATTACTGTATGCACGACTAATGCCCTGAACTTTCTGTATAGATTCAAAGGTATAATATAATAATTTTTGAGCCACAGAGATCAGCCAATAGAAGCTTCTACCACTGGGAAATAATCATTTTTCTAATTATTTTGTATGAACCAAGACTGACCAAGACAGAAAATGTGACTACAGTAATGCTCTAAATAATCGACACCTTAACCACAGCAGAATTATGGGTAATTTTTCAGGATTTAGTCGGAAATATGGCTTGTTTCCATTCATCGGAATGGCAAATGGCAACAAGCCATATTTCCGACTATATCCTGAAAAATTACCCATAATTCTGCTGTGGTTAAGGAGTCGATTATTTAGAGCATTACTGTATTTCCCAGAACAGTACTACATTTTTGATTGAAAATATATATTTTTAAAAACATTTTCAAGATAAATATTTGTAGCACCAGATGTTCTCATGTTTGCAAAAGCAAACTTCCTTCTTCTGTTCATAGCGGTGATAAAATTCAACTGTTCGGTCCTCCTACTATCAGCAAGACTCAGCAGAGAATATTTCTCCGCGTTGACTCTGGACGCCCAATCTCAACAGCTGGGGAATTTATCTATAAATGGACGAGTAGTTGTCTGGCTGCCCAGATACATTTGATCGGTAACCTAGTGGTTAAAGTGTCAGAGTTGTAATGGTGTTAATGCTCAGGCATGAGTTAGTACCCGCCGGCGAACTATCATCTCAGCAACAGTCGCTTGGTCAGATTAAGCGGTCTGTGTGCAGTAGAGTAAAGTTTCAAATCTCGTACCAGGTTTTGACCCTTGGGCAAGGTCACTTGTTCTGTGCTCGCTTTCTCATACCTAGATGAGAAATAGGGACCTGGTTGTTGGATAAGCGTAAACCACTCTAGTGAAGTGCCTGTAAAAGGGCAGCAGGCACAAGACTCAGCATAACTCAACAACTGGGGTAATAATGTGAAGCGCTTAGGGTCGGATTATGGTACCAGTACCGCCCTCCGCCGCGGTACAGAATGATTACCGCGGTATTTTGGTGGTATCACCGCGGTAAGTACCGGCCCATAACCTCATTAACCAGGTCGCTTAACCTCAAACGATCTAACAAAGGAGTTTTTCTAGGCAGGCTTTTAACCCTTTCATGATGGTAGCTGCGCTAGTGCAGCATTATAGATCCTGTGCCAGTGCATTCTCTTGTATATGCGAGTCTCTCATAGAGAGCCTCGAATATATAAGAGAATCCACTGGCTTATGAGAGCATAGCTGTATATAGAAGCATATAGAAGAGTGTCGTCTGCTCATGTTTGTCTGGGGCTCTGTATGGGTGAAATTATAAAATTGTTAAAGAATACAAGAACAAATTATTAAAATTGTAACAAATTGTTAGGCCAATGCATTCTCTTATATATGCGAGGCGACCTATGGTCGACTCGCATATATAAGAGAATGCATTGGCACAGGGTAAAAAAACTATAATGTGAAGTGCTTAGGGTCGGATTATGGTACTGGAGATAAGTGTTATATAAGCACCATTATTATATTTGTTTCGGCACAAATAATTCAAAGTGCCTTCAAAACTAGTTTCATAGAAATGTTGTTGTTGCAGGAAGTGATGGCAGGAAGAGATAGAGCATTTTAAAAGAAAACTCAACAGTAGCCATTTGAACAGTACTTACTCATTTGCAATGGTGAATAAGAAATAGCAGAATAGTTCGGTGGGAAATATTCCGCTTTCCTTATTACCTCATATTTAAATTTGTGTAGTACATGTACTATTTTTCCCTCAGTTTTGAATTTGCGTGAAAATTAAAACTGATTTTCGCCAAAGTCTTATATCTGATGACAGTTTCAGTTCTTAATTGTTCCTGAAGATACATGTGTATATTAAAGACCACCACAACGAAAATTTACATATAGTAGTACATAACTGTATCAACATTTTCTTGTGAAGATAGGTGTTCACATGCTCCAAATAATCATTGTGATATTTGAATGGTTATGGACATCATTGAAATGAACTCGAAAGAAGGAAAACCACAACTTCTGCTTGTATTTCAAATAATTGTGTTGAAATAACGAATGCAGACAGTTTGACCACCGTGTCATGCCAGGGTTTTGACTTGCTTTAGTTCATCTTCAGTCTGGAATATATGTATTTCTTACAAACATTTCAACATCAAAGATGTTACCATACATGATGTATGATTTTACATAAGAATAATGGCCTCGAGATTTCTTGCCAGCATGTTAATATAATTGTCTATTCATTCCAACCTTACGTTTTTTATGCATCTCATTAACATAGCCGTCTAATTTCCCCCTGTGGTTTGATATAAACCCATGAGTCGTAACATTTTTCAGTTTTAAATTTGCGCACTGATGGGTGTGTGAAAAATAGTACTGTGCAAATTTAAATATGAGCCATGTAGATATGTTTAATCAAAGTTCATTTTTATTAACGAAGAAAACACATACCTCATTTCTGTAAACATATCCGAGAATGCCAACTCCAACTTCAACAATAAGAACCACCAGCACTAAAGAGAAGAACTGAAATAAAAAAAATATATATATACATTACTTACTATATACATTACTTACTATATAGCTAGAAAATTCATGCTCAGTATACAGCAATACTGATATCAAGGACAAAAATAATTGAACATGGGAAGGAGTTTATTTTTTGCTGAGCAATAAATAGAATGATAAGGAAGGATAGTTAAAAATTTACAGTAAAGGGCTTGTATTGTGTAGATGAAATTATTTTCATTTGAAACATTTCACCAATAAATGTGGGCTGCATGGTGTGCGGATGGATTCAAATTTGAAATCCAAGATGGCTGCTGGCAGCCATGTTTTATAACAAATTCGGAAATAATTGATGGCTCCAATCTAGAGTACACCCCCAAGATCCATATGAAGTTTTGTGACAATTGGACGAGGGATGTGGCCTGTAGGGTGTGCCGAAGGATTTAGTCAGGCAAAGAGGAAAATTCAAAATGTTTTTCTAAGAATTTCTAAAAACAAATTATGGCTCCCATCTAGAAGTCACCATGAAGATCCATATAAAGTTTGGGTATAATCGGATGAGGGATGTGGTTTGTAGGATGTGCCAAAGGATTTAGTCATGCAAAGAGTAAAATCCAAGATGGCTGCCGGCGGCGATGTTTTTCATCGAAAATTGTTAAAATTTGATGGCTCCCATCTAGAGGTGATCCTAAATATGCCTGCTGATTTTCAAAAAATTCTCCAATAAAAGCAGGCCGAGCCGATGAATTCAAATTTGAAATCCAAGATGGCTGCTGGTGGCCATGTTTTTTAACGTATTTCGGAAAAAATCAATGATCGGATGAGGGATGTGGTCCATAGGGTGAGCCAAAGGGTTTATTCATGCAAAGAGTAAAATACACGAAGGCTGCCGCGCCCATGTTTTTCATCGAAAATTGCTAACATTTGATAGCTGCCATCTGGCGCGGATCCTAAACATGCCTGTAAATTTTCAAAACATTTCTCCAAAAAAATGCGGACTGCCGATGGATTGAAATTTGAAATTCAAAATGGCTGCCGGAGGCCATGTTTTTTTTAAAGAATTTCGGAAAAAATTGATGGATCCCATCTATAGGTCACCCCGAAGATCCATATGAAGTTTGGTGATGATTGGATAAGGGATGCGGCCTGTAGGGTGAGCTAAAGGAAATTGTTGACAGACGGACAGACGAAGGACACCAACCCAGGGCAACAGCTCAAACTTTACAAAGTAATGTTGAGCTAAAAAAAAAACAATTCTTTTAAAATGTTTGCATTTTTCTCTATCCAACATGTAATTTCCCTGCTGTGGGTGCTGCACCCGTGATTTCCCCCCACTTGTGATTTAAAGCGTCAACCAATGTAATCTATAATATATACGAGGCTCCCCAGATATGGAAGACTCGCATATATAAGAGAATGCATTGGCACAGGCTTTTCACAAAATTTCAGGAAGCTCTGGGGGACAGTCATTGAAGGGTTATGAAAAAGCGAAGACACGACCACAGAAACTCACCACAGCCATCAAACACTTGCTCTCCTTGATGGCACCAACACATCCAGCAAAGCCAATAACAAACATGAGAACACCAATGGCAATGATAATGACTGCTGGAACAACTGTGATGTGTTCCTCTGTAAAGCGATCATAGTTGTGGTATGTCGACAGGACCCATCCTCCAATGAAAAATAAACCAGCTGCTGCTCCCTGTAAGGGAAAGATAAAGGAATTTATATTTGCAGAATGAAGTCTCCAGAAGGTGAATTTAGTGACTCTATACTCTTGGGGTCCAAATAAGCATACGGTGCAGAATAAGAGTACAGTGTGGACAATTCTGCTAATTCCAATAAGAGTTAGGGGCGGAATAAGAGTACAGGGTGGCAATTAACAACATGGAAGCAAGTCTATCTGAAATTCTATAAGGTTAACCATATATATTTCTCATATTGTGTAAGTACTGTTTGTTGTCATAGGAATTACTGAACAGACTTCCAGCAACATGTTTGTACTATCTTTTCCTGATCTGATTAAAGGCTCCAGCAATTCTGATAGGCATATATACAATGTAGTATAAATTTCTTGAAAATCCTTCTTAAAATAAACAAATGGACCCAAATAAGCACCATACAGGGCGGCAACTTTTCCAAAAATTAATTACCATATACGAGTATGCTTATTTGGATCCCAAGAGTACCCTGCACTACATGGGAGAGTTTGGATTAGTGTTGAAATAATTAGGGATTTTCAGGAGTTGACCAAGGTAATCGAATCCTAGTTGATTAGTCGGACCCCTCCCAAAATTTCCCGTTCCTATGCCCAAAGGTATAAAATGGGCCATGTGGTATTGACATTATTCATAAATAGCAGGTTACCAAGACCGAATACCCCAAACAGGTCAAGTCTGGATGTCTGGATTTAGTGTGTCTGACATTTGCATAACATTTGAGCAGGACTTAATATTCGACGAGAATCACCGAATCGATTCTTGTAATGATTCTCGCGAAACTTTCCCATTTTCAGTGCTTTATGACTAACTTGATTGTATTTAGAAAATGTATTTTGAGCCCTGCTTGAGGTCCCCAGAGGGTGAATTTAGTGACACTATCCTGCATAGCAGGCCAACATCACCAAATTCACCAACATTCTACATACACCTCAACTGCTATAGGAGACCTAGCTAGGACCGAATGCTGGATGTTTCGGCACCTGGACAGGGTTTGTGGTTCAGCACCTGGATTATTCGGCACTTCGAACGTTTCGGCATCTGATAATTTTCGAGCCAACGAAACTACCGGTGATGAATAAAAATGCATTCTTTATTTCAATAAAATTTTATAATGGAACACATGATAACGATGTTGGTAAACATAACTATCACTAATCACACACACTGCGATATTACTTATCTGAGCTTCCTCGTGGTATAGACGGTCCGCGTATAGTATAATAAGCAGTTATTTAGTATTATATGAATGTATCTTTTTTTTTTGAAATTACAAAGTTTATATATATATTCTTCAAGACATTCGCCTATTGATGAATTCGAAAACGTTTACTAATTTTAATAAAACCCAGAGACTGGCTTTATTCCAGATATCAAATGTAATGAAAATCAGTCGTACTAGTCATAACCCGCAAAGAGAAAACATTGAGACAACAATTATTATTCATACAATATGCACTAAAAATACTACCATCTGAGTCATCTTGATGCTTTATAGTCATATATAGCTATTCATAATTAACATCCAACGACCATGCAAATTCCAGACCTATTTCGAACTACAAATAGTACAATATATGTGAGGAATAATATATAGCATTTATAAAGAATATTTCCGTAGCATGTAGCCGGATCATCTGTCAGTTTAGGTGGGGTACACTTTAATGACTACATCTGAAATCTGTTCGACTTCATAATAATCATGTCCAAATAATAAATAAACCATTCGCCGAAACGTCTTCGATGAGGTGCTGAAACGTCAAAGTGCTTGGGCCAAAACAACCAAGTGCCGAAAACCCAGGTGCCGAAACATCCCGACAAACAGGTGCCGAAATGTCCTGCACCCCTAGGACCAGATTAGGACAGAGATGTAGTTCTGCAAATTTTTCGATTTGCCTGCGTCACACACCTCTTCAAGCACCGCCTCCACCCCAGTGTGTTTTAAATTTTAATCAGGCGAACTATGCGACATAATTTGTCATAAACACTGATAAAAGGAATGTAGAAGGTGCTTTATCTATCACTGTCATTGAAAAAGAATCCACAGAATTTACAGAAAGTTGAGACCCGACACTGGCGAATCGCGACAATTCACAGGTTTTGGTCAGTTGAACATGAATCAGTCAAGAGTCCCACTCTCAGTCTCAGGTTCTGAGTATACTGTGCTGAGTAACTCAGTCAGAGACAGAGTGTAAACAATTGTCATGACAAAATAAAAAATTAATTTACCCAGTATATCAAGCCCGCAATAACCATACAAATCTTGGAAGTGGAAGAGCATGCGTTTGCCATGTTGACTTCTTTGTTTCTGAAAAATTCTGAAGTCCCAAAATACTGTATATTACGTGAATTAACAGGAGAAAAACTCGCACACTTTGCGATGATGTTTTTAAGTCAAAGTCATGTGATAATAATAATAACCACTTGATTTTAGAGTTATCCATCTTTATCTGCACACAGGCTTTGGTAGTTTTATATACCTTTTTCATGACTCGTTATAAGTAAATAGGATAAAATTTTCATGAAAAAGGTATATAAAACTACCAAAGCCTGTGATCTGCAAGACCGTCCGTTTTTGACCGGCAAGTTCTGTCACACAAAGAAAGCAGCTAACTATAAATACACATGTATACCTATTCATTAATTTCTAATCTCATTCAGAATCCCCTTGGTCCCCAAATAAATACCCATGGGAAAGTGGTAGATATGTTTTATATTACAACCGCAATTTGTCCGTTTGAGCACGAGGATCTGAAGAAGTTTTGGGCCAGATCTCCAAAATTAACAAACTTCAAACATCGATATCTAATCACTCTGAGCTTTGATGGGTGGGTTCCTCGACTCGAATCAAATATTTTTTACCCCCGAAGCCAAAGAAATAGTCATTTAGGAGCGTCTGATCGGATTGAGTACCTTTAAACATTGCGTTGTCGATACCTGATATCTGAGGAACTACTTGGCCAACGGTCAAAATTGGTAACTTGGTATTACCATGGTGGATTTTTATATGGGACGTAGGTCTACTAGAAGATATGTAGGAAAATTGGTACACATATGTTCACATGATCGACCAGGGGAATGTCGTGGGATAAGCGACTTTGACCCCAGATGACTACTTAAAGGGAGGCTAATACATAGCATGATAATTAAAGAGCGTTTATCATCAGCTCATGTTGGAAAATTGGTGCACGGAGGTAACATGACATGGGTAATGTTACGGGATAGGTGCCGTTGACATCAAATGACTTAAAGAGGCACTAATAATTAGCAATAAAGAGCGCTTGTTGCCAGCTTAAAGGATAGATGGTAACTTTATCCGTGTCATGCAATAGCTGATGTACACCTCGGGTGAATAATAATTATTTTAAATGAAGGCCGGGGCTCTAATAATTTACTAATTTTTCACACGATTGTCACCCGTCATTTTTGACGGGCAATCCCCTAGTTGATGAGTAGTACCCTTGATGAGTAATAAGTTCAACAAACATGGCATTCAACAAACAAAAGTTGAACTTATTTTCTGAACATTTCCCACCAATGAATATTTATAAATCATTCTGGTCCTCCTTGATATTTTCCTATGTCTATTGTCTGCTTGTATTGCCTGAACACACAGGAACACCCGTCCAAATTAATAATAAACCAGTCAAATGTAGGCCCTATACTTTTACAAATGAATGGGATGATCCATTTAGTATATTAAGGGTTAATATGAACCAAACTAACATGGCGCATTCAAAATAATGCACCGAAAACTGTAATTCCATTTAATGTGACAACATTAATGGTAACTGGCGAAAGTTCACAAGGTCGCATTGTTATTGGGCTGATAGCGATTTAGAATGTTGAGCAGTAGGCCTATAGATTTTCTCTTTTGTCTTAATTAATGCAGAATTCCATCATTGGATTCTTGGGTGTCCTTTGTGAATTGAGAAGATCAGACTGTCATGACAATATTGACTACAGCCCATCTGTCAAAGAACTTGTTTACAATAGAGCTGGTTGCAGAACCGGTTTTAAAGTTCCCTGACGTCAATGCATATTGATTGCATACAATTCTGTAAAAATTCTACAAAAGAATAAAATGACAATGGAATTCAAAGGATATTCTTTGGTGCATCTGACTAGTGCGAATATCATTGTCTATGGGAAGATTTCACATATGCCCGAAAGCACACAATGTATATACAAGAATTTGCTTTGCATTATCAAAATTTGCATCTAGCTATATTATAGTGACGTCAGGTAAACATAAAGGGCGATATTCTTGAATGTTGTAAATTATGTAATAACGATAATAAAAAAAATCCTCCAATACAAAGCAGAATCAAAGAAACAAACAAACAAAAAACCATTTCACAAAATTGTCGACTACGAATCCGTTTGTGAGAAAAAGTGCCGTTCAAACTTCTTGCCACTCGCAGTATATAGGGTGATTGCTGTCGTGATTATTTTGTACTTATGGATGCATTATCCGAAGTAACACTACTAAATTACTATTTCTTTGGCTTCGGGGGGGGGGGGGGTAAAAAATATTTGATTCGAGTCGAAGAACCCACACATCAAAGCTCAGAGTGATCAGATATCGATTTTTGAAGTTTGTTATTTCTCGAGATGTTCAATTATCTGTCGCACAGAACATGCCGTCAAACAGTTAGTCTCGGTCAAAATTGCGGATGAAGATGGATAACTCTAAACACAAGTGATAATACGGCCAAATTTCGTGAATACTCAAGTGATAATACGGCCATATCTCGTAAAATTTTGATGAATAACACATATTGGGAAATTTTATACCATAGTTGACAGTGGTTAGCATTATTTTGTTGCAATTAATCGATTCTGATAACTATTAAAGCGTATTTTGAAGAAATGTTGTTATATCTTGTTGATATATATATGGGGACCCTCTGATCGGATTGAATACCTTTAGACATGTTGTTGTCAGTTGTTGTCATTTAGTGGCTGCATGGCTCGATGGTTGCATGCAAAACTCACCTGTCCATGTATGCTCGCATGTGGTAATCGGAACTAGGGATATATAGAAAGAAAATGGTCATTGTTGCATGGGTATTATACGTCCATAAAAATATATACACAGGATCTCCCAGGCATGAAAACGTGCCTAAAGTTACCCAGGATCTCCTAATTGTGCATAAAGTCTCCCAGGATCGATCTTGAAGTCTAGTTCATCTACCACATGAACTCATAGATAAAACTGAATACACAAATTTATGGACGGGTTGTGTTCGAAACTAAAGTAGAATATTCGAAACCAAAATTAATTACTAACAAAAACAGACGATGTCCCATTTTTATCAGATTTTGAGATCCTGGTTGACTTTACGCACATTTGCAATTTCCTGGGTGTCTTTATGTACGTTTGTGATATCCTGGGTATAACGTTATGGACGTTTGAGAGATCATGTGCGATTTATGCACTTTTCGCCATGGGATAATCGTGACAAATTCAGCATCAGTGATCAGGTTCGTAGACATGTTACATTTCGAACATGATATCAACTAACATTCAACGAAACTTCTACATTTTAGTGTCATCTTGCTTGTTAATTAAGCGCACATTCAACGGCAGCGTATAGAACCCCCAATATGACAACCGTTAGTTACTATCTTGATTAATCAAGTTATTATCTCGATTAAACAACTTAGCTATATATCTTGATTAATAAACTTACCCATTTTGATTGATCAACTTATCAATCTTGATTAATCAACTTATTTTTTTTGATTAGTCAACTTATCAATATTGATTAATCAACTTAATCAACTTAGCTGATTATAGAAGACTGCTAATTTTATTAATCGAGATAGCTAATATGATTAATCAATATAGATAACTTGATCAATCAAGATAGATTAAGTTGATTAATCAAGTTAATAAGTTAATTGATTATCAAGAAAATAAGTTAATTGATTAATCAAGATAGCTCACTTGATAAATCAAGATAGCTAACATGATTAATCAAGATCGATACCTAAGTTGAATGATCAAGATTATGACAAGATATAATAAGTCGATCAAGCAAGATAGCTATTATCTAACTTGAATAATCAAGCCAATAAGTTGATTAATCAAGATGGCTAATCGATATTAAAATAAACTATAAAGTACTTATATAAAGTAGATAATAGCATATATACAGTTACCTGATTGCATGCAGGGATTGGCTCCGTCGCCAAAGTGCATGTTTCGTGTATACGGATAATTATGATCTATCCTTAATTCCTAATTAATTTCAATTGTTTATTCTCATGACATATTTTACATAACGTCGCGGGGTATATTGGTGAAGGTTTTAGTTCAAATTTACGACATTTTACACTGTGCACGTCGTATAATTATGGGACATCATGCATGGTCTCATGCAACTGAGTTAAAGTGTGAAATAAATCGGATCATAATGGCCACTTTTCGTATTTGCGGTACCAGCCATCGTGTATTGATTTTCTGCGGAAAATTTCACAACAGAGTATAAGCATCCCGTGTTCCGACAAACGCACAGGTAAATATCGATCTGTCCACTATCGATTGAAATAGCCTCTATACATGGGTACTTAAATAATTGATCCAAATGTTGGGGTACTAACAGGGAATGGAGGAAATATAAACGACGAAACCTTCTAATAACCCATGAAAATGAGCAGAAAATATGTCTTTTAATTGAGAAAATCAAGAAACCAGTATATGCATCTTTAAATTTTCAAAAGTAAATTTCCATAAAAAAGTTTTACGAGCCAATGTCCCGCAGCAGAACTTCTGACGCAGGGGGTTGCTAATTAATGCAGATGTAACCACAACACTATATCCTCGTGTCATGTGACGGTATAAAAGAGTGGTGGGCTCGCTGGTCGAGCTTTTAGAGAGCACGAGACACCACGAGCAACCTGCAGGTAAGGTCCTTTAAATTATTTCAGAATTTAAATGGACTCAGAATATCAACTCAAAATTTGCGCAGCGGATAATTTAACCATATAATCAAGGCTCGTTGCAAGTCAATTTGTATGAAACCTCGTTTATTACTCACTAAGATTCTAGTATATAAAATAACAATTTGGACTGATAATTGGCTTCTGAGAGACACTATATATCTTATATGTTGATATTGATTTTTTTCATCCAATTTACTTAATATATTTCGATATTTCAGAGGGACAGCAATAATAATTTTGGTAATTTTTCAATAAAAAAATTACATTTTTTGGTAAAGTCCAGTTTATTTGTCATATCTAATTGGTTTTAATCAGATTTCAGCGGAGCAGCAACATGTGTTCAATTATAATAATACGATATATATGTTGTTATAACTGCAGGTCTGTAATACTGAATACACATTTAAAAAATGATTTATGACAAACATAATTCATGTTTTTCTATATGTAATGGCCAGTTGCCTTGTAATAGATATGTTAGATTGGAACATCTCTTTAAAATTCGCTTTAAATTCAAACAAAATGTCATGTGATATTTATTCTTGTGATCAACGAATGGTACCGGGATTGAAGAGATACACATTTTAAAGTGATGTGAAACACTCCGATTACGACGTACCCTTCCAGGTCCAGAATTATAATACGTTTGGGATGATTTTGTGCAATAGTTATCAGTCTGGTTTTCCATATTTAAAATTGTCGAAATAGTTTCGTATATTTTTAAAATGACCGAACTAAATTGTGTGTCAATTTCATCAGTTAAGAATGAGAATATCACAATTATTGTACTACAATACTTGTTATAAATAGGACAACAATATTTATATTTGATTGTAAAATGCGAAACCACCTGGAATGTTGACATAATGACGTCATTGATTTTGGCAGCCATTTCTTCAGACGAATTCCAAGAGTCTGAGATCGAACTAGCTAATTTCACCATATTTGTCAAATCAAGAAATGATATTGATATTATTTAGTTGTTAGAAAGTATGTCGTGTGTGTTTTTAACACGATTATTTTTAAATTTTCAGTCTTATAGTTGAATTTGACTCGAAATCTTCAACTGAATTAGGCAGGTAAACAAACTTTTTCTGGAATTTGGAAACACTAAAAATGACACAGCGACCCTCAAGCGGTCGTTCAGCATGGAGCGAAGGGATTGAGAATCCCAATTTCAAAAGAAGCGAGATGTCAAGGAGCAATGTGAGAGATGATGCTGATTTGGACAATGAACTGTACGAGAGTGAAGTGATTGCCAGCAAGGGACAGCCAGAGAGCAATGGCGTGATGGCAAAATTTGGCAGGGGAATAAGATGTAAGTTATTAGTTAAGTAATTGTGTAAATAATAGTAACCTTGTCTTTTCTTTAGCCTTTATGTTCAAACCATTCATTGATTCATGTTGGCAATCTTATACCACTTCGATGTCACCAGTTGGCATCATATGAATTTTTGAGCTGAGCCTGAAGTCTGTTATAAGGCCAGGGTCCGTGACTCCCCGCCCCTGAGACAACCCGCACGTTTCACTCCGAGACGACCCGCCCATGGACAACCCGCCTGCCTAAAATTAATTAGGTTAATTAGGAGGTGTGAGGGGGTTATGAGATGTCTGTTTAAAGAAACTGGGTCGTTCTTTGTTGTTTTTTATTTGATGTAATAATAAATAATATTCACATCACACATGTAATATAATATAACTTATACACAACAATGTATCAACGATAATGTGTTTATTCGAGTTTAATGAACGAAGTTTAAAAAAAAAAATAAAAACAAAGTTTAATGAATGGAACGAAGTATAATAATATGAATATGAACGAAGTTTAATGAACGAAGTTTAAAAACAAAATTTAATAAAGAAGTTTAACGAAACGAAACGTGTGATGAACGAATGCATGGTTGACAAATTAAGATGGGACTGCCGCTGTTGATCTCCGTCTGCATTGAGGTGGTCTCTTCTTTTTGGCGTATATGTCCGAGCATTTCTTCAAGAAGTTGGCTGTCATCAATTGTGGTGTGTTGACATATAACCCACACTCAAGAGTTAATATACCCAGTTCCGCCGGCATCGCTCAAAGGCTGTTTGTATACTCACCTCCAGTTAACATCAGTGAGATGAATCCCAATCACTAAGTGTTGTGATAACACACTGTGATAATGAACCCTTTGCATCAAATGTTTGTTTTTAAAGCACCCCTTTGAATTAGTCTTCACTTACCATGATACCATCGTGTAATTCTTTACTCCAGTCCACGCATTGACATAATCAATGAATAAACACATGTTTTGTTGGTCAAAATCTTTAATAATATATCATCAAAGAACATAATTACTATTAACAATGAAAACAGCACATGGGCGGGTCATCTCAGGAGCGGGTAGTCCCATTCCCCTGTTATAATGCAGCCCTCAGAATTAGCTATGTACAGCAAAAGGTAAGTCGAAAATCTACGCAGGGAAGAATCCAGATATAATTTGGGGTCACCTGTTTCCAGCAGACGATGCATGTATCCCCATAAAAATTTAAATAATAAGGATTCAACACCGTTATCAACACAGATATGGATACATATATTATAAATATGATATAATGTTTCTGATTTAAAAATTGAACATGCAAATAAAGGCTCTATTGCAACAGCAGATTTTTTATTAACATAGCACATTTTTTTTTTAAATTGGAAAATTCAGGTTGAATCAATACATGTACTGTCCACAAGGAATTTGGGGTCATTTCGGCCTCAAGTTTTGGGCGCCCATACCTGTAATACATGTAGGTATCAAAATAGCCCAAGTCCAGAAAGGAAGCTTATGACAAGACATGACCAAACCACAATCTGAATTAAAAGGGCTGTATTTGAATCCAAGTCTCCTCTCCAGCATTTAAAAATAGTTAGGAAGTGATTTTGCTCTTAGACAAAATGGGCATGCTGCCTAATTAACCAATCAACGACCAGATGATGTTTGCCGTCAGTACGTGATGGCCAAGCAGGTAACTGAGTTCATTTTCAATGCAAAAATAATAAGAAATTATTATTTAAATACATGTATTGGAAATATTTTGGAACTGTGTATTTGTACATTTCATTTCCAGGGATTAATTTTACAACCTTTTTCAGCTCTCTGGGCAACCAGACAAACTGAAGAAACCAAGACCAACCGAGAATTGTACATCAAGACAACTCTAAGAGAACTGATTGTTTATGTTGTGTTTCTGACCATTCTTTGCATTGGTGAGTCCTATTAAATTGGCATGCTGTTAAACAATTACACACCAATTCATTTTCTATAGTAGTTAGCCATTGGTTTCCAAAATGGTAATGTATTTAAATAGGATAATTAGTATTAATTACATTAGGGCGAAGTGTGAATTGCCATGAAGTTGATTCACTCGAACTGTGTACTTGTAATTACATTAGGAAACCAACATTTTTCCTCAAATAAAAACATTTATGGGTCAAGTCATCAATTTCTGATAGTCAAGATACAACCATTATTTTACCAGTCAAAAATATATTCAGACTATATGAGATTGCTTCATTTGTAATCCCATGTATTTCTACTTGTAGGCTAAAGAGATAAAATTGAAACTAATCAAAAATTTATTAATTGAAATGTTTCAATATGCTATGGCAGAGTTTTCAAAAAATATAAACTTAGGTTTAGAATTGGTACTATGATGCTGTTTAAGATTATTAAGTTTGTATTTAAAATTTTAGCAAAAGTAATTTATTATGATGAAAATTATGATAGGTACCACATTATCTTGAATTTGTACAAGTCCAAGTCTATATTCATTGAGAACAGTTTGTTGTAAGGTGAACTAACAAACAAATTTTACTTGCTCAAACTTTTGGTCAGATGAATACCAACAGTCAGCTAATTCTAAGGTACAGGTATTGTCATTACTGATAATAACCCACTAACTGGAAATATAATTCCTTTCAGTGACATTTGGCATGACAAGTACCACCATGTACTACTACACCAAGGTTATGGGTGACCTGTTCCTGGAATCAACCAATGAAAAGGGAGGTACCTTCAAGACCATCACAAGCGTCGACGACTACTGGAGAGTAAGTTTTGATTCTTAGCTTAGGAATCATCAACCCATGGATGGTTCTATGCAACTTAGTCTTGTAATTGAAAATGAATATCCTAGTTTGATAATTCCTCATCTCATTTGCTAAACATTGTAAAACTAAAAATTTACAATAGTATGTTTTCATGATCCAAATAATTGTAAGAGGGTGAATTAATAGTACATGGGGAAGAATTTTCTCCAAGAGAAATATGGAAATATGGTATGTGGTTAAAAAATAATATTGGTGGGTCATTGGGTTGGGAGTGGGTATATATCAGTTACAATTATTACAATTACAACACAGATACAGATTACCACATCCATGATGTATCCTTAATGTTTTGGAAACCAAACCAGAAGATTGAAAGGTTTAAGATCTATTTATATATATGTTGAAACATATCAATTCTCACTGAAAGTCAAATATGTGGAAGACGAAAATATTTCAATATTTAATGCATTTAACAACAATTTTTGTAGACTTGAATATAAAGCAAGTTTTCGCTATTGACATCCTTAAAATTGATACATGCACGGGAAAATGTGACCATCGTTGTCGACATGTCCTGTGTGTGCAACGTCTCGAATAAAAAATCCGTATATTCATGTAATTATACTATTTGTATAGCATTTTGTTAATCAAATTTAGAATAGAGCCATCAATTTATTTATAGGCCTGTTTTGAAGAAAAAAAAACTGAACATATTATGTTATTGGTTAGTCCGTCCCTCCAACTGGTCACTTTTTTTCGTTTCGGATGATAACTTTAGTAAATCTGAACTGAATGGAACAAAATACCGATCAAGTTCGATTTAAGGTTCCACTTGCCAATTTTTGCCGGAGTTATGGTCCCTGTTGACTTAGAATTTTGCCGATTATTTTGGTTTCCTGATGATAACTTTAGTTTTAGCTGTCTGACTGGCAATTTTTGCCAGAGTTATGGTCCTTGTTGACTTAGAATTTGCCGATTATTTTGGTTTCCTGATGATAACTTTAGTTTTAGCTGTCTTACTTTTTTCAAATTTTTAAAGGTACTCAATCTGATTCGATGGTCCCCATATCGTCAGATTCCAACCACAGTCAACTATAGTATAAAATTGCCCAAAACCTGTTATTTATCAACATTTTGTTCAACTAAATTTTGCCGGTTTGTCAAATATCTGACACAAAAAGCCACTTGATTTTTTAGTTATCCATCTTCATCCGCAATTTGGTCCGAGACCGTCTTCTCGTCAACCTTTTACTGGGCCACTAAAAAATTATCGGTGGTGAAAAATAATAGATTTCAAAAATCAATATCTGATCTCTCTGAAGTTTGATGGTGGGTTCCTCGACTCAAATTAAATATTTTTGACCCCCGAAGCCAAGGAAATAGTAATTTGTGAGCATTTATTCGGATTATGGATCTTTAATGTAGATTAGCCACTTGAAGTTTTATTCACTAAAAATATTAGTTAGGGTATTAAAGTATGTTAACTTAACATGATGTCATTATCATTCAATGTTTTTTATAAAACTACAGTTTGCCAAAGGCCCATTGATGCAGGGACTGTACTGGGAGGCTTGGTACAACAATGCATCAATGTCTGATGAGGATAAAGGGTACATCTACTATGAGAATAAGCTCCTGGGTCTGCCCCGGATCCGACAGCTTGTAGTCAAAGCCAACTCCTGCAATGTCCATGAAGACTTCGAACCAGTCATTCGAGAATGTTACGATGCTTACCAAGAAGGGAGTGAGATGAAAGGAGATATTTTCTATGCCACACCGAAACCCAACGCTTCTGAGTACACAGCGTAAGTTCAGTTTAATACTTAGGGAATATATTACTTTAAATTTTAAGATCTATCTCTTCCTAAATACAATTTATATAGTTTCCGGGGTATAAAATAACAGTCCTAGAAATTGGCTACAGACTGCCCACAGTAATAAGCAATGCCCTGGGAAATGCTGTGGGAACATGTGGAATCTAACGTGCCACAACATTAAATTTGCTGTGGGACATTTTTATGTTTACTCATACCATAGTATGGTAAACATAGTGTCGTTGCCCGGATTGACCACTCGTCGTTGGTCCGTCTGTCCGTCTGTCTGTCCGTCTGTCTGTCCGTCTGTCCGTAGACACTTTACGAGTAATGCGATAACTCAAACATTTTCTATCCGATCGAAACCAAATTTTGTATATGGGTTTCTCAGCCCAAAATACAGATCGAGTTCGAATATGGGTTTGATCCGAGTTTTTTTTAGGGAGTTATGGCCCTTTTTCAACTTAGAATTCATGCATTCTGCCATAATTAAAAAAAAATTCATCTGACCATAACCAAATTTAGTATGTGAGTTGCTCAGTCCAAAATACATATCGAGTTCAAATATGGGTTTGATCCAATATTTTTTAATGGAGTTATGGCCCTTTGACATAGAAATCATGCATGTTTCGATAAATCTACAATTTTTCAACTGATGGGAACCAAATTTTGTATGTGAGTTTCTCAACTCAAAATACAGGTCGAGTTCGAATATGGGTTTGATCCGATATATTTTAATGGAGTTATGGTCTTTTGATTATTTTATTTATGGCTAAAATATATCAAAGATACCCAGTTGCACTGTCCAAATAGAATCTAATAAATCAGGTTTGAATTTGTCTTCTCACACAGAGTTAGTATCCAGTTACAATGCCATGAATTGTCTCTCTGTCTTGCATTGAGATAATTAACTACTAGCATGTGTTGGCCATATCATATACTATCTCTGTATATACTTTATACTCTATAAAGTATCTCTGGCCATATGCTGGGGATAGCATAGATGGAATGTTTCTACTATATATTTTATATGCATGGTTATTTAAATTCCATCTTAAAGGCATAATCTGGTTTCATTGTTTAATAGCATTACTATTGGAGATTAATAATGTGATTGTGTTTAGTAAATTTGTTGGACATTAATTTCAATTGATTACAAATGTGAATTGAAATATTAAAGGGGACACCAGGTTTGATATATTTTTCTTGTACTCTGCAAGTACACTTTAGGCATAATGCGATAACTCTAACATTTTCTATTTGATCGGAACCAAATTTTGTATATGAGTTTCTCAGCCCACAATACAGTTTGAGTTTGAATATGGTTTCGATCCAATTTATTTAAAGGAGTTATGACCCTTTTTCGAAAACAAATTTGAAAAAAATAATTTTATTTTTTTTATTTTTATGTTTTATAATAATAATAATAAAAAAAATGTCAGTGACTCTTTCATTGGTTTTCATTTAGATATTGATGATTATGATACACTTTGATAAAAAGGTTCCCAATCTTTTTTTTAAATAATTAAAAACAATTTTTTTTAAGTTAAACCAATTTGAAAAAACTAACACAATTAGGTTGTGGTGGTTTAGCATTACCGATCCTGTAAGAGTGTATTCTCTTATATAAATGCCAGTGACCCATAAATTCCAATAATTTGTGTGATGTAAATTTGTCTATAATAGTACATAAACAGTATACTCTATAATTCAACACCAAAACTCTCATTTATACGATCATAGTAAATTTATATCGCCAAGGGATGGGTTAACATCTGCCGATCGTGATCGGCCTCTCGTTCCTACTTTTGAGGGTTGAAATAATAAATATGAATCAAAGACAATATTCTTTGAAAGGCTTCAATAAAATAATATCAATATTATTTAAAATTTTCTTGTATAATATACAATCAATTTTATTTATATCAGTCTTCAGTTTTATCTGTATTTTATTCAAAAAATTGAGCTATTTATTGACTTTAAATGGGATTTATAAAAATTATGTTGTTTTAATTGTGGCCAGGAAAAGATAGACCATTTTTTACTTCATACACTTTAACCCTTTCAGTGCAAAGTCCGATTTTTGTATCAACCCATATTTCCTTGATCATTATTATGTATGGTAAACATAGTGTCAACGTCCGGATTGACCACTCGTCGTTAATCGGTCCGTCCGTTGTCTGTCTATCTGTCCATAGATAACTCAAACATTTTCTATCTGATTGGAACCAAATTTTGTATATGAATTTCTCACCACAAAAGACAGATCGAGTTCGAATATGGGTTTGATCCGACCATTTTTAACTGAGTTATGGCCCTTTTTCGAAAAAATATTCACTCTTAAAAAAAAAAAAATTTTTTAGATTGAATTCCTTGCTCAATTTAACAAATAAATAAATAAATAAATTAATAAATATAACCAAAAATATAAAAAAAATTTTTTTTTTAAAATAATATATTTTTATTTTTTTTTAAAGTTAACAAAATTTGAAAAACTAACACCATTATAACTCTGCCAAGGGTACCCGAGTCACCACACCAAATTTGGTTTAAATCGGTCAAAAATATTGTGTTATGTACCGGTACTGGTAAATTTGTTTGGAGCGACATTAAACCCAATTCATCAATTCCATCCCATGCCTTTGGACTACTTAGCGATTAATATGGCTATATTATTTTCTGATGTCTCTTATGCCAATGCGCAGATAAAGAAAGCTATGGTATCTAATTTAAACAAAAGTTTCAACAATACACATCAAATGCTGTTAACAACTTAACAGTAGACTAGAACATCACTCTACATATGGTCTGAGGTCATTATAAATGTTATTGGTTTCATAGAGATGCCATCTTTAACATAAACAATGCCTGTGATTTGTTGACAGCCCTGCTATATAATTGATACTAATGGGTCAGCGGTGAGGTGTTTATCTTGATGGCTGTTGTTGGTAGAATTTGATACATTATTATTGTAAACTTAAATTGGAATCTCTTGACCAAGTATTCCATGTCCAGGTCGCCTTTTCACATTTAACACAAGGCTGTGATGGTGCAGCATTACAGATCCTGTTCCAGTGCATTCTCTTATATAAATACGAGTGACCCATAAATTCCAATAATTTGTGTTATGTACATTGTCTATAATAGTACATAACAGTATACTCTATAATTTAACATCAAAACTCTCATTTATGATTCCGATCAGAGTAATTTACTATCACCAAGGGATGGGTTAACATCTGCCGATCGTGATCGGCTCTCGTTCAAATTTATTTATTATAATAATGTGATACATTGATCATTGTATCACATTATAATAATCAATAAATTTGAAAATGATCAAGAAAATATGGGTTGATACAAAAATCGGACTTGGCACTGAAAGGGTTAAACCTTTCATTTTATGGGAAGTAGGCTCTTTACCTTCACTTACCTTTTATTTTTTCTTCTACCAGATGGACCTACAGGACGGAGAGTTCCTTGGATGGTAGCTCACACTGGGGAAATCTGGCAACATACAGCGGTGCTGGATATGTTCAGAATATGAATGACAACAAGGATGACAGCTTGGCAATCATTCATCACCTGTTTGACAACCGTTGGATTCAAAGAGGAACTAGGGCCGTGTTCATCGACTTCACTGTCTACAATGCTAATATCAATCTCTTCTGTGTCATCAGGTATGGTTTAAACCTTTTTATACTAAAAATGCATGGATGAGTAGCTCCCTCAGGAAATGTTCAGATAATAAGTTCAACAATTGACCAATGGTCAACCGATTCCATTCATATTTGGTATCTTTCACAGCAATACCTCAATAGATTTACCTGAGTACGGCCCTACGTTCTGAGTTATTGTTCCTCAGTTCATCTATTTTTTTTAGTGATTCTCAATCAGACATATTTGCTATTATGGGCCAAAAAACTTCACAAGCGCCATCATCGATGCTCAACCTTTGTATTTTATTGTTCAGCCATAGGTTATAACCTGACATGGATTATAACCTAACATGGATTATAACCTAACATGGATTATAACAAATTGATGCGACTTTTTGTAAAGTTATGTTTCTATGAAGAAGTGAAAAATACCATTTGGGTTGTAAGATTTATCTGTTATGATGGGATATCTCATAGATGGAATACAGGTTTACCTCATTAATCAAAACAAAAACAAAAGTGAGTTGCGATCAGCCATCACAAGTTCACAACATTGAATTATGTTTCTAGATATTTTCCAAAAATTGGTTTTAACTGGTGTTATCAATGAATATTTGACATGCCAATTCCTCTGATGTTACTAGTAATTATAGACAATCATTTTACAACATTTTCCATTTTTTCCCTATACTTGAATGGCTTTTTGAGTACAGCATTATTGAAACCATGGATAAACTGTATCTTGATATGTATCAGGCTGTACATGTATATGGAAGTGTATTGTTTCAGCCCTAGTTTAAATTTTTTTATGTTTTATTATACCCCCCGCAACGAAGTTAGGGGGGGGGGTATACTGGAGTCAGCTTGTCTGTCGTCCGTCCGTGGACACAAATGTGTCCGGAGTTTTTCTCAGTCGTTTTTTGATCAATTTCCGTGAAACTTGGCACAGACATCTACCACCATGGGAACCTGTGCACCTGCGATTATGACGTCTGTCGGACTTTTTTTGGTGGAGTTATCCCCCCTTTTTCGACTTAGAAAATTTTCGCAACATGTATACTTTTGTCCGAGCTTTTATTCCTACATTTTTCAGTAAATTTTTTTAAAACGTGGCACAGATATTTAGTAACATGGGAACTTGTGCACCTGCGATTATGACGTCTGTCCGACATTTTTTGTGTGGAGTTATTCCCCTTTTTCGACTTAGAATTTTTTTCGCAACGTACATAATTTTGTCCAAGCTTTTATTCCTACATTTTTCGGTCAATAGGTTTAAGATTAGGGTTATGGTTGTACACCTGCAATGGGAACTGTTATTTTATTATTTTAACTAAATGTTTACTGACATGTGAAACATCTTAGTATTTTAAAAACAGGGGGGTATCCGTAGTCCCATTGGGACAGTCACATCTCTAGTTTAATTTGGTATTTCTCCTAATTCCCCTTATAGGCTGCTGGTTGAATTTCCACCAACTGGAGGAGCAATGCCATCTTGGGAATTCCGAACTGTCAAACTGATCCGTTACGTGACTGCATTTGACTACTTCATTTTGGCTTGTGAATGCTTCTTCGTTATCTTCATCATCTACTATCTGATTGAGGAGACAATTGAGGTGGGTGACTGCTGGTTTGCTTTGTATAAAACCATTCTGAATCATCATTTTCCGTGTGAATGCAACTGTATCCGGCCTAAATAATATAGGTGTTTTTCCTCTAACATTCCAAAAATGAAAAAAAAATTAGACCTGTGAAACTCTGTGTTTTACTCATTAAATAGTTTCTGTTATGTTAAGCAGAATAATGAATCTCTTATTTGGTTTTTGCATGGTTGGATACTAGTACACGCTAAATTTTATGCTGAATTTTTTTCTTTTTTTTTCCACAAGTTTTCATGAAATTCTGGATAGCTTTGTCAGGTTACCAGGTAACTGAAAATTATTGACATGAATTACCGACTGTTATGTTCAAATAATTTCTATTTATTGTACACTATCATATTCTAACAGTTGGTATTTTAGAATCTTTCATCAGTATTATTTATTTAAATCAAAAAAAGATGAGTGTGTGTTCTAGAAATTTGACACAAACTTTGAGTGGTCATTCTAATCTTTACTATATAATCCACAGTCAATAATATGGGTGAATTTGGCAAGGTTGACATATGACATGTATCTTACTATACGTATGTAGTTTACTAAGCAATCATGTTTCCATTTATTAAAAAGAAAACATTCCTTTGCAGATCAAGAAACACAAATTCTCCTACTTCAAAAGTTTTTGGAACATCCTGGATATTTTGGTGATCATCATCTCAGTCTTGTGTATCATCTTTGATGTCTACCGTACTGTGGTGGTCGGATCCAAACTTAAAGAGTTGCTTGAAAAACCGACTGAGTATGCAGACTTTGAATTCCTGAGTTACTGGCAGCTGAGATTCAACAATGCTATAGCCATAGCTGTATTCATGGCCTGGGTTAAGGTAAGCGCAGGTGTTTTCTGATTCTTTGACTACTGAGTCGTCCACATCTTATCTATGGATATTAATAGAGGGTGGAACAATTACTGTTTTAGTAATTTCTACCTGTTTGCAATGTCATTGTCCTGTAGATTATAGTGCAAGGTCTATATCTTCAGATGTTGATTTCTAAACTAACTACATAAATACCAAATTTATATGAGGAGGCACTATTTGTATTAATAGCAAATTATTAACAGGTTCATCAACATAATTATTATGATATTATGAAGTTTATTAATAAAAATGACATCTGTTTATGGTAAAATCTAGAAATGTAGTGTCAAGCGAACTTGAAAAATTATAAAATGAACAAAATGTCATTTAAAATGTAATAGTAATTAATATTCCTTGAAAAAATATTCATTTTAAAATTGCTTAAATGATCCATGAATTTTTTTTACAAAAAGAAGAACCGGTATGAACATTGTATCTAATAAAATTGACAATAAATACAAGTCAACCATTAGATACTGGTGAAATTGGAATCATTCACATATTGTTTTCACCCTTCTGCAGATCTTCAAGTACATCAGCTTCAACAAGACCATGACTCAGCTGTCATCAACCTTGGGACGATGTGCTAAGGATCTGGCAGGATTCGCTGTCATGTTCTTCATCATCTTCTTGGCTTTCACCCAGCTCGGCTACCTTCTGTTCGGTACTCAAGTAAAGGACTTCAGCAGTTTCCAGAACTCATTGTGAGCATCACCTTTCAATGATTTTAAGTGTTATATGTGAACCTATAAACAAGTCTTCCCCATATATAGAGTAATAGTACTAACCCTTTCTTTACTAAATGGAATCTCCCATCCAGTCTATTATTCATCAGTAGAGATATTCAGACAATATAAGCAGAAAACAGAGACGAACAGACAACACAAGTGCAAAAGGATTCCTATTCATTGGTGGGAAATGTTCAGACAATAATTTCTGAATGGACTACCTTGAAAAACTTGAATTTTGCCATGGCCTTGAATGACTTTTAATTTCATTATCCCTTTTATGACAGGAGCTGCACTGGTGCAGCATTAAAGATCTTGTGCCAGTGCATTCTCTTATATATGTGAGTCTCCCACAGGGAGCCTCACATATATGAGAGAATGCACTGGCACAGTCTGGCTTACAAGGTCAATGAAAATATTGTTAGGCCAATGTATTCTCTTATATATGCGAATGCATACAGTAATGCCCAAAGTAATTGACCACTGAACCACAGCAGAATTATGGGTAATTTTTCAGGATTTAGTCAGAAATATGGCTTGTTGCCATCGGATAGCTCTCGCTGAGAGCTTTCCGATGAATGGCAACAAGCCATATTTCCAACTAAATCCTGAAAAATTACCCATAATTCTGCTGTGGTTAAGTGGTCAATTACTTTGGGAATTACTGTAGGCATAGGGTGTTCACAGAATTTCAGGAAGCTCCAGTCATGATAGGGGTAAAGTGGGAACCAGTTTACATAATAACAAACAAAAATTCAGATCTGCTGCATGTCTGCTGGTTAGATGCAGATCAGCATCCATGATAAATCCGATCACAAATTCTTATTTGTCATCATTCCAGCTTCACCCTGTTCCGTATCATTCTGGGAGACTTCGACTTCCACCAACTCGAAGCTGCAAACAGAGTTCTTGGACCAATCTTCTTCATGCTGTTCGTCTTCTTTGTGTTCTTCGTTCTGATCAACATGTTCTTGGCCATCATCAATGACACTTACTCAGAGGTGAAAGGTGACATGGCTAACATGAAGAATGAATTTGAAATGGCTGACTACTTCAAGAGAGTAAGTAAAATTTGTCACTAAATTTCTCCACCCCCTACTTCAATTACTTTTAGATTTACTTGCCGTCCTGTCCAGACCTTGTTAATAGCATTTAAAGATAAGTGAATTGTTGTAACATTGATGACTACCAAATTGTAGTCATTTCATACCACCTTTGACTTCTTCACATATAATAAGTTACTAAAAATAACTCCATTTCTTTGTCAGAGATATTTTAAATTCTACTTGTTTATTTTCTGCCATTGACTCTGCCTATAGTCAAACAAGAATTTTGAAGAAGAACCTGAAAGGTAATGAGACAGTTTGTAAAAGAAGAATACTGGCTAGGTTTGATTTCATAGAATTCTTTTTTTCCTGATTTTATTAGGGATACCAGAAGATGGTTGACAAGATGAACTTCAAACGTGATAAGATCGTTGACATCCAGAAGGCCCTGCAATCTGCTGACATCAATAACGACAAACAACTGGACTTTGATGAATGGAGACAAGACCTTAAGACGTAAGTATAGTAAATGGGCTGCTTTCTAACAATGCACTCACACAATATTTTCGAATGCCATTGTAATTTATTGGAAGAATTTTGAGAGATTTATTCTTTTGAACATAAATGTTTCAAAATTGATTTCCATTATAAGATGTGCAATTGAAGTTTGTATCCCAGAGTTTAGAAAACGAAGCAAATTTATGAAAATAATACATTTTATTGGCTAGAGTACATTGTGTATGCAATTTTATGTGCATATAGTACTGGTACTTTGTATGCAGATTAACTGACGTTTATAATTTCCTCAACTTCAATGGTATTGAAGAAATTTATAATGTCACACAGATCAAATCCAATAATAATGTAGTATATTCTGCTATCTATTCAGAATAAATTCTGTTTAAAATATGAACCAGAAGTCAGGGTTTCCGCTAGGGGGTAGGGGAATGGGGCCGGTAGCCATCAAGGAGAAAAATCCAGGTGAAAGTAGCCTGTTTTAGCACTGGTTGAACTACTTTCGTTATATCGGCCAATAGAATCGTGTGAGAGTAGAAATGGCAGATGCCAAGCTATCAAACCTTATACATATACCTGTAACTTTAAAACTAGTAAATTTATTAGATATAAATTAATTTACGAAGTACAGAACACCAGTAATTTTGATCCCGAGTTAAACGTGCTCGTTAATGTTAAAAGACTCACTGTGGAAGACCCAGCAGATATTACGGATGCGTAACGTATCGGAATATATTTTAGCAGCTGCAGTGTAAATATAGAAGGCTGATTGCATATCTGGCCGATGATTATTCTTTGTGGGCAGTGGTAAGATGCCTTGATGCCCGGTGCGGCTACTCCCACATTTATCTCTCGCTCTATTACAAAGTGAACAGTATATTTTGCGGTATAAAACATGACAGGTAGGATTAAAATACTGCTCTTTTGCATAACATAACCGGGTACTAACCGCAACGTAACTAACCAGCCTCAAAGACATAGCTTCTAACAATGTCAGTTCCGATCACTTCCTGTTTCAATTTTCTGTATAACAACGCGTTTAGAGTGTGTACACTCACAAAATATAAAATAAATTCACCTTTTAAAATTCCTTAGTACTATTCCAACAAAATTCAGAAGTTTTAAACATCTTTATACCTTTATAGACATGCAGTATGTCCTGGGGTATGGCAGGAGGGGAAAACTTGGCGAGGGGAACGGGGCCGTCAAGGGGACCCCCTGCCGGTATAGCGGAAACCCTGCAGAAGTGCATATTCACCAAAAATTTTGAAATAAATTTAACATTTTAAAGTTAGGTGACCTTCATTAATATACATAAATTATAAAGTAGAAGGAACTCAAGAACGTGGAGAATGAGTATATATGAATAAATTATTCGTAAGGCACTCGGACCGGTTTCGTTGCTAAATGCAACTCGTCAGCGAGATTCTGTTTGGAAGTGTGATGAGCAAACAAATAGTATCCTTTATATAGTGTTGCTAGTAGCCGGTAGCCGGTTTTGTAGCCGGTAGCTGGTTTCGTAGCCGGTAACTAGTAGCCGGTTTTGTAGCCCGTAGCCAGTTTCGTAGCCGGTAACTGGTAGCTGGTTTTGTAGCCGGTAGCCTTTTTTTTTTTTGGTTTCTTGACCGGAAGCTAGGTGCCGGTTTCGTAGCCGGTAGCCGTTTTGAGACGGTTTTGTGTCCTTGAACCAGTTTTATAGCCGGTATTTATAGCCGGAATTTCGTCAAAAGAAAAGGTTACTTATTTTTTCCATTTTTTTTGGTGTGGTAGCCGGTAAATTTTCCGGTTTATTTCATATTTGCTGGATTTTTAGCTTCATTAGATTTAGTTGTGTAATCTCGTTTGATATTTTGGTCTCAATAGTCTAGACTAGAGCGCATTTTCTGCCTTTGTCTGACCTTCATTAATTGTTTGATTCGACTCTTCTACTTTCAGCCGTGGCTATGCTGATGGTGAAATTGAGGCTTTGTTTGCTAAGTATGATGTTGATGGTGACCGAGTTCTGGACGAAGTTGAACAACAGAGAATGCAAACTGATCTTAATGAAGAAAAGGTAAATATATATATTAAAATATTTTTTTTTCTGGCCTTAAGTTGACAGTATTTTAAATTCACACTCTTTGCATACACAAACTAAGGCCCGCTGTATACGTCGCGCCCACTATGGGTCGCGCCAGACCAATTGGAATCAAAAGCTTGACTGGAGCACAATGTATAAAACCAATTAGCTCATCAGAATGTCTGGCACTACCCGACGTGCTACACGTCTGGTGCCAACAGACACTCTTTAGGTCTACATTGGTCTCTAGCTGCAGATATGACAGCCAGGTCCTCTGAAACCAACATTCACCACTCTGTTTTATGCAAATGGAGCAAGAGAACTTGAAAAAACTGATAACAAGAAGGGGAAGTCCTGTATTTTGTTCACAAAACAAGACAAGACTTTCAGGGAATTTGGAATTTCAGGTTCAGAAGTTGGGAAAAACATGACTATTTCCCATTCTCGTTGCAAAAAAAATCCCTGCATTGGTTCAGTGTTTTCCCTAGAAAGTATGTTTTGCTATGTTAATAGTGATTCTCCGCATTTTTTCATTCAGGCGGCTCTCGGCAAAGCATACAATCTACTCGAAGACGGCAGTGCCCCCAAAGGACGAGGACGACAATCAAGCAGCCGAGTCAGCTTCAATGATGACAGCGGAGAAGACAGCGATGACGAGGACAGTGGCACAAAATCATCACGAACAGGCAGACCACCAAATGGCGTATCGTACGAAGAATTCACAGTGCTCTCTCGGAGGGTGGACAGAATGGAACACTCTATCGGCAGCATTGTATCTAAAATTGATGCAGTGTTAGTCAAACTAGAAGCAATGGAGAAAGCCAAGTTAAAACGAAGGGAAACAATGGGAAAAATTCTCGATAGTATAACAGAGGTGTGTAGTTAATCTTGTATAGCACTGTAGCTCTTAAAATTAGATTTGTGTTATTAATTTTTGTAGATTTGGTGGCAAATTTCTACATGTACATTTCCATGACACCACCATAATAAATTCCAGATAACAACCAGCATGTATGAAAATAACTACTGAAATAATGATATTCTGGGCTATAGTGAACATAGGGTGGTACTATATAACCCTTTCGTTACTAAATACTCATTGACATGTAGTTCCCTTGGAAAATTTTCAGAAAATAAGTTCAACAAACAGCCTATCAAGCATTTGAATTTGGAATTTTTACTTTTATGATATCACATGAAGATAACAATTGAATTAAACTTATTATTGGAACATTTCCCATCAATGAATAGAAGATCTTTGCGACTGTATTATCGGCTTGCCTATCTGTCGGCACTTATTATCTGAACATTTCCCAGCAATGAATATGAATCCTTCAACAATTGTATTATTTGTTCCCAGTCTGCCATCTGCTTATATTACCTGAACATCCCTCCAAAATAAATTGATACAACCATTCCAATGTACACCTTTATAACTGGGTGGGAGAAATCATTGAGTATAGAAAGGGTTAAATTACCATGAGGGTCCTTGCATAATCTTATCTTTCACGATATTTGCACTCTTAACTGGATGCATAATTGAAGATCTTGAAAAAAATTGAAAATCATTGGTCTTGATTTTCAGTATGTGGTGAGATGGCATTGAATGTCCTTAAATATTATTAGATCTGACCTCTAGGAACCATGTAGTCATTGTTCGTCATTATCATTATTTTTACATTTTTCTGATAACTGTTTTTTATTCAGTCTGATGGTAACAGTGATGAAATGAAGAGAGAACAGATGGAGAAACTAGTCAGAGAGGAGTTAGAGAGGTGGGACTCGGAGGCAGCCATGGCACAGCCTGGCGCACGAGGCACGTCACCCAGTGGAACAAGTGGAAGCAGCAGTGGGCAGCGCATCAGATCTCCACCACAGAAATCAGGAATTGGGGTCAGTTTCCAGGCCTTAAAATTCATTGCGAGAATCAAAATATGATATTTTGACAGCGAATCAGCTGCTTTTACTAGAATCAAACCATCAGATTGTAAGCCCCGGTATCGTATGACATAATTAAACAAGCTACATAAATGATAATTGGAGAAGATGCTCAGAAAAGATTTTTGAGAATTTGGAATTTTGACTCTTATGTGACATCTCATGAAGATAAGAGTGAGCAAATATTTTTTCTCCATAAAGCGTATAACAAATATAATCTTCTGATGCAGTCCTTCAATTTCGAGGCGCACACAATTGAACTGCACCTTAGTGCACCTGTGTTTGAAAAGTATGGTACAAAAAAATATGTGGCTTATGATCTTGGACATTATAGAGGAGGTTATTTCTCACAGGCTCCAAAGAAAAATAGTGTGCCGAATTTTGCATGATTAACCCTTCCATGTCTGGAGCTTCCTGAAATGTTGCGAAATCCATGTGCCAATGTATTCTCTTATATATGCGAGTCTCCAGTAGGGAGCCTCGCATATATAAGAGAATACATTGTCCTAACAATATTGACCTTGACCTTGTAAACCAGTGCATTCTCTTATATATGCGAGGCTGCCTATGGAAGACTCTCGTTTTTAAGAGAATGCACACTCTGGCACAGGGTCTTTAATGCTTCACCAGCATGAAAGCTCCCGTCATGAAAGAGTAAACTCTGAACCTACATTTTTTCAAAATTGAAGGACTGCTGATGTCTTTTATGTAATTCTCACTGGACTTAATAACAGCTCTTTGAAAAGAGAGAGAAATATGTATTTGAAATATCAGAAGAGCTGAGATATGAATTTCCAGGTTCAAATTACACTGTGATGAACTTTATGTCAGATATTCAATCTAATAAAAATTTTGTGGCACATGAACTTATTGTATATTTCTTTTTCTCTTTCAGTCATCTGAAGTTTAGATGGTAAATTTCATTTTTTAATTCCTATGAATGTTGTCTGGTCAGTTGTAATGTTGATTGTGTGTGCATCTTCCTTATTTGCATGACTGTTTGTTTCCTTAGAAAGAATAGAAATTTGGTATTCATTTACCTCCAATTACCTCCAGATGACTCCAAATTTCACAGATATTTGAAAGTTTTTTTTTTCACCCACAACTGTTTTAGTATTCAGACATTGGATTATCTTTCTAATCTCTAGATATCAACATGGCTTTTTCCTGAAATTCTGTGAATAAAATTTGATTTGCATGTATTGATTTCTGCTTTTATATTTCTTTTCTTGATTTACTTACCTTGTTTCAATATTCCAATTTTGTTACATTTATGTCACACTTCTGATGATTTTCTATTATCAACAAAAGGCACATTATCTTTCCAAATAATCGTACTTGGCAATGCAATCAGTTACGATTTTTTGTGTTGAGTAAAGGGGAACAAATCAATCTTCCAATAATTGAAAAACATAATAATTCAAACATGGCAAGGGTCATTGGAGGATCTGATCAATATATAAAATGATGATGAACTCTTTATTTTTTCATGTCAGTATATGAGCACAAGAGATATATGTCTGGAGAATTGAACTTTCTACCAAAAGTCCAGATGCATTTCTATAGAAAAGACATATTGTGCATGTCTGATGTCACATACTTGTAACTGAATCTCCCGGATTTGGTGTTGGCAGAAATGATCGATTCCATCCCAGACAAATTTAGAACAGGTTGCAAGAGAATTTAAATCCGCTGTGGTTTTACAAATTGATTTATAATATAGACTTTGCTATTATAGACTTGGAAGCTATCATAATTCCTTTCAATAGTTCCATGTGTATATTTGACCATACATCACTTTTATATTGAATTGGTATCTTAAGTGGGTAAAGTCATTTGAATTGTTAATTGACCATCAGGTTATTCTTTCTGATATTAATACTACTTGGAATTGATGAATTATTAATGGTATGTTAATGGCTAGATACCAAAAATGGGCTACGGAAAGGAATTTGATAATGAGAAACTGCAAATGCATGCTGTAAAAAGTTTTGGAGGTTGGGCCAAATTTTTACTTTTTCAAATTTTATTTAAAGCCACATGGCAGTTTGCGCTCCAACATGCACCTAATAATATTCGCTTTTGAATTTTTTCCCGGTATTGAAATAGGTTGATAAATACCTTTCTACAAGCATTATATATCCCAGAAAGTCATAAAAAATACAACTTGGAACAAATGTATGGGCCCTCAACAAAAATGGTGCCATTTGTATTCATCGGAAACAGAATATCCATAAAAGTTATAATGCGTTATCTTCACATGAAACTATAATAAAACTTCACACACTCCTTTCTCTTCTTTTTATTCATCAAAATTATATACATGTAGCACCATAAATGTTTCATAGCGACGACGGCTCTAGATTTTCTTCCTATGGTCTGCAGCTGAAATTATTACCTGCCTGCTGTCTAAAAAAATTTGAACCGGCACAAATGAGAATACATCCAGAATACATAAATTTGTTGCATCAACAATAAGTAAATTGCACCCGGCCACAAAGGGCCTATAAGTCCTGCTTGTAGAATGTCATTGTATGTGTGTTATGTTCAAAGGCATTGCCATGAAAATTCTTGGAATTTATCGTCCATGTGTATATCGGGGAAAAAAATGTACATGTATCATACAAATATATATATATATATATATTATATGGAGTTTACTATTCCAGAGTTATTTATAGAGACAATTATTTCTTTTCATGAAGGCGTCTTTAATGAATTTTGCTAACTGATGAAACAATCCCAAAAATTATCGAAAAATAGAAGAAACGCAACTCATATTTTCAGTTCTATACCGACAAATTTCTTCGGACATCTTCTGCGTAGGTATGTTATGAGATACCTCTTACCAAATTATGTATACATAATTTTTTAGGTTTGTCCATTTAGATAGAACAGTGTTATGATAGGGTTAATCTGGCATCATGATCGACAAAATTCAGCTCTGCCCAGACTGTACAGTGTTATTATTACTTACAGGATGTCACAAGCCCAGTTCCACCAATCGACCAAGACTACTGAAGATGAATGGACTGATGATGAATCTCCAAGCATTCCTTTTTAATTATCTCTCAATTATGTTTTTGGTGAATCACTATGTCTCAATTTATAACTGATGCAAAGTACTGTGTATAATGGATAGGTGTATCCAGGTGTAACTTGTGAGGGTCTGATTAATACAGGGGATTATGTGAAATAAACTGTTTTGAGAATGAAAGAAAACTCACTTATTTACAATTGTCACTGCTGACCTTCTGATACATGTAGTAGAGTGGAAAAAATAAGGTTATTATTATCAAGCAATATTCTATTTTCATTCTTTCATCACAGATGAATCCCTAATAACAACACATATTGCTATTGGCTCAGATTAGACAATCAGACCCCGGCTTATGAATGTTATGGGCTATCAGACAGATAACCTTCTGTTGGATATATTCTGTTATGGTTGGTTTTAAGGCGCCAGAATCATCCAAATATGGATTTTAAAAATATATACCCCATTGATTGCTTTTGTTCAAACTTCAAGAATAAGTCCTGGATATGCCTGTCGAAGGGTCTGGAAGGAAGGGTATTTTATTAGTACTTTGCATTACAAGGTTGAATTGTTTTTAAACTTGTTTCATGAAAGGATATGATTTCAATATTTCTTGATGTATTCTGTTAATCAATGCCATACTGCTGATATCAAAGAAAAATCGACGCTGCTGGTATAATTGTTTTTAAACAAATACCTAATTATAAATTAATAATGAATGTTCTTATGTCAATTGTAATTATGAAAGTTGCCGACAATAACACTCTGGAATGTTTTGTGGGGTCAAACTTTATAACAATTACTCCATGTGCTACATGCAGAGATCTAATTTTTGGTTGCCAACGAATGAATAACTCAAGGTGAGAGAAACATCTAAAGACTACAGTACTGTCATGTTTTGTTTTCGAAATGACAGAATTTTCATCATCATTTTGAGGCGACAAGTTTGGTTTGAAATCAATAACATTTTGTTATAGATGATTGTTTTTTCAATAATGGCACTAAAAAAAGAAAGAGTTACAATTGATGTACAGGTATTCTATGTTGCTGTAAGAATGTGATATCTCTGAGTAAAATACATCACTGAAATATATCAAATATGGTTGTACATTTCATTAAAACAGATGTAAATTTCATTTCAAATTATGTTATTGTGTGGTTATTCAGGTAAATGCTCATTCATTTAAATGATGTGTGGGTATTATGAAGAAATTTCCCCATTTCTCATGATTTTTTGTCTGTTGCATATACATGCATGTGAATATTTGATACAGTTTTGTATTCATAGCAAAAGTTTATTATTTCAAAATTAATGAGCATCAAAGACAGTAATTTCAGAATAAATGCAACACTACACAGACTAAAATTGTCTTCAGGTAAGATGGAGTTATTTAATTAAAAAAAACACATTAAATTTGTATAGTATAAATTGTGCTCTGAAATGCTTTACAATAATTGCCTAAGGTGTATCAAACAACATAACATCTGTTACAGGGTAACAGGGAGAGACATCAGATAAGCATTAAAATAGTTGCATTTTTGGGCAAGTCACTTATGAGAAATGGGGAAATTGTCTTTTTATGACCATTTCATCTTTTCAGCATATTTCGTCTACAGGGTATGAAGTGGAAAATCCATCCAATTTACTTACTTGCCATGAAATTGTGATAACGTTAGCCATGCAAATTTACTGCTGGACCTCAGATAAACCTGTTTCATACGTGTACTATTCAATATGTTGTTGAACTATATCTAGTAATATATATGAGAAATTTTATATATGATTATACTTATTCAAATCAGTATAGAGGTTTCATGAAAATCTATTTTTGGGTATGGCTATAAATAGACATAGCAGATTTTCATTAGTCTAGAAAAGCTGTGACTCACAATTACTTTCTTCAGAATTGTGTAACGTAAGCACTGAGTTTAACATGACTGGGAACTTGCATCATAATTGGCTCTAAAATGACAGCGAGATGTCTCACATCAAAGTGAGTATTTATTGTTTTCTTCACATACATAAATAACTCAACCAAAAAAGATAGCGAATATAAAGCTATATACAGTAATGCCCTAAGTAATCGACTCCTTAACCACAGCAGAATTATGGGTAACTTTTCAGGATTTAGTCGGAAATATGGCTTGTTGCCATTCATTGGAAAGCTCTCCCCGAGAGCTTTCCGATGAATGGCAACATGCCATATTTCCGACTAAATCCTGAAAAGTTACCCATAATTATGCTGTGGTTAAGGAGTCTACTACGTAGGGCATTACTGTATATCATTTATTGCTAGCTCACCATAAATATGACTGTTGAGAATATATTAATGTTCAAGTGACTTTGTTCACCAATTTTTGAGATTGTGGAATTTTAACGCGAAAATATCCTTAAAACAAATCTGTTTCGATATTTTGTAGGGTACGAGATGAGTTTTTGGGATACCTCATTAGTCTTAATAGCTTACTGATATCATTTGAAAATATAGAACAAACTAATGTTGAAATTACCAGGCATGAAATCTTGTCTCCTTTACTTGGGATTATTCTCTATGTAATCATTGTAACAAACTTGTTGATAATAATTAGTTTGTGAAACCTCTGTACTGAATTCAACTGAATTGTGAAAATGTTCTAAACCTAGTCATTGATCATTTGTTCTCCGTCCATGCAAATACATGTGTATTCTGCATCCAATCACATATGCATTATTCAATCACTTATTGGTTAATATTCATGCAGCTGTATTTGCAAGTATATATCTATGAATCATAATTTACATATATGCAGATTGGAAAATAAACCTCAAGTGCTATTTGTTTTATTTTATACTGTTGAGATGTACAATTACTCTTTATGACACCATTTGAGGAACCATCAATTGAAATTTAATGATCTTTTGAATATTTGGTCTGGTATCTCATCTGCGGACTATGAGTTGATAATGGGATGATTTGCAGTTTACCCCAGACAGCTATTTGTTGTTGAAGGATGAAGGATCATTAATATTGGGTATAGTAAGAAATGGCAAAATTTCATTTTGTTTTAAATGTTTTCAGTTGAATTTTAGTTTTAAAATGAACAAACACCATTTTGGCCAGTATCTGTGATAAAATCGCCAGCTCCGATAACAATAGGCTCAATATAAACTTTTTCAACCAAAATTACACTATTTCAGATATTCATACAGCCTACAGAACATATGGCTAGTGAAAGTTCGATGATGAAACTGAATAAATCATTCATTTTAACTTTTGTGCTGATTTTTATAAAACGTGTGTAACTTTTGTTACAAAGGTAGCGTATATGGAGTGGCCACTAGAAAGATTTAATGGTGTGCTAAATTCTTAATGTTTCAATCCGTCCACATTACATTGTTAGTTGATTTTATAATCTTGTGATAGTTATTGTTGTATATTTTGTTTTGATTAAATCTATCTATACATTGCAAAGAAATCTGGAGTTATCGTTATTTATTACATGCCCCAATTTAAAGGGTGTTACCATATCGAGCCGCATTTAAACCCTTGGGGTGTATGTAATAAATACACTTTAGTAGTCAAATCAATCTAATGACCTTTAAAAAAATCAGCAGAATTTCTGGTGCATGATAGCAGATTGTATCCAATCTTTTTATTGATAAATTTGTGTTGTCTCATCTTTAAAGTATTCTGTGAATCCACAGAGACTTTGATTTCACTTGAGTATCGGACCAATCTGGGTTGATTGGGTATAATATATTCTAGTTGCAACTATCAAACTATAGAAGTTAAAGATAGTCTATCTCTTCCTATAACACGTTTTTTTTTTATAGTTTCCTGTGTATAAAATAATAAATATGACTCGAAGACCTCTGTCCAGAAAGGTTTTATCAATTAATATTGATTTTATTTCGAAATTTTATGGTATAATACATTCAATTAATTTGGGACATTTTACGGCTCTTGGAGCTTAGCAAACCGGAGAACTCAGATCTCTATCTGAGATCGTCTGAACGATCATGGCGACCTGTTCTAAATTTGGTAACAAACAAAAACATTATTGCATTTTATAAGAAAATAACAATATAAAATCCATATTAATTGATCGAAGTGTTTCCGGACAGATGTCTTTGACTCATATATTTACTTACTTTGTAAGTTTAAGCTATTGCCATGGTTTGGCGTCCGTGTGTCCGTCAACAATTTCCTTTGGCGCGGGCTACAGGTCGTACCTTTGTTCTGATCTTTATGAAATTTGTCATGAATGTTGACATTGACATGTAGATGGGAACGAGTCATTTTGGTGTCATTCGGCGAAAAAACATGGCCGCTGGCAGCCATCTTGGATTTCAAAATTCAATCCATTGGTGCGGGCATCAGGTCATACTGCTCGTCTGATCATCATGAAATTTGTCATGGATGTTACTATTGACATGTAGATGGGAACGAGTGATTTTGGGGTCGTTCGGCCGAAAAACATGGCCGCCAGCAGCCATCTTGGATTTTACTCTTTGCATGACTAAATCCTTTGGCGCGGGCTACAGGTCGTACCTTTGGTCTAATCTTTATGAGATATGTCATGATTGTTGACATGTAGATGGGAACGAGTCATTTTGGGGTCATTCGACCAAAAAACATGGCTGCTGGCGGCCATTTTTGATTTCAAAATTCAATCCATTGGCGCGGGCTACAGGTCTTACTGTTCGTCTGATCATCATGAAATTTGTCATGGATGTTAATATTGAGATGTAGATGGGAACGAGTCATTTTGGGGTCGTTCGGCCAAAAAACATGGCCGCCAGCAGCCATCTTGGATTTTACTCTTTGCATGACTAAATCCTTTGGCACAGGCTACAGGTCTTACCTTTGGTCAGATCATTATGAGATTTGTAAAGACTGTTGACATTGACATGTACATAGATGGGAATGAGTCATTTTGAGGTAATTCGGAAAAAAATATGGCTGCCGGTGGCCATTTTAGAATTTACTCTTTGCATGACTAAATCCTTTGGCACACCATAATCCCTGATCCGATGATTATAAAACTTGTCATGAATGTTGATATTGACATGTACATCTTGTCTTACTTAGACATTTCAATTAGCACCTTTCCTATTCCTCCATTTACTGTCAACCATTAAATTATTCCCCTACCTAAGTTGAGCTACAGTGTCATTGACACTTTCATTTAACTGAAAGGGAGAATCCATTCAGTATAGAAATGGTTAAAGATGGGTTATCTCCAGGGGTGGCACCAGAAAATCCCCGACAGGGGAGCTGTGCTCCCCGACAGGGGGGCTACACTAAATTACACCATATTGCCTGTTGGTATGTGAAATGAGCTTACATAGTGTGTGTGGCGAACCAATGAACAAAACCATATTGAAGTAATTATAGTCTCTTAGCAGATGAGATAACTCGAAGATTAAAACCCATGAATTGTTGTGACAATTCCTATATTCTAGGGAGGCCACTTGTCTTCTGTGTCAGTTCTAATTTCTAATTTCATTAGTTGCAAGTGCCAGCATGGTGTTTCACTGTCCGGGATATAGCTAACATGTGGCCATACTGTATGTACTCAATGGTTCTATAGACCAATGTGGCCATTGTTACGAATGCCAGAGTAGCCAGCAATGATAAAGCACACATGTTTCAATAGATTTTCATTACTACTAAAACGCTGATGGTGTAACAATACAGGGGAATACCCCCCCCCCCCCCCCCCCCCCCCCCCCCCCCCCCCCCCCCCGGATTTAATGGGAACATGCGTGCCATGAATATTTTGTGTGGGATAAATTCTGCTGTATGTTCTCTCTCTGACACTTTCCCACACTGACAGTCTGTACATGATTACTTCATCTTATACACACAACCGACTTACATATAGAAAATCCCTGACAAGTCCTCCCCGACGAGGGGGCTAGAGCTCCCCGACAAGGGGGCTGTAGCCCCCCACTGGCGCCACCCCCTGGTTATCTCTTCCCAGGAAGTTTTATATGGATTCCGGGGTATAAAATAATAGATATGAATGAAGGAAAACTGTCTGGTTTCTATCAAGTAATATCAATTTTATTTAGAACTCCTTTATATCACATCAATGGGGCAGTTTTATGGGCTATTTTTAGAACAAAAATCTGCACGAAAACGTTCTGAGCATACCAAGAAGGACAACTGTCTCTTGTTAGCAGCCTCAATCACGACAAATTGTATTTCAACTATAGATTTACCACGATCTTGCGACAAAATAGAACACTTTGTCAAGCCTTTGTATACAAATAATATACACAGTCTGCGGTGTACAAATAATATACACAGTCTGCGGTGTACAAATAATATACACAGTCTGCGGTGTACAAATAATATGCACAGTCTGCGGTGTACAAATAATATACACAGTCTGTGGTGTACAAATAATATACACAGTCTGCGGTGTACAAATAATATACACAGTCTATTATTTGTATACAAATAATATACAGTCTGCAGTTTTATCTGTATTATATTCACAAAATAGCTACTTATAGTCGTGAAATCAGAATTTATAAAAAGAATGTTGTTGTAATTGCGGCCCGGAAGAGATAGACCATCTTTTAGGCGATAAATATCTTTAACTTTGTATCATTTAACTCTATATTATTGTTACTATTTTCACCCCTAGATTAAAATAACACCCAGGATCAGCCACACATACCTGTAACTTGTGTTACCATGGTATTGCTATGGTTATATAGATGGTGGGAACAGTCAGATGATTGCATGGTGCCAAACCAACACGTTTATAGATATTGGCCAATGTCAAGCGAAACTTGTAAATGATAGTCAGATGGCAGAACAAGCAGCCACAATGTGACTAGTGATACAGTAATGCCCTAAGTAATCGACTCCTTAACCACAATGTGACTAGTGATACAGTAATGCCCTAAGTAATCGACTCCTTAACCACAGCAGAATTATGGGTAACTTTTCAGGATTTAGTCGGAAATATGGCTTGTTGCCATTCATCGGAAAGCTCTCGCGCAGCAAAAGAATATTCAAATTTTGAGATCAAAATGACCACCTACAGTACTAATATTTCTTAATTTATGCTTAGGCCAGAAAAAATATATAACTGTGTTTCTGGTGACATGCAAGAACAAAATGGGCAGGGGGGGGGGGGGGGGGTTGGGGGGTTGCTTTTCGTTTCGTAATATTTTATTTTATCATTTTATTTTCAACTTTGCTCAAAATAAATCTGAATACCCCCCCCCCCCCCCCCCCCCCCCCCCAGACTGCTTCTCCTTGTTTTTAATGTGCTATAAAATAATAAAACTAAGTACATAATATTATTAGTATAGTGTAATAATAATTTATTGTTTTATTGAATAAAACATGAAAATAAGTTTAATTCGGCTTGTACCTATTTGAAGTGTGGTATAATTTCCGGTTTACAATCTAACAGTACACGTGATGTGTCCACTTTACATGGAAAGGAATCGTTTATATGGAAAATAAAATCAGATGCATACTAATTTTGAAAACCAATAAATTTAAACGGTCAGGGGCACCGGAAGAGGGGCAGGCAGGCCACCAGAAACACAGGTTTTTTTTTTTATTTTTGGCCTTAATGAGGGATATTACTTCCCAAAACTGAACAGTAATTCCCTACGTCACTTTTAAATCGCTTTCATATTGTTAGATTTGCTTAACCTGGGTAACTCGATCACAATTTTGGGAACCTGGGTAACTTAATCACAATTTTGGAAACCTGGGTAACTTTATCACAATTTTGGGAACCTGGGTCACTTTGTCATAAATGAAAATGTCAATGACACTGTAGCTCAACTTGGGGAAGGAGTTATAAGCTTTTGCTGAGCAATGAATAGAAAGATAAAAAAGAAGGAAAGCAAATTACAGTATTCTTGCAGAAGAAATTATTTTCATTTCAAACATTTTATCAATAAATGTGGGCTGCAGGGTGTGCTGATGGATTCAAATTTTAAATCCAATTTTCGCTGCTGGCAGCCATGTTTTATAACGAATTTCGGAAATAATTGATGGCTCCAATCTAGAGGTCACCCCGAAGAACCATATGAAGTTTGGTGACTGATTGGATGAGGGATATGGTCTGTATGGTGTGTCGAAGGATTTAGTCATGCAAAGAGTAAAATCCAAGATGGCCACTGGTAGGCATGGTTTTACAACGAATTTCTGAAATAATTGATGGCTCCGATCTAGAGGTAACCCTGACGACCCATATGAAGTTTGGTGACGATCAGGTGTGGCCTGCAGTGTGTGCCGAAGGATTTAGTCATGCAAAGAGTAAAACCCAAGATGGCCACTGACAGCCATGTTTTTTTTATTGAATTTCGGAAAAAAATTATGACTTCCATATAGAAGTCACCCTGAAAATCCACATAAAGTTTGGTAATGATCGGAATGTGGTCTGTAGGGTGTGCTAAAGGATTTAGTCATGCAAGATGGCTGCAGGCAGCTATGTTTTTCATCGAATTTTTTTCAAATTCGATGGCTGAGCCCATCTAGATGTGATCCTAAACATGCCTGCAATTTTTCAAAACAATTCTCCAATAAATGGGGGCTGATGGCTACATGCTGGCGCCCATGTTTTAAAACAAATTTCGAAAAAAAATTATGGCTCCCGTTTAAAGGTCACCCCGAAGATCCCTATGAAGTTTGGTGATGATCCGACATGAGAGATGTGACATGTAGGTGTGATGTCAGTCTGGAGTAAACTACATACCCACATATAAAAATAGTATCATTATGAATCTGAGTGTATGTTTACTTAGACTGGTGTGATGTGACCTGTGCCACAGGATTTAGTCATACAAAGAGTAAAATCCAAGATGGCTGTTGGCGGCCATGTTTTTCAAGAAATTCGGAAAAATTTGATGGCTAGTGGTCACCCGAAAGATTCATCCTGAAATTTAAACGAAATAATATACTGATGACAATTATACAAATGTGTACTAATATGACTACTACATTAATATTGGAGTCTTGGATATTGTGATGGCTGATTGTATAGTCCCGATAATTACAGTTATATACCTAAGTACAACTACTATTGGATTAATGTGACTGTCTTGTGTATGTACTATGTAATGTGGTTTGCATGCTTCTCCGATAATTATAACTGTGAAAAACAATAGAATACTCGATTCGATATCCATCCAACAGACTCGTGTGACAACTGCAGTCACCATTTGACTTTCGGCAGCACATGATGATCGCTACACTGTTGAAAACGATTTGTCTTAAGTCTGCGACATAAAGCAGGCGGCCGGAAATCGCGACATCAAAGCAGGCGGGCGACCCACACTGGCGCTTTCATCATAAGGAAAGTGACATGTACAAAGTACATCTATACATTGTTTTCGTAGCATCAAACGTTTAATAGATATTAACCACTTGAATGCGTCAATATACTACGTTGCTAATTGATATGACGCAAATACGCAATAATATTCGCGATAGTTTATTATAACTGAAGTAAAATAGTGGACCGGACGGAGAGTACCGGGCCGCGGTGGCAAAAAGCGGTCCGGTCCGGTCCAGTCCACGCACTTGGCACGCAGTGACACCCGGTTCCGGACCGGACCGGTCCGGTCCGCATCACTAATGTGGAGGGTGATCAGAAAACACCCCGCAAACCTAATGTTCTATTAATGTTTCAAGATTGATTCGACCACAGTTAATTTTTTACCATATATGGGACCTCTATACCATATTCCATTATATATTCCACATATTGCAATCCGCCAATATTTCCACCAACCAGTCAGCGCTGCATGCACAAACAGGGTCCCGCATGCAGGCAATGAAAATTTCTTGGACCCGTGGCCGATTTCGGTCATTAAGTTGTATATGTAGGCCGAACCTGACCCAAAAATATCCGTCCTCGCGAAATAACCCGACGCGATCCACGATTACTGACCAAATGGACCCTATATAGTTATGTGGCATCAATACACATGCCCCTCACTATGGGCATAATAATGCCAGTTCTAGACTCCTTGAAATATTGAGTCAAACAATGGCGTCGTAATGTAGGCCTATATTTAACATCGCAAACTGAAACAAACAAAAAAACCAAATACTCCGAAATCCCGACTATGCAATCCAATATTGCCACCAGCCAAAACAAAAATTATTTCTCTGGCCCTTGACCAACTTCGGTGAAACAGAAATGACACATGGTGTCCTCGCGAATTATTCTACAGCCATACGACCCAAGATGGCCAGCGTTGGGCGAATAGGGTCCATATAAATTATTATAATGACCCTAAAAAATAGGACCTATAATATATGCCATGCACCCCTTTGAGCGGACGAACTAAGTGGGTTAATTGTAGGTTGGCCAACCCCCAGGAAACACCGAACCCCCGACCGCCGACTAGCACTGCACGGTTGTTGCGAGAGGACTACCGAATACTGAACTCGTGATTTATAGGTGCAGCCCTGCTGCCCTGGGCTTGTAATGCACACATCTGCAAGCACCACCCTATATTCCCACGCAACTGCTTTACGATATGATGGGATATATATAGCTCTATACTATAGGGCATACTATATATACCATGTAACGTAAAGCATGCAGGTACTCATACAGGGATGGTGCATAAGGATCCATAAAGGCAGTGCGGGTGGGAGTGCGGAGCGCGTTATCCAGAGTTGTGATTAGTTCTTGGAACAGGGGGCGCTATAGGGAGGCAAAAAGATCGATAATCCTGTGAAATACCCCGGAATCCCGATCGTGATTTGAGATCATTTGACACTGCCCTATATAATATAGGCCCTATTTATAAGCCATTTAAGATCGATACTAAACGCATGGAGATGGGCCTACATGCATGCGTAGGCCTATATATAGGCCTAAGCCCACACGTGGTCTGAAACCGTACCGTTGTCTATTCCACTGTATTATCTTGGGACTTTGGTAACTATATACCATGTTCAACGTAATGTGACGTAATATCCGGACGTAAACCAGAAACAACATCACCAGCGAAACCTTCGAGAGTCGCGTCTGGAAAAAAAACGGGTTTCTTTTACTGATAGTTTCGAACACCGAAGATATGCCTAGCTCAAACCAAGTCATTCAATTTGACGAGAATATGTTGATGCCTCATGATCCAGGAAAGTTAATGGCGTCGAGGCCCAGTTCGGCCAAACCACTCAGCAGAGCTGCATCTGCGGTAAGCATGATTTACTACGACAAAAAATTCATACCAAAACGAAGACTCGTTGATCGAAGATCGACGGTGACTTTCAGCACAGAACATTCGCCAGCAGACATCAAGTTAGCTAGGTTGCAGTCCATATTTGATGAGGCAGAGAGAAATGGCGAACCCGGACTCAGTCCAGAAGACTTCCAATCAGCTTACAGATGTACAATGGACTCACACGCAACGGACGACGATATCGATACCTTATTCATGAAAATTGACGCCAATTGTGATGGCACGGTGGAATGGGAAGAATTTGTTACCTACAGTTTATTGGAATATCAAGAAAAGACAGTTATGCTTGATATGTTGAAGGAAAAGCCATTTCCCACTGAAGCAAGGCCTGTTAAAAGCCGGCACCACGATATAATTGTAAAAATTACATTCTTCCCCAATGTTCCAAAACGCCCAACCGGTTCGTCCCAGCCGATCGACTTCCATCATGGTCGATATGTATCACTTAGCAAAGATGGCCTTCTTGCTTTCTGGACAATGGAGATGAGACCATTGAGATCATACAGTGTTGAACAGCAAGACAGAGCAACTCAACCATGGCTGACCGACATGGCCTGTATGTACAACATGAACATGCTTGCAGTTGCATCAACAGACCGCGATATCACAATATACGATTTGGCAAACGATAATTTTGTGAAGAAAATATTCATCGCCGGATTGGAGAACTGCATCACGTGTATGGCCTATTTCGTTTATCCTCGCGACACAAACAGATCTGTCATGCTATGGGGTGACACCGGTGGTAATGTTTATGCCATCACATTCGACAGAGTTTTTCGCAAAGGACCATTCGGACCCGTCAGCAGCAAAGGTAATAGGTACAAACGAATAAGCCTAGCTGAAATTTTACGTGGTCTTTACAAAGGAGTCACTGCCTTCAAAATACTCGGAATACACGACGACTGGGTATGCAGTGTGAAATTCATTCACGAATTAGACATGTTTATGTCATGTTCTCAGAACAGTGAAACCGCCATGTATCTCGGCGATTTGGATGGCAAAAAGACCAAAGCTAATTTCAAGGTGAACAAAGGAGTCTTGTGTTTCGATTATTGTCCACACCACAACGTCATTGCAACCGGAGGTATGGACTATTTTGTTCGAGTTTGGAACCCATATGTAAACAGTAAGTGCATTGTTTTGTTAAAGGGGCATAGCAAACCTATCACTAATGTTTTTCTCAATGGAAAGAAACACCAAATAATCAGTATTGACAGAGGAAAGTCTCTCCGAGTTTTTGATCTCAGGGACCAGGCTTGTTTGCAGAACATAAGTGGTCGCACAATAAAGATGGGCCCGCTTCCTATAACAACAGTGTCTTTCAATCCGACATCACAAATGCTGATTCTTGGGACAAATCAAATTACTGTTCTTCAAAAGAAAATTGCCGAGGACGAAATCAAAATGAGAGCCGACATCGTGTCACACGACAAACCAGTGTTTCGAGCTCTGTATAACCAGCTGTTCGATTTTGTTGTCAGCGCGTGCGAGGACTCCGTTGTCAGCATTTGGAATGTCAAGAACGGAGAGAAAATCATCCAGTTTGCGAACGCGCACAAAATTGTGGAAAACGGCGTTGAAATTCCTATAGAAATTACAGCAATGTCATTCGACCTTAATGGAAGAAGGTTGGTAACTGGCGCCAAGAATGGAACAGTGAAAGTTTGGAACTTCAACAACGGCGCGTGTCTTCGAGAGTATGACACCGGCCACGGACTTGAAATCACGGGTATCGTATGTACGAAACGGAGAATTTACGTCACTGGTTGGCATAGGCATGTCATAGTTTTTCCAGACGGCGGGGACTTGGACGAGACTCGGGTATGGTCAATAGTCCACAAGGAAGATGTTCTTTGTATGGCATATCTAAATCCTAATGTCATTGCCACGGGTTCGTATGATGGATTCATAAATGTGTGGTCAAGGGATACCGGCCAAGTGCTCTGCACGTTCAATGCACACAAGAGTTGTAAGGCGTTGAATGAGATTACCGCTTCCAAACTCGAAGCTGAGAAAGGCGCCGCATATCTTTCTGGAAATGGAGAAAACAAGACGAAATCACAAACCGAATCAGAAATACGCACAGAGGAACAGTCGACATCGCCAACGGCAAAGGAATTAGAGGAAGCGAGGGTTTCATCCATAACAAAGACCAAGGCCAAAGTTAAAGCTCGAGCTTTAGGATTTGGTTTTCTGGGAGCATTGAAGGGTGGGGGTATGAAAACGACGAGTGAGTCTTCTAGCAGTTCAGATATGGATAAATCAGTTTTCGAACATCCTTTGTTACCTGCGCTGGTTAAAACGAAATCAGCTATGGAATGTTCACAACAAGATAAGGTGTACACGCGCCAAGAGTATGACGACGTGTGCAAAACGTTTGAAGCAGCTATTGAAAAGATTATTTTCCTAGAGACCCGGGAGTTCATGGAAAGGGAAACAGCTTGTTTGGTGACTGCTGGTGCTGAGGGATGGGTTCGGGCGTGGTCAACGCACCATCAAGGAGGTCTACTTGGACAATTCAACGCTGCCCACATTCTAGGTATATATATATGTTCAATTTACGACTGAATATATAATTATGTTGGAAATGGTGTGTCCATAGTGAAGTGTCGTTTATGACTAGTATTGCAAACGAGATTAAAGGTACTCAATCCGATTAAACACCCCTAAATTACTATTTCTTTGGCGTCAGGGGTAAAATATATTTGATTTGAGTCGAGAAGCCCATCCACCAAAGCTCTAGAGTTATTAGATATTGATTTTTTAAGTTTGTAATTTTCTCGAGATGTGTACTAATAATTTCCACAGAAACACTTATTCAAACAGACAAAGATGGACAACTCTAAAATCAAGTGTATTAATAACGCAATTTTGACTGAGACCATCCTTTTGACGGCGTGTTTCTGGGCCAGAAATAATAGAAATAACAAAACTTCAAAAATTGATATCTGATCACTCTGAGCGTTGATAGGTAGGTTCCTCGACTCGAATCAATTATTTTTTATACCCGAAGCCAAAGAAATAGTAATATATGAGGGCCTGATCGGATTGAGTACCTTTAACATTATAAACTTCAATATCGGCATTTGAGATTCGGAATATTTGAAACTATCCCCAAATATTCAAAGAAGACCTAACAGTGAAATCACTTGGTGAGAGATGTAAATTGGTAGGTGTCCTATATCCAAGCTTCCTATTGAACTTTCTCTAAATAAACATATTGGCTCCTCTTCCAAATGGTATATAATATGGAATATGTTGTGTATATCAGGGACATGACTAGATAATTCAAATTGGGAGAAGTCACTTCTCCCTATTAGATTATCAGGGGAGATGGACTGTTACCAAGGAGAAGTCATAAAGGCTGGGGTTCAATTTACACCGTAGCGTGACCTATCTTTGATTCAATAAGTATTATGCAATACAATAGCTTATTTAAAAACCATTGTAAAGAAGAATTTCACCTATAATAGTCAATAAATACACTTCAAATATGTTGTTTTAAAATATGCAAATTGGTATATATGAGAGAGAAGTCACTTCTCCGTAGGACAAAAATCGGGAGAAGTGGCACATTTTAGGGAGAAGATGTCTCCCATTTCGCCCTCTTGGCTGGTAACCAGATGTTTGTCATGACTCATGTTTTAGTATGAGATACAAGTATAAATCTGTATTTAAAAATCTTCTAACTATTATTCAGACAGAGACGGAGACCACATCTTTAAGGATATGTCCTAATTAAATTGACTTATCCCTAAAGTATTTAGGACTGGCTTTAATTCATTTCAATCTGTGGAGATAAATATATACATATATATTCCACCAGAATACGGAGAAGTTGTGGCCTCGGAGTGTCCACCAAGTGATCAGAGATTTTCAGATTCACCCCAAAAATTTCCACCATTATTTACCCCAGATTAATAGATAGTTATTTCCCTTCCATTGAGAATAATAAACTGGCAGTATCGAAATTAAGTTGACAACACACGTCGGTACCTTGCCAAAACAACATGCATATTCAGTTTATTCGACCTGATAAGTTGACAATACAATGTTTTGGACCTTCCTGGATCTTTCAAATGGTACCGTATATAATATGAAATATGTTATATATAATAATGTGAACTGGTGATTCGAAAATTAAGTGGGCCTTTAGAGATTTTCAATTGAACACACAGTGACAGAAAACTAAATTATTGTAAAAAAGCAGCACAAATTTGTTTTCCCAGATTCTAGTTGTGTGGGCAGGTGTGGCGGGAAATAAAAAAAAATCTTTTTCTGGTGACAGAAGCTTAGAACTGCATGTTAGCTGGTGTCTTCATTCAAAAGTCTTTTGTTGTATATTCTCATAGATCTATGCAAAACGTTCAGGCAGGAAATGACCACAATGAATGTTTCCCAATAATTCCCGCTACTTTGGTGGCACGTACTCTGTAATTTTCACAAAAGACTGCCAAAACTGATCTCTTGTGGAACCCCAAATATTTTTGAGATATTGCCAAATATACAGATCTATACATCTCTAAATATTTAAATATAATTACATGTACCGGTACCATAATTATTCAGGGTTACCACCAATTCATGACCGCTCAATTTTTCGAATGCCAAGATCACATATACAACATATTCCATATTATATACCAATTGGAAGAGGAACCAAAATATATATATACTAGCAGGTGACCCGACTTCGTCCGGGCTTTGACCTTGTATTGACCATTTTGAAGGTCAAGGTCAGGTCGGGGTTACGATTTGACCCGTCGAAAACACTCACCCGACCAAAGTATCCCTAGGTATCAAATTTCGTCAAAATCCGTTAATTTTTTAATTTAATTTGAGTTAATTCTGCCTTTTTAATCAAGAGAAATGATGGTACCCGTCCCGTGATGGTACCCGTCCCTAAAAGAGGTAAGTTTGTGGGTCCTCGGGCAGCCTCGGGCGGAAAAACTTACCCGATGAAAATCTCCCCCGTTCCTTGGAACCCCTATAAGTACGAAGACAGAAATAAGAATCACACAACACGCTCATGTCTGGATACAGACACACTCACGTCTGGCCCCAGACATAAGAATCACATTACACGCATACGCTCTATCAACGACACTGCGGATACGAAAGCTCTTTAACTATCAACGCGATTAACCCCAGTGCCAATGACGGTCATTTTGGTGACTGGGAATGGAGAAGGAGTGCTCTGACGTTCTCAGAAGCGGTGCGATGACACTTCATGTGGGATTTTACCCTTAGATAGGAAGTTTGGGCTCAATCCGTCTGTCAGTTTTCCCGGCCATAGCTAACAGACAAACAGACAGACGTCCCAAAATATATAGTAGATATATTCAACCAGAATACGGAACAGATGTGGCCTAGGAGTGACCACCAAGTGATAGAGATTCGAAAATTAAGTGGGCCAAACAATATTGTGTATCTTCAAATTATTTGAAAATATCTCGTAATATTTAAAGATGTCCAAATTAATATTTGGTGATATTTTCTAACAAGCACTTGACAATATCTTTGCATATTTGAAAAAGATAAAAGATTGAACGATAGCTCTAAATAAATTTGAGAATTCTAAAAAATATAAATTATCACAATCTGATTTACTCATTCATAAATGGATTTTAAGATATGAATACTTTGAAAATACTCTCTTCAAAGAGTAAAAGATGCATAATACAAATTAACGCTCCCAAATGACTACTAGTATTTATTTGGCTTCGGGGGTAAAACATATTTGATTCCAATCGAGGAACCCACCCATCAAAGCTCAGAGTGATCAGATATTGATTATTTAAATTTGTTATTTCCCGAGATATGTAACTTTTGGCAGCCTGGCAAATAATTGTCAAGCCAACGGTCTCGGACCAAATTGCAGATGAAGATGGATAACTCTAAAATCAAGTGGCTTTGGTGTTAGATATTTGACAATCCGGCCAAATTTCGTTGAACAAAATGTTGATAAATAACACATTTTGGGAAATTTTATACTACTGTTGACTGCATTATTTTTTGAGCAATTAATTGATTCTGATAACTGAAGCGGCATTTCAAAAAATGTTGTTGTTGGAATCTGATGATATGGGGACCATCAAATTGGATTGAGTACTTTTAACCTCTTCGCTGCTAAATGACGTTATGACGTCGTGTGCTGGACTGTTGACGTTATTGGCATTTTCCAATGGGAAAATATAGCGGGAATGTCAAATGAACCATAAAAGTGACTCAGCTGAAAGGCTTTTATTGTTCACAATCGTGGAACATCATACACTGTTTGAAACGTCGAGATACAGTTATTCCGATGCACTAATATCTCAGTTCCAGTTATGTATGATGGCCTACTTCTAGTGTGCTGAAGTAGGTCCGTAGTACCTACGGACCATATAGCACACGGCGTGCACTTTTACGTCCGTAATAGATACGGACGTCATAGCAGCGAAGAGGTTAAGAGATCTCGCTCTCTTAACATATTTAACACCTTAAACTGAGTAATACACCTTCTCAAATCTGATTCAAAATTTTTCTACAAATTAAATTTGACAAGCTCTCTAGATACATCCATATTTGGAGATAATTTAGATGACCTGAATATTTTTATTTGAAGATATTTTAAATATTTGGAGATATATTTGAAGATGTATTAAAATCATTTGAAGATACATAATTTATAAATTTTAAGAATATCTCACAAAATATTCAGGGTATATATATATGCCCTGTCACTAACTCACAGCCATAATTATTGGATCCACCAGGCCCGGTTCCGTGGTTTTAGTGCTACAGGTCAAAGTTCTGGAGTAGCATTCCATATATGGAAGACATGAATTATTCATGACTTCCATATATGGAAATGTTACTTCAGAACTTTGACCTGTAGCAAAAAAACCATGGAACCAGAGCTGGATGAATCTCTGAAACCACGGATCGGAGCTGGATGAATCCAATACGGCCGCGACTTAGTAATCTCGCTTACTATTCAAATATTTGGAGATATCTTAAAGGTACTCAATCCGATTCGATGGTCCCCATATCATCATATCCCAACAACAACAACATTTTTTGAAATGCCGCTTCAGTTATCAGAATCAGATAATTGCCCAAAAATAATACTAACCACCGTCAACAGTGACGGTCAACTATAGTATAAAATAGTACCGTGTATAAAATATTTGGTTCAATGAAATTTTGCCGGTTTGTCAAATATCTGACACAAAAAAGCCACTTGATTTTAGTGTTATCCATCTTCATCTGCAATTTGGTCCGAGACCGTCTTCTCGACGACTGCTTACTGGGCCACTTAAAATTATCGGTGGTGAAAAATAATCGATTCAAACATTGATATCTGATTACTCTGAGCTTTGATGGGTGGGTTCCTTAACTGGAATCAAATATTTTTTACCCCGAAGTCAAGGAAATAGTACTGTCAGTTGCCTACTAGTAATAATCGTAATGGCCTAATAATAGTGATGGGTGGGGATATAGGATAAAAATTAATAACAGTGATGGCAATTTCACTCTATGTCCCAATGCCAAATAATAGTGATCGTTGGGAATTATCTCCAAAATTAATTATCGTGCTGACACAATTATTAGGCACATGAGAGTAATTTGGGAGTGTTAATTTGGATTATGCATCTTTAAAAATTATTTGAAATAATTATAATGACAGATATGTTAAACAATCTAGCTCTTGATAGATATATTGAAATATTTTAGTTTAATTAAGAGTTTTTATTAATTTAGTCTAACAATGAGATTATTTTTAATTTATTAAATATATTTATATTCTAGGGGAAGGCGTTTTCAGTCTCGCAACAGATGAGAACAACAAATACCTGATAACGGCCGACACGTCTGGTTATGTAAAAGTTTGGTGTTTCATAGATTACTGCACCAAGAATCAAATGACGCTCGTCGAGAAACAGAAACACATTACACAGCTTAAAACTCGATTTCCTTATCTAAGGATAGTCTCTCACAACAATCCAAATTCTAACGTTTCGGAGACAAATTTCAAAAGGGCAGCCCAATCTAGCAGACCAGCACCGATGACGAGTGATCCAGATAGAACTCTTAAAATACCCCTTCTGCTCAACTCTTTCCGCGCTCATATAAGGACTATAAACAATGTTGATTTTTGTAATGGTAGAGATTTGATTGTGACAGCCAGTGCTGATTGTTCAGTGCGATTATGGACTATATGTGGGAGATATGTGGGGACCTTCGGTGACATATGGAAGAATATTCCACGGGAACTAAAACGGAAAGATCTACATCAGGACCCCCCGCCTGAACTACGACGAACTGGATCGGCTAGGACGTTGAAGGTGTTGAATGCTGGGAACTTGCCACACTGGCGGACTGCTTTCAAGGCGATCAAACACAGAGGGTATGAGCAATTGAAAGCACAATTTGCCCATCTGCAGCCACAGGAAGAAAAGAAGACAAATGAAATGCCTGTGGGAGATGCTGCGTCGGATACCACACATGACCATAGTAATATCCTCGGAAGGTCATACCAGAGGAAAACCAGGCACAGATTACGTCCCAGACTTCCCAAGATAATAGAAACTCCTGGTTCAGTAAGTTCACCTGCTGGTTAACAGCAGGGTGTTAGCCAGTAAGTTACTGAAAATATGGCATCCAAAACCATTGCCCAGGGATATAGCCAACACAATATACATCACTAGGGACATAGAGAGTACCCCCCACCCCTTCTCTGTAAAGAGCCACAAGGTGCTCACAGTGGGCCGGTAAACGTGCAAATTTTTTTAAATTCTGTAAAAACATCACCACTAAGAAGAACATTGAGAAATAGATAAAATTTTGTTCTTATATAATTCATTATTGCTAGTTCTCCAATAATGAAATTTCACGTGTTGAAACCATTGTTATGTAAACAAAATTGTTACAGTGATTTGTTTCTACTAGTCGTGTTGTAAGTTAAAATAGTCTATTCTCAATACGATTTTCAGAATATTTTTCAATGAAATATGACCTTTTCCAATGTTTATCATCAAGTTTTGATTACACTTTTGGTATCTTATTGGACTATAGTTGGACTTTTATCAACCATTCCACTGTACAGTAATGTTTATATAACAACGGTTTTGACATGAAAAATTTCATTATTGGAGTTACCAATATTTAAAATAAGAACAAAGAAACCTAATTTTTCATGTACTTGTTGATGATAGATGTTTTATAGACTAAACTATGTTATTTTGCATTTATAAACCCATTTTGATGGCCTTGAGTTCGTTTCTAAAATTTGAAATTTAACTTTCAAACTAAAGCCTTCCAAAACATACTTATATTTCAATCCTTTCAAAACATACTTATATTTTTAATCTTTAATTCCTAATAAAAATATGCAAATTTCCAAGAATAAATTGAAGTATACATACTTTTCAATTTCAAACAAGGTTGATATTGACTAAAATCTATAACCAGTCTAAAATAGTCAGATGTTGATTAGTGGCACCAATATTTAAATCAGATCTGCATCTCCACCAGTCCAAATTGAAATCCGACTGTATATATACTCCATTCACTATCATACCCCGAATTAATATGTAATGATGGACTATCGGATTTTCAATTCGAACTGCATGTCCATTTATTTTAATTCCCAATCCAAAGAAAGGTGGATGGTTGGCTGGCTGAGCTAACAGAAAATTTATTCAAGTTGAATTAAATTTAGCGAATTATTTATAAGTAGATAGAGGTTACAGGTTGGTGAATTTTATTGCTGGGGACTTCATTGTTCCTTCCATTGACACAAGCCTGAGTTTAGTGTGCCTGTCATTTGCAGAATGAGGTCCCCAGAGGGTGAATTTAGTGACGCTATCCCACATAGCGGGCTAGGATCACTAAATTCACCCTCTGGGAACCTGATTCTGCATGGCCTCATCTGCTATGGGAGACAGACTCAGATTGAAAGTTCCCAAATGGTGAATATTGTGATGTGATATTTGGGAACCTAGATTATGTAATGTGTCGTCGACCAATTTGGGGATATGGAGAAACTAAACTAAAAAAGAAATAGAATCTATGTGAAGAAATTTCTATAGAAATTTGATAATAAAGAAACTTTCCAGAGAAGATGAGGCGAAAGCAGAATGAGGTCCCCAGAAGGTAAATTTAGTGATGCTAGCCTGCTATGCGGGATAGCATCACTAATTTTGACCCTCTGGGGACCTCATTCTGCAAATGACAGGCACAATAAACTCAGGCTTGTATTGACACAATATTGCAAAGAACTGTATTTAAAGATGCTCTATCGCTTCCTGGCACCAATTTCTACAATAACGACAACATTTCTAGGAAACTCATTCTGAAGGCATCTTAGCACTGAGCCCAAACAAACACACGGTGTTACAAATATTTTACATAAAAGTGTTTTAAAAGATAAATTTCCATTCAAAATTCCAGTTGACAGATTTCCCCGATTCATAATTATTAATTACACTCCCGAATCTATACAAAAAGTTCAGGAAAGAGATACACTATCTTTAACCATTCGATATATAGACAGAACACAATGCACATCTTAATTGAGAATCTTTTAACGAATGAGATGCAGATGGCGCAAGGATATGTTTCGTGACAGTGTAACTTGAGTGAAATGTAACTATGCAGTGGCCGCAACGAGTTTGATAAAAGATTAGGAGATTATGATGCAAGTTGTGCTCTGTATTTATTCTACACCATTGTGTCAGATAAATTCAATCCACGACAGTCACATTCATTGATACTATAGCTACATTTAATGTGATTTAAGTCTGATGAACAACCAGTTAATAAATCGAGACATCACCTGACGTGGATCGTTGACGTAATATAAGTCATCTTGCTTGGCGATGTCAAAAAAAAATAGTTCCGACTTGTATTCTTCTAGAGTCATACTATAATATGTATCCAATGGCTGGATTCCATTGAATACATGTGCCTTACGTCAATCGGTGTGGAATAAAGAACTTTATACTAGACTGTTTACTGAATTTATTATCTGAGCACCCTACAAATGAATGCATGAAATAATCTATTTAACTCATTTGCTTTTATTCCAGATGGCAGTGTTCAGGACACTACCATTTGCTGAGCTCACACCACTGGAATGTCTGCACAATCCTAAAGTCCTTGATGAGATTCGAAATAGGAGGCTCATCAAGAGAGCTCAAACAGCATATGCGGGTAAAACTGCCAAAGCCAAAGCAAGCTTGACTGATGCCGTTGAATTGTACACAAAACTTATTCAGAAACCCACAATTTGTTCCACCACGAAGGCAGCACCTGCAGACCAAATGAAGAATTGTGTCACAAAACTGGACACTAAAGTTGTAGGTGGTCCCATCATGCCACCAGATGATAAGCAGTCTCGACGGAAGAGAAGAGCTATGAGACGTGACAAGGTTATGACAAAACCAAAACTTAAGTAAACATTCAAAACTTGATGGTTTGATTTCTCCATTGTGTCAGATTTTGGTCAAATTCACATGTTTCATTGATTAGGAAGGTACCTAGGATCTCTGATACTCGCTTAACCCTTTCTATACTGAATGGATTACCACATTTACCTATAAAAGTAGACATTGGAATTGTCTATTATTTATTTGGAGGGGTTATCAGAAAATATAGGCTTGCAGACATAATAATAAAAGTTAAATAAATTCCTATTCATTGGTGGGAAATGTTTAGATAATAAGTTCAACAAATGACCTACAGTAATGCCCTAAATAATCGACTCCTTAACCACAGCAGAATTATGGGCAACAAGCCATATTTCCGACTAAATCCTGAAAAATTACCCATAATTCTGCTGTGGTTAACGAGTCGATTATTTAGGGCATTACTGTATGTAGTCCCTTTTATTGGAGGGAAATGTGGTCGTTTATTGAACTTATTATCTGAACATTTCATAAGGGAAATTTCTTTACTAAATACTCATTGTTCAGATAAGATGGGTCGTTTGTTGAATTTTTTATCTAACCTATGAATATGAATCCTACTGCACTTGTTTTATATGTTTGTCGGTCTGCTTATATTTCCTGAAAACCCCTGCAGATGAATAATAGATGAGCCAATATATATACTTTTATAACTGAATGGGAAAATCCATGCAGTACAGAAAGGGTCAATAAACAGGAAAACTTATATCTAAACTAGTAGGGTATTTTCACCCCTTTAACTCTTTCGATGCCAAGCTCGCATAAATGCGAGTTACCCAGTCGCTGCCAAATACGCATTTATGCGAGTTCGGGGTTCACCTGGTTTACGGGTCGTAATTATATTGTTTTGTTGCATCACAACGGGGGTTCATTTATTTTTTATGTAGAGTGCTGGTGTGCGCTGACAATTTAGAAGAAAGGTCAGTCAAAGTCATGCTACTCCTGAAGTTCTATGAGTACAGTCCGAGCCAGAATATACCATTGACAAATTAACTTTTGGTGGGATGCGATATATGAGTGGAAAATAAACAGCATAATTGACTTGGCGTCCTCCTTTCTGCTGATCAGTTTAGCGTCCAAAAATACTGTCGGAATGAGGTCGGTGAAAAATACGGAATAGTAGCCGGAATATGATTAACTGGTGAAGCATTAATTAATGGGATAGAACACTACAACAAAAAACAAACATTTAATCATATATGAATTGAAAAAAATTACCGAAAAACATAAATTAAAGCAAATCCAAGATGGCCGCCAATGGCACGTGACCCTATGACCTTGAATGGGTCTCCACGTCGGGGCAGGTGATAGGTCATTGTCATATATACCCACATGTGAAGTTTCAACTAAACACACCGATAATTACCCAATAGTCATTGCATTACCCACATATACATAAAATACTTGTATTTACACCCAGAATGCTTGGCACTGGGGAGTATGTCCGTGTGGCGGGGTGGCAGCGAAAGAGTTAAGGCAATTTTTGTAATACAAAGAGAAAAAAATCAACAAAAAACTATATATATTATATCAAATATTTTCATTAAATTTGACAGCGTGATAGAATATTTTTCATTTGGAGATTATGGTACCAAATCAATATTTTCAGGATCCTGGTACTGAATCTTATACAAACGAAACATGTGATATAAACCAATTCAGTGTCATGGTGCTGTAAACATATACAGGCTCAGTTACCTATTTCTAGCATTTGATTATTATCCCTTTCTTTTCTATATGGATTTTCACATCAGCTATAAAAGTATACATTGGAAGGGGTGGGATGGTCAGGGGTGCTCAGAGAAAATGAGCAGACGACAGACAGAGAAAAACAGACAATAAGTGAAACAAATGACCATTGTTGAACTTATTATCTGAACATTTCCTGAGGGAACTGCTTGTCAATGAGTATTTTGATTAGAAATGTTTCAAGATGGTTTATCTCTTCCTATAACAAGTTTTATATACTTTCCTGGGTATAAAATAATAAATATGAATCAAAGACCCCATTGATTTTCTGGCATAATGTATACATAGAATCAGTTTTGGAGATTTTACAGCTCGTGTTCAGAGAGTAGCATGTGGCATAACTGTCAGGGTTCGCGCTGCCGATAGCCAATTTAGCAAATTGCTATAAAAAAAATTAAATGGCACCAAAAAAATCCCGATTGGCTACAAAAAATGGCACCTAGCTTTTTGGCATTTGGCAATTGGTACCCATCAGGCATATAATAAAGCTTGCAGTCAATCGGTCGGAAACAAAACACACATCGATATACGGTCGAGACATAGCTAATTGGGTCCTAATTGAAAGCGTATAATAGATTCGCGGCTTATGTCAGATCGACTTATTTTATCGCAGGGGTGAAAGGGTTTCGAATTTCTAAAATGAAGCAAGTTACTGATTTCTTCGGACATTCAGACATTACCGATAAAATAAATATATACATATAATAGGTAATTTGCTTGTTTGTTTGTTTTTTTGGAATACCAAATACAAAAGTGGCACCAAAAATTACTGGTCGGAAAAAAGTGGCAACAGAAAGTATAAAGTGGCTCTAAAAATAATGCAATTGGCAACAGTGTTGGCACCTGGGAATTTTGGGCCAGCGCGAACCCTGATAACTGTATCTAAAATTATAAAAACAGAAACGAAAAAAATGTCCCACTTGATTATCGCATTATATAAATGTGTTATATACACAATGTGTTTGTATCGATTCATGTATCGCGACGAGGCTAGTTTTCGTGGCCATATAGCGACGAGGCGACCTTGGTCACCGAGTCGCTACTATGGCCACGAAAACTAGCAGAGTCGCGATACTTGAATCGTTACAAACACATTGTGTATATAACACATTTATCTACCATTGGTGTGACAGAATCCACCGCATAAATTACATTTTAGGAGTTTCTTAAATGGCAAAACTGTTGAATTTATGTCCGACGATTAGATTTCTTGAGTAAATTCTCCCAACCTGCAAAGGTATCTGTGTCACGCGATTAGCTCGCTTTGCTAAATTCTCTCAACCTGCAGAGTTAACGGTTATTGTATTCAATGGACACAATCTCTTACAATTATAATAAATACAGTTACTTTGTGATATGTTTGACCATAATACCCATGATGGTAGGCAATCAAATAATTTTAAAACCTTGGAACTATTTGTTTATAGTACGCAAGAATATACGTTAGAATGTCGTTTTGATTTTTCACGCGATTGATGTGACGTCAGTTCATTCATGATTTTGAACCAGTCAACGACGTCACGAGCGCCTTGTATCGCAACTGCAGTAACGATACAGATGTTTTTATCGCCAATTCGTTATCGCCAATTGTATCAGGGAATTTCGTAGGAAATGGTAGATAAAAGAAAATATCAATATAAAATCAATATTAATTGATAGAAGTGTTTCCAGAAAGGTGTCTGTAACACGACGTGATTATGACGATTTTAGTTTATGTAGATTGCTCAGTATTTGGACCCGATACTATAAACCAAGATTATAAAACGAAGTAACAGGACAAGATATAAATAGACTCACTTCGCAGCTCAAGGGTTGCATGCCTGGCAAAAGGCAGTGATGCAACTGTATTTGGTCTTATTATATGTTGTAGTTCTTTATTGCCTGTTAATGTGTTGAAACCACCGAATAGGTATAATATAGTATTAAAGCTATACAACACAATGGTCATATTTCTCTATGGGTGTTTCTCTAGTCAGAGATAATCGAAACAGTGTCTCTGACTCATATTTATTATTTAATCCCCGGAAACTATATAAAACATGCTTAGGAAGAGATAGACTACAGTAATGCCCTAAATAATCACTGAGAGCTTTCCGATGAATGGCAACAAGCCATATTTCCGACTAAATCCTGAAAAATTACCCATAATTCTGCTGTGGTTAAGGAGTCGATTACTTAGGGCAGGCATTACTGTATCTTGTGGTTAAGGAGTCGATTACTTTAATAGGGCATTACTGTATCTTTAACAGAAAATCCTATTTGAACTGAAATGTGACCTCAATGCATAGTTAGTCTTAACATAACATAGGGAGCCTCACATATATAAGAGAATGTACTGGCTTACATGGTCAAGGTAAAGATTGTTGGGCCAATACATTCTCTTATACAGTAATGCCCTAAATAATTGACTCCTTAACCACAGCAGAATTATGGGTGATTTTTCAAGATTTAGTCGGAAATGTGGCTTGTTGCCATTCATTGGAAAGCTCTCAGTGAGATTAAATTTCGATTATTTAGGGCATTACTATACATTGGATACTCTTCATTTGTTGGGATGTTTAGATATTAAAAAAGACAGACGAAAGGCAGAATAAGATCCAAGCTGCAAAACCGAGTTTAGTCCCCTTGCTATGCTATGTCTGAACGCTGCCTGCATGTGTATTTTCTTAATTAAATCTAACATTTTTTATTGAAGTGTTTTGTCAGTTACAATTCATTCTGGCTTGATCTAGACAATTTTCAAATGAATCTGGACAGTTCAGGTTCTCAGGATAAGGCAGAAAGAATTGTAACCTACAAAGGTCTCAAATAAATAAATGTGACATTTCTTCACATTACGTGCAGGTGCGGGCAACGGTAAGTCCTGCATAGGGGACTGAACTCTGCATGGAGCTTGAATAAGATCCTGTAGATTTCCATTCATTCATTTTCTTTACTAATTACTCGTTGATGTGTAGTCCCATATTTAGGAAATGTACAGAAAATAAGTTTAACAATGGCAATTTATAGGAATTATTCAGCAATTGTATGATCTGTTCATATGTCTGCTTAGAATTTATGAACATGCCTCCAAATGAATAATAGACCATTCCAGTATATACTGTTATAACTGGTGGGAGAGTCCATTCATTATAGAAAGGGTTAAACAACGAGCCTACCCTTCATTGACTATCCAGTTATCAAAGGGTTAATTTTACTTTTCCTGCTTTTGTGTCATTAATAGGAGCCACAGGCAGAAGTATTGGCTTCTATGAATATCTGCTTTCTTCATTACATATTCAACATGGAAAACTCATATAAGAAAGATAAGATTACAGATATGTACAGTAATGCCCTAAGTAATCGACTCCTTAACCACAGCAGCATTATGGGTAACTTTTCAGGATTTAGTCGGAAATATGGCTTGTTGCCATTCATCGGAAAGCTCTCCCCATTACTGTATCATATATGGGCAAGTCAATACTAAAAATAAGAGAATTCAGTTCAATCAACTATAATTCATAACAAATAATTCCAACAGCTGTTTTGAAAACATAGAATATGAATAAATAAACAATAACAAAAATATTTGGCACAGATTATAACAGGAAATATGAATGAATTAAGAAATATCATGAAAAATCATAGATAGAACGACACAAGTGTGTGAACTGGTTAATGTTATTGCACAAGTTTATTATGACGCAATGGTAAAAGAGAACCATATGTTTGAGTTTAACCTCACGGCATGACAAATGAGTGCAATAACATTAATATGTTCACACAACTGTGTTGTTCTATGTTAATTGCACACTGAAGATTGTAGATTGTAGTGTACTGAATTTTAGGTCGATTTTGCTTTATTTAATAGAACAAACTTGTGCTTTATGTAGACAATACCTCCTAATTTTAATAGTAAACATTTGCTGTTACAGTTGAGGTTGTCAATGACTTAATCGGTTTGTATTGTCTAAGGACAAGGCAAATACTTTTATTGAACTTTTGAAATCTTCTGTATTTTGCAAAATAAACCAATGACTGTGCAATAAAATTTATTATACCAAAAATATTTTTGGGTAATGCGGTAGCTGTAGTATAATATTCACAGCTCGGGATTTATGTTAAGCTAAACCACTTTGCAGGTGAGATTAAACCTTTGTTCCAATGTTTGAACTGTCCATCTTTACATCTGGCAACAACAATAACGCATAAGCTAACTGGCAGTCATGTTGTCAATAGTGACTGTGTTGAAGCGTTCAGACTGATTTAAGGTGGTTTTTCCTAAATTGTGGTATCAAAATATACCTGCGTGGAATATATTTGAGCGAAACTGTCGATATAGTTCTAAACTAGAGGTGTGACTGTCCCAATGGGACTAAGGATACCCCCCCCCCCCCGTGTTTTTAAAATACTAAGATGTTTCACATGTCAGTAAACATTTAGTTAAAATAATAAAATAACAGTTCCCATTGCAGGTGCACAACCCTAACCCTAATCTTAAACTTATTACCGAAAAATGTAGGAATAAAACCTCGGACAAAATTATGCATGTTGCGAAAATGTTCTAAGTAAAAAAAGGGGAATAACTCCACAAAAAAAAGTCGGACAGACATCATAATCGTAGGTGCACAGGTTCCCATGGTACTATTTATCAGTGCCAAGATTAAAAAACATTGACCTAAAAATGTAGGAATAAAAGCTCGGACAAAATTAGGCATGTTGCAAAAAAAATTCTAAGTGGAAAAAGGGGGATAACTCCACCAAAAAATGTCGGACAGACGTCATAATCGCAGATGCACAGGTTCCCATGGTACTAAATATCTGTGCCAAGTTAAAAGAAAATTGACCTAAAAATGTAGGAATAAAAGCTCGGACAATATTATACATGTTGCGAAAAAATTTCTAAGTAGAAAAAAGGGGGGATAACTCCACCAAAAAAAGTCAGACAGACGTCATAATCGCAGGTGCACAGGTTCCCATGGTGGTTGATATCTGTGCCAAGTTTCACGGAAATTGATCAAAAAACGACTGACAAAATCTCCGGACAAATTTGTGTCCACGGACGGACGACGGACAAGCTGATTCCAGTATACCCCCCCCCCCCTAACTTCGTTGCGGGGGGTATAACAATGGTGCTTTTAGATGAGCAGGTGTTTTAGACTTGAAGTTCGCTATAGAAGAGTAAGGCAACCGTACTTTTGACATAAACCAACCGTACAGTAATGCCCTAAATAATCAACTCCTTAACTGATTGAACGCCAGCCTCCCGGTGGATTACGTCGCCCGGCGGCCAGCCCCCATGTAGCGACGTCATGATGCATGTGACATCAAACTTTGATGTTCGTTGCTCCATTATTGCTAACACATTGTATGTAATATTTAACACCAATAATTTCTTATCTGCGTGCATATAAAACAATTGGACCGTCTTCACTACAACAAGTACCCAAAACAAGCGATACGCATGGATGATCAGTTGACTTGCCAGTGATTTCACATCCGAGATTATGACATCAAAACCACGTAGCCCTATAAATGGGAATTGAATTTGAATTATTTGAATATTATTTATTCATTTTATGATTTACAATGTGCAGGTTGTTATTTGAATCGTTAATAGCAATGATTAAAATTCACATATCATGATTTGGAGCAATACAATTATATAACCAACGTATTTATACGATCTCATTTCGGTCACTTGACAAACCCTGACAAAACCATGAAACATTTCATAATGATCCGTAAATCGGCGCGGTCTTCTCACTTCACGCATGGGCTGGGTTGCTGTTCAGCATGCCTCTTACCGTGAATTATATGATAAAACTATCAGAATGGTTAATATATAAGAAATAGATAATATCGTAAGAACGTTTGTATAGTAATTTTAAATTAGCAGACGATATATATTGGTACAGGGAACATAAACCGAGCATTCCGAAAACCGAAAGGACGGAACGTAAATATGGGCGACGAGATATCTCGTCGCCGGCGTGCAACGTCATGACGTCGGGCGACGAGATATCTCGTCGCCGGCGTTCAATCAGTTAACCACAGTGAGAGCTTTCCGATGAATGGTAACAAGCCATATTTCCTGAAAAATTACCCATAATTCTGCTGTGGTTAAGGAGTCGATTTTTTAGAGCATCACTGTACTTCAATGTAAACCAGTATTATCCCTTCCGATCTCACTAGCTGGTTTATGTCGAAGGAAACTTGGACTGACCTGGAGCCAGACAGGATTGTGACAAAAGCAATAATTACTATGTATAATTTGAAACTCCAAACAACCATGGGTCTTACATAGTTATCAAAGAAGAGCATGCACATCCATGATGGCATAATACACCCGTTGGCTTGTTTCAAATTTCAGAAAGATTCCACAACTTGAAGTTATCAGCCGAAAAAACTAAATTAAAAAATCTAAGTCAAAAAGGGCCAATGAGTCTGGTGAGAATCATTGGACAAATCCCCAATTAAAGTACAGCTTGTATTTTGAGCCAATTCGGCCACATACCAAGTTTGATGGTGATCAACTAACATGAAACCCATATTTCAAATCAAGTCAAATAAAAGGTTGCAGACCCCATGTCCCCCAAAACGAGGTGGCAGTCAAAAAAGGGGCATAACTCCGTCAAAATTGGCCTGTATCTTTTCAAATGCGAACCACGTACTAAATATTAAGAAATTCTGTTGAATATTGCTGATATTATCTTCCGGACAACGCAAAAACTGAGATTTCTATGTAAAAAAAAAAAAGGGCATAACTCTGTCAAAAATCATCGGACCTTGACCAAAATCGAACTTAGCCTGCGTCTGTTGAATGTTGCTCAAGCTATCATCCGGACAACCCAAAAAACTGTAATTTCTAAGTGGGCATAACTCCACCAAATTCATCGGACCGAACTAGACCTCAATAATGTGATGGTTATATTGTGATGATTACAATAGTCTTTCTAAAAATTTGGGGGGGGGGGGGAAATTGCACATATATTTGAAATTTAACGCATTCATAAATGTGTTATTTGGAAATTAAAAGAACCATAAATTGCACATATTTTTGAAATTGAATGGAAAACGTATTTTTCATGTAAATGTGGAAGAATAAGTGTCTATAAATCCCATGTATATATCACGAAAATGTCGATTATATGGAAATTTATGTGATCCATGTATACTGTAAATCTAGACATTTAACCCTTTCCTATGGGAGACTTGCATATATAAGAGAATTCACTGGCACAGAACGTAGCTCCCGTCATGAAATGGTTAATGGAAATACGTTATACGCTGTGTGGGTAGCTTCCATTCTGGGGAACTCATTCTGCAAATCACCAGCATCATACTTTGAGGCCTGGAAGTGACAGAAAGACATTCACACAATTTTTTTCCAAATGAATATCAGTTTTCCACAAATATATAACCAATCAGTGTGCATATTCAGTATTCCCATCTTACATTAACACCAATCATGCCTGAATTTAGTGTGTCTGACATTTGCAGAATGAGGTCCCCATAGGGAGCATTTAGTGACTATCCCGCACAGTGGGCTAGCATCACCAAATTCCCCCTCTGGGCCCTCATTCTGCTAAGGCCTCAACTGCTATTGATGACCTATGATCAGATTGAAGCTCCCAAGTTGAAGTTGGTGATGTTCAGCCATTAGTCACCTCGATTATGCATTTTTATCTTCTGCATATTAGGGGATACAGAAACTCAACGTTAACAGAAGGGAAAAAGCAACTAAAAACAATGTTAATTTGAAATTATAGATACTTCCTAGAAGCAGAATGAGGTCCCCAGAGGGTGAATTTGGTGATGCTAGCCTGCTGTGCGGTATAGCATCACTAAATTCACCCTCTAGGGACCTCATTCTGTAAATGTCAGACACACTAAATTCAGGCTTGATCACCAAGAGATACTGGCAACAAACGACTGATTGCAAATAAATTAAAATGTAGGAACATAGAAAATATGTTAACCTGCGACAAAAAAATAGGTCTTTCGATTATAACGAAGTATCAGACCCGAACACCTAATCACGTGATTGTATACAGTGTAAACCTGTCCAGTAGGTAATCTTAATCTTTCAATCTACTTGTCTAAATTTCTCGTGCCACCAAATCATTTGACTTTCACACCAGAAGAATAGTAATCAGTATCAACATTGCACAGTAATGATCTAAATAATTGACTCCTTAACCACAGAAGAATTATGGGTAATTTTTCAGGATTTAGTCGGAAATATGGCCTGCGACTAAATCCTGAAAAATTACCCATAATTCTTCTGTGGTTAAGGCATCGATTATTTAGAGCATTACTGTAAATAGCATATCACATGTCAGATGTTACATATAACATGTATCTGAATTGGTATATTGTTATCATTCGATCGTGAAGCAGCACATAATCTCAGAGCCTCAAATTAACCCTTTCTTTACTAAATGGATTCACCCATTTTATTCTAAAAGTATACCTTGGAATGGTCTATTATAAATCTGGACGGATGTTCAGTAGTGATGCGGACCGGACCACCCACTTGGGTGGTCCGGTCCACTTCCAAGGCTGTCCAGTCTGGTCCGGTCCATTCCGGTCCAGTACACATGCCTGGACCGGTCCAAAACAGTCCGGTCCACCTATAATAGGCTATATGTTAATGAATTCTCTGTTTTCTCAACGTTTTACTCTGTATAGTACAACATATAAGGTTACCGAGTTCAGTGCATTGCAATGAGACCATATTGTATGCATCATTGTCTGTCTCTGGTGGGATATACTGGGAACGATGCATGATAATAGTATTTCTAGTAATGCGAACATGCACTAATTAAATGTATTGGACAGATATATAGCTAGGGTCAGAATGTGTTATAACCAATCTAACATGGCACTCAACTATTCGTATGGATGATTCGTATCATACTTATTTTCATTAAATTGAAATTTAAACGAAATAACTATACTATTATTATCTATTGTCGTCTCTGTATTATTGTTATAATTTTGTTTTGTTAAACATACTCTCCTAGATGGAGGAAATAAAGATATATATACCTAAGTACAACTAATATTGGATTAATGTGACTGTCTTGTATATGTACTATGTAATGTGGTTTGCATGTTTCTTCGATAATTATAACTGTGAAAAACAATAGAATACTCGATCGATATCCATCCAAATTGATTAGTTGATGCCATGTTACACTGTTTATGACAAATAGTTCCATACTCATTCAGTTGCATGTTTGTCGCATTGATAGGGTGCTACAAAGTGTTGGCCCGTGTAGGGTAGTAGTTATTAAAACAATTTAGAACGAAACAAGCAATTTTTATATTTTGAAAATGTTTTCAGAATGCTTAACATTTTGTGACATCAAAGCAGGCGGTCGGAAATCGGCGACATCAAAGCAGGCGGCCACCCACACTGGCACTTTCATAAGGAAAGTGACATGTACAAAGTACATCTATACATTGTTTTCGTGGCATCAAACGTTTAATATATATTAACCACTTGAATGCGTCAATACATCGTTGCTAACTGATATGACGGCAAATACGCAATAATATTCGGAGAGTACCGGACCGGCGGCAAAAAGCGGTCTGGTCCGGTCCAGTGACCCCTGGACCGCGGATCGGACCAGTCCAAAACGGTCCGGTCTGCATCACTAATGTTCAGGAAGTATAAGCAGATGACAGACAGATGAACAGATAATACAACTGTAGAATTATACCTATTCATTGTGGAAAAAGTTTAGATAATGAGTTCAACTAAACAGTCCATGGACGTTTGTTGAGCTTATCATCTGAACATTTCCATGAATAGCAATTCTTCTGCACTTGTATTATGTTTGTCTGTCGTCTGCTTATATTTCCCAAAAAACTCTCCAGACGAATAATAGACCATTCTTATGTATACTTTTATAACTGAATGGGATAATCCATTCAGCGAAGAAAGGGTTAATTATATGCCACTTTTAATCTCTCAAATATAATTCAGTGTTTCGATAGAAGTATAGATCTATGTTTTCTGAGCAGTGAAGCCACAGCATCTAGACACTGATCCTGAGTCATGTGACCCAGTTCACGATTCATCCTTCCACAAACAGCTTCCGTCTTACTGACTCCATCTCCTGCCATCAGGTTGTTCTTCACATCAACATTCCTCTCTACATGAATAGTTTTCTTTTTCTTTCGAGGAAGATGTCTGGCATTATTTGGCAGAACCGGGTTAACATCACTCTCAACAACAATATCTTTTCCAGACTGACATCTGAGATTCCGTTCAGTTGAGGTTTCACTTGAATGAGGCACCACTTCCTTTATCTCTCCATCGGACTTGCTAGAACATATACCATCATGAATAGGAGATTTTGTACAAGCATGTCCATTGTTTTTAGGCATCTGTCTATCGAGATCAGACAATCTATTTTCTGATGAGTCAGGTTGTAATGTTTCAGATGTTTTAACATTCACAGTTGAAATACCAACATTGCTACATGCTGCCATCTCACACCCTTTGAATTCTAGATCTGTTGATTCTGAAGTTTGTGGAAAATCCTTTGAAATAACTTCTGCTTGCAGTGTGCTTAATACAGGCTGACTATCAGGCACTAAAACTCTTCTGCTTCCACTGTTCATAATATATTGATCACGGTTATTTTGGAATTCCTGGTCCACCTGAAAACTACTTTCCTCAGCTCTATTCTGGAAAGTTATTGTCGGTTCACCAAATTCCAAGTCATTTTCACGAGAATCCCCTCCACTCTCGTTGATATCAACAGAAATTTTCAGATCAAAGTGCATTTTTTCCGCAGCTAAATGTATTGGAATAGTCACAGATGTAGAAAAACTTCCGTCATTTGAGCTATTCATTCTACCATTAGAATTATTGTGCTTAAGCTGATAAATCTTGTTTTTAATAGGCGTGCTTGTCTTGATGTTGGATGACGGATGTGCAACATGATCGGCAAGAAATCCCAGAGAGCTTGGACAATTCTGGCTTTGTTTCTGATATAATGAACCAATTGGCTCTTCCTCAACAACATCCACCATCTGCACTTGACTGATAGAACAAGCAAATCTATTATGCTCAGGTGAATTTAGCTCACTGATTCCATCATATTTATGAGGCAAGATCACAGTCTCTGCAACAGTATTGTCACCAGAACCTTTCCTAGGACTATAATCGCTGGTATTTCTCACATTTGTGTTATTTGTTCGTTTATTCTTCTCAGTATCCTTCGTGATCTTTTCTTCAGAATAAGCTACTTCTGCACCAATGGCTAATGATGAATTTCCGTGCATCTCATAAGAAGTTCCAGCTGACACAAGCTCCTGCTGCATAAGCTCTGCAGCAACTTCGTTGGACGTATGCTGAGGTCTATCATGAGAAAAATTATGTACAAAATGTTCTTTCATTTCACCTTTGGATTTCTCAGGAACCACATCGTCTATCAACATTTCATTTCCTCGCTTCCTGTGACCCTTCTTGAACTTGAACATTCTATTCACTGACCTGAATCTTTCCCTTATTCTTGATATGCCTGTGTCAATTTGAGACCGTATTTGGCTGCTGTCAAATAGACTATGAGTCCCTTTCATTCCTCCATGAGTCCGCAGTTGGAATATCTCACCAAAACTGTAATCAAATTTTGTATGTGATAAACCTTTCATGTCTCTTTCTCCAGCCATCTGCCAATTTCCATGAGTATCTGGTGTACAGTCCCCTGATCTCATGTTCGTAATCTGAGAAGTAGGCCTATCTGCTAGCACTGGTATTACATCCCCTATTGGTAATGTAAAATTCTCCATTTTTGGTGATTCATCTGTTATAACACGAATATCATCTTTCTTGAGTTCTATAATATCTTTCCTCTGTTGCATGTCACTTTCTGTGAGTTCAGTGGCTGAATATGCATATCTTGGTGATTTCATAGTCAGTCGTTTTCTCTTGAACAGACGCTTTCCTTTCCTGTAGGCAGAACTCATCCCATGCTTCATATGTTCAAACTGTTTCTGAGGACTCAAATAACTCCATTTGTTAGTTGCCGCAGTGTTGTTCGCGGTAACATCTGTGTTATCATGATTGACCTTCTCAGTTGAAGTTGTCTCATCTTTGGCAAGTTCTGTTTGGCTGCATGACTTTATACTAGAATCATTTAACACAGATAAAAACTGATATGATCCATTTTTCTCCATGTTTCCTTGGCAACTGTTATGTCCACCTTGTTCTAGTTCTCTGTGAGCCATTTCATCAAAGTTATCAATTGGATGGATGACCGGTTCAATTCTTTCAAAGGCTGACGTAATCTGTTTTGTGTCAGCTTTAGGTTCTTGCATGTGACGATTGCTACTTGCAGGAGCAAGCGTTGATGTGAAAACAGGGTTAAAATCATCCAATTGCGAACTAAAATCCTCAATTTCTGTGTTTGAAACATTATTTTGAGTTACAATTGTATTGTGATAAATTTCCCTTTTCTTCAAGCTCTTTTGGAAGACTCCTGTTTGAGCTATCCCATCATCTTGGCATCTTGGATATGAGTTTAATGTTGATATTTTTGTCTTCTTTTCTTTAACATATCTATCAGGCTGTGGAGAATTTCCAACGTTTCGAGGTTTCAGAGAATGACTCCGAGTATTGCTCTTCTTGGATCGAGCTATGTCCCTCTCCTGGTCTAATAATAGCTCTGTGGGTTCTTCTTGCCCTTTTATGATGCCCTTGTCAGAACCAATAACTTTTTCCACATGGGAAGACTTCCTAACTGATAACAGTTCATTGGACATTACTTCAACTGTGTTTGGATTCATCACTTTTTTCGCTCTTCTTTTTTTCTTTTTATTCTCTTCAAAGCTGTCCAATGTTTTCTGTTTTGAAGAAGATTGTGAATTTTCTTCTATTTCATCAAAATTATCAATCGGATGGATGGCCGTTTCAATTCTTTCAAAGGCTGACGTGATCTGTTTTGTGTCAGCTGTAGGTATTTGCAAGTGACCATCGCTACTTGCAGGAGCAAGCGTAGATGTGAAAATAGGGTTAAAATCATCCAATTCCGAACTAAAATCTCCAATTTCTGTGTTTGAAGCATTACTTTGAGCAACAATTGTATTTTGATCAATTTCCCTTTTCTTCAAGCTCTTTTGGAAGATTCCTGTTTGAATATTACTTGAACCTGATTTCTCACCTCGACTGGAAGGTCGCATCTCAATTCTCTTTGTTTCTTTCTCATTTATGAAATGCTTTTGGTCATGCACATCCTTTCTCTTCCGAGTTTGCGATTTGTCATGCTGGATGTCTGTTCCATTTTTCAAATGATTTTCTGTTTTCTTAGAATGCCTTCTTCTTGAAGGCTTTCTGAGGGAGAGAGGCTGTTCAACATTACTAGCTCCATTGCCATCTTCCTTAGATGTCTCGAAAGATGTGACTGACTCAGTTCTCGTACTGGATTGAAAAGCTATTTCTGGAACATCTCCCGCACCATGCGATGCACTTCTGGATGACAATACCTTTGGTAACTGCAAAGACAAAGCCAATTCGGCATGAGCAATGTTGACATTTTGAGAGTTTTCCTCTTCAGCAGTCACATGACCACTGGCTTCATCAGCAACAGATGTCAACGTCTGAGAAGAAATTCTAGCCTCCGATAATTTCCTAACTTTTGGAGCAGGTTTCTTCTCATCTGTATTATCCCTATGATCAAATTTATGATTCATCACTGTTGACTTGCTTCTTCTAGTCTTAAAATTCTTGGAGCTACTGCTGACAGATGAATCTTTTAGCACCCCATTTTTGGCATGATTCTTGTCACTGCAGATACGGTTCTTACGTATGACTTTTGGTTTCATCTTGTCCGGACTGACAGTTCCACAGTTCTCGGAGCTATTGCTGACAATTGAATCCTTTCGTCGTCCCTTTCCCACATGTTTCTTCTCCTTTAGCACTGCATTTGAGCCATGATTGTTATCACAGATGTAGCTCTTAAGTATGACATTCGGTTTCGTCTTGTCTGATCTGACATTTTCAGAGTATTCAGAGCTAATGCTGACAACTGAATCCTTTAGTCCTGACTTTCCCACATGTTTCTTCTCACTGCAGGAATGTTTCCTACTATTTTCACAATTTTTGTTCACCTTGTCTGGGCTGCTACTTCCTGCTCCAGCCTTCTCTGAACCTATGCTGGAAGTTTTCTTTGTATTACTTATGTGCAATTTCTCATCGTTTGTATAATGCTGCTGCCCAGTTACAGATGACTTATCTCTTTTTCTAGTGTGCTCCACTTTCTGGTAATCCAAATTTGACTTCACCATTGCTATCCTTGCTATCCTTGTATCCCCCATCACAAAATGTCCTGCGTTATGCTGTTTTACATTCTGTTTCACTACAACTGTGCTTGTATCGCCAGTACCGGAATGCTCTAAACTGGTGACGACCTCTATGCTGGTGTCATATTCAGTACTACTGTTTGTACCTGAGCTGGTTTCGGAATCTGTACTTGGCGCAACAAATAAATCAGCTTCTTGGAAAAATATTTGGTCTTTGAGCCTGTTATGTTTGCTCCCTTTCCATGGCTTTAGGTGTTCAAGTTCAAACTTTGTCCTCTCACTTAACTCATCCATTCTTTGAGATGACCTCATTTCTTGCTTATTTATTCCGACTTTCATATTGTTTGACGCCATTTTTCTCAATAAACGTGAATTCTCAACCCTACAATCATCATCATGTGACTTTACTTTATTCACAACTGCAGCCTTCTTCATTTTATCTTGATCTTCCAATAAACAGAACTGTTCTGATTTTAGGCCAGATCCCAGTGGCTTCAAATGAGCTTCTGTATTTATGTCAGCTTCCAGAATTGAATTATCATAGTCCTTGTCTGTGGCTTCAGAGCTAATGTCATCATCATTGGTGGGTACAGTTTCTCTCAATAAATTACTGCTGTTGTCCGGATCTACTTTACTCTGATCAGCAACTTTTTGAATATTAAAGCCATTTTGTAAATTTCCAGCCTTCTTTTGTGCAATTGGAAAATGACTCATAGGTTTTATAGACTCAACTTCAGGAAAGTTTGATAAACTTGTGCCAAAAATTGTCGTCATTTGTTGAATTGTTGAGTTAGTAGTGGAATTATCCAAGCCCTTGATCTTGACAGACCCAGATGTCCATGCGTGAATCTTTTTCCTCACATGGGTTTGATTGATCATTTCAGCTTTATTATGTATGATATGCACATGTTCATCTGAATTATTTAAGGTATCTGCACCAAATTTTGCAACCTCAGCCATCACTTCATTGTGAGAACACAGAGAACTGATTTCAAATGAATCAAGTTCTGTAAATTTCAAATCATTATGTAGACCTCCATTTTCAAACTGAATGCTACTGGTTGTTTTATTGATCATATTATTATCAACTGAAGGTATTCCTTTTTTGAAGCTATGAATACCTGATAATTTTGATGAAGAATCTGAAGATGATGAATCAGTCACACCTGAGAACGTATGGACAGAAGTACAGTCATTTTCCTGTATGATAGGTTCCTTAGTAACAGGTGGCATGGTGTAATTACTTGTTTTGTTAGATTGACAACTTTCACTCGCCTCGGCACCATTTAATTTCTGATTTTTAGAGCAATCTTTTCTATCATCAGACTCCTCAACACAGAACAGTTTAACTCTGCTTTTCAATAGCTGGTTCTTCCATTCTTTGACAACAGAATGATTTATGGGATTATAATTGTCATCTACTTTTGTGCAAGGAGTTTTGTGTTTCTCTGGATCCCTCTTTCCAGAATCGTGTTTCGATAAACTTTCACCTGCCATCTCTCTATAACTATCATCAAGGTACCACTCCACTTTCCCATCCGACTTTGAGCCTTCCTTTAGAGCAGAAGAGACACCCTCAAATACCTGCACATCATTCTGCTTCAAGATAATTTCTTCCGTCAAGTTTGGTACGTCACCAATCTTCAAAGGATTTTCACTGCCTGAGTTTGGTGTTTCGTCAATTCTAGGTGACTCAACATTGGCTGAATTTGGAGTACCATTAACATGGTCTTTCGTCAAACTGGCTCTAGTTGAATTTTGTGAATTGACAATTCTTGCTGAATTCCCACCAATGCATGACGTACTGTTAGAAAACACAGAAAGGAGATAATCATTGATCTTTTTGCTTGGAGAATGTGAAGGCAAATCATGGAGTGGGTTCCCGGAGCAATTCATTTCTAATCGCTGCTTCCTAACATTCGTCAACGTCACAGATCTGAGCATTTCCGGAGAATTCTGATTCACTTTGTCACCAGATGTGTGTTGGAGAATCGGTGCAGACTGGCTCTCGGACATCTTGCCATTGTTTGTATTCTTCTCTGGAGTAATTGATTCTAACTTAAGTCCATCTTTTGCTTGGTGTGACATGTTCCTGGTCTGATATGTTACAGTACTGAAACTGGGGAATTGTGGATTGTTTTGTTCTCCTCTGCCCATCTTGTTCTGGCTGTTATTTGGGAAATCTTTACCAGTAATCCCTTCCACCTCCAGAGAAATTGGGTATTCCTGAAATAAAATAATCACATTTAATAGGTACTGCATCATATATACAGTTATTACCCATAATTATCCTGTGGTCAAGGAGTCAATTATTTAGGGCATTACTGTAAGACAGCAATCACAAACAAGTAAGTGCTAATATAAACAACTTGAGCTTTGTTTTAGCTTTATCAAAATTTAATCAATTCAAAATGCATGCACATACCGTAAAATAATTACATCCGATTTTCAATGGTATTTCCCATTAGTTTCCAAATATCTAATGTGTTTAAATAGGATAATTTCATTAACCCTTCCATGACTGGAGCTTCCTGAAAATTTGCGAAAACCTTGTGCCATATATATATGCAAGTCACCCATAGGGAGCCTCACATATATAAGAGAATATATTAGCTTAACAATATTTACCTTGTATATATTGTATATGTGTATGAAAGAGAGAGAGAGAGAGAGAGAGGGAGTGAATGGAATGATCATGTGAGAATGAGAAACATATTGGGATATTATAGTGACTTATAGGCCCAGGAGGCCGGGTGCGTTTATGTCAACATTCTTTTTTTTTTTTCACACTAATGTAATTTATGCACATGTCACTTAAAATAAATGATCAAACAACAACAACAACAACCTTGTAAGCCAATGCATTCTCTTATATATGCGAGGCACCCTATCATCAACATGTTATTATCTCAAAGTTTGATTTTTGGAGTAATTTTCCACATTTGTTTTCGGTGGAATTTGCCAAGTCTGAACCCACCCCGACGCAAGCTCTCCGTTGAGCAGGTTGCATTTATGGTAGAGCGGTAAAATTTTGGAGGCGTACTTACAGTACACCGACGTACATGCTCCTGCATTAAACTAGCTCCTTCATTAGCATGTTTGGATTTGGGGCTAAAACTAGGTCAGTGATAGACTATTTAAATATACATATTTATATTATATAGCGTTGTCACGAGTAAACTGTTCCATCTGAAAATTCGAAAATGGCACTTTAGATGCGTGTGAACACTACCCACCAGATGTACTCGTCAAAATGTTTTTATCTCGATGTTTGAATTTTGCCCCTAAAAGTTGCGATTTTCAGTGGAATTTTCTGAAAGTCTCAAACCCACTCAGACTCGCATTGTCCGTTGGGTAGGTTACTTTTAAAATATAGCGGTCAAACTTAGGGGGCGTGCATAGAATATCCCAATGTACCTGCTGTGGCATTACCTTGCTCTTTAATTAGCCCGTTTGGATTTGGCGGGAAGAATATGCGCAATTTTTCCTTTCCCCGTATAGTGGAAAGGCCTCGGAGACAAAACTTTTTAGATGTATAATCGGGTCCGAATCACTCTTCCCATTCGGAATATGCGATAAAAAAATAATAGGGCTGGACTTATAAAAAAAACCTCGGTTTATTCATCCTGGTGTATAGTGTGTCCCGAAACCCAGAATATGGCTGGATTGTGCCAACCCTTGAATTTATTGGTGGCTTGGAGAGTATATACATGTCCACTGTATATCCCATTATATATCCAATAAATATATATATACAAAATACTAAATGTATACTCCTTACATCGCAGCATGGACATCATGTTGCTCAGCTTGTTAATGTTATGGCGAACTGGGTCACATATGTCGTCCAACAAATACGAAAATAGCCCATTCAAATCCAGACAAGAGCCGATTTGTGATTTACGGACATAAATGTCTTGTAAAGTTTGTCAGTTACTGTACGATGACGGTGGTTTATATATGCAGTTGAGTGATTTGTGGGTGGAATGATTCAACTGCATGATACATATATGACGCCCGACAGACACTGATATACATCATTACTCCTTGAGCAGATAAGAAGGAAATAAGTACCGAACCCAGTGTTTACACTTTTGTAAATCTATCGGGACGCACGGACGGACATGCTGATTACTATATTCCTCCCAAATCTAACGAGACGAACCACCCCCCCATAAAGTGAAATATCCACTGTTATGGTCACACTCAAGATTATATCATATATTGTTATAACTGAAACGATGTTATACATCTGAATTATCATGTGTGTGTGTAATTGTATTTTATGTTCATTTTGTGTAATACAATTATATGGGGAGAGAGACTCTTTGTAAGTTGCAAAACTTGTGTCTCAATCCCGTTGCAATTATTCAATAAAATACATTTACACTAAGAAGGGAATAACCAAAATCGTGTACATCATCTCGTTGTTAGCATTGGTAAACGCCTCGAATATAATGTCATGGATTAGTTACATGGGTGATATGTATTAACGTAAGAACTGTTTTGTATTCAATGATATACTATTAAAATAAGACAATAGGATCGAAGTGACGTAGTCAGACAGGTGCGTAGCCCATTACGTGTTATGTGAATTAAATTGTTTTGTGAACAGTGAAATACTGTAACAACGATTACATATTAATCAATTAGTAATTGCTCATGTTTCCGTTGTTGACGTTAATGGGCCAAAGCACGAACACAATTAAATGAAATACGTATAGACATAATATTTTTTTACCCAAAATATGTATCTCCTATAATAAATATCTTGGACACTGAATGAACTAATGGTTATATATTTCTTGCTTGCAAGATCATAGAAGTTGTTTTAAAAATCGGTACGGAGTACCTACAGTACGCGCACTGTCAAACCTAAACAACTTTACCTCTGGACCAATCGTGTGAGTCCTTTCGCTATAGAAGCGAATGACAAGTAAGATTTCGATCCTTTTAATTTCTTCCTCCTGTGTGTTTGATGCGTTTGACCGAGTGCGCGGGGTGGGAATGTTGATCCCAACTGGGAGGGCCCTCTGTGTTCAGTGTCCAAGATATTTATTATAGGAGATACATATTTTGGGTAAATATATCTTGGACACTGAATGAACTAATGGTTATAATTAGAATTCTTGAAGAGGAGGAGGCCACAAGGCAGATAATCCGACTATGTCCATGAAACCCGCCTGCTGAAGCACACTGGGGGTAAGCTGCTCCGTGGGAAGCGGTTCGCTTGTGATAAAAGCTCCAGTGCGCATGAGTGAAGCTCCAATGCACATCCGGTCAGAAGAAGTTATTTTATTTACAACATTCAAAGAATACAGATTGAAGGTAATTTGGAATAGAAAATAATTTCCACTGCTGCTCCCTTCTACGATAACATTTATAACAGAATCAGGGACGTTTTGTCACATCTTTGCTCACAATACCCTCCTTTTCCCAGTTTAGCATTGCTGAAAAGTATTCCCTATGCATTTACTATGGGAAACTACCGAAAGTAACCGGGTGAATAGACCGTATTTAAAAGCTTATTTGAGCGTGAACAATATTGAACAATAAAGCTGATACGTCATCTAGTAATCCCCAATCAGTGTCGATGTATTCTTCTCATTTACAACAATGCCAGAAAGCTTTCAAATCATGACAAAAAGCCCCAGTGCCATTGCGATAACAGGTTACACATCGTGTGCGCTTGTGATGAAATAAAGCGCCAGTGCGTAGGTGTCATGGAATCGTAATTGACTTATTTTGGCAGGATAATCAACATTCTGACAACCGAAAACTACAGAAGGTGGTGTGTGCTTTCCTCAGAGTCATTTTCTTCAATTAGCTTGTGTTTTATGTTGTAATTTAATATATTATATATCATTTATAACATAAATATCCGAATACGAATGTAATTATGACAATTAAGAATGTAATACAAATGATACGAATGTAATTACGATAATTAGACATTAGTATATATAATTACTATAATATAATAATTATATTCATATCATTTGCAGTGCATTCTTCGCAGAACCATAACACCATATGTTTTGTGGTGATATGGCTTCGTAATTATGATTATTAGACATTTATTTTAGTTGGGAATATGTTGAACTGGTATCGCTATGTTGCTTCAGTGAAAGCTCACACCTTGATGCAGGATTGGGAGTGTCAGGGACGTGACTAGATGGTCTTGGTTTGGGTGGGTGTCAAACTTCGAATTTCCAACTGTACCCCCCACTTTGGAGCACATTTTTATCTCAACTTAAGACTTTCCTTTTGCACACTCTTGAGCTTGAATATTCTGACTGTTACCTGAAACAGGTTTGTAACTGGTTGGAACTCCAACGATATACCCCCATATATTTGAAAGTATCTGAAATATATGTTGTAAATATAAATGTCTTTCAACTCCGGGTGGAGTGCAAATCACAGGGGTCCGGGAATATATCTGTTTTTAATTTATTATAGTATTTTGAGAAAATAATATGATAAATTAAAACAAAAAATTCCTGGACCCGTATTGCAAATTGATTTGCCCAATATTGCCCACCCGCAATGAAGACACTCTACCCACAATTATACCCGATTATCTTGCGCTTATTATTTCATTATTGTCATTTCAGATGTATGCGGGTATGGAAGGGTCAATGGAGGATTCAATGATCTTAATGGACCTTTCTGAAAAGATATTAAAATGCATGTATTCAAAAATGGCATTATTTTTTGCAATTAGTTGATTTTAATAACTAAAGCGTCTTTTGAAAAATGTTGTTGTTGTTATTGTTGTTGTTGTTGGAATCTGATTATACGGGGACCACCTGATCGGATTGTCTGCCTTTAATAGGTCATGCATGCCGTTTTCGTGCCATTTATATATAATGGCACATCCATATTGGGTTATGACTTACACAAGCCGCATATCAACAATTATTTTTGCAAGATTAATTATGCGAATACATGCATGCCATGGTCAATCTCCCACATCGTAATATGCATACATGATCAACCCACTATTCGAAATCAATTAGGCTGACAACAAACGAATAGTTTTAATTATATCCGTACAATAACATGTGAATCACACAGGACTGCATGTACATTCAAATACATATCGATTGGAGTATATAATAGGATATACTATTGGTATATAACTGATAATTCACGGAAACACCACACGATAATTGTCATGTTTTAGGCTCCAATAATGCCAATGTGATTGAAATAATAAATACGAACTTGTTTCGATCGTTTTCACCTCTGCAATTCCCTAAATCTCTTTTTAAATGCGCACTGGAGCCCTCCAGTCCCGGCGGTCTACGCGCTGGCGCTTATCGAAATACGAACTGGAGCGTCCACGTGATGGTGTTAAAATGCATTTTTCTCAGTATTTAGTTGTTTGAGACACCAACGCCAACAACAATCGCACGGCGGAGATGTTTGTTATAGCAATTGATACGGGACATTATTCAGATTATTTCGTTTTCATACACAAAATATCATGTTATTAAGAATTTTCTCGTTACACAATCGGGTTTTGAAGTGATAAATCAGCTGCTTCTGCATGGTATGGAAATGTGTTCGAATAAATGCGATATATAAATCACAGTTGAAGCATGTTGGTCATTTGTGACCGACGTTCCATAGAATAATGCTGTTTATAGAGATAATACGTACCATTTTGAATACTTCAGTTTCCTTTTTCACAAAATAATCACAGACGCACCGTCGCATTGTAAACTGCGCACTGGAGCTTTTATCACAAGCGAACCGCTTCCCATGGAGCAGCTTACCCCCAGTGAAGCAGAAAAGACCTGCATCCTGTACCAAAAAGATTTCTTGGTAGACATGTGCCAAAAAATAGATCATTGTGTCCCATATGCAGTAGCTCAGATAAACCTGGCAAAACAACTGAGCCTCCTAAAAGGAAACAACACGTACCTCATGTGCCCTATTGATCACAGGGTGAAGGTGTCCAGGGAGATAACTCATTCGTTCATGTTCCTAATAGGTTAAAGGAACCTACCCCCCCCCCCCCCCACCCCTTAGAGGATGAAGCAGCACTAGCACGACATCCAGAGGATGATGACCAGCCCACAAGACATGCAAAAGGGGCACCGAGGGGAAAACACGGTTATGAGGGGAGATATGAGAAACCGTTGGGCCCAGACCAATGGGGGGACCAGGGATACACCAGGAAAACATGACTGAGTTGGGCACTGGAAATCATGTCCATGGAAAGAAAAAACATACACATAAGGGAGGGGACCAAGATGGAAAGATTGCCTGCCTCTGGTACACCAAGCCAAGTAACTTGAAGTGTACGGTCAACCAAGGAGAGGAACTAATACCGCTAATGAAACACTGTCTGATCATACAGCCAATCGGTGATGCAATGAACCGGCCTGCATGGTTTCAAAATAAATGTGGAACTTAGTTTAATATCGTTCGTCAGGTGGTGGTATAGGGAACCCATACCGTAGGTTAGCAGAAAGTTACAAAAACTGTGATAACCCACCAACTGGCATGCTCAAGCACCGATGGGCATGCAGCAATAATTGTGAAATGTCGCAAAGGTGAGAATCGGAGATCGCTAAATCTGATTAGAATTAGAATCACGCCTACCAAGTGATGTAAACACTCGGCCCGAGTGATAACATAGAATAGGAAAATATTCTTGGTTCAAAGTCGGTGCTGTGACAAATACGATAACAAAATGGACTACATGCATGACGCCTAGACACCAATGAAATGCTGATACGCTACATGATGAAATCCTATGGTGTTAGGTGTTCACTGAAAGATACATCCCAAATCTAGAAGTAAAATTGAAAATGAGCGTAGTTCAGACGATAGTGTCTATGGAGCTGAACGGTCGATATTCATGATATGTTCGGCTAAGTGAGTAGAGCGCCAAAGTCCCCTGTGAGATATAGCACCCGCATACTAACTTATCAGGTTCACACACACACGATCAAGTCCATAATACGTCTAGGTTTGTCTCATAAAAGCGGCCTAATTGTTGAATAAAATTCTAACAGATTGGAAGGCCCAAAACTATAAAGACAGGTGTCAACAACACCTGGAATACCCCGACGGGATAAGAATGGAGGTGAGAATGGAGGCGAAAGAAACTTATTCAGGAGCAGTTCCTGAATGCGGCACATAGCCAGAGCAATGCGATATGGCAGAAAGCAGACTGACAGAGGAAACCTCAAAGTACAAAGAACGAAGGTAATAGTGTACAAAACAGTCAGTCGAATGAATGCCACTTGTCAGCGACTAGGCACAATGAGGTAGCAAAGACAAGAAAGGGTTCGGAAAAACCGCTATGTGCCGTGACAGCAGGACCTGGATGGACTGAGACAGAACCAGCGGTAGATGCTGCAGAACCTCCATCGCTGCTCGTCGCAGCGAAGGTTGTGGAAGCCGCGACAAATAGAGGAGGCATGACCACCAACAGATTCCGAGCCTGCAGCGCAGGCTGTACCGAGTTGACGGAGGAAAATTCATTGTTGCCCATCTCTGAGAAGGTTGTGGAAGCCGCGACTACAAATAGAGGAGGCATGACCACCAACAGATTCCGAGCCTGCAGCGCAGGATGTATCGAGTGGACAGAGGAAGATTTATTGTTTCCTGTCTCTGCGAAGGTTGTGGAAGTCACGACTACAAATAGAGGAGGCATGACCACCAACAGACTCCGAGCCTGCAGCGCAGACTGTACCGAGTTGGCAGAGGAAAATCCATTGTTGACCATCTCTGCGAAGGTTGTGGAAGCCGCGACTACAAATAGAGGAGGCATGACCACTAACAGACCCTGAGCCTGATGAGCAGGCTGCATCGAGTTGGCAGAGGAAAAATCGTCACACGTTGGTTTTTGTTCTTGATATGTGGGCCCCATCCAGTCCTTCGGTTGTGGAAGACAGGCATGCTTTTCTGCGGATGGCTCAGGAGGACGCGACCAATAAGGAGGAGGCATGTCCCGCAACCGACTCCAGCGGAGGCTCCATGTGAATGGAGGAAGCAAGAGAAGGGCCATGTTTGTTCTTCCTTTTTCTGTGCTGTTAGTATCGTGCTGGTAATGCATGCAAAATTGTGCGCAATTGTTATCCTAAGACCGAAGGATTGACCCATCCGAAATGACCCTCAGGGAAGGCACTCTCGGATGGGCATGGCGAACTCGGACACGCATCAAATGCTGCCAAATCCAGGAGATGTTGCGACAGCACGTCCTCGTCTCTGAACAGCACCGTCCGTCCAGGAGATGGGGGGGAAATATAATATTTATAAATAATATTACTTTTTCCTTAAGGGAAGCCCGAAACTGAACTATATGGATTACGTCTCCGGCCTTGTGTCAATCAGGAGGGTTAAAATTTTATTGCTGTGCCGACCCCACTCACATCCGTGTCCAGATTAGTCTCGCATGAATACACCCGCATTCTATCTATTGTCTAGTCAGTTTTTTATTTCCGACTTAATCATGAGATTTGCGAGTCGCGGGGTTGGGAATGGCACCACCATGGGAGGGATCTATGATAGTTCAGTTTCGGGCTTCCCTTAAGGAAAAAGTAATATTATTTATAAATATTATATTTTTCCGCCAAGGAGAAGCCCTCAACTGAACTATATGGATTAGAATGCAAGCCCAGGAGGAGGCACGAGCAATAAAGTTAATTAATATCCAAATTCGATGGGAATGTACTCTTCCGAAACATGATTCATGTAAATGTGATTTAGTCATGAATCAGATATGATTATGTTACGTGAAAGAGCTCCCAATTCAGATTACGACATTGCTCAAATGTGTACCGCCCGCCCCCCTTGTTTTTGGAATAAACATCCCAGGTAGTGCCATATAATTCATGCTAGCGAGACAACCGAGCAAGTATAACTTTGCTGCATCCTATTCTCTGTGTTATCTTCTTCGCTCTCTCGACAGTTCACATTATGAACTGATGTCACAAGCAGCCATTGTGTAGGCCATAAGATATCAGAATGCTTATGATACACCAGGGAGCAAATTAACTGGAATCGCATCGCGATTTGCCACTGAAATGTGGATACCGGTAATAGCGAGGAATTTCTTTATACATGTATGATGTTATAAAAATGCTATCTAATCATGTCAATGTGAGATTATTTGCTAATCAGATATCGAAAGTAAATTGCTCCCTGTGATACACAAACCAGATATAAAAATGATATGCTGCAGATATCATAGCGAGGTATGAGGTTTCATTATATCATGCCACACATCTGTACTCCAGCCTCGTATAATGTAGAGAGCAGGGAACGCCATCATGATCCAAGGTATCATTGCATACCAGTATATATGGGATTAGAGAACACCACTGCGGACTTGATGAACAAGCATAGAAGCATCAGTGATCTATGATGGCGCACATAACGAGTGTCGGGTACATTTCGAAATGATCAAATGTAGCAGAATGATCAAAATTGCAAAATGACCGGTGAAGGAGTGGCCTGGAGGTATCCCGAAGGTATTACGATTCCAGGAGATTGGACCCCATCGTGTGGAGATGTGGGCCACTGCACCGTGGGGAAGAGATAGAAGGCTGGTTGGTGCAGCTCTTGGAGGCACGCAACAAGACTTCCCCACCCAGATCATTCAGCCTTTCTTTCCTACCGGTGAAGGAGTGGCCTGGAGGTATCCCTAAGGTATTACGATTCCAGGGGATTGGACCCCATCTTGTGGAGATGTGGGCCCCTGCACCATGGGGAAGAGTTAGAAGGTTGTTTGGTGCAGCACTTGGAGGCACGCAACAACAAGTCTTCCCCACCCAGATCATTCAGCCTTACTTTCCTACCGGTGAAGGAGTGGCCTGGATGTATCCCGAAGGTATTACGATTCCAGGGGATCGACTGGACCCCATCTTGTAATGATGTGGGCCACTGCACCATGGGGAAGAGTCAGAAGGCCATTTGGCTGGTGCGCTATGTCTAGACTATGAGAGCAAGAGCGTCACGTGACAACGAGTCTTCCCCACCCAGAACTTTCTTTTTTCTTCTTTTTCTTTTCCTCTTCTTTTTCTTAAAAAGAATCCTCGTCCGACAGTGTGCCTGACGACCCACTGTCGACCCGCGATTCTTGCTCATCGTCGTCAAACCTGCCGACGCCACGCGATGCAGAGAAGCATGTCAAGATCGACGCCAGCCAACAGAATTGGCTGCATCAGCCAACAGAATTGGCTGCATCAGGTTGGGATACCAGACTGTGGAAGAGGCCTACTCTGAAATGGTTCGACGCAAGACAAATGCTCTTGCATTTGGGATAAGTAGCTATGGCCTGTCCAAGGTCACCCCCTCAAATTCTGGGGCATCATCAAGCTGCGCCCCCAAGGCCAGAGGGAATAAGTTCTGATGAGCCAGTTGATCAGAGGAAGCCCCTTCCATGGAATCCCCCAAATGCAGGTGGTCCTGACCAAACTGGAATAAATGTCGATGACATACCACTATGATCGCATGACGGCGGAGGAGCAGGCCCGGATGTATCCCGAAGGTATTACGATTCCAGGGGATCGACTGGACCCCATCTTGTATGATGTGGGCCACTGCACCATGGGGAAGAGTCAGAAGGCCATTTGGCTGGTGCGCTATGTCTATGAGAGCAAGAGCGTCACGTGACAACGAGTCTTCCCCACCCAGAACAGCCGCCAAAGGCTACTCCCAGGTGCCCAATAAACAGATCTTCGTGGCAGGAATCCAGGCCGAAATCAAAATACTGATGGAAATTTCACTCTATGTGGAATAATAGTATATCGATGTGAATTTTTTCGAAATTTAATAATCGTATTGCCACTACCATTAGGCACCTGAGAGAAAGGTGCCGGAGCAATCGCCCGTGAAGATTGGTTTCCCGAATCAACCACTTGCAGCACCCGCCTACCATTGGTTCATACTGCCGTAGCAGGACCTGGGGGGCCAGAACTGGTCCTGCCCGAGGTAAAGACTGGTACGGTTGCTCAAAGTAGGAAATCATTGACTAATATGCCCTTACCCAACTATAACAAGTAATACACCTGTGAATGAGCAACCTGCACGGTGTGTGGCCATCAAATTCGAATCATGTTCGACCGCAAGACATGCTGTTAGTTATAACAAAGCAAGGTTAATATACATAACACAATACAACCTAGGTTATTGAGTATAAAGGAAGGTTAATATAAAATCACGTTATACCCCTGGCCACGTGATCTTACCTGCTATGACAGGTAAGATACTGTCTTTTCTCGTATATGAGGACGATGAGTTCCGAATGCACATAGGCAAGAACTAGGCGGTTTCCGTTAGGAAAGTGCGCTTACAGCGGACGTGAAGATACGAATGCCTTCATTTTCGGCATGATTGTATCGAATCGTTTTGTCACATAATCAGTGGATATGTGACAATAGACGAAGAGCCATGTCTTGGCCGGTTTCGGAAATATATTGGCAGTAGATGTGGCAATATAAACGCTGCGCATGTAAGCTCGCTTTAGACATGTAACAATACAAATGCAGTCCTTTCTGATATTCCGCGCAATATAAATGTGTTGCATGTAACTGCGCATCATACACGAGTGAAAGCTATTTGGCAGAATATCGTTTTGATATATGTGGAAATAGAAGTTAGTGAGCCAAGTGATGGTCTCTACTGGAAAGACTATTGGCAGTGAATCTGGAGCACGTGACAATATGTATTCGTTCTATTTCGCTGTTTGCCGTTATCATTCACTGATGAAACTGCAAAGTATGTCAGTATTGGGATGAAAACTGTTCACCATATGTAAGCATACTAGTAGTCAGTTCTGACAGCATACATGAGGCCCTGATACGATATGATTGTCATGTACAATGTATGGAACTATTACGGCGTGCAATACATTATTGCAAGCTCGCCCACGCCGAGGCATATTAGAGCCTACGGTAAGATGGCTTAGTGTCAGGCCACAAAGTTTTCACTTCATTGCAGTTGGTGAACAATAGTTCGTAGGAACCCAAACTGTACATACATGGATGTAAAGAATGCAACACAATATTTAGAACGTCAGACAACACATCAATTCGAAGTGTGGTTATATATGTGATAACGAATACCATCCCCCTGTTACGGAGTGTTAGTAACTATTGTACTGATGATACAATGAGTTATATGATATTTAATCGTGATAGACAAGGTAGAATTTTCTAAATACCTTGAAGTCGATGTAATGTGTTATTACATTTGTCATGTGTCTAACAAGACCACGCGCTCATACATACTGGCGTGCGTAGATTCGCAGGTATTGATCGTTAAAACAATATTACAGATCGCTCAGTCGAAAGAAATGTGAATTGTCATCTGATAGTGATAACAAGTACTATCTTTCGTATTTATTCATGTAAATTATTACAAAGGAGGATATGGCTGTCCTGTGCAACTTTCTGCGAATTAACAGAGCAGTGCCATGTATGATTTGGCAGTATACATTAGGATACAAAGCAACGGAACTTACGAAATAACCGAAGCGAGTCGACGGAAACTTATGTAAAGTGAAACACGTGTAGCACGAAATTAGGAGACATCGCATACCGTACTACATTGCGTCCTCAATTGTAAGTCATGATAGTCATCACGCCGTATGTGTGGCACAATATGCACTATGTGGTTTTGCCACAAGTAAGCTATGTGCTTCTTTAGTCATTGTCAAGATGGCCATCTTAATTCCAATTGTTGGAAGATAAAGCCGTCTTGAGGAAAACAGAAAACACGGAAACAAATTACGGATACAGTGAAACGAAAAAAGTTCCCGTTTCGGATGTGAGAAATATTAATTAACTATCGGGTACAATAAATTGCAAGTTTGTAATATCAACAATAAATATTGAGTCGATAAACTCGCAACACAGAAAGATACAACCTTGAGAAAATAGAAACGATCCTGTCCTGGCGAGGAGGAATAAAAACTGACTAGACAATAGATAGAATGCGGGTGTATTCATGCGAGACTAATCTGGACACGGATGTGAGTGGGGTCGGCACAGCAATAAAATTTTAACCCTCCTGATTGACACAAGGCCGGAGACGTAATCCATATAGTTCAGTTGAGGGCTTCTCCTTGGCGGAAAAAGGGGCAAGTATCCCGACCAGGTCACCTGGTTTGATGAGGCAAAAAATTCCGGAGCCTCGGAAAGGAAACTAAGTCTAAGTTCTGGCCTAGGAGCCCAAAAGAGGCCAGAAACTGTACAAAGCAAGGCCACACTGGTGGAGGAAAGAACACAGGTGAATAATAGGGATACATACCCACCAGGGGCGCCGGAAGCATCCAAGGGGAGGGGGGCAGAGCCTACAAAAAGGGCACTTTTCCGCAAAAAACGGCATTTTCTCCGCAAACTCGGGAAAATAACCATAAATTCATTGTGGAAAAAATCCCTATTTTAATGGTATTTGTCGGTTTTTATGGTCGTTTTGTGATAAAATTGACAAAAAATTAAAATTCCTTATGAAATTGGTGGTATTTGGACCAAAAAAGTCACATTTTGCTATAAAAACACGAGATTAAACACACAAAAAGCATTTTCTTCTCCAGAAAAAGGGCAAGTCCTGCCCCCGCTCGCCCCACTTGGTCAAGGGCAGGGGGGTCAGCTGCCCCCTCTGCCCCCCCCTCTTCCGGCGCCCCTGATACCCACCCCAAAACCGGGAGGGACGGATGCCGGAAAAGACGTTGATGAATGGAGGACAGGTCAGAACCCGTGCGGTCAAATCCCCTGGAGTGGAAGCAGTGGCAGTTGACACATTGAACTACGTAGGCAGGCAATGTGCCGAGGGCACCAGGCTTGCGAGCTAAATGGACCACTGATGTGGTAGCTGTAGCAAGTGGCTGGCTGGTGCAGCGAACCCGGCGGAACCGGAGGCAGGACCAAAGGTAGCTGCGCTTGGACCACCATCGCTGCCCTTCTCTGCGGGGGCTATGGACGCCGCGACCCTGAGGGAGGAGGCATGTCCACCAACCAACTCCAGCGGAGTCTCCAATTTGATGGAGGATGCAAGAGAAGGTGCCACGTGAGCAGAGGTGCCACGATCATTGAACTTGATAATCGATAGTCAATACTAGATTAGAATCGATGAAGCGTATCTAATAGCAAGGACAGAGGAAGTAGTGCATAATATTCACATGTGCATAATTTGTATCAGAAACCACCGAGACTGTCCTTCCCATGACAAAAAATACAGTTTTGTTGATTAGAAGGGTGTAATTGCACCGGTAATATAATTGTAAGTTGGGGTTATCTCAAATCAAAGGTCATTGTGTGATATACCCAAGTCCACTGACACTTTCACATGCCAAAAAATTGTGAGAGCAATCGTTATTGTCTCGTGGGAAGGAAAGCCGGTAATTAGTAATGAGCCCAATGCGTTACAAATATCTTTGCACGATCAATGATCGTTAACCTGTCCGTTGGATATTAAACTGTAAAACAGGGTATCCAAATATGTCCGGTACTTTTCGACATCCGAAATAAAGAACTCAGAGTAATCGCAGTCGAAAATGGTAATCGAATATCGGCCGTATCAACATTTCATCGATTATACGATTAATCGTGGCGCCCCTACCTGTCGGAGGGAAAAAACATTACGAAGTTTTCATCGTAAAAGCATTGAGCCTTATGTTCAATGTAGAGAGAAGAGGCAAGCCACACTGTGGCTATTTTATCTAGCATCCGTGAGGAAAACTATTGTAAAATATTGTAATGTAAAATATTGGAAATTATTAATTCCAATACATTTGGATAGGATTTTGTCAGGGACCAAACTCCAAACTGGAGCTTAGTGTAGACGCCAACACAATATTGCATCTGGTGCAGTGTTAAAAAAAAACCCTACGAGAACCCGAATGACTCGAAAGAGCATCGGTTTATTGAATATTGTTTTATGCAAAAAACGATATTTGTTTGAAGTGATTCTCGTAAACAAAACAAAATTGAAATATTTGTTAATGAAATTATCCACCCACGGACCACTGTCATTAATAAGACAGTATTGTAGAATAAAAGATTGTTGAACAATTGTAAAACCGAATTCCGAAATTTGGAAAACACGTGCGTAGTGCACGCAATTAGGAAACTGCGTGGTTTTGTTCGCAATATCGTAAAGAGAACGTTCATTAAAAATGAACAGATGAAAGATGCGACTTATCTTGTGACGTAGAAGAAATAAAAGGATCGAAATCTTACTTGTCATTCGCTTCTATAGCGAAAGGACTCACACGATTGGTCCAGAGGTAAAGTTGTTTAGGTTTGACAGTGCGCGTCTTGTAGGTACTCCGTACCGATTTTTAAAACAACTTCTATGATCTTGCAAGCAAGAAATATATAACCATTAGTTCATTCAGTGTCCAAGATATTTATTATAGGAGATACATATTTTGGGTAAAAAAATATTATGTCTATACGTATTTCATTTAATTGTGTTCGTGCTTTGGCCCATTAACGTCAACAACGGAAACATGAGCAATTACTAATTGATTAATATGTAATTGTTGCAAGCAAGAAATATATAACCATTAGTTCATTCAGTGTCCAAGATATATTTGACGGAGATACATATTTTCAGACGGCATATGCATTGAAAAGAGTCACATAATGACAGAAATTACGTACAGGGGGAATGAACGCGACTGGTTTAGAGAGCGTCCTGCGTTATTCTTCAGCATAATGGGACAGTCCATTAATTTCTCACGTCTCTATGAAATCATTATATTCACCAGAATGAGATAAAGGCGAATATTTGTATACTTGAAGATCTACTATACTCCAACTTCAAATATCACGGACATGTAACATACGAATCAGTTAACTAATACTAGAGTTATCAATCAGAAACCATATCGAACGGACGCACGGACGGACGTGCTGATTACTATATTCCTCTCAAATCTATCGGGAACAGTTAGATATATACATATATATTGATGAACGGACGGACATGCTGATACCAGTATACCATCCCCACCCCACCCACAACTGGTTGCAGGGGTATAATACAGGTAATAATTATAAAATAAATGGTACCTGAACACTCCACATCACTCCGAAAATATCCGTCCCATTCTCATAAGTCTTGCTCCACATGGGCAGATAAGTAGTTTGAACAAGCACATAACATGAACCGCAATCAATAAATGTTCGATCCGAAGAATAAAATGAATAATAAACAACAACAACACACAAAGCAATGTACATGGCGTATAAACGTAAGCGAAGAGAATAGAGCGTTCTCTGTAAGAACATTCCCTATATGGTAGGAATAAAGAGCGTTTGTTTCACGTTTGCTTTTTGACAAGACTTAAATGACGGCGTACGAAACTAACAGTGGTGTTTTATTTTGTGAAAGTATAAAGGGAGTCATTTCCAATTTGGCAGACATATACTAACGAAAAGAATTGAATGTACATTTGCAGTATTCTACTATTCATAAAAATATATGAATTGTTGTTACGAAAATGATGATGTTTGCATTTTTCTATGTGTTTATCGTTGTTATTGCAAACGAAATAATTGGATAGACGTCGTCTTTACGTTAGTATAAGTATACATCGTATAACTAAGGCTTGTTTGAACCCATTAATGTAATGTTTGTATTTTGTTTGGTTATACATGAGATGCAGTGCATTGAAGATGCGAAATACGATACAAAAGTGAAATGCACGGACGCAGAAAACTTATGGCACACTATACACGTTAAAATGATAATTTAGCCCACACCATGGGCAACACAATTTACGAATAGGTGGGTTTATATTCAAATCCAAGTTATTTGGTTTATAACAGCTCCGATATGTACTCATACCAATATACCAGTCTGGAAATGATTGTCGGAATACGGTGGGCGTTCTATCGGTTCCCAGGTAGAGGAATGAGCCTGGCCCACGAGACGGTTGCGTTCGAATCGGAGCTAGGTTCCATCCGCGGGGAGATGGGGTAGCTGGAAGAAGGCGAAGGAAGGGGGGGGGGTGACAAATTTTTGGCGTAAAATAGATAATATATATTATATGTATATTATGCGGAATTATTTTGAAGAGCTCTTTTTACTTGACAGAGAAAAAAATAATTTTCTAAGTCCAAAAGTTTAGGTTGAAATAATGGAGCCTTTTTCAAAAAGTGAAAACAAAATGAACGACTTTTCTGGAACAGGTCGATTTGGATCCGTTTTGGACTCTGGATTTTATGAATCAGTAACAGATAGTTTGTTGAATGAGATGTGAGCTTGTACAATATTTGTTCATAGTTCGCGCATTACATTTGGATAGACAAATGTATGGTTTCCAAGTTTCATCTGATTCGGAGAAGAATTAAAAATTGGTACCACAGACCACCCCTCCCCAGACCCACAATAATGAACCGACACTGGCAAAATTTGGCCCACCGCGTGCTCTCTTCAGTCCGCATGCACTGAGGTATCAGATGACATCCAAAGTTCGACATCTTCGGAGGAGATGTGTTATCAAGCACATGGGCCCAAATTGCAAACTTTGAGGGCCCGTAACTCTTGCATTTCTTCTCGGATTTCGAAAATCCTGTCCAGTATGGGTTTGTTTTCGTTCAGGGAATCCACATACTTAAATAGATGAATGTCAATCAAAACTTTTTTTTCGAAAATTTTGAGCCCACCCCAGTGTCAAAGTATATGGCCGACCGCCCGACCCTGTCCAATTTTCTTTCTCAGACTAAACTGACAACAGTCAACACGACTATGAAAACCAAATGCAGTTATCTGGAATGATACGAGAGGACAGCATAGTAAATAAAATAGAGGTTTGCCTATCTATGGGCTGTAACTCCGCAGGGAAAGCGCGGACACAAGTTTTGATGCCCGTGGGCAGTAGGGCATATCGAGGTGTGCATACGGTCCAATTTTCGATGCTCTACTCCTTATAATTTCCGAGATAATAAAATGACATTTTTTCAGATAAAGGGAGATAACTCCGCAGGGGAAACGCGGACAATATTCGTTATATGAAAAAAGTTAGAACTCATTAGCCCCAACATACGTACCAACTTTTAGTTTGCTACTCCTCATACTTATAGATATTAAGGCGTCGCAAAATCGTGGAGTATAATAATAATAATAATAATGAAAAATAATAAAAAAAGGGCCATAACTCCGCCAAGAAACATTGGGCCGAAATCCGGATACCTATATTTTTAGTAGACCTTAGATGCCTATATTCTCTAGAGATTTCGCGTTCCTACTGCAATTAGTTTCTGAGTATTTCCAAATAAACGGAAAACGACCCCAATAGAAAAACAATATACTTCCTTGGTTACACCATGAAAGTATAATTAACACTTTCATGACAGGAGGCCTATGCTGGTGCAGCATTAAGATCCTATGCCATAGGGAGCCTCGCATATATAAGAGAATAAATTGGCTTACATGGTCAAGGTAAATATTGTTAGGCCAATGTATTCTCTTATATATGCGAGACTCGTATATCGTCGGTTGGATTCAAAGAAGTCGTAAAACCAATAAAATCTCATTTTGTCGCGAAAACATTTTATTGCAAATTCGTAATCTACGAGGTCGATTACACCAGTACAATTCTTATCCCTGCTCTAATCCAATGCGAAATGAGCTTTTAGGCCATGTATTGAAAATTCGTATCGCTGGTTGGACAATATTCTTTGTTCAAAAATGTCGTATAAAATATACGACATTTTTGAAGTAATAATATGTGATCTTAACGTCAGTTACGCTATTTTCAAAGGTCGTATAAAACTGCAATTCAGAACACGGAACCCGGAAATTCTTTCTCGGACACAGTTCTTTATCAACAAATGCTCAAATGATTTGTGACTACTTATTATGAAGTAATCATTCATTAAAATGGTACATGTACGTATCGAGCTCTATCTGGAACTCAGTCCGCCTACAAGTGAATCATATGCCATATTCAAAGCTAAATTCTGACCAAAGGGCGTAACATATCGCCCATGGACATGAAACTGGCCCGAATAAGTACAATCAAATGGAGTATAAAATGGCTAAACTGGTCACGACTATACATTGCTATTTGGAAATCTGGCAGAGCTATATCGCCAAACAAACGAAGTAAATTAACAAGGTGCAGTTATCCTTATGCACAAACCAATTTACAAAAGTTTTCGATGGTCAATATTGAGAACGATATGCTAAATGGCACCATACTAAAACTTAATACCACTCATTGTGTCAATAGCCCACTTAATTTTCGAAACCCCAGATCACATTTTATAAATTATATGCCATAGTATATACCATTTGAAAGAGGAAGCACCAAAACATTAAACATTGTATTATCAACTTATTCGGTGTAATAACATGTGAATGTGTTGTTTTTGTTGAGGTACGACGTGTGTTCTGTGCATATGTTTCATCTGGACGGTTCTGTTATTTTCAATGGAAGGGGAATAACTATATATTAGATTGAATTATGTTGCATTATGGGAGTGAAACGGGGACAATATATGTATGAGTTCAGCTATTTCATATTAATATATGGACACCTTCGGAGACCCAGGCGTTCCAAATGGTGATGAATTATAGTATTGTAATAATAGTTTATGTCATAGATTGTTATTAAGACCGTATATCAAGGCACTCTACAAAAATAATCAGTGACTGAAAATTAAATGGGCATTTAATGTTGTACAAGTTTACAAACATATAGCATGAATTATAACGATGATGTGTAAACAGATTGTGTCACCGAGCTGGAAGATGCTATTTCCATGACGTTATCTCTGCATGGGCCTGTCATTGTTTTGTGCGATTCTAACGCTCATCATGGGAGTTCTGAGAAATGACATAATTTTAGAAGATCACTCGAGTCGTCGTGATATTCTTAATGACTTCTTTGATCGCAAGCGAATGGTCGCAAACTACTTTTGCAGAATCGTACAATTGATCGAAGTTTACTTTGAATCCATTCTCCCCAATATCATCCCCACCACGTATCGACCACAATTGTAGTGATGTCTTCGGTGAATCCACGCTGTTCTACCCGCGCAGTGATGTGTGACGGTGCATACAATACATCAAATAATTTCTCATCTCCAAATGTTGACTCCATCTTCAGGACTCCTGCAAGTAATTCACCCTATATATATAAAACTTCATCCGAAGACAATTGACAAACACATATACATATAGTGTAACCTTATATACAATATACTATGGAACGTTATTGGAATTCGGACTTGACCATTCTTTACGATACTGCGAACAAGAAGGGATTAGTGTGGGTGACAGCTGCTGGAATGTCTTACGATGCCCTTTCGCCAACATATTATGCCTATAATGGAAACACGCGAGTATCGTCGCTCAATGTACTTAGCAATATATCAGTGCCAATATAAATTATACGCCGATATTGAACTTCGAGCAAGTAATAACGCTGTTTCTTTCTGGCGAATTCTGATCATAAGACTGTATGTGTGACATGTGAAATGATACTTTGTGAGAAATTGTACCGAGATCCACATGCCGTCCTCAAGTGTAGGCAACTGTATTTCGATTACCTTTATCTACCAAATGCCCATCATGAACCCGAAGTTAAACTCCATATTGGTGCTAATATGGATGTATTAGTCACACGCATATGGGCTATATTAGTCACGTCATTTGTGACCTCATTTTCAATTATCGTAATACAATCCGCTTTGAGATTAACGGAATGGCAGTCTGTATCAAAGACCAGATATTATCTAAACAAATCAGATATGCTCCAACCTCACTACATGCATTGGTGTGTGTTTTTCTTTAAGGCAATGTTGACTTTTAAAACCATTCTAGGGCCAATGAAAACTTAACTGATAATCCTACTCCACAAGGGAAAGACAAAAGCCTGGAACAAGCTACCGGATCATAACGCTTTATGTCAATGTTATATAAACTTTTTTGAATGTGTCCTGGTGAACATATTCTTCAAACGCTTTCCTCGTAACACTACAACATGGATTTCATAATATGTTGCATGCATCATGACATCGTTTGTTATACTGGAAGGTGCATCATATGCATAATACTATAGACTGACTCAAAAGCTTACGTATGATTTGAACGAACTTGTATGGTCTCTTAGGATCATCAATGACATGTATCAGAACTGTGCAACGTATCTTGGTTAATGTGTGGGTATCATATACATTGCATGTATCCATTGGAATGGGAACAATGCATTCAGGGGGGATTTACATCTCCCTATTTACTAGTTAGTCTACATAGACAAGCTTTTGAGACGGCTTTCTCGTTTTGACAGTGGCCTTAAAATATTTCTTGCAACACTCAGACAATGGAAGACAATATAGCATTTTTATCCAACACATATGAGCTGCTATATATATTTGCGAGCGTTACATTGGCACAATAGATATTCAATTGCTTCATACGCAAGATCTTCTGACCAAACCGTGTGGGCATGGTTCATTATCAGAAAGTTCCGACTGTTCACACCTCGTAATTCTCCAACGAAATAAGAGTATAATAACTATAATTGCCGATCGGAGATCAATGCAAAACCTTTGCGCAATACATACTTTATGGTAGCAGGTCGTTCGTCATTAAAGTTGTGCCATCCAACGACCATGACCAAGATCCACAAATGCTTCATTCATCCCTAAACTCAATATGGGTGTGAACTGTTAACATAACATAACATACCATATAATTCTCGGAAGTAAGTCCCTATGACTTTTGTCCGATAGTACATAATTATACAAAACTCGACATAATTTATGGTATAAAAACAATAATGTTGTTATATAATAAAGTTATTCATCGTATATGTATCTAAAATGCCTCATGTGATTATATAGATTGTGCTTAAATGCGATGATGGTGTCTGATTCCACAACGTACTGATTTACTCACCTAACATAAATACTCATAATTGATAAGTCAATAATAGTATTGCATATCGAACAGGTGAGAAGCATCCAATTAAGGTTTTACGACCGCACGAGCATTGGATTAGTATTAGGCATATTGGCCATATTATGTATGCGCCTGCTACATGTAGATGTTGAGATTTCCTTGCATGTTTTCTTCTGCAAACCACCTACAAGTAGAGCACTAGACTAAACTGAAACATGTTTTTCTGGAAAGACTATATTCTCCAACGCAGTCTCTTCAACCAACGCATGACTGGGTTTGTTCGAGATATTTTGTAAATCAGCATGATCCCCCAGACTTCCGTACAATCTTCACTATACAAGATTTTCCCCAGAGAAGACCTGTTGGCAGCAACTCGTTACGTTGCGAGTTAAAAACCAAGACATACACGAATGTCCATTTGAAGTGAGCATCGACGTTAGAATAATACATTCGCGTCTGTCCGCAGAACTCCAACTTCAAATTGGTATATCTGGAACTTTCCCCAAGAACAATCCTACAAAATACGTAGCATCCTAGCTCACGATCTGAACAAAACAAACAACCTACCCAAACCACCAGGTGTGCAATATGTGTTTACTCCATTTGACCGCTGACCAGACCACTTACTTTATTGTACACATGAGGCAGCCCTGAGGACATTGTAGCCACACCCATGCGAGGTGGCTGCGGAATACCCCTGTCTCCACTTCAATTCACCCAGGACAAAAAGTGTTTATATGTGTCCACATATATTTATACATAGCTACATACTAGTCTTATAAAAAAACTCGTGCCATTTCCGATCACATCTCCTGTTAATTCGCGTGTGAGTTGTGTCGACCAATAGTGTAGACGATAGTACCAATTGTGTCCAATGGTTCAAAATAACACTTCTACTCATATATCATATAGCCCTAATACTTGGTCGCAAATATCCTCAAGTTTGTATGTGCGTGTTTGTGGAACAGTGCTGACCAGACAGTAAGACAAATGAATCCTGTCAATTAAGCACTGTGACTAATCCATTTATGTGAGGCATGTACAGTAATTATCAACAATATAACCCATTTGTACACTATCAATAGTTTGTGTATATATTTTACATACAATGTATATTCATTACAAATATGCTCTCGATTTATGCATGGATGTAGACAACAATGAATGCATTAAAGGTACTCAATCCGAACAGAGGGTCCCCATCTCAACAGAGTCCAACAACAACAATCCGATCAGAGGGTCCTATATTACTATTTCTTTGGCTTTGAGGGTACAAAATATTTGATTCGAGTCGAGGAACCCATCAAACAAAGCTCAGAGTTATTAGATATTGATTTTTGAAATTTGTTATTTACTCGAGATGAGTACTAATAATTGCCTTCAACTGCCGTAATCTGCTCTGGATGTGTACTCCAAAATCTATTCAAACAAACAAGGATGGATAACTCTAAAATCAAGTGGTAATAACAGCGCAATTTTGACTGAGTTCTGGGCCAGATAATATTCCCGATAATGAAAAATAATAGATTTCTAAAATCGATATCTAACAAATCTGAGCTTTGATGGGTGACTTCCTCGACTCGAATCAAATATTTTTGACCCCCGAAGCCATTGAAATAGTAATTGAGAGGAGTTTTATCAGATTGAGTACCGGTACCTTTAATCACAGAAATCGTTCATTGTGAGTATATAAAACTTGAAATGAATTTAACCCTTTTATATGTATACTAGCAGATTAGCCCGCCACTGGCGGGATTGGTCCCATGACTTTGGTCAATCCATTAATTTTTGTTTTTCAAGGTAACCCCGTACAGGCACGCCGACAGCATGCTATCATATAACCCAACAAAAATATTCCCCGTCCCGAGTTGACCATACATAACAAATTTCACGTCGATGTCACCGCTGACGACCAAGATATCGCCCAATGTTATTTGTGGGTACCTGTTTCAAGGTGAAGGTCACCTCAGGCGGACAAACTCACCCGACGAAAATCTCCCCCGTCCCTTGGAAGCCCTAAGTACGAAATTAGATATCCCCAGTTTCCAAAAGCAAAAGATAGCAGGTAGAACTGGTCAAATATGGACCCTGGTGCCCAATATGTAGCAGCTCAGAAAACACTCGTAGAGCCCTAAAATTTATTAACATAGGATTTCCCATTCAAATCGATTTATGTCGATAAAACTCTTATTTTTCAAAATTTTAAGCTGAGACTTCGTGTGTCTGCGTGTAATACTTATATATTCTTAAAATGACAGAGTCCAACACGTAATTATGTTTTAGATGGAAGAAATTAAATCTTTTCGATGCTAAATTTCCAGCGTGGACTGTGCGTTGATATTGTAAACAAACTTTTCTCAAGTGTCATTTGGTCCAACTATCACTTTTTCGACGGGGATAATAGCTAAGATGTATTTAGATAGAATTATTGAAAGAATTTGACCGATTAGGGTGCATTTTAAGAGAATCGAGTGGAGAGAACTTCGTAACATTTTCATCGGAAACACGGTTTAACAGTGTATCGAAGATAATGTTTCTGTATGATGTAGGCGAAGTAACTCTAAAATTTCGGCAAGTATTTAGCCCCTCAATTCCAAGAACGGCGGCATGGCAAAGGGTGAAGGAGTGCTCGGACGTTCTCAGAAGCAGTGGCGGTGCGATGACACTTCCCGTTGCTTTTTACCCTTAGATAGGAAGTTTGGGCTCAATCGGTTGAGCCGTTTTCGAGTCTATAAAGGATATACATACACACACATATATATATATATATATATATATATATGGAAGTCTCAAAATATATAGTAGACTAGCAGATTAGCCCGCCACTGGCGGGATTGGTCCCATGGCTTTGGTCGATCCATTAATTTTTGTTTTTCAAGGTAACCCCGTACGTCACTGCCACCGCTGATGCCCAAAATATCGCCCAAGGTCATTTGTGGTACCTGTGTCAAGGTCATGTTGGGTGGACAAAATAACCCGACAAAAATATTTCCCGTCCCGAGTTGACCATACATAACAAATTTCACATCGATGTCACCGCTGACGATATCACCCAAGGTCATTTGTGGGTACCCGTTTCAAGGTCAAGGTCACCTCGGGCGGAAAAACTGACCCGACGAAAATCTCCCCCGTCCCTTGGAACCCCTAAGTACGAAATGTAGTCTCGATATCCCCAGTTTCCGAGCGAGACGGTCAAATGCCGTATTTTCACTAAAGTAGATAAACGCTCTTTAATAGCGACGCCTCATATACAAACGCTCATTAATTATCACGCGATTAACCCATCAATCCCCATCACGGTGGCAGTTGAAGGGTGAAGGAGTGCTCGGACGTTCTCAGAAGCGGTGCGATGACACTTCCCTTGGTTTTTTACCCTTAGATAGCAAGTTTGGGCTCAATCGGTCGAGCCGTTTTCGAGTCTATAAAGGATATATATACACACACATCTATTATATATTTTGGAAGATCTGTCTGTGTGTCTGTGTGTTCGCGATGGACTCGAAAATGACGTATTTTCGGCCGGGAACGGGCATAGGCCTATAAATTTGCCCGTGCGACGTGACCTTGAAATCGGGTAATTTCAAGGTCAAACGCCCGAATATCACGGGATTTCGATGAAACTTGGTATGTGGGGGTATGTTCGACTGCGGGTTGGCATAGGCCTATTAATTTGCCCGTGCGACGTGACCTTGACATCGGGTCATTTCAAGGTCAAACGCCCGAATATCACGGGATTTCGATGAAACTTAGTGACTAGGGATACTTTCGTATGGGGAGTCTCATAAGCCTATTCGTTTGCCCGTGCGACGTGATATTGACCTTGAAATCGGGTCAATTCAAGGTCAAATCGCGAATTTTGATGGGATTTCGACGAAATTTGATACGTGGGGTTACTTTTGTCCACCGAGTGTTTTGGACGGGTCGAGTCGTGACCTCGACCTGACCTTGACCTTCAAAATTATCAATTCAAGGTCAAGTCGGGTAAAACTGGATGGATTTCGACGGGCACGTTTGTCGGGTACTTTTGTCCGGGCAGTGTTTTGGACTGGTCAATTCGTGACACCACTTGACCTTGACCTTCAAAATGAACAATTCAAGGTCAAAGCCCGGACGAAGTCGGGTCACCTTCTAGTATATATATATACAGAAGTCTTAAAATATACAGTAGATAATTCATTTGTGGACACATTTGTTTTGTCCACGTTCGAACATGCGTCAATCCGCCCGTCCATATATGGGCGTGTATCCCTCCAACGTGTGCCCTGGCAACTGAGCCAAAGGTTATCCATTACTAGATAGTCTGGTTACCATTCCATAATATAGATTCGCTTTGGGGAGAAATCGGAGATAAAGTCAGAGTAAAGTGACATGACACACAGGCATTGGATACTCCATGTGAATGCACCCTTAGAATAATAATAAATTATTCTAATGGTGCATTCACACTGAGTGCCAATGCTTGTGATTTACTATGCAATCCGACAACCCCGACAAAGCCGACAACCCCATACATGGTTATGAAGAGTATGATGGTAAAACGAAAATGGCACCAAGCTAACTGTATTCTCGACTCACTGAAAAAAGGTCGTAAAATTATAACTTTATAACATCGAGGCATAAATGTTAATTCTATTTTGTTGTATAAATTTCAAAACGTCGTAAAATTTAGCAGCGAAAAAAAAATTATTTCAGAAAAGTCGTATCAACTAAGTTTGCATTTTTCTCTTTTGCTGCTGCTGCAAACTCGTGGGTTTCATAATAAGTCGATGCGCAGGGTTTGTATCTACATATTGGTGGCACTTATATACTTGGCATTGTAGCATATTAAAATATAATCGTTTTTTTGTCTCTCCTGTAAAATGTCTAAATAGACAGCGAATTTGTTTTACGACATGTTTGAATCACCGACAATATGGGGGACTCGCATATTTAAGATAATGCATTGGCACAGGGTTTTCGCAAAATTTCAGGAAGCTCCAGTCATGGAAGGGTTAAAATACCTCGTAAACAGGGAAGCGCTTTGTCATAGCTGCAATCCTTCTCTCAATTTGCCCCTCTGTGATTTTAGCCACATCAGCAAATAAATCAGTTGGAAGATTTCTACTGCTCATGCATTTCCTGTTGAAAAGAGTGTTATTTGTGAATGGTAGGAATATTTTCTACTCTAAAAGCACCACCACAGTGGGATAATACACCTGTTGGCCTGTTTCAAATTGCATTTCAGAAAGATTCCATAACTTGGGAGTTATCAGCCAAAATTCAATAAAATAAATAATCAAATAATGTAAGTGAAAAAGGGTCTGGTGAGATTCATTGAAAAATCCCGATTCAAGCACAGTTTGTATTTTGAGCTATTTTAATCAAGCAACCCTAACTGCAGTTATCAAAATGATACCAAGAAAACCCTAACTTCGAAGTCGAAAAATGTACTTTATGGTTTAAATCTGCATACCAAATTCCATTTGACTCAGTCAAGATTAACTGAAGTTATCATCTGGAATCCAAGAAAACCCAGATTTCAAAGTAAACAAAGATCCGTCACTATTGGTGGACATAATCCAAAAACAGACATATTAAAAGGTAATAAAAGGTCGCTGACCAAAATGTCAACCAGGTTTAAAGGATTTATGGGTTTCAGATCCCTATACACATACTAGGAGGAAATGACTTCACCAATATGATACAAAGTGCATATTCACTATATATGTTGCACATCTTCAATGTGTTGAGAAAGGATCAATAACTCTAAAATAAAAAACATAAAACAGTGTCGGAAAAACGGCAATAACTCTGCCAAAATGAGTTCGACCAAACTCAAAATCGCAAGTTCCCATGCTGGATGACATATGTTATAAGTTAAAAAAAAATTGACTGAAAATGATGGAATACAGCTTTGGACAAAAGAAGCATCCCAGGATGTACAATTCTATGTCGAATAAGAGCAATAACTCCGCCAAAATGAGTCTGAATGAACTGAAAATCGCAGGTTCCATGCTGATTGATATATGTGCCAAGTTTAAAAAAAATTTACTGGAAAATGATGGAATACAGGCTCGGACAAAGGATGCATCCCAGGGTGTACAATTCTATGTAAAAAAATGGAAATAACTCCACCAAAATGAGTCCGATCAAACTCAAAACCGCAGGCTCCCATGCTTGTTGACACATGTGCTAAGTTAAACAAAAATTGACTGGAAAATGATGGAATACAGGCTTGGACAAAAGATGTGTCCCAGGATGTACAATTCTATGTCGAAAAAGGGTCCACCAAAATTAGTCTGACCGAACTCAAAATCGCAGGTGCGTACCTTCCCATGCTGGTTGATATATGCATCAAATTAAAAAAACATTTACCAGAAAATGACAGAATATAGGCTCAGACAAAGTTCCGGTTGGACGGATGCATATGCGGATGGATGGACAGACAGACAAATGGAGGAGGAGGGTCCTTACCATAGTCCTCTGATGGAATGTTGGGGGACAAAAATGGTTTTAATTGCATTAGATCAGTAGATGGCAACAGAATCCAGGTGGTGTTGCCCATGGAAACTCCAGTAACACCTTATAAAATAGCCAGGTTCAGCCACATGTACATGTAACTAGTAATGTGTGTTGCCATTGCCAAATAAAGATACCTGACTCACTACCTTTTGCCTCCGCTTACATGGCCATTATGTTAAACAAAATCAAATGTGTAGCATACTGAACTTGCAGCAAAGAGGAATAATCCAATCTTCTAACAAGTGTTTTTTTTTTTTCATTTTCTAAATCCAAGAAGTGGGTATCCTTTCCCCTTAAACTGGGCTACCAATACACCAAAGTACAACCAAATCCAATGATCCATACCCAAGGTACAAGCTAAAATTTTCATACAGAGACAAAATTCAGAAATTCCCAAGTCAAAAAAGGGCTGTAACTCTGGTAAAAATGAAAGGACGAACCCTGTAGTAATTAAGTCAATATCCTCCCCCCCCCCCCGAACACATTGGTGTTAATATTTATGTTAAATTATAATTACATTGTACTTTACAAGTAACTTTAGAAACCTGTCAAGAATGATTAACAATAATAATTACCATATTGTGTATTTAATTCTCAGAATCCTGGATGATGCTAAACAAACTTAACCATGGCCTTACAGTGATTTACTTGATGGCATTAAAAATGCTGCCATGATTATTAGACATGACAGAATAATCAAATACCAAAGCACAACTGAATCAGAGGATCCTTGCCAAAGTTACAAGCTGAAATGTTCTTTTGGACACAAAATTCATAAATTTCCAAGTAAAAAAACTTAAAGACATATTATGTATTTGCTCGGGTGCGTGAAACTGATAAGTTAGTATTCAGGTGCTATGCCAACTGGAGGAATGTAGCATTCTACTGACATCACTGAAAATCTCAAGCAAAACGACCGTACAACTCCATAGAAAACATTGTCTGAACTGCGCTAAATTGTAAATATTTACTACTCGAATCGGGACGCTTCTATCAGCGATAAACTAACGAAAACGATTTCGCCATCGGCAGTCACTGCATTTAATTAATATTTAAGAATGACTGTTTAGATATAATATTTGTTAAAATAACTACTTTGAACAAGATTATTCTCCATTTCCATTTGATCACCCTAACGGAGTGTTTCACATCACTTGAACAAAAGGCCGAAACTCTGGTAAAAATTAATGGACGAAACCCTTAGTATGTGGATATCCCTTCCCCCAACCTGTGCTAGCTATCACCATGCCAAAGGACAACAAAATCCAATAATAAAGACATCCACAGTATAATTAATATTGGTTATGGAAGCGTTGATGCGTTTACACTATTTTAAACAAAGGGCCATAACTCTGGAAAAAAGTGCAGACAAAACCTGCACTAATGTGGAGATCCTTTCCAAAATGCTGGTCTACCTACATACCAAAGGACATCCAAATTGTACTATGGATACTTGAGCTGTGTTGTGAAATGTGTTTTTCGGACGGAAGGAGGACGAACAGAAGGACGGAGGTCTCCACTGCTATGTTGGCAGTGGGAAAACTCGATTGGCTTGCACAGAAAGATGTTTCTTTGATTGAAGCCATGTAAGCGAATCAGTGGTCACATTGTGGAGAGCTCATCTTTTTCTTTGACTATTGTGTAGAGCTCATCTTTGTCTTTGACAATTGTTTTGCCACACATTGGGCCGATGTCTATAAACATATGGGTATGGCGGTATAAAATTAGGTGTGACTTTTACCGCTAAGTGGATCTCCATAGCAATACCATAGCAACACATGTTAGAAGTTACAAGTACATGTGGCTGAATCTGGCTAAAATCTCAAGAAATGAGAGAAATAGCATGCAAGCCAAATTACAAGAGCATCGCTAGGGCCTAGGGCGTGGCAAAATATGCCAGTGGTAATTCCAACATTAGGGCAATAACTCTGGTGAAAATTGGTGGGAGGAACCCAAATTTTAACTGGTAAACTCACTACCAAATTTGATTTTATTCAGTTCAAACTTACTAAAATAATCACCGAGAAACAAACATTGAGTGCAAATTCCAATAAAAATGGCCATAATTCAGGTTTTTTTTAAACGGGCGCATAAAAATGAGAGAGTTATGAAGATGGCATTACATGTACTTGTGAACATATAAAAAACATTTACCACAAATAATCAGATGAGGGTGGCAGCCGGTCCCAGCCTATATTATTCAATGGACATAATTACTTGTACATGTATATGTAAAGTTTCAGATTGATATGACAAAACGTTTCAGAGCAAAAAAGTAACACACATACATATAAAATCAATGTCTAATATACATGACAGATATTCATACCTGTGTTTTATATTCAATTTTAAGTGTTGTTTGAAGACATCCAACATGTTATGCACCACTTTTTTATGATCTGTCATCAAATTTTCTTGGGATATAACTGTAGTCTGCAGAGAGGAATAGATATTTGATGTAAAAAATGATCAAGAACATGGACATGACTAAAGGTTCTTCATTTAGGTGCTGTCTATTACTTCAAACATCCAACTGCATGCTGTCCCCTGAACTGGACAACTTTTTTTTCCGATTGTCATCTTACGTTTTCAAACTGTTGCAAAAATAAAACTGAACACTCCATATGGTCGGAAATTTTCCAAATTGGGGCACACGACTCAAACAAATTTTCTACACCAAGAAAATATTTAATTCTTGGTAAAAACAAAAAAGCAGCATATAAGCCTCCAGACTTCAATTTTAAATACTACAACTTCCAACCAAGAAGAAGAAGTGGGATATGAACATAATATACATCCTGATACATCAGGAAAAAATCTAACAGTGGTATTAATTTATTGTTACATGATGAAGAGAAAATGGGAGCCGTACTTTCTGAAGCAACAATTTCTTCCTTAGTTTTCTTATATGCATTATCATAATATATTTTGACCCAGAGAATGTAAATAAAGGAGAAATTACTATGTTTAATTTGAAATTTGTAGATCATATGTGAGCCTAGGCAAAAAAAAATCAAGATTGTGTTTGGAATAACATGTGCCTGAAAACATAGGTAGGTAGGGATTTTTTTCTATAATACTTGATTATAAGTTAGTGGATGAGAGTTGGGGTGCATTTGCTATAGAAAATGGGTATATTGCTTAAAACATAGGAAATTACCTTTACCGGTGTACCAGTATGTCCTCATTCCCTACATGGGGGAAGATATCCTATGACAGATTTGTTGTGAATCTCACATTTAAAGAACGGTATACATGAAAACATATAATTAGAATTACACAGTATTTGCTTAAAGCCAATTTGTTGCTCAGAATGTGTATATAAAACTTTTTTGTGGAGTTTTCACTTAATCCTAGTTGGTTTTAACTTTTATAGAGCTCTGTGGTTCAATGGGAGAAATTTAGAATGAAATAGAAGTTAAAGAACATTGTTATGCAAACTTTTCCGTGCATGTAGAGATAGTCCTGGCATCACATTTATGTAAAACAATATTTGAATAAAAATAATTTGTTTTTTAAATTAAGGTAGGAGGGATTTGTTTAAGATAGGTAGGGATAACCCAAATAAAAGCTCTTTTTTAAGGCTTTAAAACGTTGGTTACCACTACAAGTTAACTCGTAGTAAGCTGTTCCTTGGGGACTGCTGCTACAAGTTAACTCGTAGTGGTGTCCATACCACATAAATAACAACAGAAACCGCAAGCAATGTAGGTTTATTCGCCAATACATGCTCAACGATCCCATTGATCTATTGTATATGTATAATTAAAATGGCTTGAGATACAACAACTCCCGCATCCAGATCAAGCGGCGGGGTGCAGTTTGAAGTCTTGCTTGGACACTCCAATTCACCAGGACCTCTTCTGTACATCCCTGACCCATAGTAGACATGTGCAAATAGACCTTTCCCAGAAATATAGACGGCTTTTGTTGCATAAATCAGAAATCAGTTAGCTCTCAATTTTACAGGTCTCATTTGAAGTTATAGGCTTATAATATGCCCTGTTGTGTGAGGGATGGATGCAAGCCACTGAAAGGTCAGCTAAATGTGTTATAAAGCTACTATGAGATAACTCATTGTCGGCACCTGGGACGGGCTTTACCAGCGGTCATCGCTCGTGCCAGCTATGAGTTATCTTGTAGGTAAATACATATTACGTTTTTGATGTCTCAGGTGACGTGGAGTGTATCAGTGATTATATATAAATTCATTTACCGTGTCTTATACACGATATGCTTGTACCTGTATAGCACTCTTTGTCATCTAAGCTGTTGAAAACATAATTTACCTACAAGATAACTCGTAGCTGGCACCAGCAATGAAACACTGATAAATTCCTTCACAGTTATCTCGTAGTACTAGCTTGGCCTTATGACATGTTTCAGCATCATATAACCCGATATTGGTCGAACCATTACACATCCATATGTAAAATATCAATTAACTACTATCGGCAAAACATGCAATCCCATGTTGGCATACAGGATGGAATTACCCATTGGTATTCAGCAGTGAACGTGTTAACCTTTAATTACTAGATACTCAGTGACAAGTAGTCCACTTGGAGAATGTGGAGATAATATGTTTAACAACCAAAAGCATAGACTATTCCTATGAAGGACATTTCCAACTTAATGGAAGAATCCATTCAGTGTTAAAGGGTTAGTGTATGTATGGTACAGTAATGCCCTATAAGTAATCGACTTCTTAACCACAGCAGAATTATGGGTAACTTTTCATGATTAGCCCCGAGAGCTTTCCGATGAATGGCAACAAACCATATTTCCAACTAATTCCTGAAAAGTTACCCATAATTCTGTTGTGGTTAAGGAGTTGATTACTTAGGGCATTACTGCATATGAACCTTTCCCATCTGTGCTCTCAGGTTATCGACTTTAGAATTTGCAGCTTTCGATATCTTCTCATAAAGCATCAATTTTGGTATCAATTCCATAAGTTTTCTTCTTTTTGAGCTTCCACCAGCAGCATTATTGATATTTCCTTCCAATCTCTTTATTCGTTTATCAAGTGTGAGATATTTCTGTTGGAGAAAAAATTAGATAACAGTCTTTGGGCAAAAGTGTTATGTACAGTCATATTTTGTTGAGTTCAATGTCGTTATTCGAAAACCCCACTTTCATTGAAGCAGTCAACATTCCCTGGTAAGATGAAATGAAATCTGGTTCACAGTTGTGATTGATACGGATTAGTCAAAACTATACCAGCACTGTACTGGCCAGATGACATACACAACACTGGAGACTAGATCTGGGTGTTGAAATAAAATGAAACATTGAGATCTCCACACAGAAACCACTTGTTTTTTGTCATGTTAATAATTATGATGCCTGCAGATTAGTGTCAACAAGAATATAACTCAATTGAGACATCGACACGATTGTTTCAAAAAGTATTAGACTTTGGCTATGGTAAACCGACAACAGTATTGCATCAATCATATTTCGGCCTACTGTCAGTGAATCTTCAATTGAGAAGAAGCAAATTAAACTTTATACAAGATACCAGTTGTAGATTCTGCCCAAAAGAGGACGCCACGTCAAGAATGTTCATCAAAATCCGTCATGTGTCATATTGGACGTAAGTGAAGGAGGTGTAGTCCGATTGACCACAACATGTGTGTTTGTTTAATTACTTTTTGACGGATGTAACCAGTTAACAGCGACTGTGATTGACCCCCTCCCATGGCGCTTGACACATGCATATTACTATATAGACGGGCATAATTTTTATCACGCAACCCAATTTTTGAAAACTCCCCACCACTGTCATCATTTCACGATTCATCTGTCCCCCTCCTGTCTTCTACTTTCTCACCCCCTCTCTCTATCATTCTTTCTTTCTCTCTCTCTCTCTCTCTCTGCCTCCTGCTATCCCTAACACTATCTTCTCCCTGTTTTTCCATCCCTAACTCAAATTTAGCTATATATCTCCATTTCTCCTAAAACCATTATTTCAATCTCTTCCCGTCTGATCGATACCCCTCCCTCACTTATTGGGGAAGGGGGCATGTCGCCAAAGAAGAGAAAACTTCATATAAGCCCTCAGGCTTGATGTCTGATCACCGTTTCCATACATTAACTCTTCTATTTTGTATATATGTGTCATCTGTAAATTATGTTATTTTTTGGATTAGGAAATAAAAATATGTTTACACTATAAACATTCACGCAGGACAATCACCCTGTCATAAATTATTTTGTTCCCGATTCCAACATTTTAATATGTCTACTTCCTTTGCACGTGTATTTCATTTAAGTGCCAAATAAACTGACCATGCAAGCCTGTGTAGCTTCTTTGTCTTCAACAAGACTGCAAATAGCGTGTCTGTCATTTTCAGAATGAGGTCCCCAGAGGGTGAATTTAGTGACGCTATCCCGCACAGTGGGCTAGCATCACCAAATTCACCCTCTGGGAACGTCATTCTGCTTAGGCCCTCAACTGCTATGGTAGACCTAGGATCAGATTGAAGTTCCCCAGTTGAAGTTGGTGATGTTCACCCATTGGGCACCTCGATTATGCATTTTATCTTCTGCAAATTAGGGGAATATAGAAACTTCCCAGAAGTGAAAATGTAACTAAAAACAATGTTAATTTGATACTATAGATACTTCCCAGAAGATGAGGCCTAAGCAGAATGAGGTCCCCAGAAGGTGAATTTGGTGATACTAGACCGCTGTGCGAGATAGCATCACTAAAGTCACCCTCTGGGGACCTCATTCTGCAAATGACAGACACACTATTTGCAGGCTTGGTCTTCAATACTGTTTTATTAAATATTTATATTAAATAGCCTGTTATTTTTATAAAAAATGTCAATTTGAAAGTATTTTTAGCAAAAGTAAAACTCATTTATCAAAAGGTTGCCGAACAAATTTCTGAATTGAATGTGTGCTTTCAATGATCAACATATAAGTTTGCCTTGATTTTAGGAGGAGGCAAAATGATTGTCAAAGGACTGGATAACTCAAAAATAATCTGTCGGTCTCAAGCGATACAACTAAATTAAGTTTGACTGTACAATTTATTGGTACATCACTTAAAAATTCACACGTCATAACAGAACATTTGGAAGGCTCTTTCAACAAATTGAATAATTTGTGCAAATAAAATGTGTATCAACCTATAAAGTCTTTTAATTTCCATAATGGATTAAAATGTTTCTGGCAAAAATGTTCACCCGTGTGGGAGGAAAATTTGAACTTTTTAAATGTCAACTACTATATAGAAGTTGCAAATCTCAAACCTGCAGTAGAAAATGCTCCTATTCAGATGGTTTAACCCTTTGATGGGTAGAACAACATTTAAGTCGCCTTATGGGTGGTGGGTGGAATGACATTTATGTCAATTATGGTAGTTTTAGGGTAAACCCACATAACAAATTTCATTCCATTCAGTTGAGACTATCTAAAGTTATCATCTGGAAACGAAAAAAGCGAACAAGGGACAGACGAACGGCCAGAGAGACAGACCAATAACATTATATGTCTCATTTAAAAAAAAAATTGGTATATAAAAACTGATTTTGCACTAAACATTTATAGTCATCTCCATTGTAATGGGGAATCTATTGTTTGATTCAAAGTTGGCAAAGTTGCACCATTGCCGATTTCCTCTAAATTTACTTAACCCTTTCAGTGCCAAGTCCGAATTTTGTATCAACCCATATTTCCTTGATCATTTTTCAAATTTATATTGGGTTGATACAAAAATCGGACTTGGCACTGAAAGGGTTAAAGACATTGATATAACAAACCTAATGGTGTGTTTAAATTTTCTGAAGTTGCAAAATTTGGGTCAGGACTGGGAATCAGTGGAGGGGAACACCAATATTGACAGGCCTGAGAATAAGGTGCCTGTCATTTGCAGAATGAGGTCCCCAGAGGGTGAATTTAGTTACGCTATCCCACATAGTGGGCTAGCATCACTAAATTCACCCTCTGTGGACCTCATTCTGCTTAGGCCTCATCGTCTCTGGAAAGTTTCTATATTATCAAATTTCTAATGAAACTACTTCACATAGATTCTATTTAATTTTTTGTTTAGTTTCTCTATATCCCCAAATTGGCAGACGACACATTGCATAATCGAGATTCCCAATGGGTGTACATCACAATATTCACCATTTGGGAACTTCAATCTGAGTCTATGTCTCAGTCCTTCGATTTTGAGGCGCGCAATTGCGCTTGCGCGCCTTTGCGCGCGCGGATCTAAAAACCAGCGAGTTATTAAATGCGTACGCCGAAAATTTTAAATGCGCGCCTCGGAAATTGCAACCAGTGAACGAGATTTTAACAAACAACACACCAATGGTTAAACGCCGACAAGACTATTCACCATGTATCTTTCTCAGCAGGGATGACGTTGATTACGAACCTGGTAACAAAGATCAAAGCGGCGTCTTTCGCACTCAAAGATTGGGGTGACACCTCATCACAACTGCTGCACGTGCGAGTTCCCGCAAAAAGCGTGTCAATTCATTGGCGGCCTCGTTTGATGTTTCGGCATGCGGGATTCGCCGATTCATTTGAATATTAGATTAGGGTTTATACTGTATCATCATTCATGTCGGATAGTGATGGTGACACTGCCTAAAAGGGCAAAAGTGTGCAATCTTAAAAGCGCTAATTCTAAAGATAATATGTGACAAATTAGTCCCCGACAAGCTGTCGCGTGTGCTCACTGGGATGTAATTCACAGGTGTGACATTATTACTTTTAATTCACCGAGATATTAGGCCCATAAAAATAGCTATTCAATTCGGAATGGATGCTATTCAATTACAATAATTGACTAGCTATATACTAATCAAAATTTTAAAAGTAGTTTGCTCCCTGGCAATCTGATTCCGGTAGCGATTCGGATTCCACTTCCGAGTTTGAAGCTTTAATCGAGTCTGATGAGCATGCGCTCTCAGAGGCGGAAGTCGACTAATTACCGTGATCAGATTCACCGGGATTGTTGATGTTATTATCATGTGGACTATTGTATAATATAAACATGTTTTTATTTCTGTTTCTGTTGCCACACTTGGAATTATATACGTGTGTATCATTATACTTGTGTTTGTCTTTATTCAGTAATCATTTCATCGATGTTAATTTGAATTGTGCTCCCTCAAAAAAGGCGCGCGCAAATCCCAAAAGCTCCGAGCGATATATCGCGCACCTACGTTTTCCAAATTCGAAGGACTGATGTCTCCAATAGCAGATGAGGCCATGCAGAATGAGGTCCCAAGAGGGTGAGCCTGGTGATGCTAGCCTGCTATGCGGGATAGCGTCACTAAATTCACGAACTCATTCTGCAAATGACAGACACACTAAACTCAGGCTTGAATATTGATAGAATTTTTTTTCACCTCCACCAACCTTATACTGTATATGATGCGATGAATCAAATTATGTGGTTTAAAGTGTCCAAAATAGTGCTGTCAAAGTCAGGAATGGCGGTTGGGTAGGTGTCACCGACATCACCAAATTTATCTAAAGTCATCTCGATGATGCAATGTATTTAAAAATTGTAGGCCTATCGTTCAATTATTTATAAATGACGCTGTCCGAGTCAGGGGTTGTGGTCAGTGAACAATAAAAGTTATGAATATGGGCTAATCTTTGGCATTGATAAATATTGCCCAATTATTCGTCCAAATATTATGTATTTATAATGTGTTAATCGATAGAACCATGTTTAAAAAGTGGTTCCATTTTAACCCGGGCAACCCTGCTAGTATATCAATAAAATTCTCTGTAGCCATATGGGTCTGAGTAATAGATACCGGTATTATCTTTAAATTAACACATTTTAAGATCCATCAAACTCTTTAAACATTTATATGTCTTAAAAGGTGTTAACTTAAAGATAATATCTATATATATATATATAGAATACACACATAGTAGCTGAGAATACAAAATTTTCACCACAATTCCACAAGCCTTTTGGCGAGTGGTTAAAACCACAATACCACGGGTGGTGAAAATTTTGAACTCTCCGCTACTATGATTGTATTTTATTTATGCCATAATAATTATTTTGTATGTGTTCCGCGAATTCAACTACTCCGCTGTCTACTTTGAATGTGTACCTACAACGAGAGACACAAACATGACGCTATAAGGAATGTGCGTCATGCGTAGTGATGTATACATTACGTCATGGCATCAGCATGTTTCTGAGCAATCAGTGACTTGGAATTACCATTCATATGTTACTAGTTCATATAACAGTAGTAAGCTACAATGCTATATTTGATTGAAATGCGGGCAATTTTCCTCATATCTAATTTATATTATGAGAACTTCCAATTTTAAATGAATGTGACATAAGAACTATTTTTCTAACTATGATGTAGTTCTACTATGGGAATACACATTTAACATATGAAATTACATTTGAACATTTACACCCACAGTAGAAATTTATACCCACAGTAGGAAGCTGTATACACACAGTAAGGTGTAAAGATGAAGTTTACAAAATGGGTGTTATATACACAATAGAATAAGCAATTATGGTATATAATATATATATAAATATATATATATTTACCTGACTGAATTTATTGGAGTCTGCTTCAGCTTTCATCAACTTATTATGTAGCTTCTGTTGATCGACTAATGCCCTGGTTTGAAGTTCTTTGAAATGTGATCTGTAACTGATAAATAATTAAACACTCAATTTAATTTGTATAATTAAGCAGCCCAAACTTAAACTACCCAGATTGGTATCATACTCAGCAGAATGAATCAGTGTTGCTCTTGGTTCCTAGAATACTTTATAGATGAGACAACACAGCTAAATCAGTAAGAAGATAAAACACAACCTTTGCCACTGTGCAGCAGCAGATATTGAGATCGAATGTAAGGTACATAACATTTTAGACTTGAAAATTAACAGAGGCTAGCTATCACTGTAAAAGTAAAGGAAATTTTAATTCACAAATTAGCTTGTTTCTTGCAGTTACTTGAAGATTGAAGGAATTCATCTCCTCATGGGAAATGAATAGTCAAGAATATCTCATATCTTCAACTACATAGTCTTAAGTGTTATACCTTGCCAATTTCTCATTGATTAGAGCAGTTGATGTTGTATTGGCAATCATGCATAAGGAACTGTTAAACTCCGGTGATAGCAGATGGTTGAGAAGAGTTGTCTCATGATCACCTAGCAGCCCTGAAAAGATGTAGCATGGCACAACATTAGTGAGACATCTGTGGTTTATTGATATCAGTGTACCAACTATAGATGTGACATAGAATTGGCCAAACTCCCACCACCACATGACCAGGTATCCATATTAAAGTGAGGTAACCTTATTAAGGTACTGGGTATTTGAATATTTCTAAGAAACTGACAAATTATTTGGTGTTATTAGGTTATTATAAATTACAACTGAAAAGTCAAAGAAAGGGAAAAACTCCCCATGAAAAAGTCCGGTCAAACTCAAGATTGACAGTGTGGTGTGCGGGTTATCATGTTTATTTTAGTTTATGCAAAGTTGGACAATATATGAATGAAACGTACATGACCAAGAAAAAGACAGAGACACAAAAAACAGGCTGTTATCATACCAAATTGGTTACTTTGACATATTTATCCAGATCCAGAAAGAACTCATCATTCCAGACTTTTAGCTGTATAACAGCTGCATAACTTCAAATTCTAGTGCCATAGTGGGTGTTTAATGTGACACTGTAATTATACAACCCCTACGGTGCTCGAGTGACTCACTCTGAGAGACCTATTTTTGTTACGAACTGATTTTTTTTTGTTAAAATCAATGATTCTAATCCTCGTGCTATCACATTAAAATGGATTCTCCCATCCAGTTATAAAAGTATACATTGGAATGGTCTATTAATTATTCATCTGGAAATTAAGGCATACACGAAAAAATAAGGAAATATCAGATAATAAATAGACAACACAACGCGCATCTTAATCGAGACTCTTTTATCGAATGAGTTGCGGATGGTGCAAGGATATATTTCGCGAGAGCGTAGCTCGAGCGAAATATAACTTTGCGCCGTCCACAACGAGTTCGATAAAAGATTCGAGATTATGATGCAAGTTGTGTTCTGTATTTATTCTACACCGTTCAGTAAGATAAGTTCAATCCATGAATGTCACCTTCATTGTTACTATAGCTACTTTTATTGTGATTTAAGTCTGAAAAATAACCATTAATTATGGGGGGATCACCGGAAGTGGATGATCGATGTAATATATATATTTAAATTGGCCTATTGAAGTCAGCGCTGGCAAAGGTGTCTATATGGATTGGCTGCCCGCTAGAAACGGCTAGGAAAATATGCGCATGGGCGCAGGCTATAATTCATTTAAAAAAATGCGTTTAAGTGAAATGTGGCGCAATATATGACATTTTGTTGCATGTTTCACATGTTAGTACAGTAGACACAATCTAGACAGCTTACTTGAACAATGGGGCCACGATATGTTACGGGAAATTACGTTGTTTCTGGTCTCTGTAATATCAGTCTCTGTTGTGCCACATGCAGCAAAAAGTCTATCGCATATCAAGTTGACTTACTCGCGCATGGTCAGGTATTATCTTAATTTCACATTAGGATATTGGTTGCATCGAAACGCAATTCGCTGATGTATAATTACAACGTTATAAGCTAGAATTCGTTTATCCTGCAAATTTCGGGTAGTTGCCTAGTAACCGTTTCTAAGGCGAGATCAGGTGGCAAAGTCTCCCGATCTTACAATGATCAGTGGTCCGTGCATGAATATATCATGCCTGCACAGTTTCAGGTAGGTGTCCCCTTTCAACATAACCAACACCATGCGACTAGACACTGTCTAAATTAAGGCAAAACATACCACTGAATGGTTAGTGCAATTATGTCATTCGATCAGTTGTGGTATTTGCTTAGCAACCATTGCTACCCTTAAATGGGATATTTGGTTCACTATTCTGGTCGGGTATATCTCAAGTTTCACGTTAGGGTAGTACCTGCATCAAAAAACGCAATCACTGAGGTTGAATTACGACGCTATAAGCTATATTTACATTTTCCAGTCAATTCCGGGTAGTTGCCTAGCAACCGTTACCAAGGAGTTGCCGCGAGGCAAAGTCTCGCGATCTTATAATGATTTCTGATCCATGGGGGACAAACCTGTAAAGTTTCAGACCAGTGTCGCAATTTGAACATAATCAACACCATGCTACTAGACACTGTCTAATTTAAGCGGACATACCACTGGGAGCCCCGGGTCAGGGTGTCGATCACTGTGGGGCGCCAGGGTTCAAAGGGTTAATGCCATTTTAAATTTTTAACATAAAATATTTTTTATTTTGTATTATGACCTTGCAATAGGCAGGGTGCCAAGTAACTCTAATCAAAAGGTAACATACCTTTGATTGGTTTCATGTTTTCTGCAGCATTTGTTCGCCATGCTTTTACTCTTCTGGAATGCTGTTTCTCTAAATTGATCTGGTCATTCAAAATGGAACAATAGTCCTCAATGAACCTACAATGATGAAAAAAAAATAATCATTTGATTTTGAAATTACTCCATGGATAAATATGATATGCTAATACTGTGATAAAAAAAAAGATATTGAGAACAAAGAGAAGATATATACAATTAATTAACCCTTATCCCTTCATAAAGGGAAGGAACTGCACTGGTGCGGCATTAAAGATCCTGTGACAGTGCATTTTCTTATATTCGCGAGTCTCCCATAGGGAGCCTCGCATATAAAAGAGAATGCACTGGCTTACAAGGTCAAGGTAAATATTGTTATTGTATTGGCACAGTGTTTTCGCAAAATTTCTGGAAGCTCCGGTCATGGAAGGGTTAAGATTGAGAATGTGTATATGTACAATATTATACATCTTCATAATCATCATTGTCATCATCCTCATCCTGTTGAAATGTCAACAACAACAATGACAAAACTGCAGAATATTTAAAGGTACCGGTACACAATCCTCATCCTGTTGAAATGTCAACAACAACAATGACAAAACTGCAGAATATTTAAAGGTACCGGTACACAATCCAATTTGATGCTCCCCTATCATCAGATTCCAACAACAACAACATTTCTTGAAATGCCGCTTCAGTTATCAGAATTGATAAATTGCCGAAAAATAATGCTAACCACTGTCAAATATAGTAGCGGAGTAGATTAACACAAAATCGTTCACTTTTGGATTAAAGCATGAAACTTTCAGGGTTGGTTGGGTATGTGGTCCACATCAAACAGTTAGCTGGTTCCAGGATTTTGGTGACCCCTTGACCTTCAAATTGACCTTGACATTTCGAAAATTGGAGATTTAGGGGTATCTATTTTGTATCAAATATGATGGCTATATTAAAGGATATATAGACACTTGAGATTGTCGAAGCGATACCATGGATGTCCGCCTTTGTATCCACATTCAACTTGTATACGAAATCTTATCCCCCCGGCTGGTCTATTAGCATACCAAAGATCAACTGAATTGATTTAGCGAAACCAAAACGTTCGTACGGACGGAAGGACGGACGGACGGAAGGACGGACGGACGGACGGACGGAGGGCTCCACTATATACCCCCAAATCTCCATCGGAGATCGGGGGCATAATAATTGACTTCAAATCTTCAATTCATAGCTACCGTACTCAATCCGATCAGATGGTCCCCATATCATCAAGATACAACAACAGCAACATTTCTTCAAAATATGCTTTAGTTATCAGAATCGATTAATTGCAACAAAATAATGCTAACCACTGTCAACTATAGTATCAAGTTACCCAAAACGTGTCATTTATAAAATTTTGTTCAACAAAATATGGCCGTATTATCAATTGAGTATCATGAAATTTGGGCGTATTACCACTTGATTTTAGAGTTATCTATCTTCATCCACAATTTTGACTCGAATAAAATATTGTTTACATCCGAAGCCAAAGAAATAGTAATTTAGGAGCATTAATTCTGATATTAAATGCATCTTTAGTCCATGCATGCCAAACACACAGACTTCCTTGAAGTTGATGTATTTTTAATGACAAAATGTTGTATTTAATACTAGCTGTCCTCTAAAATATGGGAAACCATACTGAGCCATATTGACATTTAATAAATAATTGAGCTTAAGAACAATAAGGAATCTCTAATGCGCTTAAGCGCAATAAGGGAATCTCTAATTGCGCTTAAGCGCAATAAGGAAATATTTAATTGCGCTTAAGCACAATAAGGAATTATTTAATTGCACTTAAGCACAATAAGGAATCTCTTATTGCGCGCACAATAAGGAATATTCTTATTGCGCTTAAGAGCAATTCAGAGATTCCTTATTGCGCTTAAGCGCAATTATCTATTAAATGTCAATTTGGCTTCCCATACTTAAATTGTTTTTACTGCAAAACATTGTATACACACAATTCATTGTCCTAGCTCTTACATGTACTGGAGGATCAAATATATATGATTGCTTTGTGTAGGCGCTGAATCATAGTTAAATCTGATTTTAGCTATACTGTAGACCAATATACAGATCTGATAACACTTCCGAATTCTTCTGAAAACCAACGTATCCATGGGAGGCCAAATTCACATTTAATAATTAATTGCACTTTTAAGCGCAATCAATTGCTCTTAAGTGTAATTATTTGTGCTTAAGCGCAATCAATTGTGGTTAAGCGCAATTAATTGCGCTTAAGTGCAATTCATGGTTATATGTAACTAAACACCCCTGGTGAATAAATAGGTTTATCCATAACTTAACCTTAACTCCTATTGACATATCACCTCTTGTTTTCATTGGTTTGGATGGGTAGGGAGCTAGCTCAACTTCTTTATCAAAATGGCTGACTCGCAATAGTATTACCTTCTGTTTTAGTTGGAGCGACACATGATAGCTAAGCATTATATTATCATCTGTATATATTAGTTGGGGCTACTCGCATTAGCATTACTTTCTGTATTAGTTGGGGCGACTTTGATTTTCTTCAATTTTCGAGGAAGCAAGCCCTCAGTGACACCACATTCACACTATATGACCATGGAAATACTATAGATCTGTACAAGAGATGCTGATTTAATAAAAAACACAAACACTAGAGCTCGAGGACTGAGACACCAAAGCTCCAGAAATGAGACACCAATTTTTGCGACAGGGATGCTGATAATATGAAAATAGGTTTTTTCCCCTGATTTAAGTCAATAAGTAAACCATATGAAGTAAGCAAGCCCTCATGCAGTGACACCACATGCATGCTATAGTATATGACCATAGTAATGGCCCAAATCTGTGCAAAAATACATTAAAAAAACATTATATAAAAAATTACTAGAGTTCCGGGAAGGAGACATCAATTCTTTGGATATACGGATGCTGATAATATGTAATTAAGGATTACCATTGTTGAACACATACTCACAGTTGACTGTTGAGTACTCAGGCTAATTAAAACAGATTAAAATTAGCCCAATGCTCATCTTGTGTTGCTATAGGTGATACACCAGGTCAGGCCAATAGTTTATGGGTAGGTTATAGATAGTATATAGTTACAATTACGCTTAAGATAAATGCCCTATTTGTGCTCTTGAAAGCACAATATGTGGTATTTGCCGCATTTTGCGCTTAAGCGCAATTCATTATTAAATGTGAATTTGGCCTCCCATACAAACGCATATTGCATGTAGCCTAGCTACCGGTACTATTTTAGTTTTTATTGAATTTTACCTATACTATAGTTAAATACTGGACTTAATCGGCTACAATATATCCACTTTGTGACTGGCAGAACCTGGGGACCGCGGCGAAATAAGCCTTAATTGCTTTCTCACCTTATCCCAGACGGCTGTCATGTACATATAATTATCTATGGCACTCACAGTCACAGTCAGTGGGTCACTGCCACTTCAATAATATCTGTTTCTCCATGTGCAGTCACTTATTCCTAACTCATTTATTCAATTGCTATTTTCAGATGGTAATGCTACATGCAGTATATGTGACATTTTCTGTCTGTATCTGTAGTTGTTACGTCCTAGTGACCAAAGCTGGCTTTTACAGGACGGTGTGAGGAGCAGGGATGGATCCAGGGATTTTTTGGGGACACCTGTTTTGGGACCATGATCTGCCGAAGGCATATCCCAAGGGCCGTAGGCCCGAGATGGGGGTAGGTATGGAGGGGGTCGCCCCCTCCCTTATGTGCAGCATTAAAGATCCCGCATAAGAAAATGCACTGGCTTACAAGGTCAAGATAAAGGTCAATGTATTATCTTATATATGCAAGGCTCCTTAGATGGGAGACTCTCATTTATATAAGAGAATGCATTGGCACAGGATTTTTGCAAAATTTCAAGAAGTCCCAGTCATTAAAGGGTTAAAATATTTCTCACTGGACACATGATTAAGCAAATAAAGGCTCTATATCAACTATATATTGATGATTTGCATTGCATGTTGTTGAATTATAATAGAAGATTTCCTTCAAAATATAGAAAATTCAGCTTTAATAAAACTATCCACTTGCAATTTGGGGACATTTAGGCCACCAGAGTTTGGGCGCCCAAACCTGTAACAGGTATCAAAAGAGCCCTGGATCCTTCCCTGGTGAGGAGCGCTATTTTTGTTCTCCCAGAGCCGCCTTGAATGTTTCTAGGTCGGCGGCATTGACTGTGCTGTTGTCCAGTTTGTTCCAGTCAAGTACAGTCCTCGGGAAGAAGGAATATCTGTATTGGTCTGTGTTTGTATGAATTGGTTCGTAGGCACTTTCGTTATTTGTGGTTAGTTTCTCCACGATGTTGTCGCTAACAAAGTCCTTGAATTTTGTGGGTTTCTTTTTCCTCTTTGGGCGGTAGTTTCTTAGGTAGTGTTCGGAGTTGATACCCGGGGCTGATCCCTTTACCACTTTGTAAAATAGTGTCAGTCTCTGTTCCTTTCTTCTTGCTTCTAGGGATGGTATAGTTGAAGTTCACTTAGCATTGATGTTACACAGCCTTTCTCTCTCGTTCGGTAGTCCTGTTTTATAAATCTTGCTCCTTTGCGTTGCACCTTCTCCAGCTTTGTCTTGTCCTTTTCATAGTGAGGATCCCAGATTGTTGCTGCATACTCTAGCTGAGGGCGGACTAATGCTATGTATGCCGTTTTTCTAAGATCCATTTGGCAGTACCTGAGATTACGCCGAAGGAAGCCGAGGATGGAGTTTGCCTTCTTCGTGGTGGACTCGATGTGATGATGCCACTGCATGTCATTGGAGAATTGGACGCCAAGGTACGGGTTGTTTGTGACTTCTTGGAGTATCTGCCCTGCCAGTTGGTAAAATCGTTGTGTCTTCTGCTTTAGGCTCATAATGTAGCACTTAGTTGGATTAAAGCGCATCCCCCATGTGGTGGCCCATTGTTCCAGTTTGCGTAGGTCTTGTTGCAATATTTCGTGGTCTTTGTAGGTGTTTATCTGGCGGTACAGGAGGCAGTCATCTGCGAATAGGCGGACTTGTGATGTTACTGTGTCCGGTAGGTCATTTATGTGACAGAGAAAGAGCAGCGGTCCCAATACTGTTCCCTGTGGTACTCCTGATAACACGTCATCTGTGTCAGGGGCGTAGGAAAATGGTCAACACTTAAACTGTATTTCTTATTTATTCAACTTAACCAATCACATTCTCCGCCCACACAGTTTGACATAAAATATATAGTACATGTATACTCTATACTATACTGGTTTGTGTTATCATACAAGTACAAACATTTAGGTTAATTTTATCGGGTAATAAATTATAACTCCCCGTATGCATGGTGCTATCCACCGGCCTTTGCTCCTTATAAACCTTCTTGTCAGTACTCTCTCAGAAATCATTGTGTTATCCAAGATGAATTCAATATGAAATTATTTGAAGAGTAAATACGGAAACCAGACCATCGAAGGTAAGCTACGCTTCATCACAGCTAGTCCTTTGGCACTGCTTAAATGGCGAATCTGCCAGAATCTGCCTGCTTTATCGAGGCCATCTTTCAGTTACCGTACATGCACTATACTACTATGGATTAGGCTGGGAAAGCTGGGAAAGCTGAGAATGTGAATATATAATTATGTAAGTATATAAACATATGTCATGTTTTCGTGGAAGACTGCTCCATTTGTACACACACGCTTAATATGTACAACAGGTAAAAAAAACTAAAATACCATATTTTCCCTCAATTGGAGTCAATGGGTTATTTAACGTAATTGCTGTCACAGGTCAGATGCAACGAAATGCGATCTGAGGGTTTTAAATTCAGAAAAATTTCCTGGGGGATGAGAGGGGACACCTCGATCTCGTGCTCTCCCCATCTCGTGCTCTCCCCATCTCCGGCCTGCGGCTGTCGTCGATGGCCCACGGCCACCGAATATCAATATGGCCCATAATATTCCACTTTCCTACGCCTCTGATACCCTCCCAATAAGTATAGCTTCCTACGCCCCTGATCTGTGTATATATAACATGTCATATGTACAATATATTGCGTCAAATAAAATCTAATCTAATCTAGTAGATCTACTCTTAGAAGTTAGATGAATGTTGATACAACTAATTGAACTTCTGAAGTTTCAACTATAAATTTCTGTCAATTGAAACTGATCGGTATTCGGTAGGTATATAACCCTCGGGTGATTACAACGATGATTACGATCTAGTAGAAAATTACTCATTTGTCTCATTCAACAATATTATTTCTTTGTTGTCATGGTTCATCATCCTCTCTTTTCGATCATTTATAAACAAAATTTTGAAACACAACTTCGCAAACAAGCACTTTCCCAACTTTTACGTGACGTCACCGAACCATACGATTATTTCGCGGAAGAGAAACGTAATCGAAAGTATATTTTTGTGTTCGCATTCATCACTCGAAAATTTCAACAAAAGCAGGAAAACCAACAAAAATGATGAATGAAATGACTGGTTCTCGTGTTAGGATAAAGACTGAGGATGGCCAATACGAGGGGATAGTCCATTATATTAACAGCAATGAAAGGAAGATATGCTTAGACAAGGGTAAGCAAATACATTTGCACGAAATTAGGAAAGTCATATGATATCATATGGGCTCAGTTTAGCTGATGGGGTCATTGTCACAAGGCTCCGGTCACATTCGTAGCCAGCTTTTTAAATCGATCACAAATGTAGCCAGCTTTTCTTCCGCGATCACATTTGTAGCCAGCTTTTCATATTCATGCCAGCCTCAATGAACAAGATTAGGTTAGTCTCATTTTTCTGAGTTGATGAATGAAAAACATCATAAATTTTAATTTGATATTAGTTCATCTAATAACCTAAGGTTTCCGATCAATGTCGTCAGATGCTCGAATTATATTCCAATATAGATCAATATTTAGTTGATATAAACGAAGTCAGTTTTGGAGCATGACGTCGATATTTTAGTCACGAACGCGATGACGTCATATTTCGCGCCATGCAAAGCATGGACTTAGAAAAGCTGGCTACGAATGTGATCGTCGGCGAAAAGCTGGCTACATTTGTGATCGATTTAAAAAGCTGGCTACATATGTGACCGGAGCCTTGTGACAATGACCCCATCGGCCTCAGTTTAGTCATAATTCCTTTCCGACTCTGTCACCGGCTGGGTAGTATAGTCTGCAGTTTTGAACTGTTCTATATAATAATGGCATGCCATTTTCCAGCCAAAATGGCAAAATCAATCGCCCCAAACTTGGCCCAAGACGTGTCGCTGGATTTGACCCATGCGTTCATGGCCAAAGTCGCAAAGACGAAGTCAAATATCCTATGTCACAGTATGTAATATACTAATAATGTATGGGAGGCCAAATTCACATTTATTAATAAATTAATAATATAACAATAACATGATTTTTGAGGGCGTTATGGTTTATTAACGGCCCGGCTGGAATGATTAACAGCCCAAGGGCCTATTAGCGGCCCGAGACGAAGTCGAGGGATGCTAATAGGCCCGAGGGCTGTTAATCATTCCAGAGGGCCGTTAATATACCAATAACTTGATTTTGGAGTTATGGTTTATTAACGGCCCTCCAGAAATGATTAACAGCCCGAGGGTTCATTAAAGGCCCGAGACGAAGTCGAGGGCCTTTAATGGCCCGAGGGCTGTTAATCATTTCTGGAGGGCCGTTAATAAACCATAACGCCCGACAAAATCAAGTTATTACTATTATTACCACTTTCTGAAATGAAACCCAACTAGAACATAGATGAGTGAGTAGGCAACAATATGTCAAATGAAATACATGTAATAACTCTTTTTTTTTCAAAACGATCACAATTCAAACCATGTGTCGTCTGTTCGTTGTCAAACAAATTGTCACGTGACTAATTATATTATTTACCACGAAAATAGGGACATATCTAACGAAAATTCAGTCAGAAATCTAATTTATTCCATTTGTTAGGCAACACTTACTTGTTGTTGGTCTGTTATTACATCATTTACATCTACTACAGTAAAATTTCAGTTTTATTCGTAATAATATACTATAAACTTGTTTTAACAGAAATTCCGAAATCCGAAATAAGGTTGCGTTCGATTGGATTTCTAGCAAATCGCAAACCGGATGCGGGCCGTTAATATCGTTAACGGCTCGCATCCGCGTTATGGCTTTTTACCGTTCGGGTAAAATACTGTTAATCTACTAGAGAACGCCCTCTAAAGTGGTAATAATAAACCATAATGCCCGATGAAATCATGTTATTACTATTATTACCACAGTTTTGGACATTTGACCCATTTGAGGATTTAGTGGAATAATGAAGTAGATTAAGAGAGAAATATTTTCAAGAACATTTAAATTTGATATCATTTGACTCGTCAGCTGACACGGACTGACAGAGTGTTGAAAATAGGACAGGGGATAACCCAGCATTGGAGACGAGTAACAACCAATGAGAGGTTGACAGCTAAAATTATCAATGCACACTTACGCTTGATACAATAATTCAATCATATAGCGTGAATTCCAATCATAAAACCACTATAGTGTCGAGGAAATCGGATACATCTTCCCATTATTTTCTTGAAATAAACACGCCAGATCGGAAGTTGAAGGGACGTAACTCTCGCGATAATAAACGAGATCTATAGTTTCCGGGCGGCGGGCCGATATTGAACTAGGCTTCTCATTATCGGCCCGCGGCCCGCTGTTTTGGTAACAATACGCTATTTGGAACGCCCTGAAAAACGTTATCAATGGCCTAGAGAACGCCCTATAAAGTGGTAATAATAATTAATAAGCATTCCAGCTTGATTCATATCAATTGCGCTGAAGCGCAATTATTGTTACAAGCTTACAGTTATACATGTAAAACCCCTGAATAGATAGGTTATTCCATTAATTAACTGGGGGTTCCCATATATGGGAAAATAATTGCGCTGAAGCGCAATTGAATTGCGCTGAAGCACAATTAATTTTCTATTGGATTTATTCATTAATTAACTGGGGGATTTAGCCATATATGAAAAATTAATTGCGCTGAAGCACAATTATTAATAAATGTGAATTTGGCCTCCCACTTGTTTTGTGACTAAGTATTGCAATTTATCGACACAGCGTTTTCGATTTTGTGTGAAAACTTTCTATGACATGACACATGAGGTGATCGTAAATATCCTTGGGAATTTTTCTGTGAAAACATGAACTAAATCACTTGTAAAACAAAGATATACCCCATCAAAGACACTCCTGTATTTCTTCCCGCTGCTAAAATGAAAGGAGGTTAGAATGGCATACATAACCTCAAGCATTTGAACTCACACACCACTAACGGGTTGTGAGCGATACCGATTACTTTTCGTAACAATATTATACAAATAGTGTGCGGTAAGCTAAAGTGGTGAGTTGTGCTCACTCAGTTAATCTCGTGCTAGAGATGTCCCACTTTTCAACTATTTATAATTTAAAGCACCAATCAAATTGCGTTTGAGCAGTACCGGATTACTATTTCCAGAAATAATAAAGACATTGCATCTTCTGTGTTGAATATTGTACTAAATATAGTTTTCAAGATATTCTGCAATATATAAGAGAGTTATTAAACTGTTATGACCGACGTTGATCGACGTAGTGAGTTTTCACACATAATCAACATCGCTGTGTTGACAAAACGCAACACTTTGTCACAAAACGAGTGACGGTTTTGATTTGTTCGAAAGTGATTGGAGAATGGCATAACCTAGTTTTGATGTGCAAATTAGCTTTTCTAGATAATTATCGAAAAACAGCGGTTTGAGAGTAGAATATATAACTGAATTCAGAGCTCTAGGTTAGCTGAATACAGCTATTGTAGCTGTGTTTTCACATTTTCCAGATCAGATTATAGAATGCATTTTTTTGCAAAATTTCAGGAAGCTCCAGTCATGAAGGGTTCGAAATTACACAAACTTTGTTCAATATTTTGTGTGCTTGATAAGGGCAACATGTGGCTCTGTTCGCTTTAATTAATAGTATATATATTAATATCACAGAAGTCCACCAAATGTGGTTATAAATATGCTGACCGTGGCAGCGGTCTTATCGAGCCATCAAGGGAGATAAACCCTGTATGGAGTTTGCACATGCATAGACTTTAACCCGGGTAAGGCCAAAACAAAAAGAAGCTATGTTTCCGTACATCGAACGACCCTAAAAATAACCCGCCGACCCTAATCTTTTTATTGATATTTTGAGAAAAAGTCAAAATAAAAAAAAATTAAAAATATTTTTAAATTTTTTTTTATTGTTTTTACCACTAATGCACATAAATATTGATGGTCATTAGTGTTCAAAACACATGGTTTCTAACATATCCCTGTGAAAAGTGACCATGAAGTGACTGCTGTCTCAAACGCCCCCAGGTGTGTGATGGGTTGTTGACTGATGGGCATGCATTTTTCAATTTTAATTTCATGAGAGTGGATCTCATGCCTGCTTTATGCCTTGTTTGGGTCTTATGGAACATAGGAACACTATCAACAGACATGGTGGGTGTTTATCTGTATATATACATGTACATGTATAGAGGTTATCACCACATGTTAGGTGTACATGTATAGCTACTGTTTCCAAAAACCAGACATGCTAGGTTGGGTGTACTCATGACTACCTCCAGACAATGGGATGTAGTCGTCACAATACAAGTACGGTATAATGGCGGTAGTATGTGTAAAATTCTTATAAAAAGTTAGCGACATGAATTTCGTACCAAGTTTATAGCCAAATTTATGAAAATATGGAATGTGAATAATAAAAAACATACTTTATAAGCATGAAGTAAGTTTGATCTTTTATCAATCTTAATGTATATTTCCACCGTGTTGATCAAGTAATACTTTCCCCTCAACCCGAGTTGGCATTCTATGTCATTTCGGTCGAGGTAGTTCAATATTTCTGAAGCTGGATAGAAAATATCATAATAAAAAAAAAATAAAAAATTCCCTACCTACCTACCCTAATTTTTTGGCTCCATTATCGGAAACATACAATCTTTTTTTTTGGCCTAACTATACAGTCCTTCCCACGAGGAAAACACTGCGAGAGCATTTATTTGCTCCCGTAATTCAGAAGACGGGTGTCATATTGCACCCTTACCATAATTATCAGTTGGGTTTTTCTCAAACAAAAAGTCATTGTGGAATAGACCTATGTCTAGTTACACTTTAATATACCATAGTTGTACTGAGATGGTAAAGGATCTCAATAAACCTTAAAATAGTTCACTATTGAACCAACAATTACAGTCTCCCTTAGTATTTTGAGATGAGGGACGGGTGCGAATTTTAGCACCTGTGATTTGAAAATTACGAGTGCGTATGGGTGCGAGAGCAATCACTCCCCTCTCCTGGGAAGGACTGACTATAGAAATGAACGTGAATTCTGTTACTGTTCCTTATTCGGCAAATTATGGGAAATGTGGCAAATGAGTCTTAATATACATAAATGCATACCAGGGGTACCAATGACTGTGTGGCCACCTGTCCTGAGCTAAAGAAAGTTTGGGTTCAGTTTCAAAAAGTTGTCCGAAAATGACTTGTGGATACCAGTGTCAAATAATATCACGTGACATGGGCATCATATTGTTCTATATACAGAAGTTGAGAAATACGCATGTGATAATTTCAGTTTTAAGCAGCCACCAGTAAGCGTTCCACCAGTATCATGTATCGTGTGATGTCAAATGACATCGGTCCTTGTTTTATGAGTTTTTTTTACAGAAACAGAAACACAGATGTGTTAACAAATTTTATTCATATATATTTGTAACTTTACTGTAAGTTCAGACCCGTCTGCCAGTCGGTCAAAATATCCATTCAGTCACCTTTTAATTTTATAACCGATGTGTGACCAATGACCAGTTGATACTCATTTTCACTTAGTAGAACATTTTTGCAGCTATCGGGAGAAAATGCTTTTGAATTGAAGCAGACACCCATTATTTTCGGCAACAGTTTAATCTCGTGACAACTGAGATTGGTATGCAATTATATATACAGCCCTCATAATTGCCTACAGCAATCAGCAATGCTGAAGCAAACTGGACCACGGCAAAGGGTTGCCTTAGCGGATTGCCAAAGCCAAACAATCTGAATTAAGAGGGCTGTGTAATACGGAAATGCACATATGCATATAAAACACTGAAGACGTTTAGTACCAGGGTTCTGAATGTTTTGTGCCAAGATAATTTGGATGAATTGTATGGAGTATTATTATTTTTTCGTATTTGTCTATTGTATTAGTGATGGAAGCAGCACAACTATATATACATGTGTATGCTTACAAAAAAATAGAGTAGTTTTGAAAATGAAGTGTTCGATTTTTATGGCCAACAGATGTTCCATATTATGGTGGATTATATATTTCTGAAGGTTCTGTTCATCAAAATGCCTGTATGTTAATGGCTCTATGTGTGGAAATACTAGTAACCAGGTTCCAGTGCAACCATTATGTGGACCTTTAAATTAATATCTTGTTATTTATTGCTGCCTCTGCTCTTTTAATTTATTTTTCATTGTGATTTATGCACTTATATTATTATTTTGAAAACGTTATATTGTAATTGAAGTGTTCAACCTGAACTATTCACAAAATATGTTTTTACTTTTCCAGTTTCATATATTCAAGATGATGGAGAGCAGGAAAAGCTATTGGGATTACAGAACTTCTTTGGGCAGGAAATTCTAGATGGTGAATATGAATATGAATTGTCGTCACATAAATATATGTGACTCAAACACGTTGAATACATGTCAGAGTTGATGCATGTGATATTAACTTGCAGTTTGAGTTGTCAGTCTCTGCTTTTTAGTGGTTGTTCCGTATTAATTAAAGGGGTACTATACACTAAATCTGGCCATTTATGAGACCATCTCCTTTTATAGACAACAGAATATATGCAACAAATGAATGAATTTGAGCCATGGATTAGTGCAAAATACACTCACGTGTTCTATGAACGATACAAACGACTTGATAATTATAATGAAAATGAGTTTCTGGCTATAGTCATAAACTCACTTTCATTATAATTAGTTAATTAGTATAAATTACCATGTTGTTTGTATCGATGTACTAATCCAATGCTCAAATTCATTCATTTGATGCATATATTCTGTTGATTATAAAAGGAGATGGTCCCATAAATGACTGGATTTAGTGTAATGGACCTACCCGGTACTAGTACCTGTATTTGAATTTCGGAACCAGACTGGAATGTTATAAAAGTGAGCACTATTTGCCTTGTGCCTTCAAATAAAATGCTTATTAATATATTTGATGGCCCTCCAGCCATTCCTCTTCAAAACAATCCAATCAGAATTATTTTTTTGACATTTTAGAATTAATGATAAAATTTCATGGGGGAACCCTCATTCAACATTTTCAATATTCCAATAAAATTTGCATTTATACAATTTTAGAAGCCCACCGTCTATATGTAGATGGCGTAGTATACATTAACCTTCTCAGCAATCTGTCCAAAACAATCGACAGCTGACCAACTTCCTATTCTCAACATCCTATTAATTGACAAAACCTGCAAGTGGCATATTATACCATTATTGCATTGTTTTGATGTTGACATAAGGTTTTATCAACCCAAGGCCTCAGTGAATATCAATACCAAGGGTTGCTATGTCCTTATGTCAACACGAAACAATGCAATAACTTTAGTTTTAACTTTATTATATGACCTATCCATGTCACCAAAGTTTTGCATATACAGGTTGAAACCTCGTAGTGGCCAGTGCATGCATGCAGTAGCAGCAGACACAACTTTTTTCCCCCAACAAGTTAAAAATCTTTGTCCAAGTCAACCCAAACAAACAAAGTTTAAGCAGCAGCAATTGGTTGTTTATTTAGATACAGGCAATTTGGATAGCATGGGAATTCCCAGAAATTGAAAGGCTATGTCATCTTTTTATTTAAGAAATAACTCTTCTTTCGATTAAGCAATTATAACCGAAAAGTTTGAAGACAAATTATATAGTGTTATAGTAAATTTGTCTTCAAACTTTTTGGTTATAACTCACAACTCAATCGCAACAAGAGTTATATCTTATAATTTAATCCGCATGAGAACCACCATAAGTAGAAGTACAACGAGTGAAAAACTCTGAGATTATTTCCGACGAAAACCATACAAGACTCATACAAAGTTGAAGCAACACACCCTGTCACTCACACCTCTAATTATTGATTGATCAAGTGGCATCAATAATTCATCGTTTTGACCGGCTAGTGGCAAGTAATCACTAATTTGCATTGCATGTGTTCCTGATATATTTCTGCTGTTGTTAATTTCATTGCTTTGCAAATATTAGTGTGAGTCTTGCTGATTTCTCTTGGTACTTGTGCACTGAGGGTTAGCAGTATGGTTATTGGCATATCCTACCTGAAGGAATTATAAAATTCCCTTTTAAATCGCAGAGAGTATTGAATAGGTTTCATGTACATTTTAGGCACGCAGTATAGGTGCATGTTCACTGGTTATATTGCTTGATTTTGCTGTTGATTTCTGGGTTAATTGATTGACAGGCTGTAGTGGAAAGTAATCAAGAAAGTTTGGTTATTAATGTCTAAAAGTGTGACAACCAATTGTTTTATAGGATTCTGTGGATTGACAGATTTACCTAGTTGATTATATTATTAACCTATCTTTCCAATATATACATGTAGGAAAACTGGTTGACATTATCAGGACATACAGTAATGCCAAAGTAATTGACCACTTAACCACAGCAGAATTATGGGTAACTTTTCAGGATTTAGTCGGAAATATGGCTTGTTGCCATTCATCGGAAAGCTCTCGACTAAATCCTGAAAAGTTACCCATAATTCTGCTGTGTTTAAGGAGTCGATTACTTAGGGCATTTCTGTACTTTGTAAGTTTGAGCTACTAGTATTACCATAGGTTGGCGTCCATCAAAGATTTCTTTTGGCTCACCCTACAGACTGTGTCCCTCATCCGATCATCACCAAACTTCGGATCTTCGGGTGACCACTAGATGGGAGCCATCAATATTTTCTGAAATTTGTTAAAAGACATGGCCACCAGCAACCATTTTGGATTTCAAATTTGAATCCATTGGCACACCCTGCAGCCCGCATTTATTGGAGAAATATTTAAAATTTACAGGCATGTTTAGGATCACCTCTTTGTGGGAGCTATCAAATTTTAGCGATTTTCGATGAAATATTGTCCGCCAGCAGCCATCTTGAATTTTACTCTTTGCATGACTAAATCCTTTGGCACACCCTACAGACCACATTCCTCATATTCTCGCCACCAAACTTCTTATGGATCTTCGGGTGACCTCTAGATGGGAGCCATAGATGTTTTCCGAAATTCGTTAAAAACCATGGCCGCCAGCAGCCATCTTGGATTTTACTCTTTGCATGACTAAATCCTTTGGCACACCCAACAGGCCACATCCATCATCCGATCATCATCAAACTTCATACAGATCTTCTGGGTTAATTCTAGATGGGAGCCATTGATTATTTATGAAATTCGTTAAAAAATCATGGCCGCCAGCAGCCATCTTGGATTTCAAATTTGAATCCATCGGCACATCCTGCAGCTCGCATATATGTAAGAAATGTTTACAGGCATGATTAGGATCACCTCTAGATGAGAGCTATCGAGTTTGAATGATTTTTGATTAAAAACATGGCCACTGGCAGCCATCTTGTATTTTACTCTTTGCACGACTAAATCCTTTGGCACGCCCTTCAGGGTGACCTCTAGATGGGAGCCATAAATTTTTTCAAAAATTTGTTGAAAACATGGCCATCTTGGATTTAACTTTTTGCATGACTAAATCCTTCGGCACAACCTACAGACCACATCCAGGACATCCCTCATCCGATGATCACCAAACTTCATAAGGATCTTCATAGTGACCTCTAGATGGGAGCCAATGATGTTTTCCGAAATTGGTTAAAAAACATGGCTGCCAGTGGCCGTCTTGGATTTTACTCTTTAAATCCTTTGGAGAACCCTACGTGCCTCATCCCTCATCCAAACTTCATATGTTTCTTTGGTGTTACCTCTTGATGGAAGCTGTCTAATTCTTCAGAAATTTGGTAAAAAACATGGGCGCCTGGAGTCATCTTGGATTTCACATTTGAATGCATGGCACACCCTACAGCCCACATTTAGTGGAGAATTGTTTGAAATGAAATTAATTTCATTTACACAATACAATTCATTTACTGAAACGTTTTTACTTTCCTTCTTTATCATTCTATTGACTGTTCAGCATAAAATTATTAACGTCTCCCCAATTTGAGCTACTAGTACAGTGTCATTGACACTTTCATTTACAATTTACTATTGGAGTTTGAGGAGGAAATTAAAGGTTATATATAATAAATAATAATAATATATTTTGACAGTGCTCTTATCTTTTCGAACAGTTGAGACGCTTGATGAAAAAGTTCCTGATGTTCAACAGAATGATGATGCTCCACCGAAACCAGTAGCAAGGTAAAATTTAATATCAGATTACATATACCTCCCTTGACCATGTTTGTTTATTTTAAATGATATTTAGGGTAATGTGGGGCAAGATGTGATGCTCTTGCATATCCCAGACCTCTTACAGTAATGCTCTAAGTAATCGACTTCTTAACCACAGCAGAATTATGGGTAATTTTTCAGGATTTAGTCGGAAATGTGGCTTGTTGCCACTCTCTCCCCGAGAGCTTTCCGATGAATGACAACAAGCCATATTCCCGACTAAATCCTGAAAAGTTACCCATAATTCTGCTGTGGTTAAGAAGTCGATTACTTAGAGCATTACCGGTACTGTACATGTAATTCGGATTGTTTGGCTTTGGCAATCCGCCACGGCAACCCTTAGCTGTGGCCCAGTTTGCTTCAGCAAATTGCTTGGGCATTGCTGATTTCCATAGCCAATTAGGCTGATATCCTCAATGCAATCAGAGTACATTAAACCTTCGGCACACCATTTTTATACTGGATTGACTGCATCCGTCCATTTGTCTGTTCCTTTATCCATCTGTCCAGGCATATACAAACAGTAATACCCTAATTAATCGACTCCATAACCACAGCAGAATTATGGGTAATTTTTCAGGATTTAGTCGGAAATATGGCTTGTTGCCATTCATCAGAAAGCTCTCAGTGAGAGCTTTCCGATGAATGGAAACAAGCCATATTTCTGCTGTGGTTATGGAGTCGATTAATTAGGGCATTACTGTAAGAGGGGCAAATGACGCATTTCCCGTTCTAGAATTATCCTATTTTGTTTTTTTTGAAATATTGGTTTTTTGTTCGTCCATCCAGATATCTCAACCATGGGTTGTCAGATCTGAAAAAAATAAATAATAATGATAATAATGTATAAAAAATAAAATCTGAATGGAGGTTTGCCATCATGATGGCGTTCAAAAGAGGGGCAAATGATATTGTTCACATTTTCAGTTCTAGATTTATCCTTCTTCATTTATCTGTAAATGTGTTTTTTTTTTGTCTGTCCGTGCAGATTTCTCAGTATTTTTCAATGTTGTCACTTTGAAGTTTTTTTCGATCACAAAGAAATCCCTAAGTAGCTCGGACGAAGTCGGGGACATCAGCTAGTTCCATATATTCTTGCTGAATCCCAAACTGTATATAGATCTCTTCATCTTGACATCTAGATAGTATTACTTAGACATTTCAACTTTCTGCATTCCTGCAGTCTTTGTTTTTTGTTTGTCCATAGAGATCTCAACCATGGGTTGTCGGATCTCAATGAAATTTGGTATGGTTGTTCACCACTGTGGGGGCATTCAGAGGAGTGTTCAATTGTTTTATTTAGGTTTTCCATTCTAGAGTTATTCATCTTTGTTTATTTGGAAGTGTTAATTCTTTTGTCCATTCAAAGAGATCTCAACCATGGGTTGTTGGGTCTCAATGAAATTTGGTATGGATGTTCACCAATATCAGGACATACAATGGAGTGTTTCAATCGTTTTGTTCAGATTTTCCATTCTAGAGTTATTCATCGTTGTTTATCTGAAAACGCAATTCTTTCCCATCTGCCTTCAGGAGTATCTCAAGCCATGGGTTATAGGTATGCCCACACTAGTTCTTTCAGGCAACAGACACATACAATGTATATGCATAACATGTTTCTCAAATGGTTACGGTGAAGAAGAAGCCTGCTCATCTTCAATTTTTATTTTATTTCAGAGAACCTGGTGCTCGAATGGTACAAACGAAACGTACACCAGCACATCTTACGAGACTAAGGGCATTGGACAATAAGGAAATTCTGTCACGGCATTATAATCCACTGTCTACAGCAAAATTCACCCATACAGCTGCATACCAAAAAAACAGATCAGCTGGTGAGTAGTCAATAATATAGATTTCAAAGCCACAGTGTTTATTATGGTGGAGCTACATGTAGACATTACATCCCATTATTCTGCCTAAGGCCAAATAAAAAAGTACCTTCGTTTCCGGTAACTGAGGGTAAAAAAATAGGGTAGGGAGGGAGGGTATTAAACCTCTTTTTCTTTTAATTCCCATAACGCACAAGGTAATAACAGCCCTTCCTTAATGTATTGTAGATACAGATATACTATGTAATAATGTATATATAGTCTACCTAGATATAATATTGTAATGAACTTGCAAGGCTTATTTTATATTCTTTTATTTAAAGGTACTCAATCCGATCAGAGGGTCCCCCATCTCAACAGATTCCCACAACAACAATCCGATCAGAGGGTCCTATATTACTATTTCTTTGGCTTTGGGGGTAACAAATATTTGATTCGAGTCGAGGAACCCATCAAACAAAGCTCAGAGTTATTAGATATTGATTTTTTAAATTTGTTATTTTCTCGAGATGAGTACAGTGAAAACTGTAATCTGCGGCCACCGTTGAGAACGGCCACCTGTCTTTTTCCGCCAAGGAGAAGCCCTCAACTGAACTATATGGATTACGTCTCCGGCCTTGTGTCAATCAGGAGGGTTAAAATTTTATTGCTGTGCCGACCCACTCACACCCGTGTCCAGATTAGTCTCGCATGAATACACCCGCATTCTATCTATTGTCTAGTCAGTTTTTATTCCTCCTCGCCAGGACAGGATCGTTTCTATTTTCTCAAGGTTGTATCTTTCTGTGTTGCAAGTTTATCGACTCAATATTTATTGTTGATATTACAAACTTGCAATTTATTGTACCCGATAGTTAATTAATATTTCTCACATCCGAAACGGGAACTTTTTTCGTTTCACTGTATCCGTAATTTGTTTCCGTGTTTTCTGTTTTCCTCAAGACGGCTTTATCTTCCAACAATTGGCATTAAGATGGCCATCTTGACAATGACTAAAGAAGCACATAGCTTACTTGTGGCAAAACCACATAGTGCATATTGTGCCACACATACGGCGTGATGACTATCATGACTTACAATTGAGGACGCAATGTAGTACGGTATGCGATATCTCCTAATTTCGTGCTACACGTGTTTCACTTTACATAAGTTTCCGTCGACTCGCTTCGGTTATTTCGTAAGTTCCGTTGCTTTGTATCCTAATGTATACTGCCAAATCATACATGGCACTGCTCTGTTAATTCGCAGAAAGTTGCACAGGACAGCCATATCCTCCTTTGTAATAATTTACATGAATAAATACGAAAGATAGTACTTGTTATCACTATCAGATGACAATTCACATTTCTTTCGACTGAGCGATCTGTAACATTGTTTTAACGATCAATACCTGCGAATCTACGCCCGCCAGTATGTATGAGCGCGTGGTCTTGTTAGCCACATGGCAAATGTAATAACACATTACATCGACTTCAAGGTATTTAGAAAATTCTGCCTTGTCTATCACGATTAAATATCATATAACTCATTGTATCATCAGTACAATAGTTACTAACACTCCGTAACAGGGGGATGGTATTCGTTATCACATATATAACCACACTTCAAATTGATGTGTTGTCTGACGTTCTAAATATTGTGTTGCATTCTTTACATCCATGTATGTGCAGTTTGGGTTCCTACGAACTATTGTTCACCAACTGCAATGAAGTGAAAACTTTGTAGCCTGACACTAAGCCATCTTACCGTAGGCTCTATCTAATATGCCTCGGCTTGGGCGAGCTTGCAATAATGTATTGCACGCCGTAATAGTTCCATACATTGTACATGACAGTCATATGGTATCAGGGCCTCATGTATGCTGTCAGAACTGACTACTAGTATGCTTACATATGGTGAACAGTTTTCATCCCAATACTGACATGCTTTGCAGTTTCATCAGTGAATGATAACGGCAAACAGCGAAATAGAAAGAATACATATTGTCACGTGCTCCAGATTCACTGCCAATAGTCTTTCCAGTAGAGACCATCACTTGGCTCACTAACTTCTATTTCCACATATATCAAAACGATATTCTGCCAAATAGCTTTCACTCGTGTATGATGCGCAGTTACATGCAACACATTTATATTGCGCAGAATATCAGAAAGGACTGCATTTATATTGTTACATGTCTAAAGCAAGCTTACATGCGCAGCGTTTATATTGCGCACATCTACTGCCAATATATTTCCGAAACCGGCCAAGACATGGCTCTTCGTCTATTGTCACATATCCACTGATTATGTGACAAAACGATTCGATACAATCATGACGAAAATGAAGGCATTCGTATCTTCACGTCCGCTGTAAGCGCACTTTCCTAAAGGAAACCGCCTAGTTCTTGCCTATGTGCATTCGGAACTCATCGTCCTCATATACGAGAAAAGACAGTATCTTACCTGTCATAGCAGGTAAGATCACGTGGCCAGGGGTATAACGTGATTTTATATTAACCTTACTTTATACTCAATAACCTAGGTTGTGTTGTGTTATGTATATTAACCTTGCTTTGTTATAACTAACAGCATGTCTTGCAGTCGAACATGATTCGAATTTGATGGCCACACACCGTGCAGGTTGCTCATTCACGGGTGTATTACTTGTTATAGTTGGGTAAGGGCATCTTAGTCAATGATTACCTACTTTGAGCAACCGTACCAGTCTTTACCTCGGGCAGGACCAGTTCTGGCCCCCCAGGTCCTGCTACGGCAGTGTGAACCAATGGTAGGCGGGTGCTGCAAGGGGTTGATTCGGGAAACCAATCTTCACGGGCGATTGCTCCGGCACCTTTCTCTCAGGTGCCTAATGGTAGTGGCAATACGATTATTAAATTTCGAAAAAATTCACATCGATATACTATTATTCCACATAGAGTGAAATTTCCATCAGTATTTTGATTTCGGCCTGGATTCCTGCCACGAAGATCTGTTTATAGGCCACCACAATTATTGGGCACCTGGGAGTAGCCTTTGGCGGCTGTTCTGGGTGGGGAAGACTCGTTGTCACGTGACGCTCTTGCTCTCATAGACATAGCGCACCAGCCAAATGGCCTTCTGACTCTTCCCCATGGTGCAGTGGCCCACATCATTACAAGATGGGGTCCAGTCGATCCCCTGGAATCGTAATACCTTCGGGATACATCCGGGCCTGCTCCTCCGCCGTCATGCGATCATAGTGGTATGTCATCGACATTTATTCCAGTTTGGTCAGGACCACCTGCATTTGGGGGATTCCATGGAAGGGGCTTCCTCTGATCAAATGGCTCATCAGAACTTATTCCCTCTGGCCTTGGGGGCGCAGCTTGATGATGCCCCAGAATTTGAGGGGGTGACCTTGGACAGGACATAGCTACTTATCCCAAATGCAAGAGCATTTGTCTTGCGTCGAACCATTTCAGAGTAGGCCTCTTCCACAGTCTGGTATCCCAACCTGATGCAGCCAATTCTGTTGGCTGGCGTCGATCTTGACATGCTTCTCTGCATCGCGTGGCGTCGGCAGGTTTGACGACGATGAGCAAGAATCGCGGGTCGACAGTGGGTCACCAGGCACACTGTCGGACGAGGATTCTGATGTTCCGCTGGTAAGTGATTTTGTACAGGATGAGGATACAGGTTGATATCTTATATTGCTTCATTTAATTCAACAATTTGCGAGTATTTATCTCAGTCAGGAAAGATCCAGCACTGTAGCCTTTGGAGGATGTTCTGGGTGGGGAAGTGAAGAGTTGTTGCGTGCCTCCAAGAGCTGCTCCAGCCTTCTGCCTCTTCCCCACGGTGCAGTGGCCCACATCTCCACAGATGGGGTCCAGCCACTCCCCTGGAATCGTACACCTTCGGGATACCTCTAGGCCACTCCTCCACCGGTAGGCTGAATGTTCTGGGTGGGGAAGACTCGTTGTCACGTGACGCTCTTGCTCTCATAGACATAGCGCACCAGCCAAATGGCCTTCTGACTCTTCCCCATGGTGCAGTGGCCCACATCATTACAAGATGGGGTCCAGTCGATCCCCTGGAATCGTAATACCTTCGGGATACATCCGGGCCACTCCTTCACTGGTAGGAAAGAAAGGCTGAATGATCTGGGGTGGGGAAGACTTGTTGCGTGCCTCCAAGAGCTGCACAACCAGCCGTTCTATCTCTTCTCCCCACGGTGCAGTGGCCCACATCTCCACACGATGGGGTCCAATCTCCTGGAATCGTAATACCTTCGGGATACCTCCAGGCCACTCCTTCACCGGTCATTTTGCAATTTTGATCATTCTGCTACATTTGATCATTTCGAAATGTACCCGACACTCGTTATGTGCGCCATCATAGATCACTGATGCTTCTATGCTTGTTCATCAAGTCCTCAGGGGTGTTCTCTAATCCCATATATACTGGTATGCAATGATACCTTGGATCATGATGGCGTTCCCTGCTTTCTACATTATACGAGGCTGGAGTACAGATGTGTGGCATGATATAATGAAACCTCATACCTCGCTATGATATCTGCAGCATATCATTTTTATATCTGGTTTGTGTATCACAGGGAGCAAGTTACTTTCGATATCTGATTAGCAAATAATCTCACATTGACATGATTAGATAGCATTTTTATACCATCATACATGTATAAAAAATTCCTCGCTATTACCGGTATTCACATTTCAGTGGCAAATCGCGATGCGATTCCAGTTAATTTGCTCCCTGGTGTATCATAAGCATTCTGATATCTTATGGCATACACAATGGCTGCATGTGACATCAGTTCATAATGTGAACTGTCGAGAGAGCGAAGAAGTTACAAAGAGAATAGGATGCAGCAAAGTTATACTTGCTCGGTTGTCTCGCTAGCATGAATTCTATGGCACTACCTGGGATGTTTATTCCAAAAACAAGGGGGGGGGGGGGGGCGGTACACATTTGAGCAATGTCGTAATCTGAATTGGGAGCTCTTTCACGTAACATAATCATATCTGATTCATGACTAAATCACATTTACATGAATCCTGTTTCGGAAGAGTACATTCCCATCGAATTTGGATATTAATTAACTTTATTGCTCGTGCCTCCTCCTGGGCTTGCATTCTAATCCATATAGTTCAGTTGAGGGCTTCTCCTTGGCGGAAAAATATAATATTTATAAATAATATTACTTTTTCCTTAAGGGAAGCCCGAAACTGAACTATCATAGATCCCTCCCATGGTGGTGCCATTCCCAACCCCGCGACTCGCAAATCTCATGATTAAGTCGGAAATAAAAAACTGACTAGACAATAGATAGAATGCGGGTGTATTCATGCGAGACTAATCTGGACACGGGTGTGAGTGGGTCGGCACAGCAATAAAATTTTAACCCTCCTGATTGACACAAGGCCGGAGACGTAATCCATATAGTTCAGTTTCGGGCTTCCCTTAAGGAAAAAGTAATATTATTTATAAATATTATATTTACCGGCCGTATTGGCGATGTACGGACTGATTTTATTATATAAATGAACTGTCGTGAGCGGCCACCTGTCAAACGCGACCAACGAGTGGTATAAGTGCGCAAAAATAGAAAAATATACCCTTAATGTGCGGCCACTTTATTGTCCAAAAGTAAATATTTCGATAGTTTTTGAAAGAAACCATTGTAAACATGTAAAGTCGACTTCCGGTATAGCAGACACATCTCATCAATATTCATGAGTTGATTCGCTGTGCTCAGGCTTCATGGAAGCCCCTGTTGTGAGCCTTGTTATAAAGAAACCTATCCCTTGGTTAATTAAATGCATGTGTCATCGAAGGTTTGGCGATAAACAATGAATGAGGTGGCTATTCAATTAGAATGTATGAATGGAAAGAAGGTTTATATAAACAAAGAACTGTTGTGTTTGGGTCGTTAGTGTGGATTACATATTCACACTTTATAATTTAGTATGCCTGATTGTTTTGAGCAAATACGCTTGTGCAATTGGCTTTCTCTCTGGATATAAATAAGAGGGGGGAATAAATATTTAGGTCAGTATTTATACTTGATCTTGTGCTCTGTTCGTAGTGATATCGTAATTTAGTGAAAATGTAACTTTGGACCATGCTGACAGTCCAAGGGCAAAAACTCTATTATACCAACAAAACACCTTTTTCATATAAATCACCCACTGAGACCCCCCAATTATCATCACACACGTGGTGACTAAATGGCCTTGACATTGTTTCTTTTTTCAAACAATCGGTTCATATTTTAGATTAATTTGTGCTTTCTTCAAGCCATAACTATTCCTGTTCAGTTCCATATTATGAATAAGCTTAATTATACATCTCAATCACACACATAGACAATATTTAATCTTGTTTACACCAGCATAAAGCCGCTTACACATGAGCGCGGCGGCGACCGACGCGGTGCGGCTGACGCGGCCGGTCGATCGAGTTTGTGCAGTCATGAAGCACGGGACCTTACACATTGGCGCGGCGCGGCCAATTTACGCGCGGCGACATTTTTAATGAGCGGCGCGATTATTTGCAATGGAACCGTGAGCCATTTTGCAGAGCGATCGCGCGACGAATCACTGTCAGATCAAAGCATTCCACGCATAGTCATCGGGTCATGTAGTACTACCTCAAATTTAAAGGAAATCCGCACCCTGTATTCTTTCTTTATATCATCTTCGACAAAGAAAAGTATCCGTGCAAACTGTTCCTTGACGTTCTAAAGTATTGTATAAATTTGTCCTCATCTGAATAGAGTTCACGGTATAAATGATTAAATACACCATGTAAGTATCTCTTGTTATTAATTGGGTGTATCCAAAACCTTCTATTTCTCTTATTTTTCCGTTGTCGATACAAATATGCCAGCGCTATTATAACAAGTGTGTCATCAGACACTGCCTCCATTCTAGAAATCATGTTATGAAACACAATACTTCGGGCGTTTATAATTATTCTGCCGCTGCCATGTGAAAGCGACACACTCACGCGGCGAAGACAAAAAGTTTACTCGCTAAATAATCGCGTCGGTCGCGCCGCGCTCATGTGTAACCGGCTTAAGAATGATTTATTATAGATTTACGCCTGTGAAACTTGTTGCTGTCAACTCGAAAGCATGGTCAGCATAAATTTAAAAAACTATTTTACCTGTTGATTTACCTCAACCTTACCTGTTGTTTCTTGTATAAATGTCTATTGAATTTGTTGTTATTATTGTTAATAACTTGTTTTTTTATTTTTTATTTGAGAATAAACATAATTAAAAAAGAACTTAATAAATAAAATAAAAAAAATTCATTCAAAATCACGTTGAACACTGGAGGCTAAAAATTTAGACTCCGGCCCACACCTGGCGTCGCCGGCCAACTGTCATTAACGACCATTTTTCCTTGGCAAAATGGGTGGTCCCTCATAACAGGTTTCACTGTACTAATAATTGCCCTTAACTTAGTAATCTGCTCGAGATGTGTACACCAAAACACTATTCAAACAGACAAGGATGGATAACTCTAAAATCAAGTGGGAATAATAACGCAATTTTGACTGTGTTCTGGGACAGAAAGAATAGAAATAACGAAACTTCAAATACCGATATCTGATCACCCTGAGCGTTGATTGGTAGGTTCCTCGACTCGAATCAATTATTTTTTACCCCCAAAGCCAAAGAAATAGTTATATATGACCCTCTGATCGGATTGAGTACCTTTAAGTTTTTATTTATCATATGGCCTGGAAATAACAGGATTCAGACTGCTCTTTGTAAAAATCTCGCATATAGGAGTGGCTGTCTTGAATCTTTTGTCTTAGGGAAGCTTTCACCACACCACTACCTTCCCCACATTGGACACAAAAATACTAATAGTCTGGTCGTTGAAGCATTGGACCTAGAAAAAATTGTTTACAAGCTGTTTTTTGTGTCATATTGTCGGGCAGAATGTAGGGAACAACATATCCAAAATCCGCTAAAATCCGCTTTGGGGAAAATTCTCTATTGAAGATGGCGTCCATAATGTCTGTTGTTATCGGAAAATACTGAATTCTGCGGCAGGTGCTCCAATTAATGCCAAATTCGTAATAAATTGAAATATACACAAACATTGCTTAGTCGTAAACCATATATGTAGAATATATTTCCCAAAATGGCCATCAAAATGGACAAAATCGAAATGAAATTTACATTTAGTGCAAAATTGAATAGCTAGTCCTATACGAGTGAACAAACGCTTGAATATTGCGAGGAAGAATGACTACAAGTATAAGAGAAACTTTTGATTAGAGATGTACGAATTCTTTCTGATGTATCTCACGAGAGCGCAAGCAAAATCAGGGTCTTGTGGAACGGTTAAATCTGGACTTTTGGGCGTCCAGAAACGGAAAAATGACGCAGTTTTATCTGTACCACTAATCTTGAATCGTGTGATATATGTGTAATTAAACAGCTAAACGGGATTTAGTAGGGATGTATTGACTCTGCGGCCTTTCTCTAGAAGCAGAAATATATGTATTCAGAGCAGTTTCACGAATGAGACCGATCACCATTTATTTTGATATCTACAGTATAAAACCTTAAAAAATTAATTGCTATACAACGGTATGAATTATGTTCATATTGTACTGGGGAGAATGCGTAGATTCTATTGTACCTCTCTCAAAATAGTAGTTATAGTTGCCTCAGATCAAGTGATAAAACACGAATATTTCGCTTTTATCACAAGAATGCGTGATGGTGTACCATGAACTAAATTTATTAAATCACAAATGAGTACCATAGACTGTCTTCAATAAATTCAAAACTTGACCAAAATTGCCTACATAATCTGTGACAGAGACTGTGTTTATACCTGGAAATTATATTTGGTTGAATTCACCAAGGCCACATCTACGCGAAACTTACTACGTTGTCTTCAACCGCATCACCGCGTTTACCCATTTTCCATAATGTTACACATGTCTGTTGCACACAGAACCACAACTAACAATATTGGGTGAATGTTCAACGTTGGAATAACATCTTAAACGATGATCACCTGATATTTAGCACGATTACGTGGGTGGTAATGGTAATATATTTTCAAACAAAAATATACTGAAAACTAATAGTGTGCATTGCGCTGTAGCTTATTCTAGTTGTAAAGTGGCCACTAGAGGTGCCACGACTATTGATTTTGATAATCGATAATCGGGCATCAATAATCGACTATAATCGATTAATCGTACCTAATATTAATAACATCAGTGGAAGTATACCATAATATGGCCTATTGCCTGGGTGCTCGTTAACTCAATAACTGCACTGTCGCTGGTCATTTGAGACATTGGCTGATGTAATTTTTACGTTAATAAAATGCTTCATAAACCACTGTTAATGACTAATGAGCACAATGTATTGAATACCAGCACAGTTCTCAGCGATGTTATGGTTATAATATTTGTGAGTTCATTAGAACGAACGTAGCGATTAATTAAGTTTTAGGAATAGCCACAGAGATGGACTGTCGTCCGGTACATACCCCCTAGTGGCATACCGCCTAGTGTGGGCATATCTATAACTTATGACTGCTATACTCAGACAGATGGACCCAAAAATCAGCATTTTCATATAAACGAAGATGAATCGGATGGACCAAACAGCCAACATGTCCAGATAAACAAAGATGTATAACTCTAGAATGGAAAATCTGAACAAAACGATGGAACCCTCTTTTTATTGTCCTCATAGTAGTGAACATCCACACCAAATTTCATTGAGATCCCAGCACAACTGTTGAAGTTACGACATGAACAGACACCAGACAGACCAAAAAGCCAACATTTCCAGATAAACAAAGATGAATAACTCTAGAATGGAAAATCCGAACAAAACGATGGAAACCTCTATTTAATGTCCTCATAGTTGTGAACATACATTCCAAATTACATTGAGATCCCAGCACAACTGTTGAAGTTACGACATGAACAGAAACCAGATGGACCAAAAATCCAACATTTCCAGATAAACAAAGATGAATAACTCTAGAATGGAAAATCCGAACAAAACGATGGAACCCTCTATTTAATGTCCTCATAGTAGTGAACATCCATACCTAATTTCATTGAGGTCCGAGCACTATTGTTCAAGTTATGAAATGAACAGACATCGGACGGACGTACGGACAGACAGGTGCAAAACAGTATACCCCCCTTTTTTTTTTAAAGGGGGTATAACAATACAAAAGTAGGAATGAACAATGGACCGCCGGTTGTTCCTAAATAAAGGAATCAAATGTTATGGAAACTATAAGTTTCATCAAACTTTCAGAGCGTGGTTAACAATCACAAACGTGTGCCCCACCTGCAAATTGCATGACTCAGAACAATTTAAGTATTTGATAACAGTCCGTTTCATTCAGCATTCACCTCACGTTATGCGATAGCCTTTACTAGTAACTTCTAAGTATACATTTGTACTTATACAAACAAAGTACACTTGCAATGCAATTGGGGAGAACATCACTGATTAAAATGCCATATATATATTGTTCCCTGGTTTTAGAGAGAATGTCAATCAACATCCCATTGGTCCAATCAGATTAAAGGGCGAGTGCATTCAGTTCATTGAACACGGTGACAGTCGGCACATTTCAAAGACATATTGCCACCTTTCAAGTATACTAAAATATACAAAGATGTCGCAATGTGTTAAAATCTGCAGTGCGGCCAATTTGTAGAATATACAACGATCCGACGAGAAACCATGTCGCATCCAGGGATGGGGTAATTGTAATTGTAATTGATTGTAATTAATTACATTTTTTTCAAGTAATTGCATGTAATTGGTAATTCAGTTTATTCTCAATTACATGTAATTGCAATTGTAATTGGTTAGGATGTAATTGTAATTAGGATCTAATTTCAATTACTTCAAAATCACAGGTACTTGTTTCTTCTCAAAGTTCTCTTTCATGATTCATCCAATGGTTTCTTCAAATGTTTTTTTTCCCAAATTTCAAAGTGTAAGACTGGTGACTGTCTATCACTTTGTTGTCACAATACTGAGTTTTTATCCACTGTGTCTCAATGGTGAATTCTGTTGACACCTCCTGTTTGTTTGCTTAAGCATTGGTTAACCTTTGAGGTAGAAGGCTTGTTTTGATAAATACACTGAGAAACCAACTTCAAATAATTGACAATAGATCACTATAATATATCACTCTTATGATCATGTTTCATTATCTCCATCTGATATGGTATATGTGCTATGGTAGAAAGTCATACCAACCATTGCTAATGCTATCAACATGTCTACAAAAAATCTGGCAGCATTTTAATTTGCAGAAAAACACATCGTGTCCTATGAAAGTGAAGTGCAAACTTTGCCCAACTACAATATCCAGTTCCAAAAAAGTTACCTCCAATTTTGTGACACATCTGAAGGTAAGTTTCCATTTCTATGTATTAGTTTTGTTTAATTCCATTGACATATAACCTCAGTCATATGGTGGTATTGGTATATGCATTGTTTCTTGTCCCTTCTAATTTGCAACTGAATGACAAAGTGGGGACAAATATCTGCCTCAATAATCCCCCAATTAGCACTGTCTAGTGGAGGCATTGTGTTACCAGTAAGCTGGTGGCCACAAAGGCTAATTAAGTTTATGGCTCTAATTGCAATCAGAGTGTTGATTATCTCATTGTCCTTTACAATTGGCCTGGCTGTGTGTCTGACTTACTGAGATAGTCTTATTCCCTTAATAATTAAATGATGAATACTTGTGTGTTACTAAAATACTCTATTATTTTCATTTTATAGCGAAAGCACCAAGATGTGTATGAATCCAGTCACACAAGCACCATCAGCAAGTGATCAACAACCTACTAGGATCTTTCAGTATGCAAAAACATCGGTCAAGAATGCCAAAGCATTGAAGATAGTTAGCAAAGTTCATAAATCTCTGATATCATTCCAATTTCTAGAAGATCAACCCCGACTACAAGCTGCCAATGCAACACGCTGGAGTTGCCAGCTATAAATCATGATTCGCTCAGTTCTTCGAACACCTATACTGGACTCAGTACATTGGCTGCTCTGTACCAAGTGTGCTTCACCGTGTATTTCATCTTGCTTGTATTAAATTTATGTTTTGTTATCAAATAAAGTTTATATAATTAAAACTGTTCCTACTTCCATTATGTGCTGAAATGTAATTGTAATTTAAATTACATTTCAAAGTAATTGTAATTGTAATTAATTACATTGTGAAATAGATGTAATAGGAATTGTAATTGTAATTGAAAAATGTTGAAGTAATTGTAATTGTAATTGATTACATTCACAAGTAATTGCCCCAAGCCTGGTCGCATCATCAAATGAACTGCCGACTGTTTGCAACATATATCAGTAGTACTCATGTTATTGGAATCTCTTTGGTACGCGATCAAAGGATGTTAACACCTCGGTTGTAGATAGAACTTTGTAAAATAAACACGGTATTCAAAAATACCCGGCATCTTCTGACATCCGATATAAATAACACAGATTAATCGACGACGGAAATGGTAATCGATTATCGGCTTATCAACGGTTCATCGATTATACAATTAATCGTGGCACCCCTAGTGGCCACTGAAGTAATTTTAACAAAATTGTCTACTAAGAAACCGGGTTGGTAGCAGAATGAAAATTAGTCTTACATACAATGTACTATGTACAGTCTCTTTGACCTGGTGAGATTCGGTGCTAATCCATTGAAGATATGAGTGTTTCTTTACAGTATAATAACCATTGCGACATACGTGTATCGTTTATTATCACCGGGAGTGTTGACAATTCCGGAAATATAACTAGTATTTATACCTCTAGAGTATGTACTTAAATTTCGGCGTTGCATTCAATATTTAATCACCATGCCAAATGAAACTACCATGCACTGTGAGGCGAAACATTAGTTCGTGTGTTGCATGCACAAGCTATTTTTGTTTTGCCCAACAGTTGGATGTTGGATAAGCAGAACACCCAAACGTTAAAGACGTAAATCATTGGGGGGTTGACTTGCTGTGCAGTGACCGATGATCCTTCAGATTGATCTGTTTTAATGATGTGTGTACCTTTAAAGATATTTTTAACAACCGACTTGTATATTGCCAATACGTATTTCACTCTTATGTGGTTACCCAATATGTTGCTTTCTACGTGGTATGGTTTGGAGTTGCAGCCATTTTGACAGCCATTTCATGGCCACGATTGTATAATTTTTTTGTCCGTGTCACTCTACTCGCTCCCGCATTCTAATTTAACACAAACTGATATAACGGCATAATTCTGATGCCACTATATATCGTATAATGACTTATATCGAGAACTGATGTAGTATAGACAACCATGTTGGACGCCATCGTGGATAACAAAGTTTCCCCAACGCGGATTTTGGATATGTTGTTCCTGATGCTTTTCCGCGTCGAATGACACCGAACACAGCTTGTAAACAATTTGTTCTAGGTTCACCTCAAAATCGAGTCTCAACGACCAGACTATAAGTCAATACCTCTATAAACAAAGCTATTTCAATACCTCTGGAAACAAAGCTATTTTTTTTTATGCCTTTTAGTCGTCCATCTGTAAATCTGTCCATTTCTCTACATTTCCTTACGCATGACAAAATAGATAGACTTTGGTCATTGTATTAATTGATTAAGAATAATGTTTTAGTATTTGTTGTAGATAAGAAGAGTTCTGATTATGATTCGTGCAGCGATCAAGAGGTTGGGGAGGATTACGACCTTGACTTCACTGTTATCGACACACTAGATGAGACATTCGACAAATCAGTTAGTGTATAGAATTTAATTTTATCACCCAATGAAAATAATCTGTAGAAGTTGGCGGTGTACATCCACACATTCGAGGTACTTAGTGAGAGAATTATAAATTATTATTGGGGAGAAATATCAGATATACCTATATTATACCAGTGACAAGGTTCACAAGTCTGATTTTGGGAAAAACACACCATGTATCATATTCCTCATAGATTCTCACAATCATTCATCTTAGTCACAATATATTTCAATGTGTCTTATTGGCTATGAAATTGTCTTTCTTTCGATGTATATTCTGTTCGATAGTATCAAACAAACAGAAGTTGAGATATCGTACCGAAAACTTGCAAAATGTACTAAATATGATATTCTAGAACTCTAGATGCTCAATAATTATTGCTAAATATATATATTTTTTTGGCTATACACCCCATTAAACTCAGAGCAAATAAAATAAATGCTGACTGCATGTTTTATATTTTAGTCAAGTTTTATCAAAAACTCGACATGCTTTTGCGAGGTCGGTAGGCGGGTGGGTGGTTTGGCGAGGTCGGTAGGTGGGTGGGTGGTGTTGCGAGGTCAGTAGGTGGGTGTGTGGTTTGGCGAGGTCGGTAGGCGGGTGGGTGGTCATCCTGATGGCGCAAAACCGTTAGCACGATAACTCAAACAAACGTCAACCAATTTAATTGATATTTGGTATATGGGTCTGTTGCAACACTATCTAGCTTGATTTCGAAAGCCAGGTTTTTCCAATCTTTCTTACGAGAGTTATGGGCCTTAGTTTGCTATTTTTAGCTATTTTGATTGTTCGCTGCCATTAACACGATAACTCAAACAAACGTCAACCGATTTAATCGATATTGGGTATATGGGTCTGTTGCAACGATATCTAGCTCGAGTTCGAAAACCAGGTTTGTCCAATCTTTTATACAAGAGTTATGGGCCTTAGTTTGTCTATCTTATCGATTTTGATCGTTTGCTAACTCATACAAACTTTTACCGATTTCAACGATATTCAGTCAATGATCACCTCTGGATGGGAGCTGTCAAATTTGAACCATTTTTGATGAAAAACATGGCTGCCAGCAGCTGTCTTGGATTTCACTCTTTGCATCACTAAATCCTTTGGCACACCTTACAAACCACATTTATTGGAGATTTGTGTTGAACTTTATGGGCTTATTTAGGATCACCTCTAGATGGGAACTATCAAATTTGAATGATTTTCGATGAAAAACATGGCCGCCTGCAGCCATCTTGGATCATAATTTGCATCACTAAATCCTTTAGCACACCCTACAGAGCATATCCCTCATTCGATCATCACCAAATTTAATACGGGTCCTCGGGGTGATCTCTAGATGGGTGATTATCATTTTTTGCGGATTCTGTTAAAAAACATGGCTGCCAGCGGCCATCTTGGATTTTACTCTTTGTATGACTATATCCTTTAATACACCTTTGTGACATTTCTCATCCAATCATCACAAAACTTCATATGGATCTTCAGGGTGAACTCTAGGTGGGAGCCTCCCTTTTTTCCCGAAAATCGTTTAAAAAAAACTTGGCCGCCAGCAGCCATATTGGATTTCAAATGTGAATCCATCAGCACACCCTGCAGCCCTCATTTATTGGAGAATTGTTTTGAAACTTTACAGCCTTGTTTATGATCACCTCTAGATGGGAGCTATCAAATCTGAACAATTTTAGATGAAAAACATGACCACTGGCAGCCATCTTGTTTTTACCTGAGTTATGGCCCTTAGTTCTGAGTTATGGTTCTATATAGTACATCAACTCTTGTGATTTTTCGGTAGGCCAACAAAATATAAAAAAAATGGCCTAATGTATATGTTTAGAACTAAATATGAGAATCCATTCCGGTAATCAAAGGGTTACCAATTGCATGTAATAACTACCAAAAAGGGAGTTCTAACATCACCTCAAACTTTTTCCACAGATACACCACATTGAATGTTTCTCCATAATTGGTGTTTCAATGGAAGGAGTCAATTTGGGCAGAGATGGAAATCTGTGTTGGCTTCAGGTATGTTTAATGACAAGTATGTTTATTGCTTTATACATTTTTTAACCTATAATGTTCAAGGAAGGCTAACTTCAAAACTAAAGATAATGTTCACAACTTAAAATTTTGATGATAAGAGCATTATATATCAATAGAAGGAGTACTCAGTTTAGTCACAATATTGAGGTCAATTCTTTTCAGAATCAAATCACGATGAGTGAAAAAATTTAAATAATAATATTATTAATTTTAAGTGCTCAATTCAGTATTGTTGGGAGACATTAAATAATTATCACTTGCTTATATAAAATCATGATGTTCCATTTGTACTTTCTGTATATGCTGGAAACGAAAATGATATTAATGAACAAAATTTGAACAAGATGTCTATCTATTATACTCATATTGCATCAAAAATATTCCACTGGTCACATGGATTCAAAGTGAATCAATAAAGATTATTTCTTATTACTTGCTTCTGATGCGGTAAATCTACAAAGCATACAGAATACTTCTGCATGGAAATTTGAATGCAGCTATAATTTTCCATAAAATTAGCATCGTTGTACATAATATTTTAAAAACATTAAATTTCTGAAATTTGTATGATATATGTGTAATATACATATATAGTTTATAGCCAATTTTTAGTTGTATGTCTTGTTTTTATAAGCTGACCTGTTCTTTTAAAAAGTGTTTTTGGTGTAGGTTATGTAATGTATTATGTTAATCTTGGGAAGCATTTGAGTCTATAAAGCAGAAACAGTTTTGTGACAGTGTGTATATGTTTCTTTGATGTAACTCAATTTGAAAGTGTACCAAAACACTGCCATGATATGGAGTTCATGGAGTGTATAGGATCTCAACAGACATGTATAGCAGACATTAATCAGTTATGCCTCCATATGCTAATGTAGACTTTTGAAACATCTGTGATAAATTGAGATGCTCATTGTGACTTAAATTTATCAATATCTTTACTCATATGATATCCTGATATCAACATACTCTTTTTAGTTCTGCAATATCACATTATGTAAATGCTAAAAGTGTTTTGTTTCTAATGATTTCCACATTTACCCATCTGAAAGATAAGATGATTCATATCAGTTAATATTTCTGATTCACAATTTCTTGCAGATTGCTACCAAGGAGCATATATTTATGTTCGACATCCAAGTGCTTGGCGCTGACAGCTTTATTAGAGGATTGAAATCCATATTGGAGGAGGAAGATATACTGAAAGTAAGAACAATAAAAAAAATGTTTTTAAATTCATAAAACTATAGCTAGCATTAAAGACGTATTATGGGCATATTGTTCGGTTACGTGAAACTTGATAAGTTAGTGTTCAGGCACACTGCCAACTGGAGGAATGTTGCATTGTGCTAACATAGCCGAAAATCTCAAGCAAATCGACCATACTATTCCATAGAAAACATCATCCAAACTACACTCAATTGTAAATATTTACTTCCCGAATCAGGACGCAACTATTGTTGATAAACTGATGAAAACGATTTCACCATCAAGAGTCATTGCATTTCATTAATATATATGAATCACCTGTTTGTGTTGTCAATTTGGATATAATATTTTTTTAAATAACAACTTTGAGGAAGATTATTCACCATTTCTATTTTATCACCATACCGGAGTGTTTCACATCACTTTAACCCTTACATGATGTGAGATGCGCTGGTGCAGCATTACAGATCATGTGCCAGTGCATTCTCTTATATATGCGAGTAGGGAGCCTCGCATATATAAGAGAATGTGCTGGCTTACAATGTCAAGGTAAATATTGTTAGGACAATGCATTACCTTATATACGCGAGGCTCCCTATGGGAGACTCGCTTATATAAGAGAATGCATTGGCACAGGGTTTTCGCAAAATTGCTGGAAGCTACAGTCATTGAAGGGTTAATTGTAAAATTTTATTGCGTTTGGAGGTTCACTCGCTGTGCTAACTGTTCGCAGCTCCTACACTTGGCTTATAATATTGAAAATATCGAATTTGATTGGAAGTGATTAAATTTATATTTTCTGACCTGTCAATGCATGTTTGCCAGACTTTAAAACATAGATGACATCCTTGCTTCTTTGATTCTGAGTCAACAAACCACAAGCTTTCAATTCTTGCAAGACGTTTCAGTTGCTGATGACAGCCACTTCCCAATGAGTGTTCAGCTTTCCTAAATATTGGTTGATTTGTCATGTGGAAATATATGGATGAAATGTGAGGAGAAATGTGTGTTTTCCAGCAATTTGTGAGTAACTGACAATGGGCTTGCTAGCATATGTGATAACCAATGTCCCAGGGTCCCTGAGATGATAAACAATTTATATGTAACCTGTACCAGTTGTCTGATTTATGCAAATTAATTATTTTTTTAATTATGTTCCATCACATTGTAATTTTTAATTTCAGGTCATGCATGATTGTCGTCTACCATCTGACATCTTACATCACCAGTATGGTGTCAATCTGATCAACATATTTGATACTCAGGTATGTAATGCCAAACAAAACTAATGTTCTGTTTCTCAGACACCTGCACCCTCATAAAAATATGACCCGCTGGGTGCTTATTATGCCCCACTGAAATTAAAAATCATAAATCATCCTGCCGCTCTGCAATGGATGAACTACTGGCTTTAAATTAGCCAGACACATTCAACATGGTTTGTACGCAAAACGAATATTGCTTAAATTTCAACCATGTGAACAATAAAACCAAACACTTTCAGAAAGCCCTCCTGATTGTTGATTAAGATGACACGAATCCCATTTCAATTGCATAATAAATAAGCTGAAAAATGAATAAATAATACACCACCGGTTTTCGGAGATCTCCGTGGCTAAACTATGACGACGTCAAAATGGGCGAGCATTTTAAAAATGGATTTAGTGTTATTTAATTAATGATAATTAAGATAGTGTGGTTAACTTCGCAAGTCGATCTCGTATAGCAGAAAATATTTTTATGAATAAAGTATTTAGTTAGTGTCTAATTGCAGTGGTGTCGCTTTCCAGTGCAATTTACCCTTCCTTGGTATTTTCTCAACCAATCAAATTGATGTTTTGATATGGCTCGTTGGCTGAAATGACAATGAACCCTCTGAACCAAACAAGCATTGATTATTGTGTCTAACATTTGCTGAATGAGGTTCATTTTGTGACGCTATCCCACACGGTAGGCTAGCAGCACTAAATTTACCCTCTGAGGACCTCATTCTGCTTAGATCTCAAATGCTATGGGAGGCCCATAGGATCACATTGAAGTTCCACAGTTGAAGTTGGTGATGTTCGCCCAATAGTCACCTCGATTATTCATTTTATCTTCTGCAAATTAGGAGATATAGAAACTGAACAGAAGGAAAATAGTAACTAAAAACAATGTTAATTCGAGACTATAGATACTTTCAATAAGATGAGGCCTAAGCAGAATGAGGTCCCCAGAGGGAGAGTTTGGTGATGCTATCCCGCTATGCGGGGTAGCTTCACTAAATTCAGCCTCTGGGGACCTCATTCTGCAAATGTCAGAACACTTTTTTAAGGCCTGGAACCAAACCATCCATCATACTTCAACACACTTTGTTGAAGACTGGCCTTCATAATTTTGGAGATAAATACAGATTATGGAGGGATGTGGCTAGAGAATTTTTATTAGCGGGGTGTCACTTAAAATTTTCAACAGCACCCCCCCCCCCCCCCCCCCCCCCCACTTGGATTAAAAAAGTTCTGGCAAACTTAATTTGCATCCCCCTTAGATAGAATATTACAAATTAAATCTCAATGTATGAAACTGATGATATTTGCAAACTAAACTGATGGCTATGTCAATCAAAAAATTTGACCGAATTTCAGCGAAATTAGGAAAATATTCAACTTTTGTCTGTAAACAACAAATTTCACACGTCAATTAAAACAATTTTAACATTCTTTTAGTCTGAATTTTCTAACTAGTGTCATGTTGGGCATGAAATTCTCAATTGAAAGTTTGGTGGTGGTCTACCACCCTGTTGCCTGTCCCTGACAGTATTCATATGTACATTCAGTCAATCTCACAACATTAGTGAATACAAACTATTTCATTTGTTTCAGGTGGCTGATGTATTTGTTTATAGGCATATGAATCATGATGATTGGCCTCGGTATATTCAGCCGTTACCACAGTGCTTGTTTGGTCATCTTGGTTTGAAGGCAGAAGATGTATTTATAATGCGCCATCGAGCAGCATTTAAAGAAGTTAGTGTTTGTATACTTTATATCAGGGTTTCCACTAGATGTTTGGGGAAAAGGACCCCTATAGTTGTTGTGAGAAGATCTCAGACCATGTGACCAACTGTTAATATCTAATTGATTTTTTTTTTAAATAAATTTTGGTTTTCTCCCTGTTAATGTTAATTTTGACACTGTGGGGGTATGCCAGTACCTGTGTCTTGTTATATAAAGGTGGAAATAAATATCTGAGACCCAGCTGGTTTTGGGTGCTCAAACAAATCCTGTGTAATTTATGACCAAAGTATGTATTCCCCTGATCTAAGTAGATTTAGGTATATTATGAAGGGATGACGTGGTGAGATATCAATATTTTGCTTTTAAACAAGTTCACCAGCATATCAATCATTTCTATACTAAATGAATTCTCCCAGTCAGTGAAAAATGTATATCAGAATGGTCTATGGTCTATTCATTTGGAGGGATGTTAAGGTGACAAAAGAAGACTATATATAAATAAAAGTGCAGAAGGAATCATATTTAATGAGGGAAATGTTTAGGTAATAAGTTCAACAAACGACTTTATTATCTAATAAAATAACAAGAAATTATTGTAATTTGTGGTTGGCTTTAAATAGTTCATTAAAGGAATCATTTTCTATTCTCTAGGAGGATCAGGCAATATGGGAGCAGAGGCCACTGCCTAAAGCACTAAAGAACGCTGCAGTGAAGAATGTAGTGTATCTCCGTGGGCTCAGACTCGTTCTAATGGAAAAAATGATGGCAAGGTTTACAGCCGGAGTTGACATCTATCTTGATTATGTTCGGAAAGCCTCAGAAAAAGATCATAGAAGATTAAAGGTAAGAAACAAAATTATTCCTCCATATCCGCCACTTGTGATATATATCTTAACTATGTTCAGAATGCCTCAACAAGAGATCATAAATGATAAATGATAAGAACAAATTATTCCTCCATACTCTTATGTGTAGAAAACCTCTACAAGTGATCATAAAATGTTAACAGTTAGACCTCGTCAATTTTCTGTTTCTCAGGCCAGCATAGCTGGGCTACATTAATATGGTGGTTGCTGAAATTCCCCTTTCTGGTGACACCTCTGGTAATGAGAGCACTTACTAATTTGATTGGGAGATTTATTGATGAAAATAAATCACACTGAATCAATCAATAAACTTTCAACAGACATCTGTTCGAGAAATATTGGCCACAATCAACTGAATTTAGACCAGGAGCTACCTAATATGAAGGTAGAATGCATTATTGGCATGTGCCTCATAAATTAAAAATAAAATAACAAGAAATTATAAAATATTAATGATGAGCCAATATTCTTAACTGATACCAACCAATGACAGTCCATAGGTTGGAAATCAGCGACTCGAGGTTGAGCATTGACAATTGGGCAAAAAAAAATAGTTGATTTCAAGTAAAATCTTGGATAAATGCCCATGTACTATTTATTAATTTCTTAGTTTGTTCAACCATTTCAGAAGGAGGCACACATGCTTCCATATGCTTTCCAGGACATAGAGAAGTTTGTTGACACATATAAGTTGAGGAACAAGTCAACAAGAAAATTACATATTGGCAATGGAAACAAAGATAGCCAGGGATTCACTGAGAATTGTGTTGGTTTTGTTGATCCATATATACGAGCCAGCCATGACTCTATATGGCATAAATGTGATGACAGTCAACGGCAACATGGTTTGTTTTACCTATTTTCAAGTCTGATTATAAGCACAAGGACATATGTCTTAAAAAAAAAATTGAAGTGTAAGAAAACAGGACCAAAGTATGTTTTCCCCTGATCTAATAGATTTAGGTATATTATGAAGTGATGACGTGGTGAGATATCAATATTTGATTTTAACCCTTTCAGTGCCAAGTCCGATATTTGTATCAACCCATATTTCCTTGATCATTTTTCAAATTTATTGATTATAATAATAATGTGATACATTGATGGAAAGAGCTCTTAGATACAAAAATTGGACTTGGCACTGAAAGGGTTAAACAAGTTCACCAGCATATTAATCCTTTCTATACTAAATGAATTCTCCCAGTCAGTTAAAAAATGCATATCAGAATGGTCTATGGTCTATTTATCAGGATGTTGGAGGGATGTTAAGGTGATAAAAGCAGATGACATATAAATAAACGTGCAGAAGGAATCATATTTATTGAGGGAAATGTTTAGTAGGTAAAAAGTTTAACAAAAGTTTAACGACAAAACATTGATATCCCCAATCCTAATGTTAATTCATCCGCTGAGCAGCTCTAGAAATGAATTCAAACATGTTTCTTTGTTTGTCATCTGCTTATACTACCTGAGCATCCTGCCAATGAAGAATGGACCATTCCAATGTTTTACCTTCATGACTCGAGTCATAAACTCATTTTCATTGTACTTAATGGTTGTTTGCATCATTCATAGAGAGCATGAGTGTATTTTGCACTAATCCATGGCTCAAATAATTCATTGTTGCGTATATTCTGTTGAGTCTAAAAGGAAATGGTTCCATAAATGGCCAGATTTGGTGTACAGTACCCCTTCAATACAATTGTGGTGTCATCAAAATTATTTGGAAATTGTAAGTTAAAGTGATGTGAAACACTCTGATCAGGTGTTTCGAACAGAATAACAAATAATTATGCCAAAATAAGTTATTTTCCTAAATTTGATATCCAAATTGTCGGAAATAGCGTAAATTTTGAAAACAAATTACACACTGACTATTATTGGTGCAATCATTGCCGTAATGTTTATGTCCAATAATACATCCTGATTAAATTAGTAAATATTTACATTTGTGCATAGTTCAATGGTTGTGTTCTCTGAAATGGTAGAGTCAATGTGGTTGGAATTTTCGACAATCTTATTTCATTGTTACATTCTTCCAATGGGGACAATGATTGGATACTAACAGATTGGATTTATTAAATGAAATAAGTCCACAATATGTTTTTAATGTTTTCAAGAGACTTTTTTTATATACTTTTTCAGCTAGGACAACTGGACAGAAAATGGATAGATCCAGTAGTGACTCTATACTTATGCGTTTATCAGATAGACAATCTCCAGTTTCAACCATGTACAAAACAGGAACAGATCTCAGGTCTACATCTCCATCAATGGCAGGTTCAAACACTGAAACCGTACACTCATCAAGAACTACTGGTGTGTCTTCAGAATCTAAGTCTTCCTCAATGCTAACATCACCAATCACTGCAGATAACTGTGTAGAGTCACAGTCAAAACAAAATGTGAACTTGGCATTGACACCAGTTTCTTCTGACAGTGCGAGAAAACATACTGAGAATGTATTAAGTGAACTCAGTCCTTTACAAAAGCTTCTGAAGAACATCGCGCTTCAAAAGTGTCCTTCCTGTTCTCAGGGATTGAACTGTGTCGCACATGGAGATGCTGTAAAACCAACAGATATCATGCCTTCATCATCATCTGACCAATCAGCTGTAAGTATTTCATTGTCACCCAACATTCATGGACCTGATAACCAAGTGAATATTCACCATAAATCTTCCTCGAAAATGTCTTCTAGTGATTTCTTTCAAAGAGTTGAGGATTCAGTTATTGAAAAAGGAAAAATCGAAAGGCCAAAAGTCGACATTAGTTCAAAGTTCACTCTCCTACCTGCAGGCTTCAATAGATATTCGAACATTCCAAACAAGAAAAAAGCAGCTCTGCAGGAACATATGGCATCAGATATAGCGCCAATTGATTTTGAAGTCAGTGATTCTATGTCGGAGGATGAAGCCTATGGAGTAATCCCAGAACGAACTGCGAGTTCAACCAGGAAACTGGGACTGAATCAAACAGTATGATTAAGAAATGTGTTAAATATCGCTATAACTGCTATAACTTGGTTGTGTGGTACACGGGCCTCAAAATACGGCAGAATGAGGTGTCCAGAGGGTGCAAATATTTTTTAATTTCATTGGAAAACACTTGCCTGCAGTGGCCATCTTGGATTTTACTTTACATATATCTCTTCATGCTGGCATCTAGAATTATTTGGACATTTCAACTTTCCGCATTCCTAATGCTCCATTGACTATAAGATTTGAAATTACCCCCCCCCCCCCCCCCCCCCCCCCCCCCCCCCCCCCCCCCCCCCCCCCCCCCCCCCCCCCCCCCCAAGTTGATATATATTTACATTCACAATTTCATTTTATAAAGCGATTAATGAATGAATCACAGCCTCATTTGCTTATGCATGTTGAAAAAATGGATGTATTATGTAAATCAGTCTGTCTGTCTGTCTATCAATTCATCAACATTTTTGGTTTCTGCATGATAACTTTAGTACCGGTGTTCATTTTTCGATTGACTCAAGTTGGTACCCCCCTCTCACCTGTTTTTTCTCTGTTACCCTAAACACAGGTATTATTTTTTTTAGCCTTATCAGGTCTCATTGAAATTTTTGGTATGAATATAATATTCACTATAATAAGAACTTCCAGAGAGGTTTTAATTGGTTTTGTTTGCATTCTTCTTTCTTGGGTTATTTCTTTTATATAGAAATGTGATATTGTGTCTGTCCCTATGAATGCTTCAACCATGAGTCACCAGATCACAATGGTGGAGATATTCAATTCAAGGATAGCTTTAACTCTTTCAGTGCCAGGGGCCGATCTCATTGGCCCTAATTTACGGTCTGTAGAGTGCTAGGGCCGATAAAATCTGGCACTGTAAGAGTTAAAGGAAATATAAGAAAAAATTATTAAAATTGTAAAAAAATAATAACAAATAATGAAAATTTGTTAGGCCAATGCATTCTCTTATATATGCGAGGCGACCTATTGGTCGACTCGCATATATAAGAGAATGCATTGGCACAGGGTATATGGATTGATACAAAAATCGGACTTGGCACTGAAAGGGTTTAAAAAAAAATAAAAGCATCCGTTGATATAATCTAAAATGGTCACAGTCCTGTGACTTTTACTAAGGGTATACTCACTCTGGACCGTATGCCAGATGGGGGTATGCACCGGGCTACAGCCCACCTCTTGTTTCATGTGGACTATTTATTGCTCACTTTTAAATTTGTGCACTGGCTGTGTATGAACATAGTACCCCACAAATTTAAATATCAGTACAATATTTGAAGGCTTGCTTGTAATCTCATTCCAATTGTATATTATTATTTCAGTTTCATAATATGTGGTGCTCATTACATTAAAGGCCCACTTAATTTTCGAGTCACCGATTTTTTTTTTTATAGTGCCATGAATCCCATGATATACGGTTTTAATAACAATCTATGCCATAAGATATAATTAAAATACTATAATTCATCACTATTTGGAATGTCTGTGTCTCGTGAGGTGCCTATAGACTAATAGAAAATAGCTGAAATAATACAATAATTTCCCCCTTTGGCTCCCAAAATGCAACAGAATTCAAACTAAAGATGTATATTCAATGGAAGGGGAATAACCCTATATCTAAATATGTAGAGTTATTCCTCTTGCATTGAAAATAATTTACTTTGTGCATAAACATGACCACAGAACCGCTGCCAGTTTCTCAATAAAAACAACATGTTCACAGCTTATTACATCGATTAAGTTGAAAATACAATGTTTTATGCTTACTCTTTCAAATGGTATATAATATGGCATATATTTTACATAATGTGAATTGGGGGGGTTCGACAAATTAAGTGGGCCTTTAAATTCAGCTTTAAAGGGGAAGGAAACCCTCAACAAATCAGGCCGTTAATATATTTAGTATATCAACCATGGTGCGATAAAGCACCTCTCATTTCTCAGTTATACTCAAACACAATGATATCACATCACGTAATTCAAAACTCCCCGCCATTTATGGCACGTCCATATTTATAAGATCATGACGTCACAGCTTCACTTCTGTTCTGGCGTTACTCATCCTTTAATAATACAGATATTTATAAAGGCTAATTCATACTAAAATCATTTCAGCATGTTTGTTTGTTATTCTGGGCAAAATCCAAGAAATCACAGCTTATTAAGGACTATAGATACAAAAAGATTTACGTTATAATTTTGAGCAATAGATTTACAGCCAGTTATTGGTGGTATAACATTTGAATGTGACAATCTCGGCCAAACTCGCATGAATTCTATATGTGAAAATATGACAACCAAACAACCTTTCGCAAATTAAACTATAATTTATTCACAACAGATAATCATTTATTGTGCACAACAAAAATTGACTCTGCTCCTTTATTTATTTTATATAAAAACAGACTGTCAGATGCGATACAGTTTAGCGTTAAAAACATCCAAGTGAGGCAGTGACGCCACAAACTATAAAGGGAGATAATATTTCTTACAAAAATGGTGGCATCAAGTTACCGGCGTAATTGCTTGCGCAGGTTAGTTTGAGATGCCATATTTCTGATCTTTTGTGGATATTTGCGCTGAAACTTTACACACGAACAGAGAACTAATTGCTTAATGTACATGCCTTTTCGTTATGCGAGAGTTTCCTTTCCCTTTTAGTAAGTATTACTGAATTACATATCTGGGAATGTTATAGATATATGTAATATTGCAATTACATTTTATTTTTATATCATCAATTTTGTTTAACAATTAAATAAGATTTAATTTTATGATGCCTTTGCTGACCAATTAATGTATGGGGTTTTGATAGTATTGACTTATTTCTGTAAATTTGATAATGTGACAAAATATTAGTTCGATTACAAGCCCTACTCTAGTATAAACAAGCTTTCTATTAAATGATAAGAATTTTTATATTCAGGTGAATCTTGAAAAGAGGTTAACACGTTCACTGTCGAAAAATGGGTAATTCCATCCCGTATGCCAACATGGGATTGCATGTTTTGCTGATAATAGTTGATATATTACGTATGTAGGAGTGATGGTTCAACCAATATCGGGTTATATGATGCTGAAACATGTCATAAGGCTGCTAATTGTAGTCGGCAACTGGGATGGAATTTATCAGTGGTTCATCGCTGGTGCCAGCTTTTGAATTATCTTGTAGGTAAAAACAATTACGTTTTCAACGACTTAGATGTAAGAATGCTATACAGGTACAAGCATATCATGTATAAGACACGGTAAATGAATTTATATATAATCACTGGTACTCTAAATGTCGCTTAAGACATCAAAAAGGTAATAATGTATTTACCTACAAGATTACTCGTAGCTGGCACCAGCGATGACCACTGGTAAATTCCGTCCCATCTCATAGTAGCTTCATAACACGATTTAGCATCAAATAACCTTATTTTGGTCTACTAAAATTCTATAAAACATGATAAATGAATTTATTTATATATACATACTTGTACACCCATTGCCAGGGAAATGAACTTGCATGCATGGGTAAACAAGCCACATGTATCTGCTTGTGCATACACTTGATGAATTTAGTGCACTCAAGCAGGGTGCTGATTTCTAACTAATCTCAAGTGTTGTTCCATTATATGTTACATAGCCAAGCTTAGATATTTAGTGGACCTTTCAGTGGCTTGCATCCATCCCTCAAACAATGGGGTGTAATTATCAATATATATTTCTATAGCTTCAAATGAGACCTGAAAAATCTAGAGCTAACTGGTTACTGATTTTTGCAATGAAAGCCATCTGAGTTTAGTTTCTATGGTTGTGCTGGCCGTTGCCAATATACTACACAGGACAGGGTCGGACTTGTATGGGAAAGGTCTATTTGCACGTGTCTACCATGAGTCAGGGACGTACAGAAGAGGTCCTGGTGAACTGGAGTGTCCCAGCAAGATTTCAAACTGCTCCCCCCACCCTTGATCAGGATGTGGGAATCCTATCTCAAGCCATTTTAATTATACATATACAATCGATCAATGTGATCGTTAGGCAGTATTGATGCGTAAACATACATTGCTTGCGGTTTCTGTTATTTATGTGGTATGGACCACCTCTACGAGGTAACTCATAATAGCAGTCCCATTTACTATGAGTTAACTCGTAGTGGCAGCCAATGTGTTAAATATAGACGGTTCAATTTGACACCTCTAAATTGCTATTTCTTCGGCTTCAATAATAAGTGAGGAAGTCAGCATTCGAAACTCAGCGCTATTGGATTTCGATTTTTAAAATCCTATCAATTAGTCGGGGAGCCAATAAGGTCCACGTGCATGCCATTTTGTTGGTATGATGTCCTTCTTCAAAATGACGGCAAATAATTTCGACGTCATATGCACGAAAATAGGAAATTTAATTAATATTTCACCATATCTTCCATTTTTCTTCACATTAATCATTAGTAAATGGCAATGTTTTTGAGACAGTCATCAAGCGTGATATTATAGTGTCATTTTAAGACATTTGCCATTGACGATGGTTCAGTAATAGATACAGAAAGAAGATTTGAAAAAGAGGGGTGAAATTTTCGATTTTTTTTGCAAGACGGTCTTGATAGTCATTTTATCGACAAACCACACAGGCTGTTAATAGAATGTCAACAACTATGTGCTTTATTTTATTGGACGGATGTTTTACTTCAATGGGAATGAAATTGGTGTAGAAAATTTCCAAAATGGCCGCCGAAAATAAGAAAATGGTAAATATTGCCCCAGGGTGTCCTGCAATGGCTTACAAGTTGTGGTTGATATATAAAATTGGCTAATCTGTATTATACACATTGAATACTAACATGTCTGATGCACCATGGATCATTGTTTCTATTGTCACCACTGACATCACCAGAAATATTGGATTTTTCTCTCACAAACTTCACATAAATATCGGCAAAAATTAACTTTTCAGGGGTTGGACAATTTTTTAAAGTAAAATGCAACTATCATTGGTATCAAAAGTATTTATCTGTTTTTGGTCTATCTTAAATGTGTCACACTACGGTGTTTATAGACCAAATTGCTCAAGATGGCTTCAAAATGGCAACCAAATTGTAAAAAGTTAATTTTTACATGTATCCCGAACATTATTATTCTGCGTTATTCGACAAGGTAGCAAACTGTGACTCACTTGATTATTATACGTGTTAGTTAATTAACCGACAACTACGTTCTATTCTGTTTATCCCAGTTCCGTATGGGGCATGACAAATTCATTTTAAAGTTGCAGTATGGAATTTTGCGGAGAAACTCTTTTGTGATTCTGGCCATATTATTGAAAGGAAATTGGGCAAAACTTTGAGACGGAACTGAGATGAACCATAATATGTGGCTATTCTGGCCCATTATGATAAAAAGTGATCAACTGGATAAAAGATGGATGCCAATATGGCAGCCAGGGAGTTACTGTATGATCATAGGTGATGTGAATAGGTATACATGGAGTTACTGTATGGTCATGCATGATGTGAGATATTAATTATTGGCTCCCCGACTAAATGTTATCCCTATCTAAATTTTTGTCAGCCAAGCAAAAGCTCTTCTGGATTCTGTCTAGAAATATATATACGGACATGCGCTGACATCGTTGCTAGATTTTGAGAGGTCATGAAAGGTCACGGTTTGTCGTGACGTCAGTGATAGGAAATGATTTTCTGAATAAAAGACGTAGAAAATTATCACCAAAACAAAATTGACAGTATCTTGTGATAAATCGTGTTCCGATAGATACATATACATATTCTCAAATCAGGAATCCTGTTTTATTCATGTAAATAGACAAGCAGTACTTAACACCATGCTCATTACAAGTAGATGTTTGTTTACATTGATGATGGGTTTACATATTTCATGGGATGTAATTGAAAATTCCAGCTTGAACCAGGAGTCACCATATATATATATGGAACTTTTAAACCACACTCTTTCGCCGTTCTAACTAAGATGAAGAAAAAAACGGTTAGTAAATTAATTTTTTTTGGTAACTATGACATCGCACTTGGTATTGTTGAGAGTATTTATTGGAAACTTAACCCTTTACCCAACAAAACGGCCAAAAACGCCCAAATAAAGCTTCAACAGCCTAAAATATCTTCGGTCTGTCTCAATAGCACCATACAAATATGGATATCATTGGAACCGGTTCATTGATCACATTGTGATGGTTACAGTTATGCCCTGTGCCACTGCATTCTCTTATATATGCGAGTCGACCATAGGTCGCCTCGCATATATAAGAGAATGCATTGGCCTAAAAAAAATCTTTTTTTTTAACACTTTTTACCATTTTTTCTTACATTCTTTAACAATTTTTTTTTTTTACATTTTTTTACATTTTTTAACAATTTTTATAATATTTTTCTACATTCTTTGACAATTTTTATCATTTTTAATATGTGTTAAGCCAATGCATTCTCTTATATATAAGAGAATGCATTGGCACAGGGCCGTTCTGTTGGGGTAAAGGGTTAAAGAGGCTTTTGAATAAGTTTTCCATTGTTGTAACTGGATCACACGGGAATTCTTGAGTCAGACAATGGATCATTATAAAGCCACACATTATTTGAACTTACTGTTTTTACAGTAATACATTTACTTTATTAGGGTAGTGAAATGATTCATAATGTACAATTGGGGCACATGGTCATTACACCCTGGATTAGTCATAAACAAATGTTGAACATAGCATTTTTTTTTAAAGGTCCTCTTATTTAATAAGATACAGAACATGACTTGTTTCAATTCGCTATGATTTTTTATCCAAGGTCTGAATATTTCAATTAATGGGAATAATAACGCTCATTGCATGGTGCATAGCTTTCAGCTGAGCAACCAATGAATTTTATATTACATATCATCAGGTAACATTTATATCATTTCGATAATCTCTACCTTGAATGATGGTAATCTGTTGATTAGTGTTGAAAAACACACAATGTTCTTGTGCCTTTTTATATTCCTCTGCATCTATCCTGAGAAAATGATCTCAAAGATGCATAATCCGATTAAGCGCCTCTCAATTACTATTTATTTGGATTCGGAGGTAAAAAAAATATTTGATTCGAGTCGAGGAACCCACCTATCAAAGCTCAAGAGTTATTAGGTATAAACTTTTGAAATCTATTATTTTTCACCATCGAGAGTTATTAGTGGCCCAGTAAAAAGTTGATGAGCCGACCGTCTCAGACCAAATTGTGGATGAAGATGGATAACTCTAAAACCAAGAGGCATTGTGTTGATAATAAGGCCAAATTTTGTCAAACAACATGTTGATAAATAACATCTTTTTCGACAATTTTTACTATAGTTGACAGTGGTTAGCATTATTTTTGGGCTATTAATCGATTCTGTAACTGAAGCGGATTTTCTGAAATGTTGTTGTTGGAATCTGATTATATGGGGACCATCGAATCAGAGATTGAGTACCTTTAAATAGAACATAACATGAATATGCTTGTGTATTGTGATGTAATGAGCCCAGGGGACACTGCTTTTTGTAGAAGTACAGTAATTGCCCTAAATAATCGACTCATTAACCACAGAAGAATTGTGGGTAACTTTTTAGGATTTAGTCGGAAATATGGCTTGTTGCCATTCATCGGAACAAGCCATATTTCCGACTAAATCCTAAAAAGTTACCCATAATTCTGCTGTGGTTAAGGAGTCGATTATTTAGGGAATTACTGTACACTTGTGTGTTTACTGTCTGGTAGAAGGAAGAGAACAGTGAGCTTTGCTTATAACAATTTTATTCTGGATCTGGTGATGTTCATAGTGTCAGGTCTACATTCTGAAAAATAAAAAAAGAACGCTTTATTGATTGTATGCTTCATGAAATATTGAGTGAGAAATCTTACAGAAATATTCCTTGATACATAATGGAAGAATATTGAGATGGAATAACTTATAAATAAAGACAGTTTGTGGCTAAGAAAATATTTTAATTGTAAAACGTATCATGTAAATAATTGTGCGTATAGCTCTGTTCGTTAGTGGGCCGACCGTAAACATTTGACACTGTCGGGGGGGATTTGAATCTGATACGGTATCGATCGGACTTTGTGTTGTTATCTGCATTCCAAGTACCTTGAAACACGGCAATCGACCATCCATATATCATGATCAATGCTTGGAAAATTATATAACCCTTAAGTGTGACACAATTAAGCCAGATCGAAACACTTTGATACCAAAGATAGTTCCATTTTACTTGAACAAATGGTCCAAAAGTTAATTTTTTGCTGATTTTGATGTCAAGTTTGTGATAGAAAAAATCCAATATTTCTGGTAATTTCAGTGGTTACACAAGTAACAATTAACCAAGATGCATCAGTAATGTTTGTATTCAATGTATAGAAGGCATATTAGTCAATTTTATTCATCAACCACATCTTGTAAGCGATTTCAGGGCACGCTGGGGCAATATCTACCATTTTCCATAGTTTTGGCAGCCATTTTATGCCAAAGTCACATTTTTGGTTCCATTGAGTTGGAATATTCATAAGTAAAGGTATGCATCATTTACATTGTGCAGTTCTGCTCCTTTCTTGTTGATATATGACTAGAATCCCAATTGCGATTTTTGGTGAACTTTTATACCACATTCTGTAAATTGTAATTTTCTAGGGATCGGAAGGGGATGGGACCCCATGAATGACATATTTCATTGCTCCAATAATCAGTTAACTCGAACAATACAAAATAATGTCACAATTCTCAACCAGTTCCAAACAGCAGAAACATGATATAGAAAATATTAGTGAAAAAAAGTCAAATGTTCCACGTCCGGCTGCCTTTTTGGATGGGAAGTCTCAATTTTGCCCTAAAAAGGTGGCATTATATCTTAGCTTCACACAAATATATACATTTGTGTACATTTGACAACATTTTCTCACTAAAATTTGAGTCAAACTGACCTAGTGCCCTGTCTGAAAAACGGTGGCCATTTTGGATGCCATTTTGTCTGGTGTATACATGGCCAATTTTGTTTCCATGTTAACATTCCTAAATAGTTGAGGGACATAATAAGATAGAAAATTAGTGGGGTAAAGTTAAATTCTGAGGGGGGTGCAATGGTACCCCTATCAGCTCCCGGACTATCCTACCTATATAATCCTTCCTTGGGTAAGAGATCTAAGGTGCCATCAAAATTTAATCATCTACACTGTACCACAGTGAAAATAAGGTCCATGCCTTTGACTAACTAATTCACTAAGTACTCATTAACTACAGTAATGCCCTAAGTAATCGACCCCTTAACCACAGCAGAATTATGGGTAACTTTTCAGGATTTAGTCGGAAATATGGCTTGTTGCCATTCATCGGAAAGCTCTCAGGGATTTCTGCTGTGGTTAAGGGGTCTATTACTTAGGGCATTACTGTAGTATTGTTTTACTTTAGGATATGATCAGATAATAACATATTATTGAACTTATCAGTTCTCGAAATTGACCATGGCAATAAGCAATGCAGTGGGAAAGCTGTGGCAACATTAGCCCAAGTCTTCTCGTACTAAAACCGGCTAAGATATTGGGATGGAGGTGCCGGCACCTCCATCCCAATATCTTAGCCGGTTTTAGTACGAGAAGACTTGGACTATGGCAACATGTGGAATCTATGATGCCACCCGCATTAAATTTGCTGCAGGACATTTTTCCTAATTTCGAGGGCTGACTTATCATCTGAACATTTCCCAGGCCACCAATGGATAGGTATCCTTCCTGTACCTGTATTGTCTGTCTGCAGTTTCCTTCTATTTCCTGAACATCCCTGTAGATGAGAAATAGACCAATCAAATGTATACTTTCTTTTATGACTGATGGGAGAATCCATTTAGTAAAGAAAGGGTTACTTTGTCAATGCAGGCATCCAGGCCCAATAATCTCACATACCCACCTTTACTCAGCACAGCTTACAAGAAGATCGACAGTCAGCCTGAACCACCTGATCTATACAACCCCTACCCTTGGCTCGTCTCTTACAGTTACTATATTGGTCCTCACAAACTGAAAGTAGAGAAGTAGATTTTAATAATGGATGCATTAAATTTTGTGCAGCTCTTTTTGACTTAATTACTTGAAGTTCCATCTCATTTGACATCATAGGATAATCAAGTCTTGCAATTGTCCCACAACCTTTTTTTAGGAGTATTATAATCATCATGTATGTGCATGTGTCTGTCTATCCGCATTATCCGAATCATAACTAAAACAATATCTATTAAATATTTTGGAACTTCTGTCTGTGTGTATGTATGTATGTATGTGTTTTAGACTTGAAAAATGCTCGTCCGATCCAACTCAAATTTGGTATGTGGGCCTACTTTGATCCAGGGAACAAAATAAATCCAATTTCATGTGTGACCGTGTCCTTGACCTCGCTCATATAGGCATGTTACTGGACCGCACAAAGATCAAAAAGAAATCCCTAAGTGGCGGGGACGAAGTCGGGCACATCAGCTAGTTATATAATAATCAGCATGTGTCTGTCTATCCACACTGTATGGATTGAAGTTATGACAATTCATGCAATTGAATATTCCATCATGGGTTATGCAGTCTGGATCATTAATGTTCCCCCTCGTGACGACACAAGAGGGACTAGGTATTGGCTTTTATCCACCATTGGTAATCAATAACTGATAATTTTTACCTAAACGGCTTGACCCTCAGAGCTTCAGGGAAGGGGAGCTAAAGCCACAATGACAAAATGCTGACAAGTTATCATACCCACCCCCCCCCCCCCCCCCCCCCCCCCCCCCCCCCGTAACAAAGTTATGGGGTATATAGGGAATCAGCTTGACCATCCGTCTGGCTGTCCATCTGTCTGTTGACTCAACTTTGTCCGAGCTTGTATTCCTTGTATTAACTTGACACAGGTATTTAGTACCATGTGAACTTGTGATTATGAGTTCCATCCGACTTTTTTCAGTGGAGTTATCCCCCATTTTAAGAAATTTTTCGCAACATTTTCCTACATTTTCTGGTCCATATTTTGGAAACTTGACAGATATTTACCACTACCGGTATGAGAACCTGTGATCCTGCAATTATGAGCTCGATTCGACTTCTGTTTTAGTGGACTAATCCCCCTTTTTTGCCTTTTGCATCATGCATAATTTTGTCCGAGCATGTATTCCTTGTGATTTTTTTCTTAAAAAAACAAATATGTTAATATGGCTACTGGCTGTCCCAATGGACTAAGGATACCCCCCGCCCCCACAGTTCAATTGGGCTACATTAAGGGTAGTGGCTACCCTTAATGTAGTATGTGTGGGGGGGGGGTATCCTTAGTCCATTGGGACAGTCTGATCTCTAGTTTTAACTGCATACACATGGTGCTCAGTTGGTAAGGTGCATAGTGCATTAGGCCAATATAAGTCAGTGATGACGAAGCTGGTTTGAACCCCGATAAGGATGGATATGCGATCCACACAAAGGGAGGTAACCTGATTCCAGGGGACAGTGGTTTCTACATACAGTGGAGTGATTTCCTGGTGAAATTAACCCTCTATGCTCTTTCCCCATCTGTAAAACTGACATCATCATATTGCTAGCTACTAAAACTATGATAAACCCCAAGAAACCAAACCCAATCATCCACGATTCCCTTGCAGTTAACACCATCGAAGTAATAATGGATTAGCCAAGTTATCAATGTTTTGAGGTTCATATTTCCATTTAACTTAATCACTAGCTATTGGTTGTCACACAATTACCCATGAAGGTTATTTCTCGATAACATGAATTTCTTGATTTCTTTCTGCTACAGCCTCTCAACCAATTAACCCAAAAATTGAAAGCTAGCATCGAGTGGTATAACCATGCCTACGCTCCATGCCTCGATGTATATGAAAACTATGTGATACTTTCTACGATTAAAAAGGGGTTTTCGATGTTGCATCAGAATTCCTTAAAGGGATTCATTCCGATCAGACGCTCCTAAATTAGTATTTCTTTGGCTTCAGGTGTAAAATATATTTGAATCAAGTCGAGGAACCCACCCATCAAAGCTCAGAGTGATCAGATATTGATTTTTGAAGTTTGTTATTTCTCGAGATGTGTAATAATATGTGGCCCAGAAACACGTGGTCAAATGGAGGCTCTCGAACAACATTGCATATGAAGATGGATAACTCTAAAATCAAGTGGCAATATGGTAAAATTTTCTGATACCATAGTGAAAATACGGCCATATTTTGTTGAAAAAAAATTTGATAAATAACCAGTTTTGGGAAATTTTATACCATAGTTGACAGTGGTTAGCATTATTTTGTTGCAATAAATCGATTCTGATAACTAAAGCGTATTTTGAAGAAATGTTGTTGTTGTATCTTGATGGTATGGGGACCGTCTGATTGGATTGTCGAGTACCTTTAAGTTATAGAATTTGTCTTCAAACTTTTCAGGTTATAACTGCATAACCTTAATCGAAAGAAGAGTTATCTCTAAAGTAAATAATAAAATCTATAAAATTGCTAGTAAATGCCATACTCGTTGTTGTTAATGTTGAAAGTGAAAGTAATTAAGTGATTCCAAGGAACATTCATGTCAATACAAAATACTGTTTTCTATATTCAATGTTCCATCACAGAAACCACCAGTTATACCAACCAGTTTCTTCATGGTCTGTACTGCACAGCTTACAAGAAGATGGACAGTCAGTCTGAACCTCCTTATCTCTACAACCCTTGCCCTTGGCTCGTTTCTTACATTTCCTATCTTTGTCCTCACAAACTGAAAGTAGATTTTAATAAAGGATGCATTAAATTTTTTGTAACTCTTTTAGCAGGAAGGGAAAAAAATAAAACTAAAATTATGCATCACCACCACAACAATTGACAAATAGCAGAATTGTCCATGAATTGTACAAGATTTTTGAATACGATAAGTATTACTCAAATTAAAAAAATAAATTGAGGTATTTCTTCCCAAAAAAACTGTATAAATTATGGAAAAGACGTTGAAAGCAAAAAAGAGACTATGTAATCAAATATGTTCTTCACAATTGCTTCATATTTTAATCAGCGTGAACATAAACAAATAATATAATATTTTTTTTTACAATATTGCAGAATATTGAGGAAAAAAGTTGTAGGAGGGGTTTGTAAATGAGGCTATTAAATTGCTGTTACTGTTTTGTATAAATCTGGGATACAAAAAAAATAATGTTTACACCAAATTATTCTTGTTTCGATTAAGGTTATGAGCTAAAAACTGAACAGTTTGAAGACAAATTTACTGTAACATGGTCTTTGTCTTCAAACTTTTCGGTTATAACTGCATAATTACCTTCACCAAACAAGACTTATTTCGCAAGTAAATCAGAAAATTGCTAGTAATTGGCATACCTGGTGTTGGTGTTGTTATTTTTGTTGTTGGTGTTGTTATTTTTGTTGATGTTGGTTTTGTTGAGTCTGTTGTCGCATCTGTGGCTGAAATGATAATGCACATGTTAATACACCTAATTTCAAAGAAGTAAATTTCAAGATATTAAAAAGATGTGTACAGCCAGCATGTCATAGAAAAAGTTAAAGTCATTGAGTGTTTAAGTGATCATGTCGACACAAAATTCTGTTTTCTACAATCAATGTTCCATAACAGAAACCACTAGTTATATACAGTACCAACCAGTGTCCTCGTGGTCTGCCCTGGCCTCAAATTTACTTTTGCCAAGCATTTTGCTAAATGAAGCTAATTATTCCCAAATTCTCTCCAGTAGCTGCCAGTAGTGTTAAAGGCACGGTAAGCATTGGTGGTGGGTATTACTGTTAAAATTGTCACATCCATTAAAACCGCCATACACAGAAAGAATATTATATTATAGACAAACTTTATTCTTATACCAATCATAAATATCGCATAAGTAATATGTTATTGTCAAGTTAATAGTATGCTTTGTTATGTAAACAAAGCCAAAAAAATGTTACAGAACCTGGCTTTTGTTTACATAACAAAGAGTACGAATTTGACAATAAATACTATTTATGTGATGTCTATGATCGGTATGAGCATACCCACCGCAAAACCATCCGTGCCTTTAAATATTTTCAGACCAAATTTTTAGTCACATAAACCTTTACCGCTATTTCATTATTAAGACTTTCATTATAGTTGTGAATGCTGCTTATTTACAAAATCACAGCAATTACGCCCACATTGTAACAAGATAATACTTTGTTCAAGTCATCGGGATTAATGTAAAAACAAATAATATCATGATAATCACTCAGCTGACCAGTTTCGTTACAAGGTGTAACTAGTTAGCATATTCCCCTTTGAAGTTACAGTAATGTCCTAAATAATTGACCCCTAAACCACAGCAGAATTATGGAAAAAAAAAATCAGGATTAATCGGAAATATGGCTTGTTGCCATTCATCGGAAAGCTCTCACCGAGAGCTTTCAGATGAATGGCAACAAGCAATATTTCGGACTAAATCCTGAAAAATTTCCCATAATTCTGCTCTGGTTAAAGGGTCATATACTTCGGGCATTACTGTAGGATGAGCAAACCATCAGAAATCGCCTTAGTGCTGGTCCCTACAAGTTTCCATTGGCGCTGGGTCATATGATTTGGGTCTTGAATAATGCAAATTTTTCTCTACTCATGTATCTGATATATTATATATTGTATATTATATTATGTTCCGTCTCCAACCAGGGACATGGCAACAGGGGGTGGGGTGGAAATTTGACACCACAGATATGTTGCAAGTATTATCATTGCTTGATATTCCAACCAGCAATTAGTGGGGAATTTGTTGTTTTTAGACCAACATTGGCATATTTTTCTACATTTGGTCAAAGTTTGGTCTCAAATGGCCATCAGTTGGAAATTTCCGAACCTTAATTAGGAGTGGTGTCAGAGGTTGGATTCCAACAGTTAGATAGCTTGAGGTATTAGTAAGGTAACTTCCGACCCAATTGGGGGAGGATGCAAATTGAATTCCGCGAACCCCGGGAGTTTGGTTGGGGGTGGGGAGGGGGTGGGGGGATTATGCAATTGGAAATTTGAAGGTGCACACCCCCCAATGGGGACCTCTGAGCCACAACCCTGCCTCCAATATGCTAAAGTTGTTTTTACTATATGCTAATGTGTTTTTCCTCAAAATGTACCAGAACGCTGTTTCCATACAAATCACACCAATTTCAAATTGGACAGCAGGGCGGAAGGTGAATCTGACATCTTCTACTTTCATATGATATATAATTTGTATCAGAGAAATAATTAAAGGTACTCAATCCGATTCGATGGTCCCCATATAATCAGATTCCAACAACATTTTTAGAAATGCCGTTTCAGTTATCAGAATCGATTATTTGCCCAAAAATATGCTAACCACTGTCAACTATAGTATAACATTGCCCGAAACGTGTTATTTAACAACATGTTGTTTGATGAAATTTGGCCTTACTATCAACACAAAGCCTCTTGATTTTACAGTTATCCATCTTCATCCGCAATTTGGTCCGAGACTGTCGGATCGTCAACTTTTTATTGGGCCACTAATAATTCTCGATGGTGAAAAATAATAGATTTTAAAAAATTGATTTCTAATAACTCTGAGCTTTGATAGGTGGCTTCGTAGACTCGAATCAGCTATTTTTAGCCACCGAATCCAAATAAATAGTAATTTAGGGGTGCTCAATCGGATAATGCATCTTTAAACTCGAAAAAAATAAGCACTGTTGTGGCCAAGACTGAACCTCTATTAACCATTTTTCACCAAATACTCCTTGATGAGTAGTTGAGATAAGAAGGCCATAGGCTGTTTGTTGTACTTATTATCCAAACATTGGATTTTTCCCACTGATGAAGGAATCTTTCTGCACTTTTTATACATGTCCATTTGAAAAAAAGGTCGTATTTATGTAAGCCACATATTAAGCCACCTGAGGCTTAAAGGTACTCAATCTGATTCGGTGGTCCCCATATCATCAGATTACAACCACAACAACATTTTTTGAAATGCCGCTTCAGTTATCAGAATCTATTAATTGCCCAAAAATAATGCTAACCACAGTCAACTATAGTATAAAATTGTCCAAAAACTGTTATTTTGTTCAACAAAATTTTGCCAGTTTGTCAAATATCTGATACAAAAAAGCCACTTGATTTTAGAGTTATCCATCTTCATCCGCAATTTGGTCAGAGAAAGTCTTCTCGTCAACTGTTTACTGGGCCATTTAAAATTATCTGTGGTGAAAAATAATCAATTTCAAACATCAATATCTGATTGCTCTGAGCTTTGATGGGTGGGTTCCTCAACTTGAATCAAATATTTGTTTACCCCGAAGCCAAGGAAATAGTAATTTGCGAGCATTAAATTGGATTATCCATCTTTAATAAACCTCAGTAAAAAGCCACCTTTGTGGGGTATGCTCTGGGGTGCACTCTTTGATAACTCACTTGATTCCGAGCAGAGTTCCGTCTCTTCGCCATCGTCACTAGAACAGTAACACTGACAGTCCTTTCTCCTGTAGCCTCCCGGTGGACATGGTGATGCATCCGCTGTGCAGTTCTCTGAAAAGCATCGTATATCAATGAAAATGACCCTATCATAAAAATGGATAATTTTTAGCTCACCAGAGACAAAGTCTCTTGCTGACCATTATTAGCTCAACTTACTTTGTAAGTTTGAGCTATTGCCATGGGTTGGCGTCCGTCGTCCGTGTGTGCGTGTGTCTGTGTGTCCGTCAACAATTTCCTTTGGCGCGGGCTACAGGTCGTACCTTTGGTCTGATCTTTATGAAATTTGTCATGAATGTTGACATTGACATGTAGATGGGAACGAGTCATTTTGAGGTCGTTCGGCCAAAAAACATGGCCCCTGGTGGCCATCTTGGATTTTACTCTTTGCATGACTAAATCCTTTGGCGTGGGCTACAGGTTGTAGCTTTAGTCAGATCTTCATGAAATTTGTCATGGATGTTAAGAATGACATGTAGATGGGAACGAGTCCTTTTGAGGTCATTCGGCCAAAAAACATGGCCGCCAACAGCCATTTTATATTTTACTCTTTGCATGACTAAATCCTTTGGCACAGGCTACAGGTCGTACCTTTGGTCCGATCATTATGAGATTTGTCATGGCTGTTGACATTGACATGTAGATGGGAAAGAGTCATTTTGGGTTCATTCGGCCAAAAAACATGGCCGCTGGTGGACATCTTGGATTTAAAAATTAAATCTATTGGCGCGGGCTACAGGTCATACTATTCGTCTGATCATCATGAAATTTGTCATGGATGTTAATATTGACATGTAGATGGGAACGAGTAATTTTGGGGTCGTTTGGCCAAAAAACATGGCCGCCAGCAGCCATCTTGGATTTTACTCTTTGCATGACAAAATCCTTTGGCGCAGGCTACAGGTCGTAGCTATGGTCAGATCTTCATGAAATTATTTGTCATGGATGTTAACAATGACATGTAGATGGGAACGAGTCCTTTTGGGGTCATTCGGCCAAAAAACATGGCCGCCAGCAGCCATCTTGGATTTTACACTTTGCATGACTAAATCCTTTGGCACAGGCTACAGGTCGTACTTTTGGTCAGATCATTATGAGATTTGTCATGGCTGTTGATATTAACATGTAGATGGGAACGAGTCATTTTGGGGTTGTTTGGCCAAAAAACATGGCCACCAGCGGACATCTTGGATTTCAAAATTCAATCCATTAGCACGGGCTACATCCCTGATCCGATCATCATGGAACTTGTCGTGAATGTTGATATTGACATGTTCATCTTGTCTTACTTAGACATTTCAATTAACACCTTTTCTATTCCTCCATTTACTGTCAACCATTAAATTATTCCCCTACCTAAGTTGAGCTACAGTGTCATTGACACTTTCATTACTGCATCTTGTGGATTCTTGATCAGCAGTTTTCACATATCTACCTTCATAAATAATTGATCCATTTATATATAGCGCATTCAACAACTAATTTATTTCAAGGCCACATGGCAGTTTGTGCTGCAAAATACACCTAATAATATTCGCTTTTGAATTTTTGCCAGTATCGAAATAGGTTGATAAATACCTTTCTATGAGCATTCAAGTCATAAAAAGTACAAAATCGAAAGCGATGGAATCGGCAATGGATTGTCCAGAAAATGCATTTTGCGTTATCTTAACATGAAACCATTAAAAAACTTATGCACTGCTTTCCCTTCATTTTAATCATCAAAATTATGTAGTACCATAAACTTCCCAGAGAGAAGACAGCTCTCGATTTCCTTTGAACTGGCACAAATAAACGACACCCAACATTCCTGATCCAATCGCCACCAAACTTCATATGGATCTTTGGGGTGACCTCTAGATGGCACTGCTATCAAATTGTATGGAAATTTGTTAAAAAACATGGCAACCGGCAAACATCTTGGATCTTATTCCTTGCATGGCAAAATATATATACATGTACATGCAGAATTATTGCTCCCATAATTATGCCCATATTGTCACAAAATAATATTTGTTTTTTTAAATAATCATGATGAATGTGCAATTAACTTTTTTTTATATGAAAGTTCAATCCATATGCAGCTATTAAAGTGATGTGAAACAATCCGGTAGAGTGATAAAATCTAATTGGATACTAATCTTGCTAAAAGTAGTTATTTTTACAAATATTATATCCAAATTGACAACACACATCATCATTCTTATATATTAATTAAATGCAGTGACTCTCAGTGTCGGAATCATCTTCGTTAGTTTATCGCCGACAGTTGCATCCCGAATCGAGAAGTAAATATTTACAATTGAGCGTAGTTCAGATGATGTTTTCTATGGAGTGTTATGGTCTATTTGCTTGAGATTTTCGGCAATGTTAGTTGAATGCTACATTAATCTACTTGGCACAGCAACTGAATACTAACTTATCAGTTTCACACACCCGAACAAGTCAATAATATATCTTCGCTTTGAACTATAGGCCATGAATAATTTCCTGGCACATCTTAATGTTTATCTTCACAGTGATTTATCACAAAAGAATAAACCAATCACCGAATAGTGTAATGGTATTGAAGGCTTGAGGAATGGAGGTTTCCAAAATCATAGTCTTCAATTATCTGTATACAGGAACACAGGTAAAGTGATAATATCAAATAAGCGGCAACTCTACATTCAAATAACATGAAGATGAACTGAAGTAACTCTATAGCACATGTATTATAATTATAAGCCACATTCAAATTATGAAGCTGATTGGTAAACATTTTTACATCTATGCTCCTAAATCAGTAATGGAAAAATCAATTCGAATGAAGCAACCATAAAAGAAATCAAGCCACAGAAATCTAAAACTGTAGGCTGACACCTTTTGAATTTTTCATATGTAGTTTTGGTAACCAAGTTGTCCACAAATAACCGAAATTGTTTACCAATCGGTTTCAAAGAAGTATACCAACAAACTTGTAAACTCAGATGGCCAGTGATATATTGTAAATTTTATTATATAATTGTTTCTCCAATAAAATATTTTTTTTTTTTTTTAAATAATCAAGATGAATGTGCATTTAACATTTTTTTATGAAAGTTCAATCCATATGCAGCCATTGACCGCTTTGAACTATAAGCCATAAATGATTTCCTGTGATTTATCACAAAACAATAAACCGATCAGCGAATACTGTGTAATTGTATTAACCCTTTCAGTGCCAAGTCCGATTTTTGTATCGACCCATATTTCCTTGATAATTTTTTCAAATTTATTGAATATAATAATGTGATACATTGATGGAAAGAGCTCTTATTATAATCAATAAATTTGAAAAATGATCAAGGAAATATGGGTTGATACAAAATTCCGACTTGGCACTGAAAGGGTTAAAGGCCAGAGGAATGGAGGTTTCCACACATATTCATTTATAGTGGTAGGATCTTAAGGTTGCCAGGAGACAAGGTGTCTGCAGAAATAGTTTAGAAATTTGTTTTACAGTGCCCACCTATATGCTATAAAATACCGAGAACATCCATTCTTTTCATCTTTGTTGTCAAAAATATGACTAGTGTCACGAAAATGAAAAACATACTGTTATAGTCATTATGAATTTACAACATTATCACACAAATTAAAATTTTAGCACATTATGATTCGACAAAAAAAGTTATTTGAAAATAGCAATTTAACACTGAAAATATGTGCGGATATCAAATTAGGGTGAACAAAGAATATTCAATGCAGCAAGCAACCGGCTCAGTCATTGAATGGTAGAAAACATCAGCTAATAATTATTTGATTGACAGCTGTGTCAACGGTCCAATGAAAATTCACTTGCCAAATGAAAACAGTTTTTGCCACATGTGAATAACTTTTACATTTGGCAAACGACAGTATGAACCCTGGTTGTGGGATTGGCAAATCCATCTACTTATGGACATAAATTGTTTAACTGACCACACTAGGTACACGTTAATTATCTTGATTTACTCACCATCGCAGTTGTACATCATGTTGACAGCCATGTAGTCTAAGAATGAGGGAACGACATGTCTTCCCATCCGCTCGCCGAGGCTGTAGTCATTTGCTGTGATTGTTTCGAGGTTTTCATAGTCCTTACTGAATGTCTGAATCAAATGTAAATCAGTGATAAAAGTGTCCGATATGTAAGCCCATTAGGGCTATGTGTAAAAAAATAATTAATAAATCATGCGCACGAGATAGTAAGTTGAGCATGCGCACATGATAGTGAGTCGTGCGCACGAGATAACAAGAGGTGCGTATGAGATAACAAGATATGAGTATGAGATAAGGAGGTGTGCACACAAGATAAAACAAGTGCACAAGTCTAAGTTTAGTGTGCCTGTCATTTGCAGAATGAGGTCGACAGAGGGTGAATTTAGTGACGCTATCCCACATAGCGGGCTACCATCAGTAAATTCACCCTCTACGGAACTCATTCTGCTTAGGCCTCATCTTCTCTGGAAAGTTTCTTTATTATCAAATTTCTATAGAAACTGCTTCACATAGATTCTATTTCTTTTTTAGTTTAGTTTCTCTATATCCCCAAATTGGCAGACAACACATTGGATAATCGAGGTTCCCAATGGGTGTACAATATTCACCACTTGGGGAACTTCAATCTGAATCGATGTCTCCCATGGGAGATGATGCCATGTAGAATGAGGTCCCAAGAGGGTGAATTTGGTGATGCTAGCCTGCTGTGCAGGATAGCTTCACTAAATTCACCCTCTGTGGACCTCATTCTGCAAATGACAGGCATACTAAACTCAGGCTTTGTTGTGCGCACGAGATAAAATTTCACATATTTTGGCCACGTGTATATGCGATCAGCTATATAGTACATACAGGTGAATTGAAGAAACAGTGATTATTCTAACATCCGTCGGCTCGCATCCCTCCAGAAATATACATTCAAAGTATCACTAACCTGCTTTTCATTCCGTATCTATCGAAGGGTGTGGAACTTAATCTTGAATGCAGAGCATCAATTTAAGAGTGATGTTTTCAGAAAAACTATCTCGACTGCAGCGATAATTAACCCATGCTCAAGGTGGATATATAACAGTCCTTGCGATGGATGCTTATATACATATAGGATACAGGTTTTTTGCCAGATTATACGGGGACAGGATGTGTTTGAGTGAAATTTCTAGTGACAATTTGTTGGAATATTTGTCTTCACTGACTGAAAATTAAAGTTATCGATAGTGATTAAGCTGCTAATTTTATTACACACATACTTTATATGGTGTATATCTCTTCTTTGAACTTTCTGTATTGTTTCAAATGTTAAATAATAATTTATAAATCAAAGATCTACCATTTTGTCAGCCCGCCAGGTGTTACGGATTTAATCATGGTAGTAAAATTATGTTAATCCTTTCTTTACTAATAAATACTCATTGTCAAGTAGTTCCCATAGTTCATAGGCCAATTGTTTAACTTATTGTCTAAACATTTCCCACCAATGAATAGGAATCCTTCTGCACTTATATTATCTGTCTGTTTACTTATATTTGCTGAACCCCTCCAGATGATTAATATAGACTATTCCATATTATATTTGTATACTGAATGGGAGAATCCATTTAGTATGGAAAAAGTTAACCCTTCCATGACTGGAGCTTCTTAAAATTTTACGAAAACCCTGTGCCAATGCATTCTCTTATATATGCTACTAATGCTAGTGAGCCTCACATATATAAGAGAATTGGCCTAACAATATTTAACTTGATCTTTTAAGCCAGTGCAATCTCTTATATATGCAAGGTTCCTATGGGAGACTTGCATATATAAGAGAATGTACTGACACAGGATATTTAATGCTGCACCAGCACAGCGCAGAATAGACAGGGTTAATACTCTTAAGGAACTACCTGTAGTATGTGATAATAGTATGAAGTCTTACTGTATTTGAGTAATGCATAATGCTCATCATATCATAATCCAGATTATTTAGATTTGCATTGTTTCGGATGTCGAATTGGTCTTCCATACCATCTTGGATGTTGTCGTAGTTTATAGTGATGCTAGCATTTCTGTCCAATCGAGTCTGTTCATGGTACAAACCTATGATATGTCCAAACTCGTGCATCAAGGTGTGATTCTGAAATGAAATATACCCCAGATGTTACCACCATGCATGGTGACATTTGATTATTATAATTTGTTCAGACTTATTTTAGGAGAGTTATTATATATATACCGTTTTTTGGTTGATTTTGTTCAACCTATAGTTTGGCGAGGTTGGTTCACGTCAGGCGTCTATATACAGATGACGATAGCATGATAACTGGAACAAATATGAACTGATTTTGTAGATCATGCCATGAATCTCTACTCTGGCTAACGCCCTTAGAGATCATATTCCACCAGTACAAAACCTTGGAACTTTTTGAAGTTTTGACAGGGAACCTTATAACCTTAATATTTCTTGATTATTATCTGTTCCTCAGTAATGAACTTCATTGTAGGTGAAGGTCCCAACTCAAAATTTCACGATGTAAGTGAATTTGTGAGCGATTTTGCTTTGCGTCGCTTACAATTATGGAATTTGTCTTGGGTAATAAATTTGATATTTATTGCGATATCGGCTCACAAAAGTCAGAGAAAAGCATGCAATTTTGATTTGAGACATTCACCTACAGTGAAGTACATTATTAAGTAACAGATAACAACTAAGAAATATATTCCCCGCATTATTGTTTCGACTGTAAAAGGTTCCCTGTCAAAACATCAAAATGTTCCAAGGTTATGTACTGGTGGAATATGATCTCTATGGGCGTTGGCCAGAGTAGAGATTCATGGCTTGATCTACTGATTTTGTTGATATTCCGTTAATGAGAAATGCTCAACAATGTCTTGATCATTTTTAAAACTGGCCAGGTTCGCCTACTTTAGGCGGAGTTATGGCGCTTAATTAGTTCATTTTCTTGAATTTTTATCACGATAATTTGAACAAATATCAACTGATTTTGTTGATATTCATTATGTATGAGATCAGTGTCTTGATCAAGTTAAAAAAACGTCCAGTTAAGCCTACTTTGAGGGAGTTACGGCCCTCAATTTGTTCATTGTCCTGCATTTTGATCATGATAGTGTGACAACTTGCACATATATCACCCGATTTTGTTGATATTCAGTATAGGAGACTTACTCAACAATGTCTTCATTAAGTTTGAAAAAACTGTCTAGGTCCACCTACATGTACTTTGGGCAGAGTTATATGGCCCCTTATTTTGTCCATTTCCATGAATTTTGATCATGATACGTTGATAACATGGACAAATACCAACTGATTTTATTGATATTCAGTACCGGTATATGAAACTTGTTCAACAATATCTTGATCAAGTTCGAAAACCGGCCAGGTTTGCCAACTTTGGGTGGTACTTACACCTGTTAAACAGTTCATTTTCCTGAATTTTGATCCTGATAGTGCAATAACTTGAACATATCTCAAATGATTTTGTTGATATTCGGTATAATATGAGACTTGCTCAACAAATGTCTTGACCGAGTTTAAAAACTGGCTAGGTACACGTATTTTGGGCAGAGTTACTACCCTTAATTAGTTATTTTTGTGTGAATTTTTATTTTGACAGTGTTGATTATGATAGCCAGTGTTACAATTAATGCATTTTCAAAACAAGACCATGTTTGGCATAGCTAGCTATCGAAACTTGACCCTGCATCTCTGATTCGATTCTTGTTTTGTCCTATATATGTCAATCATTTTGCAACTTGATGCAGATACATGTATTAACCACCATAGTAACCTCTACACCTGCAATTTGGAGATTATTGAGACATATAATTAGTTTCATTGAATATACCCCATTTATAGCCCAAGTTCAAAGCAGGTGGAATCCTACCATCATTAGTCCAATTTTGACAGCCAAGCATACCTCTAGGTTTTGTTTTTGAAATTCACTAAAGCAGAATGGTAGCAGATGTACATCAGTGTTCACGTTAACTCTTTCAGTGCCGAGTCCGATTTTTGTATCAACCCATATTTCCTTGATCATTTTCAGGGAACATAGAAAGAGGGAAGGTCTACTCCAATCAAAACATGTAATCTGGCCGCCATCTTTCTGGTGGGATGTCCGTATTTCGCTTTCAGCCTTTTGACATTGACAACGTAAACATTGAGGTGATTAACATTCTAAACAATAGGTAACAGTAATTAATTTGACTTCAACCCGAAGAAATATTTGATTACATTACTTGTTGGGTTCATGATGGAATGTAGTTTTATGAAATAACGTCTTAAAGTCGCAATATTTTGTGTTTAAATGAATATTTGACAACGAGAATTTGACAGTTTTCGAGTCAGGTTCAAATTTAACGAAGTTGACATTCACTGTTTATTTCAATCATATTCATCAATCACTGCCTTTTTAAAACTAGATGTATCAAACGACTTGGTTCGTGCCAGTTAGATATTGAACTAATTAGAAAAATAATAATATAAATAAATAAAATAATAGACGAATATCAAAATCACAGTATTAGAATTTAGATCATGCCTATACGGCTATAGTTAGGTCAACATGACCACTTTCGCAGATTGCTGCTTCCAGTAGAAGGATACGCACTACGTTCATGACTGAACTAGCCTATAGTCTGACCAGACCTGGTAATATGGCTAAGGCGTAAGCCATGACACTAAGATCAAATGGATCTAGATCATGCCATGAATCTCTACTCTCATTCTCATCTCTGACTCTGGGCGTTAAATTTCTGCCTAAATGGATTATATATGAGTACTGATATGCCCTATATTTTTAGCCTATAAACTACAACAAACATGAAGTTCCAGGCACGGCCACGACTACATGCACAGCGGGAATAACTTAGGGCCTAGGCCGGGTGATACTATTTACCGAGAACAAGTCTAAAATTATTAATTAAGTCATAATAATGCTCAATTATAGTGTATAATTATATAACAATCTTGAGTGAATATTATACCATATTGACCTTTTAAATGACATATATTTATAGTTATTATGGGTATACCGAGAACATCAGAGCCGCAGTGCATGTTCTTGGTTTGCCGCCGGTGCTCATGACACAAAGGCGTGGACCGTGCCGATATGTGTTAATTAACTAAGTACTAGCTGCATTATTGGTCTGTTTGGTTATCAAAATTCATTGAGTTGTGTAAAGAGCTGCATGCTCTTAAATCAGCAAGTGAATGTGGATCGAACATTTATTCATGATATGATGAGATATATAGAACCATATTTGACGTTCGAAAGAAAAATAAAAACATATCGGTCCATGTACAACATCTTTAAATTATCGACGGACTGAAAATTGTTAGAACTGCCAGATCTATTAACATCGAACATCTTTCTTGACATAATATTTCTGTATTTTGTATTCGTGTCCTCGGGTGCCTTTGTGCAATGCGTTCTCAAATAACTCGAAAACTAGAGGATCGAAGCCGCTCGAAGTACTATGTGGGCAATGTCTAGGCCCTGTGACTATAGGCAATAATTTTTTTGTTAAAGCTGCCAGACCACGTCTGCCGGGCCAAAGCCCAAATAAAAGCTAATGTGAGTTTTCTTTTTCATAAAATCTATTATGACAAATTAGCAAGCTTATTTAATAACGTGTTCACACTCTTGTCAAACCGAGAAGACACTACAAACCAAGAACAATAAAATTTCCAGATTTCCCCGAGGAATAACAATTTAACAGTTGGTTAAGAATATATATATCAGTTAAATGCATAAAAGTAAACATGTTAATGAAAATATGGATGTCTGCTGTATATGTCTATAATGTTTACTGATATTTCAAGTAGGCCTATAATTATAACATGTTATTAATGAATATTTGGCAATTTACATTAAACCTTGTTCTCGGTAAATTGTACCGCACTTATATGGAGTGCGGTACGTACTATACTTCTGATATCTCTTATCTGATACAATATCGAAACGTCTATCTGTTAAATCCGACAGTTTTAAAATTTTCTAGTCCGTCGGTAATTTAATGATGTTGTTCATGGACTCACAATTGCTATTTGTCCAACATTTTGGTATGTTTTTATTTTGCTTTCGAGCATGAAATATTTTAGTCCGTAATCTTGGCATGAATTAATTTTAAGTGGGGCATAATGTGACACATAAGCACATTAGACCCCATCATGCCACTAAAAACGATAGAAGGGCACACATTATTAAACTAAAAGTTAGATAAATATTTCCACTATACATATTAATACTCACACTTGCCTGGGAAGCACCAATTTCTGAACACCATTACTCCCCGTTGACGTACCCAACCCGTCGCATTATGCCCCATATACGGGGTACAATGCGACACATTTGACATTACAACATCAGCATATATACCGAACTTAATAAATGCAAGACGGACTGCACTTTCTTTTCTTTTGTGGATTGAAACAATGTATAAGCGTTATTTAAAGTCATAGCAGCAGACCAATTCAAGACATTTTATTTATTTATATGGCGGGTGAAATAGCACCATAAAGTTTTGATTTCAGGAAAATGTCCTGGGTAGGGTTAACAATAATTATTTATCTATATCATGTTTTAATGTTTGGGAATGATCGAATATGTTTTTTTATTTCTTTTCGTTTGAACTAAGGTTCCGATAAGATTTATTTTTCCAGGTTTGATTTCCGATATGCCTAATCATATTTTTTCTCGTACTGGTTGTACCCGAGTGTCGCATTATGCCCCACAAGGAGACAACCTGCCTCTCCCCCAATATGAGTGAATGTGAATAACTGATAACAGATAACATGGATGGTTTTGATACTTTATTACAATAATACAGGGTATCATTGTTCATGCCTACATTGGATAATCACCCAAAACGTATAGCAAGGAAGTAGTCGACGGCTTATTTCAATGGGGAAAATGCAGTAACGCTATGACGTTATATTCCACGATCCCACCAGAAACATGGCGGCCGGGCTCCAGTCGGATTACATAGTGTCATGACGTAAGTGAACCTTCCCTTTGTTTACGTTCCCTGTCATTTTTCAAATTTATTGATTATAATAATGTGATACATTGATGGAAAGAGCTCTTAGCAAAAATTGGACTCGGCACTGAAAGGGTTAAAGATGTATTCAGGGATCCAGACCACCAGTCCACCACCAACAACAAAAACAAACTTAACATATACTTTAACTCTTCCATGACTGGAGCTTCCTGAAATTTTGCGAAAACCCTATGCCAATGCATTCTCTTATATATGCGAGTCTCCCATAGGAATATATATAAGAGAATACATTGGTCTAACAACATTTACTTTGACCTTGTAAGCTAGTGCATTCTTTTATATATGCGAGGCTCTCTATCGGAGACAAATATATAAGAGAATGCACTGTCACAGGATCTAATGCTGCACGAACGCAGTTCCCATCATGAAAGGGTTAACATTGTTTTTTGTTCTGTTCTGTTGAAAAAAATGTTGAATAACAAATATGACATTAACTATACCTACAGTAATGCTCTAATTAATCGACTCCATAACCACAGCAGAATTATGGGTAATTTTTCAGGATTTAGTCGGAAATATGGCTTGATTAATTAGGGCATTACTGCATAAATACCAAAGAATATCATTTTGTTAGTGAAAAGTTAACAACATTTTTTGTGGTGCAGGCGTCTTTCATGTAGCACATGTCATTCCAAACATATTATTTCATACACAACAGTCAAAATTGGTTTCGTAAAAATTAGCCTGGAACGCTGTACATGTATTTATCTATAAAAGCCTCACCCATGCATCTTTACAATCAAATTCTCTTCAAAACAGCACACAGGATAAATGTTTAAATGAGTAACCCCAGTCTGTATATCTGAGATCTTTTCATTATCAATATAATAACGGATACTCATTTGAAGCCAATGCCATAAGTCAAAGCTGGTTGGTTATGGGACAACAGAACATCTTTGTGTGTATATCTATATTTTCTCTAACTAGGACTGCCATTTCCATGAGTGATGAAGATTTATTTCTACATTAAAACAAATATAATAGAGACCTTTGAACTGACACTTCATTTTGGCATATAACCTAGAATTTGTTTATGGCTGTCAATTCACAGAATAATGTAAAACAATTGGTTGCCGCTTAATTAGCCAATCAGGTTATACAACGATAACCTAAACCGTATAGTCTAATGACCGGGATTTGATTTTGAAATTATTTGAATGTGCAATTCAATTATCTATTATATACATGTACAGTAATGCTCTAAATAATCGACTCCTTAACCACAGCAGAATTATGGGTAACTTTTAAGGATTTAGATGGAAATATGGCTTGTTGCCATTCATCGGAAAGCTCTCAGCGAGAGCTTTCCAATGAATGGCAACAAGCCATATTTCCGACTAAATCCTGAAAAGTTACCCATAATTCTGCTGTGGTTATGGAGTCGATTATTTAGAGCATTACTGTATTAGATTTGAACATTTTAAGAAATTTAAACTGGGACTGCCCATTTAAAGATATGGATGGCCTTCACGGTGGGTATTGCTGTTTAAAAAGGTCACATCTGTTAAAACGGCCATAAACAGAAAGAATATTAAAATATAAACAGATTTTGTTCTTATACCAATCATAAATATCACATAATTAGCATGTTATTGTCAAGATCGCACGGCCTTTCAGTAAACAACAGCCATATTATGATACAGTACAGAGTGAGTAAAGAGTGTGCGATACACAAAACACTCAACACCGGAGAAACCCCACTAAGTGTACTGTGGTTAAAATTGAAACCATATTGTTTACAGCATACCGATATCACACTCGCTGATTCTCGCCACTCAAGATTTTGGTGTTGAATGAATCATTCTCTCAAAACAAAATCGCCACCATGTTTTGCTTATTAGACCTTTTTAAGTGCTGTATATAAACAAATGTTTGGTTCACACAACGTGTGTTTTGTGGGTACATGTAATATTGCATTCATACAATCGTTATACTATACTATTAGTCTATTCTTGAGGAAATTAATAATTTGGTAACAGTTATTTCTAAATTATAACCTACAACCAAGGCCATCCATGCCTTAACCCTTTCAGTGCCAGGGCCGATCTCATCGGTCCTAATTTACGGTCTGTAAAATCGGCCCTTTTTTGGGTATGCTTAAGCATGCTATAGCGAGTTTTAAAACAAACTGGATAAAACCTTAGGGGGATGTTATAACTCAAAACTATCACCAAGTATTCATAGTAATAATTTTGATGCCCATGAAAAACGTAAGATTCCCTGGCACTAAACCTACAAAATAAGTCTGTTAAAGAATACAAGAAAAAATTATCAAAATTGTAAAAAATTGTAAAAAATAATAACAAATTGTTAGGCCAATGCATTCACTTATATATGTGAGGCGACCTATGGTCGACTCGCATATATAAGAGAATGCATTGGCACAGGGTATATGGGTTGATACAATAATCGGACCTGGCACTGAAAGGGTTAAAGCCGAGTCTGTTGACATAATCAAATAGTTTGCTTCTGTGAACATGTTCAAGATACAATTTATCAGGGACTAGCTATACCAACCTGGGAACAGTTTTTGTCGCCAATGTTCATGGTATTTATACCACCGCTGCCTGAGATAAGCTTTCCAATGGTAGAAAAGCAATCACTAAAAATAAAAACATACATAAAGTTGAATAAATTGTACAGTAATGCCCTAAATAATCGACTCCTTAACCATAGCAGAAGTATGGGTAACTTTTCAGGATTTAGTCGGAAATATGGCTTGTTTCCTGAAAAGTTACCCATAATTCTGCTATGGCTAAGGAGTCGATTATATAGGGAATTACTGTAGTTGTAAATTTGAGTTTATGTTCATCTATGGCTTTATAAACTATTGGTTATTATGATTATGGACAATGGATAGGGGCTCCGGAAGCTATCAGGACCAAAGGGGCACACCTTACAGAAATTGCACTTTTTCAGTCAGACTCAGAGGTATTGGAATAAATGCCAAAAAGGTAAAAAAAATTGGTGAGAATACAGCATCTTAAAGCACTTTCAAATACCAAACTATTATTAACACTTTCTTTATTAAATGAATTCTCTCATCAGTTATAAAAGTTTTGTACATGAATTGCACTTAAGCGTAATTGTAACTACTATCTAACCTACCCATAAACTATTGATTGTCATAACCTAGTTTATCACCTAGCAACACAAGAGAAGCATGAGTCTAATTTTAACATGTTTTAATTAACGGAGTACTCAACAGTCAACTGTGAGTATGTGTACAACAATAAAAGATAACCCCTAATTTCATATTATCAGCATCCCTATATATCCAAAGTATTGATGTCTCCTTCCCGGAATATTTTTGCACAGATTTGGGCCATTACTATGGCCATATAGCATGAATGTGGTGTCACTGTATGAGGGCTTGCTTACCTCATATGGTGTACTTATTAACTTAAATCATGGAAAAAACTCTATTTTCATATCATCAGCATCCCTATCCTAAAAATTGGTGTTTCATTCCTGGAGCTTTGGTGTCCCAGTCCTCGAGTTCTGGTATTTTTTATTAAATCAGCATCTCTTGCACAGACCTATAGTATTTCCCTGGTCTTATGTGGTGTCACTGAGGGCTTGCTTAATTCCCTCATATGGTGTGCCTGTATACTCAAAAATTTAAGAAAATCAAAGTCGCCCTGACTAATACAGAAGGTAATGTTATCGCGAGTCAGCCATTTTGATAAAGAAGTTAGAAGCTCCCGACCCATCCAAACCAATGAAAACAAAAGGCGATATGTCAACAGAAGTTAAAGTGATGTCAAACACTCTGGTAGGGTGATCAAATAGAATTCGAGAATAATCTTGTTCAAAGATGTTATTTTTACAAATATTATATCTAAATTGACAACACACACCGTCATTCTTATATATTAATTAAATGCGGTAACTGTCGATGGCTAAATCGTTTTCATTAGTTTATCGCCGATAAAAGCGTCACGATTCGAGTAGTAAATATTTACAATTTAGCGTAGTTCAGACAATGTTTTCTATGGACTGGTATGGTCAATTTGCTTGAAATTTTCGGTGATGTTAGTAGAATGCTACATTCCTCCAGTTGGCATAGCACCTGAATACTAACTTATCAGTTTCACGCACCCTAACAAGTACATAATATGTCTTTAAGATTGAGCTAAGTATAAACCTATTTATTCACCAGGGGTGTTTAGTTACATATAACCATGAATTGTGCTTAAGCGCAATTGATTGCGCTTAAGCGCAATTAATTATGCTTAATTATTATTTATTATTTATTTATTAACATTTAAGAAACGCATTCTACATAATGTTCCAATGCGCTTTACAAGTAAATACAATAAAAACACATAAAACTATAAAAATACAAACAATAGGCCTACTACTATTAAATACAATTTTGTAAAGATAGATTAAGAAAAAATAAAAACTTAACTATGTTAAGAAAAAAAAAAAATTTAAAATTAAATTTAACGAAAATTACTGTAAAATTAAAGCTAAAGAAAATTGATATTTCAGTAAAAAATGAAAAGTTTCATTTATAAAAAAAAAAAATTAAGATAAAAGGATAAATTAAACTTTAACAACGGTGTGTATTGAAATAACAACTGCAATAAGATTTCCAAAAATAAGTGCAATTGATTGCGCTTAAGCTAAATGATTGCGCTTAAGTGCAATGATTGAACTTAAGTGCAATCAATTGCGCTCAAGTGCAATTCATGGTGAATTTGGCCTCCCATATGTTTCAAATGGTGATGAATTATAATATTTTAATCATATTTTATGGCAAAATTTAATGATGTTGTGTCGGGCATGCATGAAATTTCCAACTGCTGAAAATTTTGGCCAAAGTTGTTGAAGGGTGAAACACCCCATGCAAAAGCCCTGCATGCACCCCTGCTGGATTTAGTTTGTTATTAATCTAGGATGTTAACCCTTTATTGTTTACAATATACTCATTGGCGAGTAGATCCCTTTAATAGGCTCTTTGTTAAACTTATCATCTGATCAGTTCCCACCAATTAATATGAATTCCTCTGCACTTGTATTTTCTGTTTGTCTGTTTGTCGACTGCTTATGTTTTCCATCTCATCCCTCCCACCCAGATGAATAATAGACCATTCCATGTACTCTCTTATAACTTGGGTGAGAATCAATTTAGTAAAGAGAGAGTGAAAAGATGCAGCAAAGTAACATACCCTCTCAATCTGTCGGTGATTATTACTGCTTCTGTCTCGTTGATTCTGTTTACGAATGTCACACATGTGTTGCTTTCCCATACTGCCATTGCTTCCTGAAAGTTCTTACCAAATTCTTGACCTGAAGAAAAAGCCACAGACAGGTTTGAAGCCCAAAATTATACATAGTAATGTTCAACTGTGTCACCCTTCGGTCCGGTTCCGGTTTCAAAATAAGTCAATATATAAGACATATAAGTGAAATATTTTTACATATGCTGCGGAAAAAAACTTATTTTTATAAAATAGGTCCCGATGTTTCTTCAGCATGAAACAACAAAGAGCATCCATTGTTAGTCTGTTTATGAAAAGTTACAAATAACGATCAATTTTGTGCGAAAACACTTGAAAATTGCGATTCCATGATTACTAACTCTCCAATAAGTCATATTGGATCCATCCAGCCCCGTTCCACACATTCAGTGCTACAGGTCAAAGTTCTGGAGTACGTAGCATTCCATATATGGAGCATTTGAATATTCATGAATTCCATATTTAAAGGTACTCAATCCAATTAAGCACCCCTAAATTAATATTTCTTCAGCTTCAGGGGTAAAAAATATTTTATTCGAGTCGAGGAACCCACCCTTCAAAGCTCAGAGTGATCAGATATCAATTTTTGAAATTTGTTAATTTTTGGAGATGTGGTCCACTTCCACGTGCTCAAATGGACAAATTACGGACAAATTGCTGGTGTAAGATGGATAACTCTAAAATCAAGTGTTTATTATTGTTAATAGTAACCACTTGATTTTCGAGTTATCCATCTTACAACCGCAATTTGTCTGTAATTTGTCCGTTTGAGCACGTGGAAGTGGACCACATCTCCAAACATTTACAAATTTCAAAAATCGATATCTGACCACTCTGAGCTTTGAAGGGTGGGTTCCTCGACTCGATTCAAATATTTTTTACCCCCGAAGCCAAAGAAATAGTAATTTAGGGGTGCTTAATCGGATTTAGTACGTTTAAACCGCGGAACGGGGCTGTATGCATCCAATATGGTAGCGACTCTGTAATCTCGCTTATTGTTATGTAAACATTACCGTTACACTGGACATTATTGATCAGAGTCCAATTAGTCCAAAAAGACATCAAAGTTTAATAAAAAATTAACGCTAAACATTGGAAAAGGTCAAGGCATTGAAAAATATTCTGAAAACCAAATTAGTTAAATAAAAAAATAGTTTTGTTTACACAACAATGTCAGATTTCACTTAACACCAGAAGTTCGTTATTGGAGTACTATCAAGAATGAATATAAGAAAGAGTTTATCTATTTCTCCATGTACTTATTAGTGGCCGGTGCAAATGATGTTTTCACACTTTTATTATTATTTATCATTTGCCCACTGTGAAGCTAGGCATTGTGTGTCCGTTTAAAGCACAATGGCAGTTTTGGACAATATTTTTCATGATTTTATGTCGAAAGTAGGAAGAAAAATCTGTAATTGATTCATATTACATTACCGTAGGTCACGGTAGGTGTTGGTCTAGAAATTCAATGTAAAAATTTATGCGTGGTTCAGAAACTGAAAGACACGAAAGTACACTGATGAATCCGAATCAATTGATGTATTAGGTTACACAGCTTTTCAACACCCCTCTTCCCGAATCTCACTCCCTGTTGGTTTTATTTATTAGTTTTCGTTTTGTTTTGTATTGTTTTTGCTGATGCGACTGTCAGCTTGGAGTGAGGGATGAATTACATTTTTCATTAATAATAACTCACTTAAGTTGCTGAAGAAAAAGTTATAATAGATAGGTATAATTCCCCATGGCCAAAGGCTATCTGCTGACGCTCCTCGCTTTTTCCGTGAGTCTACGTCTTCATCTTGATTCTCCCTGAAAAAAAAAACTCGGGAGGGTATATACATGAAACAATTGGACCGCTTATCTCCCACGACAGTGGCATTTTACTGAGTTTTGAGTAGAGCTTTTTTTTTAAACTCGATTTATGGTTTGACGAGAGACGGTTGGCGGGCGGGTGTCCAAAATCTATATAACACCTGTTTATTTGCTGGATTCTGATAATTTTTGGTATGTGAGTGTATACATTGAAATTTATAACCAGAGTTATGGCACTTATTTATATGTATAGCTATTTTATGTAGGTTGGCCCAATTTTTTCATTCATATTGGTAAATGGATCTTTCACAACAATATCTCGGTCGAGTTCGAAATTTAGATTTATCCAATTTATTTTACCTGAGTTACGGCCCTTAGTTTGTATTTATTTTTTTTATTTTACAACGTTTAGCGTGTTAACTTGAACAAACATTAACTGATTTCATTCATATTTGATATAGGTATCTTTAACAATAATATATTGATATAATTCGAAAACAGATTTCTCCTATTTTTGTTACCTTACTTATGGTCCTTAGTTTGTCTATTTTTTAAAGCAATTTTATGACCTTCAGCACGATAGCTTGAACAAACGCCAACTGATTCCATTCATATTTGTTATATTTATCTCTCACAAGTCACAACAATATCTCGTTAGATATCGAAAACCAGATTTGTCTGATTTGTTTTTGTACCTGAGTTATGATTCCTTAGTTTGTACATTTATAGTGATTCTTGGTCAAGTTAGCACAATATATTTAGCTCATTCGGTAAACCTCGTCTTTCTCCATACCGTATACTGTCCGGTACCCATACATTAGACGGAACTAGATTTGAACCCTTTCAATGTTTCATTTAATTGCCGAATAGATTCTCCCATCCAATGTTCAAAGTATACACAGTTTAGCGGCCTATTTTTCATTTAGATGGGTGTTTTGTTATACAAGCGAAGAAGATGGGATTCCTATTCAATGATTTAGATGCTAATGGGCGAGAATAGGCACATACTATGGTCACTCTTAGTTCCATTTCAAAGTTCTCCCCTATTCCGTTCAAAAAATTTACAGAATCGCAAAAGAAGTTTTCGCCAAATTCCATACAGCATTCTTTATAGTAAATTTGTCATGCCTCATAAGTTACTGGGCAACCAGAATATAACATTTAGTTGTCAGTTGATTAAGTAACATGTTTAATAACCAAGTGAGTCACAATTTGCTACCTTTTCGAAACAGCAGAGAATAATGTTCGGGATATATACGAAAAATAAACTTTTTACCAAATTTGGTTGCCATTTTGCCAGCCATCTTGAGTAAGTTTGTCTCCGCAAGTTAATATACAATGAATAGAAGGCATGTTAGTCGATGTTATTCATCAACCATATTGCAGAGCATGCTGGGGGCAATATCTACCATATTCCATAGTTTGGCTGCCATTTAAATGGCAGCCATTTTGAGCCAAATGTTGGTCCATTGCATTGGAACCGTCATAAGTAATGGCATGCATCAAACTGACGGCGGCCATTTTGACGGGCAATCCCCTAGTCATACAATAATGCAGAAAATCTGTAGGCCTATATCTTTCAATATTAAAACCATTTAAAGTAATACACAAGAATTAACTGAGTTCACATTGGTATTATGGGGATAATTGAAGGTGGAGAACGAAAACCTGTGAGAACTGATGGAATTGTTTCTTTTTTCTTCAGCGTGTTGTATACCTCGCCAGAAGCCGGAACCTCCACCGTGATATGGGTTCATGCAGACCCATCTGTCCAAACCTTAAGTGTATCCAGAATTTCGCGACCCCCTTGCACATTTATAACATAATACTCACGTAACGAAGTCTAAGATGTCTAATTCCCTGACATCCATATTCGGAGCAAGCATCTTTAGGAGTTTCCCTCCTTTCACTGAAATATTACATCATTATTATTTTTATTTTTTTCCAATTCAAAGTTAATTTCGTTTAAAGATACGGGCGTTGTTGGCGGTGGGTATGCTGTTAAAATATTCAGCTCCGCCAAAAACCGCCATAAACAGAAAGAATAGTAAAATATACCAATCAGAAATATGGCATAAACAGTATGTTATTGTCTAATGTTTTTCCTTTGTTATGTAAACAAAAGCAACAAAAAAACGTTACAGAACATGGATTTTGTTTAGATCCGGATATTGTAAACATAAAGAGCGTTTTTGTTACTGTTTTCCTGATATGGAAATAATAAAGAGCGTTTGTATCATTTGTGTGTGATTAACCAATAGAATTGCGCTGTGTTATGTAAACAGAAGCAAAACTTCTGTAACACGAGCAAGTTCTTGTTTACGTACACCATTGTATACGTCTTGGCAACAATATACTATTTACGCGCTGATTATATGTTTGGCATAAACTATATATATTTCAATATTCCTTCTGTTGATGGCGATTTGAACAAATATGAATATTTCTGCAACGAACGCCGCCCGTGCCTTTAAATTTGAATTATAGGAACATTACCAAAACACGGGGAAACATAACATATACGCACAACTGGCATGCATGACTGACACATATCAAACGGAAAACCAACAGTAATGAGTACATATCATATTGATAGAATATGTGCAAAATGAATTATTTCTTTAAACATATTTTATTTGTATATTAATACAATACAAAGGGGATTGTGGACAAAAACTTACTTATACCCCCCTCTCCCGGTTTATGAATAATTTTATTCATACACAATTGCGAAATAAATGAGTCAAAATCATATATAGGTTAAACATATTTACATTTACAATGGGCGGGTTTGGGGTGGTAGGTGCCAAAACCGATTTCGTGACTATATTTGTTTTTTTTGTGGCTATTATAAAATGCGTTTGGTCTATCCGACTTCGAATCGTTTTGTCGCTGTTATATATCGATGTACTATTTTGAAGAAAATTTTGTTTCTTCTATTTGAGGTATCGGGAATTCCGAAAAGTAATTCGTTGATATGTGTAATTTTCAGTCATTCTTGATATAATTTTTGACACATTTCCATTCTTTCGGTGTTATATGTTCATCCTAATCACCCACTCAGACTATAAGACAATTACGCTTCATATACAATTTCAAGTTGTGCACACCATTTATGCACACAAAAAAATAAAAAAAATCTTCATCTCTTAGTTCCGGAAATTTTGGGACCACTGCATGCGTATATCTATAGGATCTCCAACGAGTTATGTTGGGATATAAGATGTTATTATGAAACGAATTTGATAAATTTTATTCACAACGAGTCGTAGACGAGTTGTGAATCAAATTTATCAAACGAGTTTAATAAAATCTTATATCCCAACATAACGAGTTGAAGATCTTGTATATCACATGGGAAAAAATGGAACTTTATGTCTTTTTAACAAAACAAAATCCTCAAAATAAGTTTAAAAATTAATACATTTACATCGTTGGCTGAGACGCTTCACAACCGCGTATACGACAGACTGGCGACGGAAAATATAGTCCCCCAAAGTTAGCGCAACGAAGTTGGACAAGAATTTAACTTTAATGAACAAATAAATCATTTAGCATTTTCTGGTATTGGTGACATGCGCGGATTGTCGAAATAATATTAATCCGCCTGAATCAATGTAAAGAAATTTTTTGGCGCGGTGCCAGGTTGGCGGAACGCACACGCCTATTCATCACTAGTGACAGATAAGGAAATATGTAATGGCTTTTTAATGATATAATAGGGGTTTCATGTGATATAATATAATGCATGAGGATTCACTCTCATCATTGCAAATGACTTATTCACACATTCGATACATTCGCACATTGGCTGTCTGGTTAATTTACATCGGATAAAGACTGTATACTGTAGGGTCCCCCCCCCCCCGAATATCTAACTGAGACGTCACCACAAAAAAGTTGCCAAACATTTTGCCATCATCACTGACATCAGCGTAATCATTGATTGAGTTTCGCTTCCGCGCAATTATTAATAAATGTGTATTTGCCCTACCATGCATATAGCTTAGCTTACTTCGTTAACTATATAAATTTGCCATTGGTTTCCAAAATAGTATATATTTAAAGGCCCACTTAATTTTCGAGTCATTGATTTTTTTTATAGTGCCTTGATATACGGTTTTAATAAAAAATCTATGCCATAAAATATTATTAAAATACTATAATTCATCACCATTTGAAACACCTGTCTCATCAGATGCCGATATATAGAGAAATAGAAAACAGCTGAAATCATAGAAAGATTTCCCCCGTTTTGACTTCCAGAATTCAAAAATTTATTTTCAATGGAAGGGGAATAACTTTTATTTACGATATAGAGTTATTCCCCCTCCATTGAAAATAATACAATTTGAATTACAATTCAGATGAAATTTATGCACAAAAACACGTCAGTAAATCAACAAAAAAACAACATGTTCACAGTTTATTATACCGGATAAGTTGATAATACAATGTTTTTGAAGCTTCCTCTTTCAAATGGCATATAATATGGCATATATTTTATATATGTGATCTTGGGTTCGAAAATTAATGGGCCTTGAAATATGATAACTAGGGTGGAATAATTCAGGTTGATATCTTTCACGAGATGTGATTATGCTTATACAGTACTGTGTAGTCTTTATCTGGTCAAATTTCGTCCAAACGGCAAAATTAAGAAAATTCGATGTTTGACCTAAAATTTTGTCGATTTTTGGGGGATTGTTGGTGCCATCTTATAGTTGTATGTTGGGGTCGGCACCATATCCGGTAAAAACCGCGACAATGGGAAAATTTGATTTTTTTTACTTCAATGTTTTTAGAGTTTTTGCTGCCATCTTATAGTTGTATTTGCGTGGGCCATCATAATTGTACAGTAGTATTTATATTATCCGGTCAATATCCGATCAAAACCGCGAACATGGGAAATTAGAATTCGTTTTTGGGGGCCTTGTTGGTTGTATGTTCAGATGACACCCTACAGTAGTATTTATCTGGTAAAAACCGCGAAAGTTGGAAAATTAAATTTTAACTTCGAAATTTTAGGGGAAAATCTGCAATTATTTGGAACCATCTTATAGTTGTATTTTGGGTCGCCATACATACAGTAGTCTTTGTCTGAATAAATTAACCCGACGGCGAATGTATCGAGTGTAACGCTAATATAATATAATATATAAGTAATGCAAATATAAGTAATGATCGATATGTGTCGAATATAACGAATAAGTAATCAATGTGCACCTTAGGATTAGTATTTATATAGCAAAATCGTCTTGGTATTCATGATATTTTTTCCCTTATTATGGAGAAATTGAAGGACGTCAACGTCGCTATCTCAGAATCGACAGACTATAACATTCTGTATACGTGGCAATAAAATTCGTCTAACAGTGTAGCTCGACTATAATTTCCCAATAAGTTTATAATAAAAACCGACGTGAACTGTGTTTTTCTTCAACTAGAAATGTTCATAGGGTTGCATTGCATGGGGTTAGACTCCCAAACCCCCTGGATACCACACTGTACTTACTTGCGTGTTTTGAACCTTGTTGGTGTGCATGCCATTCTATCTTGTCGTGCGCTCGTCTGAATACATTGTCTATCCCTTCAGTGGCCAAGCCCCTTTTATGTTTCAACTTCTTCACTTTCTTTTTGGCAGTTACATCATGTAATACCTAATGGAAATTAGACATTTAATATTACAAACTATAAGGGTTTACTCCCACCAGCAATCGCACGTGCGTCTATCCGCGCGGTGACTTCTGAGGTTTGAGGTGGCATAATTATGTGTACTATAATCTATTATTTCTATAATGTATGATCTTATATCCGATTTTCGGAATAGAGAGGTTTCGGTTTATAGAGGTATTTTTTAGTGAGAATGCACTTGTGTGAATTTGGGACCGGACAATTTGTTTGGAATGGAGAGGGATTCGGTTTATAGAGGGTCCAGTTTGGAGAGGTTTCACTTTAGCATGTTTCGTCGGCTTTCTGAAAATTTTATTGTTTTTTATCGACACGATATATAGTGAAATGATATTTTGATTGAGGTTGATTTATAATTATAGTAAAGCCAATGAAATTTTTCAATAGTAAAAATATAACATGAGAATTGAACATGAGTTATTATAAAGGTATTGGCGAATGAAAGATCTATAGAAAGAAACAAACTAATGTTTAATTAAGTTATAAGCTATTTCCTCTGCGTTTATGTTCTGTAAGTTCGCTATGGAACTATATGAATTACACTTCAAGTATTTAAAGAACAATTATAGTTATATATATACTTACCAACAGGACGATTGCAAGTGTAGCCAGAATATTTAGCCAGTACATATCGAAGCTGAATATTCACACCCGACAACTATCTGGTTGGTGATAAAGAAAAGACAGTTTGGATCTGCAGATGGGTCACATCCAGTTAAGAGATGCCTCCATTGATTGGCCGCGTTGCTCTTCTTGAAGAAGAATTCATTGTAGTTGCAGGCTCTGTAGTCTTGAGTGGCACACCTGTGACTCCGAGGGCACTTCAAATTATGTTCCGTACGTCTACCTTTGTTTTGCTATTCGAACAGTATACCAGAACAAACAACATAATATATTCGCCTTTCTAAAACATACGTCAAAATGTGGGATATGCTGAAAGGTTACATCTCGTTGGTAGTATAATTCATTGATTTGCGTACACAGAAGATACTTCGAAGCATGTGTTCCACTCGTATAGATCTGTCTATATATGGTCATTATTATGAATACCTTTTCTGTGATTTGCTCTAGAACACTAGATTGCGTGGGTGTAGCCGAACCTATAAAGAATATATGGTTATCGAGAGTGCATTTGCTCGCAATACTAATTCTAATGCGAACTCCATATAACTATCATGCAGGTCCATATACGATTACGTCACACGTCTGACCTTACGAATCGAAAGACTATACTATTCTATATCAATGAGTTTGTGACCGGGAATTAATCATACATGTAGCTGAAAAATAATCTGTTGACAATTTCAACGTAGTTATATGTTTCGTATCATATCGGCAAAGCATTACAATACAATCTACATGTATATGACCCATTTCCGATTTCGCTGTCGACTACATAAATTAAAGCTGCGAAAACTGTTTTACGAATCTTGTTCTGAAGACAATAGATTCGTATAGTCGTTTTACTACTGGAAGACATTCCGGCTATACGCATATATAATTGTATATAGTCTTAATTCCCATTACTATTTTATGATCATAATGTTATTGAGTAATATGTAGTGATTCTTGTGAAGAATCCTCTCGAATTCAAACTTGGCCAGGATTTGCTACCGTGCAGTTCTCGTTTGAATATTTGCTACTACCACCAAGATCTGCACCCGCGGTGGCTCCACCCGAGCTCGTGCTCTATAGGCTTCAAAGCTCGTCGCAGCGACCCTCGATCTACTCGTCGAGGCGTGGCCGGCTGTCGAAACAGTCGCATTGCCTCGACGGCCCGGTGTAGGCCCGGCGCTCTATAGCGCCATCCATTTTCAGGACTAACGTCACATACTAATACATGTTTTAAATTTTATTTCGTTCTGAAATAAGGACAATATTTTCTCGTTTGAATATTTGCTACTACCACCAAGATCTGCACCCGCGGTGGCTCCACCGAGCTCGCGCTCTATAGGCTTCAACGCTCGCCGCAGCGACCCTCCTACTCGTCGAGGCGTGGCCGACTGCCGAAACAGTCGCATTGCCTCGACGTCCCGGTATAGGCCCGACTCTCTAGCGCCATCCATTTTCAGGACTAGCGTCACATACTAATACATGTTTTAAATTTTATTTCGTCCTGAAATCAGGACAATATTTTACGACGACAAAAAATTCTTAATTAAGCTGCATGCAGAAAGATATAATATTATCAGGAATTATTATCTATTATATATTTTTTGGAAGATCTGTCTGTGTGTGTGTGGTGTGTCTGGCTGTGTGTGTGTTCGCGATGAACTCGAAAACGGCCGACCCGATTTCGATGAAACTTCGTATGTGAGGATACTATCGGTCGGGAAGTGGCATAGGCCTATTGATTTTCAGATCCGAGGTCAACTTTTCACGTGCCGAGGTCAAATCTGTTTTTACGCTGTGTTACGGGACTTTCATTTGAGTTCGGTGCTTACAAATCGATTCGAAACAGCGCGAATAATAAAATGCCAGTCATAATAATGACACTGTGAGAATCGTTCGTGTTTCCTCTTTCCAACGATATATAATGCGTATGTATCCGTTTTAGTTATCTGCCTCAATTATCAAAAAGAAGTGGTACTATCTTCCATCAGGATAAAAACAATGCGTAACTTCTATGACCGAATATCACGGGATTTCGATGAAACTTGGTATGTGGGGGTACTTTCGTATGGGGAGTCTCACAAACATATCCATTTGCCCGTGCGACGTGACCTTGACCTTGAAATCGGGTCAATTCAAGGTAAAATCGTCAATTTTGATGGGATTTCGACGAAATTTTATACACAAGGTTACTTTTGTCCACTGTGTGTTTTGGACGAGTCAAATCGTGACCCCGACCTGACCTTGACCTTCAAAATGATCAATTCAAGGTCAAATCGGGTAAAACCGGATGAATTTCGACGGGCACGTTTGTCGCGTACTTTTGTCCGGGCAGTGTTTTGGACTGGTCAAATCGTGACCCCACTTGACCTTGACCTTCAAAATGGACAATTCAAGGTCAAAGCCCGGACGAAGTCGGGTCACCTTCTAGTTCTATATATATTATATTTCGAATGCCCAGATCACATTATACACAACATATTCCTTATTATAAAACATTTGGAAGAAGATCCCAATATATATATATTCCACCAGAATACAAAACAGCTGTGGCCTATCACCAGGTATAGAGATTCTCAGATTCACCCCATGCATGCAAGACTTCCTTCGTTATTTACGCCAGAATGCATCATAATTCACTACTAAGAGATAGATTTGTTCCCCTTCCATTGAGAATAATAAACCAGAAATGCGATTTTTGAGCATTTTATCAGTGGGTTGTTGGTATATTTTGGGTAGAATCTTAAATATTCGTCAACGGCCACCCTACAATGCCGTTTATTTCGTGAAAATCGGACTAAAAATGCGATTTTGGGCATTATGCCACAGTGGGTGGTATGGTATAGAAACCCAAAGGGTTGGTGGTTGAAATTGTTGGGGGGGGGGGGGGGTCTTAATTATTCGTAAACAGCCACCCTACAATGACGTTTATTTTGATGAAAATCGGACCAGAAATGCGATTATGGTAATTGTGCCACTTTGGAAACCAAGTGAGTTGGGTGGTAAATTTTTGGGGTGGAATCTTAATTATCCGTTAACGGCCAACCTACAATGCCGTTTATTTCGTGAAAATCGGACCAGAAATGCGATTTTTGGGCATTATGCCACTATTGGTGGTATGGTACGGAAACCCAGTGGGTTGAGTGGTAAATTTTTGGGGTGGAATCTTAATTATTCGTCAACGTCCACCCTACAATGTCGTTTATTTCGTGAAAATCGGACCCGGACCTCGATTTTGTGTATTATGCCACTTTGGGTGGTATAATGTATGGAAACCCAGTGGGTTGGGTGAAAAATGTTTGGTGGAATCTTAATTATTAAACAGTCACGCTTCAATGCCGTTTATTTCGTGAATTCGGACCGGTATTTTTTTTTTTCGAATGTCCAATCACATCACGAATGTGACTTCCATTCCCTATAAGCGAGATCACTGAGTCGCTACCATATTGGATCCATCTAGCCCGTTCCACGCATTCAGTTCTACGGGTCAAAGTTATGGGGTATCATTCAATTTATGGAACTTTTGAATATTCATGAATCCCATATATGGAATTCATGAATATTCAAAACTACAGCTGCATGCAACTTTAACAACACCCCTCGTTAAAGGCCCACTTAATTTTCGAATGCCCAGATAACATTATACACAACATATTCCCTATTATATACCAATTGGAAGAGGAAAAACATATATGTATATTTCCACCAGAATGCAGAACAACTGTGGCCTAGGAGTGTCCACCAAGTGATAGAGATTCTCAGATTCATTGCAAGACTCCCTGGGCATTGTCAACCCATAATGCAATAGAATTTAAACAAAGATATAGAGTTACCCCCCTTCCATTGAGAACAATAGACTTTATAGTACAGTCCGGATCAAAATTAAGCACAGAACACACCTCGATACATCGACAAAAACAATGTTCCCAGTTTATTCGACCGGATCAATTGATAATAATACAATGTTTTGGAGCTTCCTCTTTCAAATGGTATATAATATGGAATATATGTTGTTAAATAATGTGATCTGGTGATTCCAAAATTAAGCGGGCCTTTAATTACGTTCGTTGTTAAATTAATTGTTATATATCCCGTTTGCAAGTCAATGATTGTGATTCGATTGATTAAATATTTCAGTCTGATCGTTGTTGAAATGATGACCAGTGACTGTCATACCAAAACCATATATCCAAGTTACTACCGAACTCCGATATAGGCCTATATACCGATTCACGGTCATTCACTGGTCAATAGCCTACATCCCGAATTTGTATTGGGGGGAAAGAGGGGAACTCTAAGTGTTTAGCACTTGTCCTCCAATCCAATTTGCTTTAATATGTAGGCCTACTTTGTTTAAACACATGCATGTATGATAAAATAAATCTGTTTAAACCATATATGGAATGCTACTTAATAACTCTGACCTGTAGCACTAATTAAACGCGGAATGGGGGCTGGATGGATCCAATATGGTGGCGACTCAGTCATCTCACGCATTCCTTTTTTTTATTATATATATTTAGGCAGATTTTTATAAATGTCAAATAATTAGGGTTTTGTAGGGTGGCCCCCAAGCCAATCTAAACATTCACCACACACACCAAACCCGATCCGAATGGCCGCCGCCCGGAATGGTTCAAATAGGGTACGATGTGCTATTTATCGGCTCCCTTGGTCGGTTTAGGTCAAACAAAGGGTGCTGTACATATGGTGTCCCCAAGTCAATCGAAATAAGCACACCACCCCTGTCCGAAATGGCCGCCGTCCAGATGGGTTCAAATAGGGCACATGCCGTTTATCGGCCACTTGGCCGATTAATGTCAAACAAAGGTTGTTGTAGGGCGAACCCCTCCGAACAGCGGCCATTTTGATCGGGTGGGGAGTGTGGAGTGAATATTAAGATTGGCTTGCATGCATGGATGCCACCATACACCACCCTTTGTTAAATGACCTAAACATGTCAATTATAGGGACCGAGAAACGGCATGTGTCCTATTTGAACCCATCTGGACGGCGGCCATTTATGATCGGGGTTGGATGTGTGTGATGAATATTTAGATTGGATTGGGGTCACCATAAAACACACTTTTTTTGGCCTAGGCTAAATCGATCAAGGGGGCCGTGAAATGGCATAAAATTGTGATGGTGTCCTATTTGAACCCCTCTGGACGGCGGCTATTTGAGTGTGGAACTTGTGTTGGGCATATACTTAGATTGTCTTAGGGCTACCCTCACCCTACAACACACTTTATTTAAACTGGCAGTGCAGTCCATATCGAAATTAAGCACAGAACACACGAATGAGTTCCGATTGAGATTGAGCTACAGCATCAATGTTTTCCCAACTTTATAGAGTTATCGTTCTTACCGGAAGTTTTTATCTGGCGAAGAACTCATGACATTTTCCTTGTTTTTCGCCAAATAATGGCAGATTTTGACACGATATTCGAAGAAGCAGATGAAGATGAAATATCAGAAGACACCATTGACGTGAATGTACCTGATCCCATAATCATACGCGGTGCTGGAAATGTAACTATGTGAGTATAAACTGTATTATCTTCCTCGATTTTACGAAGGAAATATTCATATTGTTTTGTAAATTAATTTGTAAACAAAAAAAGTAAAAAGGTCGACATTGTTATTGATGAAGATGCCAGTGTTGCGGATGAGACGCTATTAGTTTTTGTTTTTTTTGAATTTTAAATAAGGAACCAGTCCATTCAGGAACTGACCTAGATCTAGTCCAACAAATTAGCCGATTTGGATTAAGACATATTTTAATATTTGGACATTTATGTTAAGTCTTTTAAGAAAATCGTAAAAGTTCAAATATTAAAATATGTCGTAATCCGAATAGTCTAATTTGTTGGACTAACCTAGATCATGCCATGAATCTCTACTCTGTCTAATGTACAGTTGTTGGAAATTTGTGTCAAAAACCCGAAAAAACAGATATCCCCACCCCTACTTTATTATTATAAGTTTATAGTACGTGGTATATAATTGACAAGTATGGAAAGCTGGTCACCTGATAATTTTGTACATTTACTATGCTGCCGATCGTTTCGTGTTCAATTGGAACAATAAAAATGTTAATTTCATAAAAGTATCACGTTCATGTTCCTAGTAATAAAATATATATTTCTTTTCATGTTTACCGTAAGTGAAGTAGCAAATTATCACTTTAATTGTAATTACTTTTATCGTATAAAACTTCCCAAACAACAGCGGTTCGCTGATTCCACGAGTCGCCATCCGAGAGTCAAGGACAGTTTCGAGAAGATCTAAAGCACCGATCGAATAAAGTGAATTGAAAATTATCGCGCGGTCCGCAAATTGCGCACGAAATTCAAAATTTTAAATGCTAGTACAGGCGCGTGCGAAATTCAAATACGTGTCAGAGCTAGAGCTGAAACGGTTAGACGGTTAACCGGTTAGCATCCGGTTAGCGACGTAACCAGTTAGAAAAAAATGAACCGGACGTAACCGCATCGCGTTGTCAGTTGAATGTATGTGAATAATCCTCAAAATATTAGGTTAAATGATGCAAAACTAATACTAAATCCCGTGTCACCGATAGTAGAGTGCAATGCAAGCATTAATTGGTACACGCGGTAGTATCAGATACTTAGTAGCAATTCTCAAACTGCCTGGAAGTGTCGGCGACCTTCAATCAATTCCGACCCTTTGAAGTTTTCTTCCGACAAAAGCACGTGTGCAGTCACTGTGTATCAATTCTGAATGCACACAAGGAAGTGACAACGTAAAAGTGACGTTGTGTGGCAATGCGTGCTTTCGTAACTTAATAGTTAATACTGCACGAAGCAACATGGATTTAAATTGGAACCACACCACGACATACTATATATAAAACTGTTTTACAGTGGGGTTTATAAAAACTATGTAAGTCGACAAAGTTTGAAGATTGAGATCAGCTGCACAATGTCTTCACTCTTCCCGTTCTTCCTCCGTGTTGTGATTTAATATGATCAATTCAATTGAGTGACTCAAACAGACATCGTAGTTGAAGCAACCCAAAACTTCTTCAATAATCTTCCCTTTTATCAAGGAAAGTGATGCTCCATGCTACTCTGTAACTGGTTGTGCCTGTGGGACTAATTAACAATCAATTTGGCAGTACTTGCTATATGTTAAGTGATTGCATACTAAAACCGAAACCGAAACATAAATTATATAACCTCCCAACACTTGTGTCCGCTATCATGAATGACAAGAACAAGGAATGCGTGTTTTTGAATATCGTTAAATGCCGTGAATAAGGTCTTTATTTCAGCTACTACTTCTCACATAGGTTTGTCCCTGGAGCATGGCATAATGTCGACATAATTAGTGTGAGAGAAGTCCGCTAGATATTTAGCGGTTAACCGGTTGAAATCCGGAATGGGTCAACCGTTTCAGCTCTAGTCAGAGCACTCTTTGTGAGCTGACCGTTTCTTATTGCGGCGATTTTGCAAAGAATCAGAGACTCAATCTGCATTAAATAACCAATTTGTAGCAGCATAACAGTATTAACTAATAAGAAAACAAACAGTAGCTGAAAGAGCATCCGTAGAGAATCTACAGTTAAAGGTACGGTTGGCCTTGGCGGTGGGTTTCCTGTGAAAATATTTCCACCCGTCAAAAACCGCCACAAACAGAAAGAACAACAAAATGTAGACAGACTTTGTCCGTATACAAATAAGAAATATCGCATAAACAGTATGTTATTGTCATATTTTTTACCATTGTTATGTAAACAAAAGCATAAAAATTTACTTTTCTGGTGTTTGTTTATATTATGATGGTAAACATAAAGAGCGTTCTTTGTGGGTGAATTCCTGATATGGAATGAATAAAGAGCGTTTCTGCCATTTGTGTGTGATTAGCCAGCAGCATTGTGTTGTCTTCTGTAACACAATCATGCTCTTGCTTAGGTAAAATATAGTAAATCTTTATGATAACATGCTGTTTACGTGATGGTCATGGTATATATGAACGAAACTGTATGCGTTTTAATGTTTTTCTGTTTACGGTGATTGGAACAAATATGAATATTTTCGACAACTAAGGCCTCACGTGCCAATAACATTATGGTAAATATTTAATCTACCTAATAATAAAAGAGAGAGATAGAGCGAGAGAGAGATATGCCAATCATTTCACTTTTAATAATTATTTGAGTTAAAGTGCAATTAGTCATGCTTATACGTAAAATAATTGCACTTTGGCTGCCAGGCACAATTATTTGCGCTTAAGCACTAATAATTACCCTTAAGCATAATTAGTTGCGCTTAATTGCAAATAATTGTGCTTAAGCATCAATAAAAAGCGACCAGATCACATCTCACTGGCATTCATCAACGTGACAGAAGCTTGACGTATATTCCGGTGCCGGATTCCGGTGTAACAGTTTATCTCTTCCCCTGATTAACTTCCCCCCCCCGGGGGGGAAGTTGACCTAGGTTATCTCCCCCCGCCCTGATCATCTCCCCCCCGCCTGAATTTTACATACCTTAACATCTATTGGCGTGATAGTCTCATTTTATCATTCACTATGACTATGTGACTTAGAAAAACTATCATTGGTGGGGGAGCGGGTCGATTCGGTCCAGGGCTCTTTCGGTCTTCGACATTTCGGTCCAGGGCTTGTTCGGCCCCTATTCAAATCGGGTAATTAGGTAGTGTGGGTGTTAATTGGACGGCATGTTAATTGCCTTTGATTTGGGACCGGTCTTTTGATGACAATGGAGATTTATGTTTGTAATTAACGTTTTATTCGCAACAATAGTAATGGGTATACACACATAGTAATTAACACTGCAACAAATTCGAACAATAACGTGAATATATGATGAAAGATATGAACATTTATTGATTAAAAACAAGTTAAAACAGTATATATATACAGTTTACATGATAAAACATCTGGTTATTTAATGATTAAAAACAAGATAAAACATGGAAAAATCAGTCAATACATTATTTATTTATAAATATTAAAACATTGCGTAGGTCTTCTTCTTTCTTCTTCTTCTTTGCGAATGTCTTCTTCTTTATTCTTCTTCTTTATTTCTTGGATTGGCCATTCTTGTAGATCGCGTTCACATCCTTCAGGAATTCAGTTGTCTTGATGGTGCCGTCTTTGTATGATGCCCATATCGCCTCAAGGTCTCTGTCAATCTTCGTGTACTTCTGCTTTATGTCGGTCTCGAGGTCCCTCGCTGCTACAGCTACCTCGATATGTGCAGCTTCTTTTTGGAGCACTTGGATCAGCGGGTAGAAAGACAATCTGCTCCCCTTCATGTTAAGCCGCCTGTGCCAAGCTGTGAAGAAGACGAAATTTCATTAAATTTGTTTGTACTTTTGTAGTTCAATAAAAATATGGTGAAGCCGTTCTGAGTGTAAAAAGGTAGATACATGTACCAATCTATATAGTAACATATATCTACAACTTTATTATCATCTTTCTCACAGACAAATCACAGGTAAGAATATTAAATCAAATCATAAGATCAATATATATAATATAAATTAGAGCAATGCTACCCTTTTATACACTTTAATCAAAATATTAAACGCTTTATTATAATAATAAACTAACATACAAAAGAAAAATATATATAAACATCCAAATATCCTACTGATAAAAACATTTTTAGGTGAGACTGTTCGGCCCAAACCATGGGCCGAACAAGCCCGGCCGAAACAGCCCTGGACCGAATCGACCCCGACCCATTGGTGGCAAGGAAGCATGTCTTTTCTTCGGCAGAGACATTATTGTTCAGAATTTTGTTTATTGAAAATCACCCAGTTTATCTTCCTTGTCACCTATGATAGTTTTTCTTAGTCACATAGTGATAGTGAACGATAAAATGAGACTAACTCGCCAATAGATGTTAAGGTATGGAAAATTCAGGCGGGGGGGGGGGGGAGATAAACTGGGTGATTTTCAATAAAAAAAAATCTGAACAACAATGTCTCTGCCGAAGAAAAGACATGCTTCCTTGCCACCAATGCGCAGGGGGGGAAGATGTTGTAGCACACCGGTTTTGATGAAATTATCCTATTTCACAAGTGTTTGAAATTATCTGCCCTTGACTCTCGGATGGCGACTCGTGGAATCATTAGCTGCTGTTGTTTGGGAAGTTTTATATGATAAAAGTAATTATAAAGTGATAATTTGCTACTTCACTTATGGTAAACATGAAATGAAATATATATTGTATTACAATGAAGTGATACTTTTATGAAATTTTTCAAGTTTTTATTGTTGCAATTGAACACGAAACGATTGGCGACATGGTAAATGTAAAAAATTATCAGGTGACCAGCTTTCCATACTTATCAATTATATAATAAGTAGGGGTGGGGATATCTGTTTTTTTAGGGTTTTTGACACAAAAGCCTGAGTGATTGTTACGCAGGGGAGCTTGGCCAGTTTTGCGAACCGGTTTGGAGAAGTGATACTTTTGGCAATCAACCAATCAGAATTGCTTCCATGTTGGTCACTTATGATATAATATGTGCTGCCTTGCACAGCTGAAGATATCACTCTACAGATTGTCTGAGGTCATTATAAATGATATTGGTTTAACAGTATACTCTATAATTCAACATCAAAACTCTCATTTATAATAATAATAATGTATAGCATTTGTAAAGCGCCTTTCCCATGAGGCCCAAAGCGCTCAAAGTTTTTACAATTATTACCCTGATGAGCCTGAACATTCAGTAACCATCTACTGCTCCCCGGGGACAGGGGGAGGTACAGCCGGGAGTATGCGAGGATACCATATGGCTAGCATACTGACAAGATCTTTCACTGCTCATTATCAGGTACCCTTGTAATGCATGGGTGGTGCAAAGCAGACACAGTACGAGCGACCTTGCTCAAGGGTCACAACTTGGCGCGAGATTCAAACAGTGTACAATCCAACAATTGCACATCGCTCAATGATTCCGATCATAGTAATTTACTACTGCTAATGGATGGGTTAACATCTGCCGATAGTGATCAGCCTCTTGTTATGTTTACCCATACCACAGTATGGTAAACATAGTGTCGTTGTCCGGATTGGCCACACGTCGTTCGTCCGTCTGTCTGTATGTCTGTCCGTAGACACTTTACGCATTATGTGATAACTGAAACATTTTCTATCTGATCGCAAACAAATTTGGCATGTGAGTTTCTCAGCCCAAAATACAGATCGAGTTCGAATATGGGTTTGATCTGACTATTTTTATGGCCCTTTTTCAAAAAAATATATTCACTATAAAAAAAAATAAGATTTTTTTAGATTGAATTCCTTGCTCAGTTAAAAAAAAATAAAAAAAAAAAATAACTCTTTCAACCCGTCGGCCTGCTGTAGCGGGCACGACGTCATTTACGTTCACCCCGGTGGCCCGCTACAGCGGGCTGGCGAAACCATTCTCACTTCCCTACTTTATAACTAAATATTATAAACTTTATATTCAAGAAGGATCAATGTATATACCGGTACCACGATGATTGTTATTGGAATCAATATTGTACTCCCACTGGAGGTGCTGCGAAAAATTACGGCAGGAAAATCCATAAACAGACCAGAACTGTCATTTTTTTAGATTTAAAAAAAAATTGGGGTCATATCCGTTATATAGGGACACCGTTTAACGACGTTAATTTGGGGTAATTTAAAGGCCTGCGGGCTGACCTGCACAGGAACAGTTATGAATTGACACAGATGGGAAGTGCCTGGATCGGCTTATAATTTATATGTAAGTGTCTCAATGTTGTTGGAGAGAGAAATTTATTTGCATGTGTTATATGGCTTAATGACCATAAAATCAATAGTATAGCTACATTTCAAGACATCCAATATTTGCCTAGCAACGGTTGTTAGGATTGAACCAAGCTGAGATGATTGTAAAACTAGAATAATTCCCACAGACAATGGACACATATGTATATATATATATCAAGTTCCATGCTTGTTATTTCGATGAAAAAAATAACGAATTCACGCAGGTCTCATTCTGATAACAGAGGGTTAATTGGTACCTTTTATAGCCAAGAATCTTACACATAGCAACCGTTGCTAACCAAACATGATACGAAAAATGCTCTTAGCTCATACCAGATATTTACAATGTACTATTCGGTATGAAATGTGATTGCTATCCCATATTTCTGTTACATTATATACCAATTTACATGGTATGGGTGATTTTTTTTAACTACCCTGTGGTTGCCTAGCAACCGTTGCCAAGGATGGTCATGCCATGCGTGTGATCATACCCGAAAACGATGAGTATGGTCCAATGTATATATGGGCCAAGTTTCCTGTTTGTACAATATCTATCTCAATTTTAGTGCATGGTACTAGCACTGAGACGCATTTCAGAGAATTGTCAGTACTACATAATTAATCCAGGGTTTGGTGGAATTTCCCCATGGAAATCCAGTGGTGAAAGAGTTAAATAATGAAATACAATTTTTTTTTAAAGTTAACAAAATTTGAAAAACTAACACCATTATAACTCTGCCAAGGGTACCCCGAGTCACCACAGTCACACCAAATTTGGTTTAAATCGGTCCAAAATCTTGTGTTATGTACTGGTAAATTTGTTTGGAGCAACTTTAAACCCAATTCCATACCATGCCTTGGACTACTTAGCTATTGATAAGGCTATATTATTTTCTGATGTCTCTAATGCCAATGTGCAGATAATCTGATAAAGAAAGCTATGGTATCGAATTTAAAATAAAGATTCAACAATACACATCACATGATATTAACAGTAGACTTGTACATCTGTGATGCCTTGCACAGCTGAAGATATCACTCTACTGATGGTCTGAGGTCATTATAAATGTTATTGGTTTAATAGAGATGTCAGCTTTCAACATAAACAATTCCTGTGATTTGTTGACGGCTCTGCTATATAATTGATATTAATCGGTCAGCCGTGAGGTGGCTTATCTTGATCTATATTGTTGGTAGAACTTAAATTGGACTCCGTTAACCCAAGTATTCCATGTCCAGGTTACCTTTCACATTTAACCCAAGGCTGTGGTGGTGCAGCATTACATATCCTGTACCAGTGCATTCTCTTATATAAATGTGAGTGACCCATAAATTCCAATAATTTGTGTTAATATGTACATTTGTCTATAATAGTACATAACAGTATTTAATTCAACATCAAAACTCTCATTTATGATTCCGATCAAGGTAATTTACTATCGCCAAGGGATGGGTTAACATCTGCCGATCGTGATCGGCCTCTCGTTATATGCTCTTGTTGATGATGCTTGTTTTACAGACATTCATGATCTTAGACATGTACCCACTGCGAAGGCCTTGAGTCCCTTTAAACAATAAATATTCTCAGCTCTCACTTAAAGGCCCACTTAATTTTTGAATGCCCAGATCACAACATATTCCATATTTAATATAAACCATTTGGAAGAGGAACCAAACATATATATATTCCACCAGAATATGGAACAGCTGTGGCCTATGAGTGTCCACCAAGTGACAAGATTCTTAGATTCACACCAAAGACTTCACCCGTTATTTACCCCAGAATGCATCATAATTCACAACTCAGAGATAGAGTTATTCACCTTCCATTGAGAATAATAAACTGGCAGTACAGACCAGATAGAAATTTAGCAAGAACACACGTCGGTACCTTGACAAAAACAACATGTTCAGTTTGTTCACAGTTTATTTGTTCCCATAAGTTGATAATACAATGTTTTGGAGCTTCCTCTTTCAAATGGTGTATATTATATAATATGGATTATGTTGTATATAATGTGATCTGATGATTCGAAAATTAAGTGGGCCTTTAACTTAAGTATCTTTCTCAGTTTTCTGTCCGACACAAACAGATCTTACTGCAGCAAATAAATGCAATAGCAAAATGGTTTAATCACACAGAATTTGACAGAAAGAAGCCTTCATATTAATAGAAACCAATGTTTCAATTTCAAATCAAACTCACTATCTCAGTGAGGTGCCTTGCAGAAATAAATAACTGAGAAGGCTGCTCAATTTCAATTTCATGTAACAGGATATTTATGTGAGGTTGGCATGGCATAATATTATTTTTCTCTGTTTAATATACAGTAAAACCTCTCCAAACTGGACCCTCTATAAACCGAATCCCTCTTCATACTGAACAAATTGTCCGGTCCTGAATTCACCTGAGTGCATTCTCACTAAAAATTACCTCTGTAAACCGGAAACTCTCTATTCCAAACAACGGACGGCTTTTATAGTCCAAAAGTGAACGAATACATTAATTTTTACCTCCGAAATCCGAACGCGGAAAGCAATACCAACCGAAAGCACGTGCGGTAGATTTGACATACTTGATGCTGAGATCTTTCTGGCTCTTGTGTAGACTGGAGATCCTTTGTAAGTTTAAAATTCTGGTCTATACATTCAACTCTGAGTGGTCACATCAGCTCTATCATTGTGACAGGTTGATTGAAACTTTATTGCTGACAATACACTACCATCATGTAGTTTTAGCTAATTAGTGTTTAGTTTGGACTGTGGTCGTAAACAACCAGTCCAATTCAGCTCAGTGATTGATGTAAAAACATAGTGTCAGTGCTGTAGTACATGTGGAGTCACCATTGTTCACTCAAAGTGTTAAATAAGCATACAGTTATCTAATCAGACAGCTGCCGTTATAATCCGGTTCAAAGCGTTTGCCGAACAAAACACCGCTAATTAAATTTGAACGAATATTCAATAGTACCAAACTACTAACATTTTAAAAAATCACCGTAAAATTTATCTTTTCCATGTTTCCTGTCTTATCTATACATTTATTATGCCCCGACTTGAAGTCGGCGGGTATATAGTCGACGTCTCCGTCCGTACGTACGTACGTCCGTCCGTACAAACATTTTGCATTATTGTTCAGCAACCGCTTGGCAGATTTAGCTGATATTTGGTATGGTGATAGAGCAGCATGGGGAACAGCTACATGCATAGCGCGGGTTTCGTCCACCCATTTCACCAGAGTTATGGCCCTTTATTGACTTAGAAAATTCAATTTTTCTCTTGTTTTTTGGGTTTCCAGATGATAGCGTGAGCTTTGGTGGTACGATTGCAAATCACGTATTTTTGTGGATCAGTTATATGAAAATACATGTCAAGTGGGTATGATCTGATGATTTTTGCCAGAGTTATGGCCCTTTTTTCAACTTAGAAAATTTGAATTTTCGCTTGTTTTTGGGTTTCCGGATCGCTTGTTTTTGGGTTTCCGGAATTTCTAGTACGAACTTCTTTTGGAATGGTCATATATACCTCCTCGGATATCCGCAGTTTCGCCCATGCTTAATCCGAATTGCTACGGTCGGGGGCAAATGCCACGCGACAGCGTACCTCTTGTTATATCTTAATAGACCATGTTTTTAATTCTTATTATAACATGTTTTATATATTGTTATTTATATTTTAGTTGGTCCTTTATTGAATACAGTTTAAATAATCAATAATGAGTTGGTTGTGCTTCGACAACTCTTAGTCTTACTAATGACATCAATACATTCCAATCGTAGTTCGGTTTTTCTTTAAACCGAACACCTCTCTAAACCAAACAGAAGGGCTGGTCTGAAGGGTGTTCGGTTTGGAGAGGTTTTACTGTATTTTAATTTACATAATTAACACAATAATTCACTTATTTTTTCAGATTTGGTTTAAGTAACAGATTCGAAACAGAATTCCCTGCTGGTCTTTCAGGAAAGGTAATTTACGAGTTATTATAAACACCTTCTTCTTCAGACTATGCAGACTAGCAGTCAATGTCTGACTATTATGAGGCCCCTCTATGGCTAAATTTCGAGAGGGTCCTATGTTTATATAAGGGATTTCTTTGTTTCAAGCTAGATCGTTACCTATTGATTAAAAAAAACTTTGAAATTTCCATGACCCAACCTGGAAATTTAGCCTTTTCATGTGCTTCCTAGGTACAGTAATGCCCTAAGTAATCGACTCCTTAAACACAGCAGAATTATGGGTAACGTTTCCGGATTTAGTCGGAAATATGGCTTGTTGCCATTCATCGGAAAGCTCTCCGCTTTCCAATGATTGGCAAGAAGCCGTATTTCCGACTAAATCCTGAAAAGTTACCCATAATTCTGCTGTGTTTAAGGAGTCGATTACTTAGGGCATTACTGTAATGTTGGCCTGATCCATTTGCAGCATAGCCATTCATTGTTGGCCCAACAACAAGATGGCCATAATAGTCACAAATGGTTAACCCTTTTTATACTAAAGCATCATTGATGAGTAGTTATCCCATAGGAAATGTTCAGATAATAACTTTAACCCTTTCTATACTAAACCATCATTGATGAGTAGTTATCCCATAGGAAATGGTCAGATAATAAGTTTTGTTGAACTTATTATCTAAACATTTCCCTCAACAAATAGGGTTCCTTCTGCACTTTTATTTATCTGTTTTCTGCTATTAATACCTTAAAGGGGTACTATATACTAAATCTGGCCATTTATGGGATCAACTCTTTTTATACTCAACAGAATATATGAGTATATATGGAATGAATGATAGAATTTGAGCCATGGATTCAGGGGGGGGGGGGGTAGTAACATATTTGCAGGAAGTATGCTGTTTTTTTTGCATCTGGCATTTTCGGGGACCCGCCACCCCCAAACCTGCAAAAAAAAAAATGTTTTTACTCCCAATTTTTTGACACCCACCCCCAAAATTTCACTAAATTTTGTCTAAATCCGCATAGAACTCTACTGATATCACTCATATGATGGGAATTGATCTCATTTAGTTCAAATAACAGTTTAACCTGTTTCAGAAGCTGTTTTAATTGAAAAAAAATGTTTTATAAATTGCTGATCATTTGTAAACCTAGCTCATTGTGCAGGATACACACAATTTCTTAATTTTTAACAATTTCCTGATTTATAATAATAGTCTGTCAACCAGCCCATTCTAACATATTCCCTGCTGGTCTTTCAGGAAAGGTAATTTACGAGTTATTATAAACACCTTCTTCTTCAGACTATGCAGACTAGCAGTCAATGTCTGACTATTATGAGGCCCCTCTATGGCTAAATTTCGAGAGGGTCCTATGTTTATATAAGGGATTTCTTTGTTTCAAGCTAGATCGTTACCTATTGATTAAAAAAAACTTTGAACTTTCCATGACCCAACCTGGAAATTTAGCCTTTTCATGTGCTTCCTAGGTACAGTAATGCCCTAAGTAATCGACTCCTTAAACACAGCAGAATTATGGGTAACGTTTCCGGATTTAGTCGGAAATATGGCTTGTTGCCATTCATCGGAAAGCTCTCCGCTTTCCGATGATTGGCAAGAAGCCGTATTTCCGACTAAATCCTGAAAAGTTACCCATAATTCTGCTGTGTTTAAGGAGTCGATTACTTAGGGCATTACTGTAATGTTGGCCTGATCCATTTGCAGCATAGCCATTCATTGTTGGCCCAACAACAAGATGGCCATAATAGTCACAAATGGTTAACCCTTTTTATACTAAAGCATCATTGATGAGTAGTTATCCCATAGGAAATGTTCAGATAATAACTTTAACCCTTTCTATACTAAACCATCATTGATGAGTAGTTATCCCATAGGAAATGGTCAGATAATAAGTTTTGTTGAACTTATTATCTAAACATTTCCCTCAACAAATAGGGTTCCTTCTGCACTTTTATTTATCTGTTTTCTGCTATTAATACCTTAAAGGGGTACTATATACTAAATCTGGCCATTTATGGGATCAACTCTTTTTATACTCAACAGAATATATGAGTATATATGGAATGAATGATAGAATTTGAGCCATGGATTCAGGGGGGGGGGGGGTAGTAACATATTTGCAGGAAGTATGCCGTTTTTTTTGCATCTGGCATTTTCGGGGACCCGCCACCCCCAAACCTGCAAAAAAAAAAATGTTTTTACTCCCAATTTTTTTACACCCACCCCCAAAATTTCACTAAATTTTGTCTAAATCCGCATAGAACTCTACTGATATCACTCATATGATGGGAATTGATCTCATTTAGTTCAAATAACAGTTTAACCTGTTTCAGAAGCTGTTTTAATTGAAAAAAAATGTTTTATAAATTGCTGATCATTTGTAAACCTAGCTCATTGTGCAGGATACACACAATTTCTTAATTTTTAACAATTTCCTGATTTATAATAATAGTCTGTCAACCAGCCCATTCTAACATATTCCATACCAATTATGTTAGTCTACTTGAGCAACTTACTTCTATTATACTAAACTAGCTGAAACAGGCTCTCGAAGATACCTGTGGCTCCCTTTGTAGGACTTCGTGCATATTTTGATCTTAGACAGAGCCTTTATTTAGTGGCGTCCACTTTGTGCGCTTCAAGCACATTTTGATCATTAAAACATTTTGATTTATATTTATTGTTTTAATTTTTTTTTTATAGATTGAATTCCTTGCTCAATTTAACAAAACCAATTTTATTTAATTCAAAATTTTGAATAACACCATTATAACATCCGCCAGGGTACCCAGAGTCATCACACCAAATTTGGTTGAACTTGGTCCAGGGGTATGAAAGAAAAATCCGGACAGATCCTACTTGTTTATATATATAGATGACAAGCAGTCATAGCACTATACCAGACTTGGATACTTTAGTTCTTGTAAGAGACCATCTTGAGTTGACACACATGCAAATAATTCACTGATTGGCTTGATGCATCGATGACAGATATTTTCTGCCCATTGGTAGTCACATTAATGTTTGAGACAGTTGCTCGCTCTTTTTCCATGCACACAATGATCTAGGCATTAGTTACATCTGGACAAGTTTATTTATATATTCAAACTTAGGTCATTGTACATGATACACACAATTCCATAATTTCTAACCATTTCCCGATTAGTCTGTTAACTGTCCCATTATCTAGCATTATGCCTTAACACTTTTGTTAGTCTACTGGAGCAACCTGTGTTGTAATAAATGACAAACAGTCACTATGCCAGACTTGGATATTTTAAGTGTTGTGAGAGTAACAGATCATATGAGTTGATAGACATGCAAATAATTTACTGAGTGGCTTGATTCACTTATGAACAGTGTGATGACAGTTATATTCTAGCCATTGATAGTCACATTAATGTTTGAGACAGTTGCTCACTCGTTTTCCATGCACACAATGATCTAGGCTTTAGTTACATGTACATCAAGACAAGTTAAATATAAACATTGATATCCATGGCCGTACTCTCTTTATTATATTCTCCTTTTCAGCTTGCCCCAGAGGAATACAAGGATACACTCCAACGAATTAATGGTGTGCTGAGAAAAGCACTACCAATCAATGTTAAATGGCTGTTTTGTGGTTGTATATGTTGCTGCTGTACTCTTGGTTGCTCACTATGGCCCGTTGTGTGCCTTAGTAAGAGGGTAAGTTATGTATGAATGTGTTCCTTTTTAATTTTTAACCTTTCTTTGATAAATGAATCTCTCATCAGTTACAAAAGTATACATGAAATTATTGAAAAGTTCAGATAATAAGTTCAACAAACAAAGTGCCTGTCTTTTGCAGATTGAGGTCCCCAGAGGGTGAATTTAGCGGGATAGCATCACTGAATTTGCCCTGCTTAGGCCTCATCTTCTCTGGAAAGTTTCTTTATTATCAAATTTCTTTAGAAACGTCTTCACGTAGATTATATTTCTCTTTTAGTTTAGTTTCTCTATATTCCCCTAAATTGGCAGACGACACATTGCATAATCAAGGTTCCCAATGGGTTTATATAAAAATATTCACCATTTGGGAACTTCTGTCTGAGTCTATGTCTCCCATAGCAGATGAGGCCTAAGCAGAATGAGGTCCCCAGAGAGTGAATTTGGTGATGCTAGCCTGCTACGTGGGATAGCGTCACTAAATTCATCCTCTGGCGACATCATTCTGCAAATGACAGGCACACTAAACAGGCTTGGTGGTATCCTTATGAAAACTCTCCATTAAGTTGCCAAGTTGTATGGAAATAATCAACCCTAAATGTGGGGAAACTCATGTTTAGTTAGATCATTACTCTTTGGTGGGTAGTTACTTGATTCTTATTCGTCCGGGCCTCGGTGGCTCAATCAGTTAGGGGTACAACTCCAAGCCATTTAGCCCTCCAGCGCTGGCGATGAGAGTTCAAATTCACATGTTTCCATCATGGACTTTGTAACTCAAAATCATTGTCTGGTGGAGTTGCCAGTTACTCGCCGATGGCCTGTGGTTTGCCGCACATGGTCGACGAGTTTATCAGCCATTGAAATCACTGTTAGATTAGCCGTAAGTGTGCAGATTTCCTCCACCACTAAAACTGGCAGTGTCATGATATGGCCTTGCTGAAAGCGACATTAAACCCCAATCAATCAATCTTATTCGTTCCATTTGTAGGGGCTTTTAAGTAAAGCCATAAGTTCAACAAGTGGCCTAAATAAACTGTGGAATAGGGGATCATTGAGTACATGGATATAAATCTATGGGTGCAAAATTTAAAATTTGTCTGTTTACCCAATCCGTAACTACCCAATAAAAAGCCAATAAAAAAGCCTCCTTCTGGAATGTATTTATCAGCCTGATAGACATTAAATGTTGTAATATTACTCAGCCATAAATTATATTTTGATTTCACAAAATTGTTGTGAATTTTCAGTTTCTGTGAAGACTTTAGAAATCCCATTATAAATTATGTTGTAAGATAACACATTTATATTATTTGATGGGATTATCTTTTAGAAGAAATTCAGGATGCAAATAAAAATAGTAGATGACCAACGTACCCAATCTTTTTACATTGCGTAGGGGATGGGGAAATAAAGATTTAATAATAACGAACCAAAGCCGGACGCTTTGGGTCGTATATAGACTATATCTGATTTTGTGATGTCTCCAATTATTATCTAATACGACACTGCTGTTTTGAATTTTTGCAAGCACTTTTGTCGCACAGTAGATCGGTGGGCTTAAAGCATTAATGTCGAAATCTGAAATAAACGTGTGCGTCTTTCAATGGCCGGCGTTCTAAAACGAGGGGAGTTACTTACGGAATTATGCACAGTGAAGTTCATTCGTAACCGCGGTTTACATTTTATTGAAAACATAATTATAACATATTATGGACTATCAAATATTTGCAATGGAGTGGCCTAAAATATAAATGTTGAGTGCAATGGGAAAATCTCAATCACTCTGGCTGGGCTGGGGACAATACTGGAATCGAGTTTACTGGCAATGTAGATTCTATATAATATGCAATGTGTCTTATTATATCGCGTTTAAATTATCCTAATATTACATAGTACATACGTGAATCTGATAATCCTCAGATATCCTTCTATTTTCATGAAGATACATTCAGGTTATCGCAAATTCGGTCGATGGTGAAAGCTACATGATGACGTTGATCATCGAGTTTCATTGAAATCATCATGATGACATTTTATGAATGAAATGAACATGATGAAATCGACAAGCTTCTTCGTATAGTACACATCTCAATCGGATTGCGCAAACAGCGTCAATAATATAATGGTTAATTTCAGGAGAATACTCCCCTCTAGACGACAATCAACAGTCTTGACTTTTGAATACTTTCAGTTTGATGTTGGTAGTTTATATTCTATAATAATTTCATCCTCCAAGAAAGTGTACAGTATGCACACACTTACAGCTCTAAGGTATACTCCGCATTCTTAGACTCACAAAAGGCATTTGATAGGGTATGGCACCAAGGTCTGATATATAAATTAATGCAGAAAGGCTTAGATGGGCATATGCTTAGGGTTGTAGCGGCTATGTACACAAATGTCAAAGCATAGTGAGATATCAAGGACATCTTTCTAATATATTTAATATTGAACAAGGCACTCGCCAAGGGGGCGTGTTATCACCGTTCCTATATCTCGTCTATATTGATGACCTATTAAACGAACTTGCAAGCTCACCAGTAGGGCTTCATATAGACAACATTTCATGTTCATGGCCAACAACTGCAGATGATGTATGTATCCTTTCGTATTCTGAAGGTGGGTTGAAGAGACTGTTGGAAACTTGCTACAAGTATTGCAAACTGGAAATTTTATTATTCGTTTGTCAAAAGTGAAATAGTCGTCTTTTGTAAGAGCAGTACATGCAAAAGCTCTAATGTTAAAACTGATGAATCAAAATGGTATTTGGGACCTCACCCTTTAAAGGAGGCTGAAACCGTTATTCATTTGGGCATTCCCCAAAATAATCGTTCAAATCGCTCAAAGAATATGGACAGGGCATGCGAAATGATGTGGCGAACATTTTTCGCTACTTGCAGGTCGCCAATTACTAAATTTCTCACACCTTCAACTGTTATTAATTTATTTAAACATGTTGTTATACCGAAGTCATTGTATGGCTGTGAAATATGGTATGATCTCAGCGAAGCACACTACATACTTCTTGAACGGTCCTATCGTATGTGTGTTAAAATTATTGAGGGCTTACCTAAGAGAACGAGTACCGAGCTAGCCCAATCACTCCTCGGACTATCGCCTCTTCAAGTTGAAATAGATAAGCGAAAATTGTTATTCATTGGTTCGCTCATAAACTTGCCGGACGGTCATGCTGAAGCCCTAAAAATATTTCTTTTCAAAGTGTATGGTCATCTCATGTTTAACCGGCCGTTGATAGGCTTCGCAAAGGATATATTTCCAATTTTACATAGGTGTAACTTATACCAATGTCTCACTACCTTTGTAAATAGCGGAATTTTTCCATTGCAAAGGCATTGGAAGGAGCTTGTGAACCTGAATATTAATACTCCGAACGCAACAGCTACTGCCAACTTAACGAACGCACATCTGACTTTTTTCTGCATGGTAAAGCCTTGTCCAAACTCAGTATGGGGAGGTTGGTTGATCGCCAGAGAAAAACCAAAAATTCTGCCGAAATCTCTTTGCATGGCAAATATCCTCTCCAAAACTACATATGACAACGCTGCAGTATGCAAACAATGCCACTCCTCATATTCATGCCAGATGTCACATATGTTCCTTCACTGCTTCTCACCTCACATTCAAGAACTGAGAAACGCCTTTTGGTACAAAATTCTAAACAAACACGGAGTGCAAGTACATACATTGTTAGACAATCTCACACCAGAAGCATTTCTCGCATATGCAGCTGGTGGCGCCAGTCACCAAATTATAATGCATTTATGTGACGAGGAAATTCTTTTCATGGACTGCCTCACATTCATATGTATTTTGTGCTTAATTGACACATCCATGTATGATTAATAACACATAACATTCATGTGTACTCTTTCTGTATATAATTATTGTGTGTATATCATTGGTCATGTGCATGACTGTGCAACTCACTCATGTATATAATATCTTCATGTGCTGGAGGAATAAACATTCTCTCTCTCTCTCTCTCTCTCTCTCTCTCTCTTTCTGATGTATGATATGATTGACATAATTTATACATGAAATTGCTATAGAACCCACTCTGTCAATGAACCCTTGTGCATGTCTGGAGTGTAATATATCATAATCACACCACGATATAAGGCCTAAGTTAATCTTATTTGATGGGAATACGCATCTATGAAGTTATTTTATAGGATTAAAAAGACACAGTTATATCCTAGCTTATACGTGTGTTTTAGCTGTGGTTCATTAATTACACTAGTGTATGGTCATATTAGTGTACTTCGTGGGATTCTCTGCCTGCCATATGCTTATAATATGTGAGCATCCCAGAAAATAAAAAATAGGCCATTACTAGTATAGTGCATACCAGTATTTTCTTGGCGGAATCGAAAAATCATTCATGAATAAAACAGATAAAGTATGTTCACATATTCATATTGTGATACTTAATATTGCTAATTGTTACTCTTTGCAGACAAGACACTCAATAGAGAAAGTCTTAGATTGGGAAAACAGTCACCTATACCACAAGGTAAGGAACACTACATTAGTTCATTAATTGACGAAAATTTTAAGATAGTGTATTTTTTCCTAGCAAGTTTTGTATTTGTTACGGGTATAAAATAATAGCTGTGAATTGAGGACACCTGTTTGGATAAGCTATTATCAATTAATATAAATTTTATTTAGAATTTTTCTCATATATTACATATCTTTGAGCAGGACAGGAAAAGGGACTATTTTTAAAACATTAATCTCATGGAAATGTACAGAGCATACCAAGAGGCCGAGGGAGAACTCTATCTTGTTAACACCTTCAATCAAGGCAAATATCATTTCAACTAAGAGATGTAACTATGAACTACACTGGGCTTGTTCAGAAAGAAACCACATTATTATGCCTTTATAGTCATTTGTTATTTGTTGTCTTGAAATCGGGTGTTATGAAAATTATGTTGTTGTTGTTGTTGTTGTAATTGTAACCTGGAAGAGATTCACTATCTTTAAGTGATGACTAACAATAATGAGTCTAATTGATTCTTGGACTTTATTACAGATGAGTTGACTCCTCTGTCATTCCAATTAGACATGTACTTTAACCCTTCCATGACTGGAGCCTCCTGCAATTGTTAGAAACCCCGTGCCAATGCATTCTCTTATATATGTGATTCTCCCATATAGGGAGCCTCACATATATAAGAGAAAACATTGACCTAAAAGTATTTACATGTACCTTATAAGCCAGTGCATTCTCTTATATATGAGAGGCTTCCGATGGGAGACTCACATATATATGAGAATTCACTGGCACATGGTCTTTAATGCTGCACTAGTACAGCTCCCTTCATGAAAGGATTAAGTATTGTATTTTTTTTTAGATTCTATCCATTGAAATAATGGGTACATTTTTCAAGATGTATTCTTGTAGTTTTGAAAATTGCATAAAATAAATACATACATCTTGTGATTGTTTAAAGCTATAACAGACCAGAGTTAAATGTTTTTAAAATGTTTCACAAGATTAGACAAATGTTATGCTTGTCGCTATTTGGTTAAACTGAATTTATCGATATTAAATCAAAGAGCTCATTAAATTTCTGAAAGTTTGCTTTGAATTTTACTTATCAGATGCTCAGCTGAGGCTAATCAAGGAAAACCCAACTGAATGTATTGAATCCCGGACATTTATCCACCGGACATTTCCCCACTTTCAAAAGTGGACATTTCCCCACCCGGGTATTTGTCCACCGGACATTCCCCACCCCGCTCATAAAATACTTTATGCTACGTCCTTTATTGTGGACATCAAAGAATTTTTTGACTGGTCAGGGAAGCCTGGTCAGTGAAGCCAACTCAAGCGATGTCAACTCAGCCCATATAATGTTTTGACGAACATGAAAGTGTGTTTTGACATTCCATTAGACTTAAGTGATTTTTTTGTCCAGTTACTATTTTTTGTGTATCTGATATTATGTGATATATCTGATTTGACCACACACCAATAGTACTTAGTATGAAATGTCCACTAACTGCATATCCAGAAAGTGCGGAAATGTCCGCATAGGATATTTAATAAGTGGGTAAATGTCCGGTGGGTAAATGTCCGGGTGGGGAAATGTCGGCTTTGCCGATTTGAGAGAGAGTGGGGAAATGTCCGGTTACCGAACGTATCAAATGTGCAAGAAAATTTGTTCCTTATGGACATAGATTGAATTAGGAAAGTGAGTTCAAGTTTTTCGTTATGTCGGGTTTCTGGACTAGACCAAATTTCCAACTTAGTGAAATTCCATCTGCACCCTTCACCTTCTAGGGGTAGTATTTTCCAACTGATATCTCAAGTTTTCTAACTGTAGAGTTGGTCAAAAATAGTAAAATATTAAACTGATCTAAAAACTACATGCTTTTTGAAATTTCCAACTAATTATTGTATCGGTTATGACATCTTTAACTGTTGAAAGTTTTTCCATGGTTGGTGAGGTGAAAGGCACCACCCACTCTCACATGCATGTGCTTGAGAGGTTGATTTTTATTGCAAAATGTTTTTATTTTTATTCATCTTCTTGACATTTACAGCTTGGTCTCCATTTGAAGTTCCACAAGCAACGCTGTGATACAAGTAGTATGATGGAATACGTAAGTAAAAATGAGTATCAAATTAGAATCATACCACAAGGTATGACAACATAAATACATGTTATCTTTCCCAATTTTTGTAGGAGTCTCCCATATTTCAGCTCTATCTCCTGTCCTCCCGATCAGGAAACAGTTTCTCCTGAATTCAGTTGTCACATCCAATCAGTAGAATCACCCAATCAGGTATCAGTGACACATTTTTATATGCCCGTTTGAAAAAACAGTTGTATTATGTAAATGGGTTGTCAGTCCGCCAGTCGTCCGTCCATCCGCTTTTGGTTTCCGGATGATGAACTGAACCAAATTTGGTATATTAGTTTACCACCTCAAATTACAGATCAAGTTCGAATATGGGTTTTGTCCGCATGATTTTGACTGAGTTATGTCCCTTGTTGTCCGCCGACCCAACGGGTTCGGAGGACTATTATAATCAGCACGTGCGTGCGTCCGTCCGAGGTTTCCGGATGATAACTTTAGTTAGAGTGAACCAAATTAAATTAAATTTGGTATGTGGGTTTACTAGCAGAAAAGACAGGTCAAGTTCGAATTCTGGTTCCGTCCGCCAATTTTGACCAGAGTTATGCCCCTTTTTCGACTTAGAATTTGACCGTCTGTTAACATTTTTGGTTTCCGACCGATAACTCCAGTTTGGATTATTTGATCTGAACCAAAGTTGGTATGTGTCTTTCTCCCAGCAAAACACAGGTCAAGTTCGAATTCGGGTTCCGCCCGCCAATTTTCACCAGAGTTATGTCCCTTTTTGACTTAGAATATTTGCCAATTTGAGGTTTCCGGGTGATAACTTTAGTAAATGTGTACTGAATGAAATTTGGTATGTAGGTTTACTAGCACTAAAGACAGGTTTTTATGCGCAAACAACGGTCATATCAAGCCGACGCTTAGAGGCGGACATCAGGTCTACCGACCTTTTATTCGACTTAGATTTTACCTGATTTGCAGTTTCCGGATAATAACTTTAGATTGAATCAAGTGAACTGAACCAAATTTGTTATATTAGTTTACCATCCCAAAATACAGATCTAGTTCGAATATGGGTTTATTCTGCATGATTTTGACTGAGTTATGTTCCTTTTTCGACTTAGATGTTACCTGATTTGCAGTTTCCAGATGATAACTTTAGATTGAATCAAGTGAACTGAACCAAATTTGGTATATTAGTTTACCACCCCAAAATACAGATCAAGTTCGAATATGGGTTTCGTCCGCATGATTTTGACTGAGTTATGTCCCTTTTTCGACTTAGATTTTATCTGATTTGCGGTTTCCGGATGATAACTTTAGATTGAATCATGTGAACTGAACCAAATTTGATATATTAGTTTACCACCCCAAAATACAGATCAAGTTCGAATATGGGTTTCGTCCGCATGATTTTGACTGAGTTATGTCACTTTTTCGACTTAGATTTTACCTGATATGCGGTTTCCAGATGATAACTTTAGATTGAATCAAGTGAACTGATCCAAATTTGGTATACAGATCAAGTTCAAATATGGGTGATGTCTACATGCCCCATTCTACTCCAGAAACGAGTGTATTATGCCACGTCCCAACGCGTGCTCTTGTTGACTGTTATTGCCATTCTTCACATTTTACCTGAACATGAACAAAGTCACCAATTACAGTAATGAACTGGAAATCTGATCCGGAAAATGGGTCTGTTCTACATGTATCTCAATTCTGGGCATTTTTGCATAAAAAGTAAAAAATAATGTAACACAATTATTTTGTACCGATATTCCCCAACATAAAACGCGAATAGAAAGGTTGCACAAATGGGACCATGGTCGTGGGCCTAAGGAGCGTAATTGACTTAACAATTCCTTGACAGGAGCTGCGCTGGTGCTGCATTAAAGATCATGTGCCAGTGCATTCTCTTATATATGTGAGTCTCTCATAGGGAGCCTCGCATATATATATATATATACGAGAATGCACTGGCTTACAAGGTCAATGTAAATCTTGTTAGGCCGATGTATTCTCTTACATATGTGAGGCTCCCTATGGACTCGCATATATAAGAGAATGCATTGGCACAGGCTATTTGCAAAATTTCAGGAAGCTCCAGTCATGGAAGGGGTTGCGTGGCCTAGTGGTGAATTATCTTGTCTAAAATTGGATAAAATTTTGAATCATCGATCACATACATGTATATTGTGGAAGCATGTTCATAGTAGTGATCCACCATTTACTCTTTTACAGGTGCTGCTCATTGAGTTCATTCCAAAGATTCCAATATTTCGGCCTGACTGATGCATGCTGGGTAAAACAGGGAATTTGTGAATAATTTACTGTTAGAATGCATGTAACATTTGTCTGCTGTTCAGTGAATGCATGTCAGATTTGCACCGTGAGATTTGATCTGATGTATAATTATGTTATTTATTATCAGTGCTGAATGCAAAGATGTTTGACTTATTACAAATCATGGTAGATGAGATTTGAATTTGAGCTCTTGAGTACGATTTCCTCCCCATTTTATGGCAGAAATGTGGAATAACTAAATATCTGCCATAAAAAAACAATGCTCTCCAACCATCAAGCAATAAACTGGTTTAAGCTGCGCATAGTCTTTGAGCATCTGATTGTTTTCTGTATATTATATGCACCATTGAAAAAGGTACCTATAAATTATTAATACTTTATCAAAGTTATCTGTCGAAAAAAATGATTTACATTATAAATTTGAACAATTAATTTACGGCCAGTTAATGGTCGCATAACATTTGAATGTGACAATCTCGGCCAAACTCACACGATTTCTGTATGTGAAAATATGACAACCGAACAATCTTTCGCGAATTAAATTATAATTTATGCACAACAGATAATATTTTATTGTGCAGAACAAACATTCAATCTGCTTTTTTATTTATTTTCATATCTAAAAACAGACTATCGGTGATACAGTTTAGAGTTTAACAGCCAAGTGAGGCCGTGATGTCACAAACTATATGGGAGATTTCTTCCAAAATGGCGGCGTTAAGTTACTGGTGTAATTGTTTGCACAGGTTAGTTTGAGATGCCATATCTCCGATCTTGTGTGGAGATTTGAGCTGCAACTTTATACACAAACAGAGAACAGCTTGCTTAATGCACATGCCTTTTCGTCATGCGATAGTTTCCTTCCACTTTAATTAAAATAAAAGATTATGTTATAAGTCTGTTAAACATATTTTATGTGTCCAAGTTCTACAACATGTGTGACATAACATAAAAATTAGGAGATAAACATACCCTGTTGAGTTGTACATTCTGGGATTTGAGCATGAAAACAGTTTGTGAACGAGCCGGCTTGCTAACTGTTTTCATGCTCGAATCCCAGAATGTACAACGAAACAGGGTACGTTTATTTCCATTGTAATTCAATCTAGCAAGAAATTTGCAAAAAAACTGTATAAAAAGTATCATTTAGTCATTTTCATGACACGAATCGAGACTTTCATTTCGCCGTTATCACTGTGCACAAATCGTTGGGTTTGTTCATTGCGTTACTCGGAACACTGCTCCGTAACCATTTCCTGTGGGGTGGGTTGGCTCGTTTTGCTACTCCGTTCTGCGCCGATGAAATTGTACCGTGCCACATTCAGATTTGATGCGGAAAGCTCCCAGTGAGAGCTTTCCGATGAATGGCAACAAGCCATATTTCCGACTAAATTGCACGCTGAAGCGGCCGATGAACGGTATCTATAGACAACAACGCGTGGGTGTGCTCGTTTCGCTACTCGTTCTGCGCCGATGAAATTTGACCGTGCTACATTCAGATTTGATGCACGCTGAAGCGGCCGATGTCGGTTAATGAAAAACGAAAGTTAGCCGCTCTTGGTCAATCAGAATGCTTGTTTTTAGTGACAAATACTCAATTGAATTACAATTGACAGTGTATCATGGGTACACAGAGGATGGGAACACAAGTTACCAAACTGGGACCAAATTTTTTTTATTTAGGATATCTATACTCTGTGCAGAGTGCATCGCAACTGATCACATAATCAGCTTACCTGGTTAACCCTTTCTGAGCAGTTTTGGAGTCATTAACATACATACACACATACACTCAGACAGACAGAAGTTCCAAAATATATAATAGATATAATCATCAAATATGTCATCAATGTTTTGCATTATGTTTGAAACTCCATAGCAACCATTAATTATTAGAAAACGATTTGTATTCTCATCCATTACGACTAAACAAGATGAATGCATAATATCTTCTGCAAGTCAAACCAAACTGACAAATATTTAGACATATTATGGATTTGTTGGGGTGCATGAAACTGATAAGTTAGTACTCAGGCACTATGCCGACTCGGAGAATATAGCATTCGACTAACATCGCCAAAATCAAAGAAATCGACCATACCACTCCACGAAAACATCATCTGAACTATGCTCAACTGTAAATATTTACATCTCGATTCTGGATGCTACTATCGGCAATAAACTAATGCAAATGATTTTGTTATCAAGAGTCATTGCATCTAATAAATATATAAGAATGACAATATGTTTTGTCAAATTGGATTAATATTTGCAAAAATAACTACTTTGAGAAAGATTATTCTCCATTTCTATTTGATCACCCTACTGGAGTGTTTCACATCACTTTAACCAACTGCCTATTTAGATACAGGCAATTTTACGGGATAGTGTGGTAAAACACGGGAATCAGGCAGACCCATTCATGGACAAAGACGTCACACAGTCATGTTTTTAATCCATATTTCTTATTTATAGGAAAACCATGGTGGACATCACAATTTACTAACTCCTCTTGTAAACGATTTAGGTAATTACTGGTCATAATAAAATGGTATAATATAGGATTTAACACTATGTGTGGCTTAAATAAGTTTTCTGGCAATTTGGCATTGAAGCCTATTGTGTTGATTTGATTTCAAAAATTTTCACAGGCTCAAACAAAACTTTTACCATGGTGAATGCCAGAAAATATTCACCCGTAATTTTGATGGGCATCCCCTGGTGCATGTATGAGAAAAAATTAGCCTATTTATAATTTTATCTATATTTATGGTTTGTTTGTGTCTGAAAAATTTAACTCTCAGACAGATCTCAAATCTTCCTGCATTGCACACCATGTGAAATCCTCTAGGATTTTACATTGTTCCAATTCAGCAACAGTGCAGAAATTGTGGATGACTCACATTTATGACATCGTCTGAAAGGCCCCTTAGCCAGCCAGAACTAGAAATGTTGAAACAAGCAAATTTGGGTAAATAACTAGTGCCTTAATGGATCACGTCACCATAGCACTCACTGAAAAAATTCTATATACAGGTGCCTCAATTTTCTAAGGATTAACTGGAAACATAGGCCAGATTGATTGATTATTATATGTTCCTATTTTGGAGGAAATACGATACACTCAAGCATAAATTTCATCACTCAACTATTCAGTCATCATTGATTTGATCTCATCACTCCTTGGTCAATGAGCTACATGTAGATTTCACTATTTCGACAAATGTTTTCTTTTGATTTTTCTGAGGTCTTTAACAATCCTCTGTGCCATCCTATTAGTGCAGATAGCAATGGCCTCTGATGAACCTTGATATTTATAAAAATTATCTTGTCTATGACGAAGGAGGAATCTAGGGCAGGGAACTACATGATAATTTGCTCGTAAATGGCGGCAAGATGTCTCGCATTGAAGAGATTATTCATAGTTTTCTTCACCTTTTTTAATAGCTCAACCAAAAAAGATAGCGAATGAGTTATGTATAAATTTTTCTAGCTCATTATGAGGCCCGTCCCCATAGAAGTAAATATGACTGTTGAGAACATATGAGTATTCAAGTGACTTGGGTCTCCAATTTTCAAGGTTGTGAAATTTGATTGCCAAAATGTCCTTAAAACAGATATGTTTGATATCTGGTTTTTGTAGAATCCGTGATAAGTTCTTGCAATGTTAGAATAGCTCATCTAATAGCTCGCTGATATCTTTGAAATTGCCAGGCAATTTGCAGCCATTTTCTAGCAATTTTGCTGCCATGTTCGAGCAAATTATGATGTAGGTTCTCGGCCATGGAATCATGGTTCACTGACACTTGGGAGCTCAAATTTGCACTAAAATAAGGTACATTCCTGAGCAACACCAGTCGCTCCAGCTGATGATTCCATTGATCATTGTATTTCATGTTTATTTTTTCGTAATCTTGACCCTCTACATAATTTGATTATTACCATCGATCAATCATTTATATAAAGTATAACGAAGAAGACGCAAAATTATATTTTGGATAATTTTACATTAAGGCCAAAAAAAAAAGGGTTTTGATTCTCGGGCAATTTTTTTTGAGAATCGATGAGGGAGCGAGGGTTTTATTTTTTATTTTCGTTATGGGGATAATGCCCATAGTTTAAAGCATGGGTTATAATTTCCCAGGTTAAGAAAATGTAAGGAGAACATTGTTTTGATATAATTTTATAAACTAATGTATTCCACTATAAAGAATGACCATAATAAGATCGTTCTCAACGTTGTAGATGGACCAGTCTACTAACGTTTTATCACCTGTTGTCACATTTAATGGGAAGATAATATTTGCGTTTCTAATATTGTTTCGTAACAAGCATGTTTAATAACAACAAACAGAGCTAAATATCCGGTTCAATTACTCAAATAAAAATACGGAAATTGAATACAATCGAAACGAAAAGATATATATAGTGAACTTCATAGAAAGTCTAGAATGACTTATTCTGCCGTATCTGAATAAGTATTATGTACCTCAATACATGCCAGCCATAACAACTTCAAATATTAAACCATCGACGTATATTGTTTAGATCGATGATTAAACCAGCATACACATCGCCAATACGCACCATTTTTCTTTCCGGTTTGCGTTTCCGAAATGGTAAATCACAGAATTGTTTCCCGTTTACCTTTTCGAATTGATAAAATACTGAAATATTTGAACACATTTGACTCAATAAACTTGGGGTTTGGGCACCTTGTGGTGACAATATACCTGGTAGTTATCGTTGCCTAGTGTCTGTTTTTGAATACCAACACATACACCATTGTATGTCTATCATATCATAACTAATTTCTGTTTTCTAGTTTCCTATTTTCGTGTTATCATTTGACAGCGTGGTCAAATTTGAAAATCGTAATAAAATGCTTCAACGCGGGCCTTTTTTCGAGACGCAGCTATGCCCGAGAATCAAACCCCTTTTTTTGTTTGGCCTAATAGATGGGTTTTTATTAAATAAAGCATCCGAGAAAATAAATAACCCTATGCTATCACTGATGCTTTAACCAATTCATGTCCTTTGTACCGATAGTTGAGATATAAAAAGAATCAGAATTCAACATTTTTTCTTCTATAATTTAGTATAAAACACTCTCCCTAATTTATAGATTACAACTGAGAACCACAAATATACATTCTCAGAATACACATCGATTAAAGAAGCAGAGGAGCCTTAACTTGACATTCCTTAGTTTTGATTTGTAAAAAGATTTTTTCATTGTTGAATGATTACCGATAATTGACTGAGTGTCTACAAATCTCACCTGAATACAAAACTGTGATACATAATCTAAGTCATGTATGTGAAACATGTGTCATACTGTAATTGTTTGTGATTAATGTTAATAGAAAGTTTGAAAACAGTTCATTTTGCTTTTGTGAAATGGTGGGAAAATTTTTACTCTTACACAAATCTGGATTTAAAAATTAATAGATATTACTCTATGCTTGTTATAAAAAAAATCATAGTTTATGAAAATATTTTTGAACATTATCTACACCAACAGAATGAAGAAGAACTCTAATACACATAATTGCTTAAAAAATGGTCATCAAAGGAGTAAATGTTTGAAAAAGGGTCACATAATTTGAAAGGGGTTCATAGTAAATGACTTATTCTACTCTTTCTCTCTCTCTCTCTTATTTAAATTCAATGACTTCAAACATACCCTTAACTTAAAAATGTTTGTGACCCATTTTCGATCTCTTTTCACTGATAAATTTTAAATACTCAAACCTTTTCAATTTAAATGCAAACACAATGGGTGCCGTTTTAGTCAAATGGTAACGATCAAAGTTTTTACATCTAGGCCATTAATGATTTGATACTCAGTAGACATCGCAGTAATTTTCTAGCTTATTTCCTTGTGGAATGAAAACATTTTTCAAACTTTCTGATTACGGTATTTGTAATACCATTTCCTATAAATCAGTGTAAATTCAGAGCCTAATCAGGTTAGTTTGCAGCACTCATATTGATAAGATGTCCAAGACCATTAATCATTCTATCTTTAGCAAAACTGGACTTTATATTGTTTTTAGAACAGATAAAACAATCTCCCTCCATCTCTAAGTGTCACAACAAACAATGTATTGAACTACAGTAATGCCCTAAATAATCGACAGCAGAATTATGGGTAATTTTTCAGGATTTAGTCGGAAATATGGCTTGTTGTCATTCAATGGAAAGCTCTCACTCATTGGGAAATATGGCTTGTTGCCATTCATCGGAAAGCTCTCACTCAGTGAGAGCTTTCCGATGAATGGCAACAAGCCATATTTCCGACTAAATCCTGAAAAATTACCCATAATTCTGCTGTGGTTAAGGAGTCGATTATTTAGGGCATTACTGTATGAGTATGGTATTTATCAGCCGATTTTTATCACAAGAGAGCTGGTTTCCTTGACTTATTGACCGTATGTTCCGATTCACGTCAGCTGATATTTTGTATTCCACCTCTTAGTTTATTTCTTCTGTCATGGGCATGGGAGTTAAATGGTCATAAATGTGTTGGTGACAAACATGTAAAACTGTTTAGGCTCTATACTGTCTCATACAAGTTTTTGATGTCCATATGCTATTATGTCCAAATAAATGTTAAATATGTTATTATGTTTGAATATATAATAATTTTCACTGCATCTGGAACTAGGATGTGAGTTGGAGTTATTTACTTGACAGCATTTACTATTCATTTAAATGCCAATTTTGTGCTATAATTTTGATGCTGAAATTTGATTTGTTAAGGCAACAAACATTTCCATTAACCCTTTCAGTGCCAAGTCCGATTTTTGTATCAACTTCTAAGAGCTCTTTCCATCAATGTATCACATTATTATAATCAATAAATTTTAAAAATTATCAAGGAAATATGGGTTGATACAAAAATCGGACTTGGCACTGAAAGGGTTAATGTCACAAATTACATTTTGCTTCAAATTACGCCTCTTCATCCAGCCACATCCTCTAAAAAATAGGTGTTGACTGGATACTCGATTGATGACAATAAATAACAATATTGATATTTATAAAGTAATTATTGTATTTTTCATTGCACAAATTTACCTCAGTTCTCCAGAAGTGGTTCAAGGTATACTTTAATCATTGCTCTTGCAGCATAGGGCCTACCATCTCGGTTTCCATCACTGGACCAATATCATCAATGAATATCGCTGCATTTACAATACAATGGAATGCCAAATTCACAGTCATTATATATTAAATCAAGCTTAAAAGTGTCATGTTCAATGCTAAAGTATACAAATCCAATATGCTAAAGAATAAGGCCATCATGTTTAGTCGTAAGCCTAATGTATTATGCTCTTTAAGTGTAATTAACTCATAAATGTGAATTTGACCCATTTCAAGCTTTCCAATACAATATTGCTAATACTAATGTTTTGCATAGGACTGAAGCTTATTTTCAATTTTCAATGTTAAAGACATATTCTGGACTTACATGTGTATTTCATTGAATAAAAACAATCAGTTAGTATTCAAACACTATCCCCACTGGAAGAATGTAGCAAAGAACTAAGGCAGTCGAAAATTCCAACCACATAGACTGTAATATTTCAGAGAACACAACGGTTCACCTATACTCAGATGTAAATATTTACTACTTTATTCGGGACGCTTTATTGGGCATAAACATAACGACAATGATTTCGCCAATAACGGTCACTACATGTAATTCGTTTATAACAATGACGCTGTTTTCTGACTACTTGGATATCAAATTTATGAAAATAACTTAGTTTGGTATGAATATTTGTTATTCCGCCTGGAAACACCTCAGTGGGATGTTTCACATCACTTTAACCTCTTCGCTGCTATGACGTCCGTAGCTATTACGGACGTAAAAGTGCACGCCGTGTGCTATATGGTCCGTAGGTACTACGGACCTACTTCAGCACACTAACAGTTGGCCATTATTCATAACTGTAATGCGGAGGTTAGTGCATCGGAATAACTGTATTTCGAAGTTCCAAACAGTGTATGGTGTTCCACGATTGTGAACGATAAAAACCTTTAAACTGAGTCAGTTTTATGGTTCTTGTGATATTTCCGTTATATTCCCCCACTGGAAAGTGGCAATAACGCCAACAGCCCAGCACACGGCGTCACAACGTCATTTAGCAGCGAAGAGGTTAAAAGACAGGTTTGTACATAATCTGGTATATTGAGGTACACTTGTGAATCAAACATTAAGATGACCACCTTGTCAGCTCAAACGATTTTTTTATATCAACAATTGACTCAGTTAAAGAGTCAAAGATAATAGTTGAAGATGCTATCAGGGTATATTAAGGTCTTAAAGACCTAGACACAGATTTAATTTCCCAGATGGTGATGTGCACCCATTGTGCACCTCGATTATGTTGTCTGCCAATTTGGGGATATAGAGAAACTAAACTAAAAAAAGAAACTTTCTAAAGAAGTTTCTTAAGAAAGTAAAAACGGTTTATTTGATAATAAAGATACTTTCCAGAGATGAGACCTCATTCTGCCAATGTCCGGCACCATATCTTGTGGCCTGGACTTATCTTGCCATTTCTTAGCTATAATGATCTAATGACTATCACAGCTCAGCTAGTCACTGACTGACTGTTTAGTCATAGACAGTGTTCGCGCTGGATAGAAAATTCTTGTGGCCAAAAGTTTAGCCAAATGAAAATTTTGTTAGCCAAATGAAAAAAACTTTGGCAAAATTAAATCCTCATTTTCTGGGCGGTTCACAATTAATGGCTAAAATATTTTTTTAAACTTTATTTGTTGCTCAGAATAAAAACATAATTAAAACAAAAACAACTTTAAAAACAATATTATACGAACACAGGTATCACACAGGCAGATCAATTCATAAAACATTAATATAGAATCCGCTAAACCAATTGTAATAAATCTATGTCGATGACACCATCGACACCATGACGGTCGCTAACTATTGCTTATTATAGTAAGGTGATAACTGTTGAATATCTATTGTATTCAAACCTTTTATGGTGTGAAGCCAGGTTATTAGACAGGACGCAGTTAATGACACATTACGTAACCATTGAGTTAAGAACTGCTCGTCTGTAACGAACAAAGCATTTAGGTAAATTATCTTACAGACTGCCTAATCAACAAAAAATTACATAACCAGTATACAGCTTAAGCGTTATGACGATTAGTTTGGTTAAATGTTCCCTTTGAACAGCGTCACAATTCAATCTACAGTACGATATTTCCGTGGTACGAAATACTCTCATCGCCTAATTTCGTCTTGAATGTCGATCTATTCACAATTTTTAGTTAGCTGTTGACTCCATGCTTTCCGTCTCCATTTGGGGTGAAAAAAAGTTTAGCCAAAATTTTAGCCAAATTAAATTTTTATTAGCCAAATTCGAAAAAGATTGGCTTGGCTAATTTGGCTACCGACAGCGCGAACCCTGGTCATAGAATTGATCACCTTTTCCCCCCGTCCTTTAGAGGAAGTATAGCGTGGCTTCTAAGAAACTCTTCATGAGAAATAAGCAATACATGGTGCTAAAGCAAATTTTTATAAAAATAGATTGTATTGCTGTTTTTACATGTTCAGATTCTGATAGCATCTTTTATTCTGTTCACCCTTTCAGTGCCAAGTCCGTTTTTTGTATCAACCCATATTTCCTTCTGAGAGCTCTTTTCATCAATGTATCACATTATTATAATCAATAAATTTGAAAAATGATCAAGGAAATATGGGTTGATACAAAAATCGGACTTGGCACTGAAAGGGTTAACAGACTTGTGCACCTTATGCCTTATTATATCTTTTTGCAATTTGTCCACCAATGAACGGCATGTTTATAACTCTAATGTTTATATGGTTTTGAGATGACTTTGAAGGGTAACTGATGATTATACATGTTTTTCTGATCTTCGTATTTATCTATGTTCATGATTTTCCCCTCCGAATAGTTCCTTATTACATATGAAGGAATCTGTTTTTTGAGGTTCCACATTAAATCACCATCAACAGGAAACTCTCAAATTGAGCATGTGCATGGACCTGAAGCATTGGCCCGAATGATCTTAATTTTCTCTGTTAATTTTCTCGGAAAACGACATCCAAGTGCCAGTGGATGAAGAAGTCTTTCTAAACTTACTTTGCATCATAATGAAATTGATTATTAAATAAATTAGTCTTCCATGTGATAATAACGAAGTAGTTATGTTGGTTCTGAAACATTTTAGTCTTAATGATGTTTGAACTTTGATATGACATTATGTCGAATACTTGCACTGAGTGGGTCATTATTTCATGATTTACACCAAGGTTCACAAAAAATAGTACGGTGTTATATGAAGTTGTTATAGACCCACTCTTATTTCCATTTATAATTGCATCGACTCAAGCAGATATGTGCATGCTTGTAAAAGAATTCTAAATTGTCACTAAACGCATCATTCAAATTGGGATATGTAACAGGTGAATGAAGTTTTGTGTCATTTGAGAGTTTTCTGTTCACATATCACCATCATCCTTACATGTGAATAATTATTGTCATATCACAAATAAAATTGGATATAACAATAGTGACAGTCCTTATCTCCCATGAAATTTATGTTTGAAGTTTCATCCCAATTTGTTACTTAAAGGCCCACTTAATTTTCGAATTGCCAGATCGCATTATATAGATCATATTCCATATTATATACCATTTAAAAGAGGAAGCTGCTAAACATTGTATTATCAACTGATCCGGTTGAATATACTGGGAATAGTTTGTTTTTGTCGAGTTATCGAGGTGTGTTCTGTGCTTAATTTTGATCTGGACTCTACTTTAAAGTCTATTATTCTCAATGAGAGGGGAATAACTGACTCTTAGTTTGAATTTTAATGCATTCTGGGTTGACAACGGGGGAAGTCTTGGAATGAATCTGAGATCTTGGTGGACACTCCTATGCAACAGCTGTTCCGCATTCTGGTGGAATATATATATATATATATATAGTTTTTGTTCCCCTTCCAAATGGTATATAATATCGAATATGTTGTGTATAATGTGATCTGGGTATTCAAAAATTAAAGGCCCACTTAATTTTTGAGTCGCCGATTATTTTTTTTATAGTAACTTGATATGCGGTTTTAATAACAATCTATGCCATAAAATATGATTAAAATACTATAATTCATCACTATTTGCAACATCTGTGTCTCAGAAGATGCCCACAGAGAAATAGAAAACTGCTGAAATCATAGATTGACTTCCCCCCCTTTGTCTCCCAGAATGCAACAGAATTCAAACTTTTTCAATGGAAGGGGAAGAACTCTGTCTTTAATATATAGAGTTATTCCCCCTGCATTGAAAATAATACTGCTTTTTTTACTGCAATCTAGATGACAAAACAAACGCGTTGGCAACTCAACAAAAACAACATGTCCACAGTTTATTACACCGGATAAGTTGATAATACAATGTTTTCTGGAATCAGCTTGTCCGTCCGTCCGTGGACCCAAATTTGTCATGAGTTTTTCTCAGTCGTTTTATGATCATTTTCCGTGAAACTTGACAGAGACATCAACCACCATGGGAACCTGTGCACCTGCAATTATGACGTCTGTGCGACATTTTTTGGTGGAGTTATCCCCCTTTTTCGACTTAGAATTTTTTTTGCAACATGCATAATTTTGTCCGAACTTTTATTCCTACATTTTTAGGTCAATGTTTTTTAATCTTGACACTGATATTTAGTACCATGGGAACCTGTGCACCTGCGGTTATGACGTCTGTCCAACTTTTTTTGTGTGGAGTTAGTCCCATTTTTCGTCATTTTCGCAACATGCATAATTTTGTCCAAGCTTTTATTCCTATATTTTTCGGTCAATAGGTTTAAGATTAGGGTTAGGGTTGTGCACCTGTAATGGGAACTGTTATTTTATTAATTTAACTAAATGTTTACTGACATGTGAAACATCTTAGTATTTTAAAAAACACGGGACAGTCACACCTCTAGTTTCAATATGGCATATATTTTATATAATGTAATCTGGAGGTTCGAAAATTAAGTTGGCTTTTAAGTGGGTTTTAACTCTGAATGTGTTTGCACTTCATTTGTGCAACGGTTTAAAGCTTCAGTATAGAATCATTTGCATTATAGTGCAAAATTCATTTGCACCATAGTGCAATAATTTGAGCTTCAGTTTCAATGCATTATCAGTATTACTGTAGCATAAATATTTTAGCTTCAGCACAAATGGGTCAAATTTAGACAGCCCAGTGCAAATAAAAATTGGCAAGCAGTAACGGCCCTCTTATTTTCCAATAAGCGAGATCACTGAGTCGCTACCATATTGGATCCATCCAGCCATTCAGTGCTGCAGGTCAAAGTTCCGGAGTAGCATTCCATATATGGAGCTTTATGAATATGGAATTCATGAATATTCAAAACTCCATATATGGAATGCTACTCCACAACTTTGACATGTAGAACATAAACCGCGGAATGGGGGCTGGATGGATCCAATATGGTAGCGATTCAGTGATCTTGCATATTGACACTGATGTTTAAAAAACTCCTGGCAGAGGATCTCCCAGTGCTGGCCCAAGCCCACTCGTCAAACTGAGCAGTGACAATCACCACCATTTTGCAATGTGCTAATTGAATTACCAAGCTCTATGTTGCCGCGTTATTATACCCCATCCTGAATTACATGCGTCTGTCCGTCCGCCTGTGTGTCCCATCATATATATCTCAACCATGGTTTATTGGATCTTGATAAAATTCAGTATGCAGGTTTGGCATCACGGGACCTTTCAAAAGAGGGTTCATTGGCGTTGTTCACATTTCCGTTCAAGGGTTATCCCTCTTTGTTTATCTGAAAATGTTATATTTCCGTCAGCCCGCTCATATATATCTCAACCAAGCATGATTTATCGGATCATGGTGAAATTTGGTACGGATGTTTGTCACCAGGAGGGCTTTCAAAAGAGGGTTCATTGGCGTTGTTCACATTTCCCTGTCCAAGAGTTATCCCTCTTTGTTTATCTGAACATGTTTGATTTCCGTCCATCCGCGCATGTATACCAGCCATGGATTGTGTTGAAATTTGGTATGGAGGTTTAGCATCAGGATGGCTTTCAAAAGAGGTTCAGTGATGTTGTTTGCATTTTCCGTTCAAGAGTGATCCCTCTTTGTTCATCTGTAAATGTAGAATTTTGTCCATCCGCTTTTTAACTTTTGGTTTCCGTCCTGCTCATGTTTCAATTGGCACCATGGGGATAACACAGCACCCGAGGTGAAACTTCTTGTTTTATTTCGGTCCAAATAATTTTAAAAATAAATAATTAATCTCATTCATTTACACACCCTAAAGGAACTAATATATACACAATACATCGCCCATTTCATATTATTGTATGTGCATGTGCTTGGTAGGCCTATATAGGATCATATAGGCCCAGGTAGGACCCCGGGGTCATAAATCATTCGGATTAATTGGCATTCTAGTCGGATTCCTTATGTCGAAAAAAATGGTCGTGCGTTTTCGGAATGTTAAAAGCGATATGAGAACAGTTTCTATACCACCAGTGTGTCTATTTTCAGAATCTACCTGTTTCCAGCTTGATATTTTAGTGGAAACAGGTTTGTGTGAAGCTTTTGTTTGTGTACACCTCTATTTTTTTCCCGTCCACCTGGTAATAAAAACATGCTATTACGCATAGCAAGTTCGGTAAGTGGCTTTCTTTGTTCTTAGAAATCGAAAAACATGGAGATATCTTGCCACAAATTACTTAATTACATATCTTAATGTGGAATTTTATCATAAAATCATCAGATGAATTGTATTTATGACTGCATTTTCAATTTTCTTTCCCAAATATTCAGGTATTGTATATTCTTAAAATCAGCTACATCACATATAGACAAACATGAAAATTCTACAAGGATATCTTGATCATATTCCACAAACAAAACCACGATACATCGATTTTTGTTAAAGATATCGCAGAAAAGCTAACCCTAACCCCACCCTCGCTCATTTCACAAGTCAAATTCCTTTTGTCGAAAACAACGGTCGCGCTAATTCGGATTGTCTAAAACGACATGCGAACGGTTTATTTATCAATAGCGTGTCTACTTTCAGAGTTTACCTGTGTCCAGTTAAAATTTTATTGGAAAAAAGTGTTTTTGGACCGTTTTAAGAATTTAAAGAGCGTTTACTTATCATACAAATATTAATCCTCATAACTAACCTTCTGGCGGATGTGCGAGTTGAAATTAACAAAATTATCAAATATGGCGGTCTACTCTCAGAGTCTACTTGTTTCCAGTCTGACATTTTAGTGGAAACAAGTTGTTTGGACGGTTTTAAAAATTTAAAGAGCGTTTACTGATTATACAGATATTAACTAACACTAGCTTTTTCATGAATTGTGCGAGTTGAAATTATGCACATATGTCAAGTATGACTCTGAAATGTAGTTTTGAGAATGGTGTCGTCAGATAAGTCTCCTCGGGTAGTGTACTACAGTTGCGAACAAAACTAACGTTGGACCCTATAGAGAGTTTGACATTTTACTCAAATGTTCACAGTGGTGGAACTTAATGGCTATCATATACGCATGGCTCTTACATGTAATAAATCGTAACTACATGTGATTTTACCAAATTAACTTGTAATGTAGTCAGGACACCAGATACAATAGTTGATAAAAATGTGGTTCACATCAATCATTTTCATCACAATCACGTGCTTCAGTGATAATGTCCACTATTCTCTAAATGTAATGTTTATCATGACTAAAGTTTCAGGATGTCGTTGTAAACTTGATTGATTTTGTTTATTCATCAATTGACAAAACTAATATTTATTGCCAGGACGAAGTACCGCATAATACGGAGTCGTGTGCTAACAATTTTGCGAGTCATATGTATGTAAGTGTCAGTCAAAACTTTTAGGGCATGGGAATTTTTTTTTATTTCGTCGCCACGAAATAACTAATTGAGATATACGATCGTCAGTCCAATTGTTGTAATGGAAGGGGATAGAGATGATCTGTTTGATGTTGTCCACCATCTTGGAATGAGCCACGGCGATTTGAGATAAAGGGTGTTGTAGGGTGGCCCGTAAAACAAATTAAGTAATCATCCCTTTCACCAACCCGATCCAAAGTTGCCGCCGTCATGGGGGCGGGTCACATGGGCACCCACGACATTCAGTATATCTTGGGGCCACCCTACAGCACAAATTATACCACATCAAACGGTTAAGGGGCCGGGAAATTGTATAGGTGCCATATTTGAACCCATCTGGGGCGGCCATTTTGGATCGGGGATGGTGAAAGCGGGTGAATATTTACTTTGTCTCATCAGGGGTCACGGGACTCACCCTACAACAAACTGTATTCGACCAAAAATGGGAGGGGGCAATTGCATGGTACCATATATGGACCCCTCTGATCAGTTATCATTTTCGCTCGAATGGGCTGAAGGTGTGAAAATTTAGCTTGCTTTGCGAGCCACCGTACAACACCCTTTATTTGATCTATATCGGTCAAGTGACCGATAAATAATGTGCACCCTATTTGACCCCTTCTGAGCGGCGACCATTTTGGATCGGGTACGGTTGAAAGGGGGTGAATATTTATAAGTTTGTTTTGGGCCCACCCTACAAAACCCCTTACTTGACTTAAATCGGCCAATATGCCGAGTGAAATGTCATTCCCATTCGATGCCTTGTGGTAAAAACTAATGAATATTCAGTTTGTATTGGAGCCACATGACCCGTGTTTCTCCGTTCTCTCTGGGCTAGTTTATATCGGACGTTCATATCCCCATAGAGCCCGGGTCCCACGCCATAATGTGTCTATAGTAGCTTCTCTGCGACCGTACGCTTTGTTTCTAAAACATCATTATTATTATTATTATTATTAACATTTGTAGAGCGCCTATTTCACTACATAGTTGTGTTCATAGGCGCTGGTACATAAAATATGTGATAAAATATATATACAATAAAAGATCATCATACTATAGGATAAAGGAGAAAACACGCGGATAAAATAAGTCTAAGAGATGGCAAATCCTAAAAAATCACAGATATAAATTAATGGTTAAAAAAGTCATTCGAAGAGAAACTCCAGATAAAGTCAGTTAAAAATTTCAGTTGAGTCCATATATATAAGCTATTTTAAAAAGATGTGTCTTTAAAAGTTTACGGAATTCTAAACGATACATATTAAATGTCAAGGGATATTGAGCATGTAACTGCGAAAATGATGTCTTTTGTGTGGAGTAAAATAAAAGCGACCGTCGTCGACGGCAATATAATTCCCCTCATCAAGTGTAACCATACCGCGGCCGTAAAGGTATCTGGGTATATGCAAAGGTCAATCAGTTATAATTCGCCACGAATTAGCATTTCGTTGCCACGAATTAGTAATTTCGTGGCCATGCACGAATTAGTATTTCGTGGTCACGAAATAAAAAAAAAAAATTCCCATGTCCTAAACCAGCCACCGTAGCTTATGGATCATTCTGTTTTAGTATTAAATTTGGAGAAACCCGACCAGCATCAATGTAACAACTACAACAACTCATCTTTGCCAATGATATGTTTAGCCATACATGTGGATAGGGTGGTATTGTTTAAAAATGTTAAACAATATTATCATGTCCATATGTATTGCTAAATATTGCTGGGTTGTTAGATATAGATATAGATGGTTGTTCTATAATTCCTGGTCGGGTTTATCAAAATTGGGAGTTTAAATTATGTTCATCTGATGATAAAGAAAACACTTTCTCCGTCCACTCGATACATCCCCGGGATATATGTTTCACATACTAAATTAACACCTTAGTCAACATAACAAATCACTCCCTCAAATCCTTTGCCACAAGAATAAAAATAAATTGTCAGTATAAATAGGCAAGACATCTCTGGACACTTTCTAAGAGATAATTTATTTATAAGAAGATATATGTGAATTATGTGCTTGGTCTTATATATAGTACACCACGGTAAGATGCAAGTGACACAGTGCGGGGGCAATACCATGTCGAAGAACATAGTTGAGGGGACCCTTCCGTCATCCTTCATAATGTATCATGACTCCAGCTGTTGTGAACAAACCATCGATTTAGGCTTAATGGATCGTTCTCCCCCAATAATATATACTTGGCTTTGAACCGATCAACACTCTGGGCCGTGGTATTTCCCCGTAAATTAGATAGTGTCTATAGTCTGATGGTATTGGTTATGTTGAAATGGTGACACAGATATGAAACTGTACATGTTAGTGCCCCATGGGCCATTGATCATTATAAGATCGAGAAACATAATCTAGGAAATTACCGGGAATTCACTGGAAATTGCAATTGTAGCTGATAGGGTCGTAATTCAACGTTTGCGTTTCCGATGCAGTTAATACTCAAATGTGAAATTTGAGATATACCTGGCCGTCAAAGTGAACCATATGTATTATCTAAGGTTAGCAACGGTTGCTAATCAAATGCAACAATGGTGTACTAATCATTCATTGGTATTGCCTTAATTTAGTCAGTGTCTAATCACGTGGTGCTGGTTTTGTTCAAAGTTGGGCACATGTATGTCTAAAACTATGCAGCCACGCTCTGCATAGTCCACTGATCATTATAAGATCGGGAGACTTTGCCACCGGTCCCGATAGCTCCTTAGTAACGGTTACTAAGCACCTACTCGGAATTTGCAGGCAAATGCAGCTATGGTTGATATCTATTTTACTCATTAAGCTCTACTTTAGTTGAAATTCGAATTTACTTGATTTTCACAGCTATACACGAAGCGTGGAGATTAACTGTTGTCAGAATATTGATGGTGAATGTTGGGTTTCAGTCGCTGTACTGAAGTTGGCCAAATGTAACTGGCGTGGGAAGTGTGAAAGCAAAGCCTATACTGCTATAGTAAAGATCTCAGCTGCACCTAAATGTCCATTTATCAGTAGCACAAATCCTGCGAAACACACAGATTCTCTCAGTGCATGTGGGATAGACTCCGATGACAACGATTGAGTTAATGACAACGAACAACTACCATCTATACATGTGTATGTGTGACACTACATCCCGTTATGATCAACGATGTGGTTTTAAAAACTAGTCAGTGGGCAACAAGACAGACAGGTATAAAACAAAACAATAATATAATATGTAATCACATCGTGAACAGTCTTGTTGTGAATATTGTCGTTTGATTCAACAGGCTGCATATTATCGAAATTACAAAACCATTCGACACTTACTTTTGCCAATTACTGTATCTTGATGCATAACTATATCATATATTGCATCTATTAAATCACGGATAGTTACAGTGGGTCAAACACGAGTGTTAGTCTAATATATAGTTGCGCACGATTGCCAATAAGTCATATTACAATCAACGTTTGAGCATAACACGAAATTCTCCATAGGGTTAAGTGTTAAATTTGGATCGCAACTGTACCCAGCAAGAATCATCTGATCACATCCATTCTTTTTAAAACTACGTCTGAGTTTCATACTTAGTATTTTTTAGGAATATCAGTACGCGCATATCATAATACGCAAAATGCCGCCATTTATCCAAAGTACTAGAATCTGCATAGGGCTCATGTTAAATTTTGATTACAACTGTCGCCAACAAGAATGAACCGATCACATCAACATTTTCAAAAATACATGTAACGGTCATATCTAGTAGTTTGGAGAAGTTTCAAATCGCACCGATCACCATACGTCAGATGGCACCATCTATCGTTTTCTGTAAATACGAAACGCTCTCTAAATTATGTTGACCCCGATTTAGGCCGACCCGCCAAAATTCAAGAATGGAAACAAGTGAATCCTGAAAACACACCTATACTACGCATACATAATCCGTTTTCAGATCGCTTTTAACAAACCAAAAATGCAAAATGACATAAGGAATCCGACTATTCCCTGTAAATTAGGCCTACATGATCGACTAAAGATGGCAATTATTTTATTACATCAAAATAGCAAAATAATTTACATGTATATTATTTTCCATATGTAACATTCCCTTTTGAGAAATTGACTGGTAACAGGACCATGAGGACCTGCGATTGAAATATACGTGATAACGAACTTTCAAAGCGGCGGACAGCGGGCACCTGTTCGACTCCGAATTTGATATTTTTAACCGTTCATGACAAGGGAGGTAATTAAACTTGTTTCCGGGAAGTTTCTGTTTGTAAACGTTGCAATGCTCAGTTTCTTTGCTCTGTGTGTCTTATTATTCGTTTTTGCTATTTTTGCAATTTTTTTGGTGAGATTTATTATAACATCAATCCCCGCAAATTCAATGACATTTACTGTTTGGCAATCATGACTTCCCGTGTTAGCTACAGTGCAATTTGCACTGCGAAGTGAAAGTGGTACTGCAGAAATTTAAAATTAAATTTCATCATCCAAAATAATTAATAGTCTGACCAGACGTGGTAATATGGCTAAGGCCATCCAGGTCTGACCGCCGTGGCGCTTCAGCTTTGGCGAGTAGCTAATTTTTTTAAATACACATATTTTTAAGAATCAACTAACATTAGCAATAACCAACCATGTTTTTCTAAATGAGCTATGTAGGAACTGGATATATTTCCAGTAACCTCAGGATGTTAGAAACATAAAACAAAGTCATTAATCCCAAGAAAGAGAAAAAAAAATGACGTTTTAGCGAAATTATTGGATTGGGGTACGGCAGCCGATATTTGCGTTTTTAAAAATATGCCAAAAATCTGACAACACCTCAGTAGGAAATATGTTGTGATATATATAGTAAAACTATATGTTTTTTTTAATCCCCAGTTATTACTCTATTGATAACAGTAAAGAATTAGTACTTATCTCCCTTATGTCTAGATAATTGGCTAAAAATACAACTATACCCCCATCATAAAATGGACAATATCACTACCAATTAGCAACGATTTTTCCCCAAAAAAATATCTGGGTGCAATGAATGCTCGTGCATATTGCTGTTGGTGTTAGACCACAAAAGAAATTAACCTGTGACCAGGGAACATGTTTAAAATGACGTTTTATCTCAAAATTTGAACGTCCAGGGTGGCCGAAAAAAGCAGTTTTATGAAACTGGGAAATTTTGACAACGCTCAATAATTTCCCCAAATATGATGGGAGGAAGCAAATTCTGTGTTTCATAGGTAATGGTATGCCTCACTGAATTGAACCTTCTATTCATTTCTTGTTGAAATACATGTATGACTAGAATCCCAGTTGTGATGCTTTGTGAAATTTTATAGCGCGTTCTGTAAAATAGAATTTTTGAGGGATCACAAGCGGGTATATAGGACCCCAATAATTGCATATTTAATTGCTCCAATGATCAGTTAATATACAAAATACAAAATAAAGGCATATTACTCAACCAATTCCAAACAGTATGAACTGATCTAGAAGATATTTGTGAAAAAATGTCATATTTTAACTTCCGGCGGCCATTTTGGTGGCCATCTTGGATGGTGTCTTTCAATTTTGGCCCAAAATAGTGTCATTATGTCTTGGCTTCATGAAAATATATACATTTGTAGTACATTTTACCAGATTAGTCATGAGAATTTGCAACAAATTCCAAGTAACTGTGGTTTTACCCCTGGGAACAAATTTGGGGTGGGTATACTTTTTAGGGAGCTATAACAAAAATTTATCAAGCCTGACAGATGGCCAGCCGATAAAATCTTGATGTCGGATACCTGAATTTACTAAATCCGCAGAGAAAAAAACTTTACACGCGAAAACACGCATTCATGAATTTCGGGGGGTTGGCGACCGGACTACACGGGAACACTGATTGGGCATTCAGCCGACAGTCAATTCTGTCAGTGATTAAATTCCATTTAGTTGCAACATTTGCATCTATCATCTAAGTCCATGCAAAGACCCCCCCCCCCCCAAGAAAACATACCCAGCTTTGCTTGCACACCACTGGAACATTCAATTGACAGTCAATTCTGTCATACAGCGACCCCCCCCCCCCTCACTGGAAAACATACCCAGCTTTGCATATGCACCCTACTGGAACATTGAGCATTCATCGGCAGTATTTTGTCAGAGATTAAATTCCGTTGGCTTACAACATTTGCCCTTATCATCCATGATCATGCAAAGACCCCCACCCCACTTATAGAGGGACCTTGATCATGCAAAGACCCCGCCCCACTTATAGAGGGACCTCCCATTGGAAACATTCCCAGTTTGCATACATCCAACTGGAACATTGGGAATTCAGCCGACGGTCAATTCTGTCAGAGATTAATTTCCTGCTTGATTGCAACATTTGCCTTATCATCTATGTGCATGCAAAGACGATTGACAGACAAATTCTGTCAGAGATTAAATTACGTTCAGTTTGCTTGCAACATTTTCCATATCCTCTATCCTCATGCAAAGACCATCCCCACCACAGTATACATCTACCTCAAAAGGAACATTCCGCCTTTAAATTTTATTCTTTTTGTCGTTGAAGAACATTCGACAGTTACTTCTGCTTGAGATTGAATCCCGTTTGCTTGCCTTCAGCCTCAGGGCAGTTTTTTTTATGTAAACAAAAGTATTTTCCAACAAATAATAGGATAAAACAAATATAAATATGTTTAAATGTTGTGGAAAGTATGTAAATTGTTTCTAAAAACAAAATAAAGCAAAATAATGGCCAAAATTGTGCTCCGGACAGTTCCTGTGGCCAGTGTGGGCGTGGCATATGGAGGCTGCCATGTTTTATTCATTGCTTCCGGATATAGAGTTACTTCCCGTGAACAATTTTTATTATCAATATATTTCATATTATACACGCTGTTCCATTTCTAATTCAATTTGCAATGTTTAAAACAATTATTTATCTAATACTCACCTTACATGAGAATAGTGTAACCGCTTGTAACCGGGTAGTATTTAAGCTTCAAAAACTTTGAAAAAAATAATCGTGTTGGAGACACGAAAAAATCTATTAATATTAGTATTATTTTTCCTGACCAGAAACGTTGTTGTGTTTAGTGATCCAATGAGAATCAATCGTACCTATTTTTAGCTACAAAAACTACGTAACATCTCTAAATAGCAACTTTTAAAAATAGCACCCCAATAAGATCGACTCAAAATGGCGTGTTGTCAGCTCTGGCGGATTTCCGGAAATAGAACATGACGCGACACCTACGCCGGCGGTCAACGCTACTAACATAGTCATTAATGTTAACAATATTGCAATATATATTAGCTCTGACACCTACCAGAACGTGTGTATAATTCCGTAATAATTTAATAAAAAAATCCAGTCGGAAAACATGTTGACAAAACGTGGTTAAATGGCCGAAGCAGGAGGAGCTAATATATCACATGACTACGTGCAGTTCGTGCATGGCAAACATGATTCTGCAACTCGCATTACTGTACCAGGATGTTAACAGTACGCATGTGTAACAAATTGGAGTTGGTAATTTGTAAAAACTACACGCATGCGCAGATTGTAGTTCCCCTCAACTTGAATTGTATCAGGGCAACATGAATTGTACACTCAATGTGAATGCATGTGATTACCTTGCCGTGCGCACGGGGAACTCACAGGGGGATTCATGAAATTACGGGTCACATGCAATGGTCGACGAACACACGACATGTCCGTGTTTACGTTCTGTTATTTGTCGGATTTTAAGGATAAATGACACGTAGGCGAGTGGATGGTTTCACACTTGTATTAGTATTTAGTTGATCGTCCTAATTGTTACTTTTATAGGAATCATAGTCGCCTATGTTGTTTCAAGCACGCCATGGATCTTAGATGGCGTAAGCCATGACACTAATATCAAATGGATCTACCAAATAAATGCTTGGGGGGGCTTGTATGACTATGAGTCGTCTTATTTTGTTTATCTTTTATTTTGGCCTATTAACAAACTAACCTGATATTATGCAGATTACATAAATATTACTACTCAGGGTGCAATTCTGTCAATCCAATGATGAAGACCAAAGACTTTAGTTGGACCACAGTTACACAACTTACTGGACATATTAAAGTTTCAAAAATAAGGTTTTAATCGAATTTATAAATCGGTATCCTAATATAAAGAGTCAAGTTATAAAAGAATTACAAAATGGCCGGACAAACATATGTCAAATAAAATCACAAAAAGAAATCGATCTCCTAGAAAAAATACAGAAGAAGGCAGGGAGATTCATTAAAAACGACTATCGAAGCTACCATCCTGGATCAATGACGACCATACTCAAGGAACTAAAGCGACCACCACTATACGAGAGGAGGAAAATCCAGCGGCTGTCATACTTTTATAAGGTGGTAATGAACCTGGTACCAGCTATGCCATCCGACGACTTCCTCACAAAAAAGAGAGAAACCAGGAAAATAACATCAAAAACATTCAGTGACCACCAAGTAACAAACCTGGTCACGAAGTACTAAACCAAAAACACCAAGTGCTTCCAAGTGCCACGATCATACTGTGCACAATACGAGAACTCCTTCTTTGTTCGGACCACAATCGACTGGAACCACCTGGAGGAAAATATTGTGTCGTCCGAATCGCCAGAGACCTTCCTTGCTGCTTTAGTGCCAGCAAAAGAGGAAGAGACACAAAAAACGCGCAACTAACATCTGCCCAGTCACCGTCCTACATTACCACTATTGGGATCTTGGACGTAACGATACAGATATACTGGGCATATGTCACCAATTTCCTATAAATAACATACTCATCTACAACTCGGCAATGAGAAGGGAACCTGTGTTCTGAAAGAAAGTGCATGTGTTCCGACATACTATTAGTTGCAGAACACATATATGTACATGTGTAAACATGTACCAATGGCATAGCAAAGAAATTGCTCCCTCTTCAACTGAGGTAACATTTTGATCCAGTGTGGGACTGGACGCATTCAGGTATACAGGCATAATGTTTATAAATTTGGATCCCATGTAGGACCTATGCTAGAGCCCGAAGCCGCCATCGCACGCCGCCGCCGCCAGCCATATTGGCCACAAGCCACCGCCAGCCATATTATCTCTAACGCCAGCCACATCTAAATATCTCCGCCGCCTGAATTGTAAAATGGCTGAGCCGTGTGCATGGGCTTATATGTCAAGCACAACTGTACTGTGAATCGCAAAGAACTAAACCGCATTGCCTAATATTGGCATACTCGCATGGACACTGGTTGTTATATTATCAGAACGCCGGGCCCCTTAATGTGGAATAGACTATCACAATGCATGTTTTCATATAACTGAATAGGCGCATCCATTCGGTATTGAAAGGGTTAAAATATAAATTGTTTATATCGACAACACCCAGTCTCAGACATCGCTGGCATTTGTCAATATATACACATAAGAATAGAAAATAGATGGAAATATTATATATCATTACTATCGGGTTCATGCATCATTCAATGATGCATGCATATATCGCAAGATGGCAGTGATGATAGCAGTCTGAAGTCGACAGAAGTCCCAATATAACTTATACCGATTAGATGGGAAACTACATAGTATATCCATGCCAGTCCTTCGTGAATTTTCGCCATAATGGAAAAGCCCAACATCAAAATATTACGTGTGGTCTGGAATTCTACGGGTTCACCACAAACGCTAAAAAAAACGGCGTCTATAACCGGGGATTAGGAACATTTTGGAAGCGAAAATACGCTGAATGATAACATCTCAGCCGGCTGAGCCGCCATATTTAGTCAGCCACGAACGTCGTGACTGAGCCGGCTTAGCTAGCTAACCAGCCACGAATTTCGGTTGAGCCAGCTGTGAAAACTATTTGTCGTGGCTTCGGGGTCTAACCTATGCTAACCATTTTTCGTATGTGTTAGTTATCGTATTTGTTTTTGCTAGGTTTGTCAGGGTTTCAATGCAAAATACAGCATAATCCTATTGAAAAACACATAGATATGTTTACCTGTTTTGATTATAACTAAATGATGCACCATTATGCAGGAGGCGACCAATGGCGGTTTCAAATATGTATTTCTAAGTTAGGACGGTCAGCAACTATTGGAACACCCTTTAAATAGGAATTGTCCTGTTTCGGGTTAGTGCTGCTGAATGTGTTCTTGTTCTCACGGACGATATATAATCCACGACATATTTTGATTATGAACACTCTTAGCTGGGCGTGTTTGTTTAATGACTTTTTGACGGATGTAACCAGTTAACAGCCATTGTGATTGACCCCCTCCCATGGCGCCTGACACATTCATATTACTATAGACGAGCATAATTTTTATCACACAACAAAACTTTAATCATTTCACGATTCATCTATTCCCCCTCCTGTCTTCTACTTTCTCACCCCCTACTAGTATCTCTCTTTCTTTCTGTCTCTCTGTCTCTCTCTGCCTCCTGCTATCCCTAACACTATCTTCTCCCTGTTTTTCCATCTCTAACTCAAATTTAGTTATAATTATATATCTCCATTTCTCCTAAAACATTATTTCAATCCCTTCCCGTCTGATCGATACCCCTCCCTCACTTATTGGGAAGGGGGAATGTCGCCAAATAGTAGAAGATTTCATATAAGCCCTCGGGCTTGTTGTCTGATCCTCGTTTCCATACATTAACTCTTCTATTTTGTATATATGTGTCATCTGTATATTATGTTATTTGTTTGGATTTGGAAATAAAAATATGTTTACACTAACTGTTGGAACAGTGCCGGTGTGTCTACATAGTTCTTGTGTCAGGTTACCCCATTGCATGAAATCAGCTCCATTTTTGATACGTCCCAATGAGATTTAAAATAACATTAATTAGGCACAGCAACACAATTGGAGAGAACTGAGGCCAAATGTGTGAATAAAGCACCATATTATACAACATGTACGTTTGTGACTCATGACTGTATCTCCCACACTGAGGATTTGAACATGTCATTAACCCTTTCAGTGCCAGGGGTCGATCTCATCGGCCCTAATTAACGGTCTGTAAAATCAGCCCTGAAAAAATAAAAAAATAATTTTGTTTTTTATTTTTTAGATATTTTTGGGTTGAATTTTTTTTGGGTATACTTAAGCATGCTATAGCGAATTTAAAAACAAACTGGATAAAACCTTAGGGGCATGTTATAACTCAAAACTATCACCAAGTATTCATATAATAATTTTGATGCCCATGAAAAACGTAAGATTCCCTGGCACTAAACCTACAAAATAAGTCTGTTAAAGAATATAAGGCCAAAAAAAAAGTGTTTTGATTCTCGGAAAAATGGCCGTCGTTGAACCATTTTATTACGAATTTCAAAATTGTCAAATGATAACACGAAAATAGGAAACTAGAAAACATAAATTATTTGTTTCGAATATTATAGACATACAATGGTGTATGTGTTAGTATTAAAAAAACAGACACTAGGCAAGATAACTACCAGGTATATTGTCACCACAAGCTGCCCAAACCCCAAGTATTGGCGATGTGTTTGCTGGTTTAATATAATAATATTTGAAGTTTTTATGGCTAGCATGTATAGTTACTATAGTATAGATGGATAAATATTAAAGTATATAGATAGATATAAATAGATATATACTATAAAAGGTACATACATATTTCAAATATATCAACAATAGTAATTTGAAATATACATTGTATATATATATCATTCTGGTAAATCCTATAATAGGCTATATGATGTAGGATAGTACAATGTCATATTTATGTCATTCTTTATTTAGATTTGATGTACGGGTAGTACAATGTGATAATTGGTAATTCTTTATAGTGGAATACATTAGTCTATACAAAACAATGTTCTCCTTACATTTTCTTAACCTGGGAAGGTATAATAACCCATGCTAACTATGGGAATTATCCCCATAACAAAAATAAAAAATAAAAATAAAACCCTCGCTCCCTCATCGATTCTAAAAAAAAATTGCCCGAGAATCAAAATACTTTTTTTGTTTGGCCTAAGAAAAAATTATTAAAATGGTAAAAAATTGTAAAAAATAATAACAAATGATGAAAAATTGTTAGGCCAATGCATTCTCTTATATATGCGAGGCGACCTATGGTCAACTCGCATATTTAAGAGAATGCATTGGCACAGGGTATATGGGTTGATACAAAAATCGGACCTGGCACTGAAAGGGTTAATTGTAGATTCACCTGATTGCTTCTATGTGTGCCGCTTTAAATGGTAATAGGCCGCGGGTACTGGCACTTGCATGGTAACTGAACAAAGCTCCAAGCTACATTGGATTTGGCCCTTGACATGATACCTGATGGCTCATTTGCAGCTGCACTAGTCTGGCTGGGTTCAATGGAATACTTTTGCACCTTATAGAACAATGTTCTGTTCATTATATATCCAGGCGGCAGGCGATGCTATCTCTGCCCCTATATCACATTAAACAATGATTATTATCAATGAAAATTACAGTAGTGTCTCCCAAGAGAAATAAAATCAGTCCATGGGTAACTTTGGAATTGATTATCACCAAAATATGCATCTATGTTAATTAATCATTTCAACACTATGTAGCATAGGTGCGAAGAAATGAGATTGTCCCAAAGGTATACTCCACCAAAAAATTTCAGAAAAATAAGTAAAATTTGATCTATTTTGAGGACGTTACAAGAAAATATAACAATAACTAACCTATCACTACCGGTATATTTACAGTTTATCATGGTTCTACACTTCACATCTACACATCATCCAGATCTTGGGCGATACGAGAGTGAGAAATATTTCTCAGTGCCTGACAGCGATGACAAACAGAAGTTTCCAAGTATAAATGATCCTCCTAGCCTTGATCTCACAGTGATAGTGCCAGCATACAATGAGCAAGAGCGCAGTGAGTAACTTTATATTGTGGGTGCTAGAACATATCACAGCATCAACCAATGTTTAACATAGTGTTCAAACGATTAGTCGACAAATAATCGTCGACTTTGGTTTGTCAGAAAATCGACTCTAACTTCCACAGTCGACTAGTCGGAATACAGTATATAATCTCATCAGCTGGCCTTGACAATGCATGGTTTCACTAAATGTGGGTCAGAAAAGCAGCAAAGATAGCTAGTCTATGTCCAAGAAGCTTTCCAAAGTCCGAACATATGTAATAATGTCGAGCTTGACATAGAACTACGCCGAAACGGCGAAATTGTCATGAAACGACAACCATTAACTTGCTGAGAAAATTATTCTTTTTATATATAACATAGTCGTATAAGAGCGACGTATTTTATCCCAAAGGGTTAAACAGATGCGGAGATTTAAACCAGAAACTTTTAGAAACGCAAACATGTTCGGTAGCGAAATATTTCACCGATAGATCACTACGCTACCAATACGCCATACCGCATGGAATTCCAAAGAAGTAAGCAAAATAAAATAAAGCGACAAAGTATTTGGACAAATTGACAACATAATCATGAATCGCGAGAGTTTGGGAAAAATGTTAATTAGGCCACGAAGCGATTGGGATAACTCTTGAGCAGGAAACCAATTTTTGAAAACCCCCCCTCCCTCCCATTTTTCGTGGTTGTTGGAGAGCACACAGGGTTGATGTCTTTGCCCCCCCCCCCCCCCCCCCCCCACCTTTCGGGGTTTGTTTTTGATGGCGGCGGTTATTGCGCCTCAAAAATTGTTAATTGTTTTTATTATTATTCATGTATCGGCTTCCTGTAATTATGTTTTGCTAAACAGGTAGCTAAAACCGCATTCCATTGTTTGTCTTTATTTTAACCCTGTGGGATAAATACTCCCTATACCGCGGACGCAACAATTCGTAGTGCGCATTTTTAACCAACACAGGTAAAGAGGGAGGGGCTTCCACAAAATTGTTCGTCGATATTAACTGAGTCTAACTCTCCGCTTGCTACGTATGCCTTACGGAAGTTATGGCAACTTATGGCCTATGTACGCATCATCGTATATATACTCATTATAATGTGTGTCACACAGTGTATGTGTTTTCTTTTGTTTTTTTTTATTTTGATCTGACTCGGGAGACTGAGTATCGTTTATTTTCTATACCCTGGCAGGGAAGTATTTATTTGATTTCATGATTAAACAGAAAATCCCTCAATTATTTCCTCAATTATTTATTCTCATTATCATCGTAGATTCGTCGGGAACTTATTTGCGATCGGTGGGTTTCTAGAGCACCGGTTCATTTGCAACAAAACCACGTGACGTGTCACGTGATTCAATTCTCCGATCACAGTAGAGTGTAAATATTGTGATGATGGCACGGAATTTGTAATTTTCTTTCACATGTGTTTCATTAGTATAAGGTTGGTGATGTATTTGGCCGACTAGTCGACGTCGACTCGACTTTTGGGGTTCGACTAGTCGACTCCAGAATCCCAGAGTCGTTTGAACACTAGTTTAACATATTCTACATGGTCATTCTCATAATATCAAATGTTACTGTATATATCATATAAGGGCTTGTTGGTCGGTAAATAAATCTGTTTTGTGGAATCTGTACATGTTGATTAAACTTGTAAATGTGATAAATTGGTGTGAAAAGCTGCCCTTTGTTGTCCATATGCAGAGAAAGAATAATTTTGCTATATATAAATTAATGTAGTTTGACCATTGTAGCCAAATTGGCAACATGCAACACCATCCTTGTACATTAAGTATATAGTGTCTTTCATTGGCAGAATAATTCTCTAAAGTTTACAATTACAATATAATAGATATTATAAACTGTAAATTATTACATTTTTCCATAATTTATTTTCATTTCTTCTGCAAGTTCAATCAGATGCAGTTGTGAGTTTGGCAACTTGCACATTCTTGAAGCAAATATTATACTAGCTGGATACTGATATATATTAAGACACAGCAATAAGCACATATAAATAGATAGAACCGCATTAGTGTCTGCATTTTGACGAAATTATCGCACAAGTTTGTTGGCGGAGCGATACATCGAGTGCGGGACGCAGTCCCGCACTAGAGGTATCGCCTTCCGCCAACAAATCGAGTGCGATAATTCGTCAAAATCCAGACACTCATGCGGTTCTATTTTTATTACATATCTCCGTATCACAGTAAGTTGACTCACACTCATACATCTCCGGTACAGAAAATGTGAATTTAATTGAGTTTTTTAACACTGAATGAAATAGTTCCGTCGACAGATTGCACTAGTGCGATTCTGAGAATTATTACACGCCTGGGAACTCGTGCGATCATGTGAATTACGTTGATAGATATGTAATAATATGCTTTTATTACTTGCAGTGCCTGCTATGCTGGATGAAACGCTAGAATATCTGGATGATCGCCAGGTATGTACAGGTTTTTTTTATTACTCTGATCCTTCAAACTTGGTTACATGTAAATTTGTTAACGCAATCATCACAAAATATGGGGTCTCATCTGTTTTTTAATTTCTTTGGAATGGTTATTTTTGTTACAGAATGATGTTGACAAGAGCAGAATGACTTGTATATATTGTTGATACGGTCAGTTACCATTACCATATGTTGGACTATGGCATGCTTTCCACTAGGTTTTGGGGAACGGGTCCTGTATCCGCCGAGGGGAAAATGCAGTCAATGTTTTCAATGTCGTGGAAACACTAGTGGACCTACTTTTGTTGTATCGGCCAATAGAAGAAACAGAGAGTAGAATTGCTGATCGTTTTGCATCCATTTTCTACCTAAGTTACTATGCTATCAACCGCAATAACTTTAAAACATAGAAAATTTATTAGATAAAAATTAATTGCTGTATACGGAAACATGCCCGTTGATGTTAAAGGACCACTATTCAAGACTCGGCAGAAAGTTCGGATGCATAACGTACCGGAATATAACATGATTAAATTATCGGCGGTCACTTTTCGTAACCTAACCGCAGCAACGTAACCAGCGGACTCCAAATCATGTGTTCTAGCGATGTCGGATTTGATAACTTCCTCAGTTCGTGTTAGATCGGTCCGAGTGTGTATTCTCGCTAGAAATCAAATAAAGTTGTCAACTATTTAAATTTCTTAGTACTGTCCCAACAAAATTGAGAAATAAACATCTTTATATACCTGTATACATATGGAATATGTCCTGTGGTATGACAGAAGGGGAAAAATTGGCTGGGGGAATGGGGCCCAAAAAGGGATCCCCTGCCGCTATAGCGGAAACCCGACTATGGTCCGGATCAAGATTACATGCTGCATAAATGTCAACTTTGGGCAATATTTTCAATAGTTGTAAATTTCATGCCTGACACAACAGAAGTTGAAATTATTCAGGTAGTTTGATTTTACAACCAACCAATATTTCCCTACTTGTTGCCAAAAGATTTGACTGAAATGGTCAACAGTTGGACATTTTCCAACCTTAATATGGGGGTGTCAGGTCGGAAATTTCCAACAGTTGGAAACCTTTGAGGTATCAGTTAGAAAATTGCAACCCAAGGGTTCAAAGGGTAGTGGGGTTTGCAGTTGAATATTCTAAGGTGGACACCCACCCCCCAACGGAGATCCTCTGTCCGGATCCCTGTATTTGCATCAGTGAGAAGGTGTACAATTAGTTTTTTCTCATCAAACAGTTGTTTTAGGTCCATGTTTGAGACACTGAAGGATGCTATCAACCATAATATCAATTCCGACTGCTGCTTCAGTTACATTCAGTTTATCTGATTGACATTTAATTCTTTTTTTATTTCATATTGATAAAGAAGAGAAATCCATCATTCAGCTACGAGGTGATAATTGTAGACGATGGCAGTCGAGACAAAACATCAGAGGTTAGCTCATTTACATCAAAGGCAGAAATATGTGACCCGCCATATCAAATCCAGTCGTAAGTCGGGATTTTTTTACCCTGTGCCAATGCATTCTCTTATATAAATGTGAGTCGACCATATGTCGCCTCGCATATATAAGAGAATGCATTGGCCTAATAATTTTTTACAATTTTAATAATTTTTTCTTGTATTCTTTAACAATTTTATAATTTCACCCATACAGAGCCCCAGACAAACATGAGCAGACGACACTCTTCTATATGCTTCTATATATGTGTGGGGCTCCCTGCAGGGTAATGGATGTTTTTTTATTTTATGTCCTAAAAATTGTAAGAAAGATTTATTTAAAAAAAATGATAAAAAATTGTTAGGCCAATGCATTCTCTTATATATGCGAGGCGACCTATGGTCGAATCGCATATATAAGAGAATGCATTGGCACAGGGTAAAAAAATCCCGACTTCCGACTGGATTTGATATGGCGGGTCACATATAAGATTGACATAAACTTACATGCTCTACCAACTTTTCCAAGATTGGCATACAAGAAATTATATCGCATTGCCATTTATTTTCGAAATTGGCCAATAAAAACTTTTGGTCAAACTTTTTTTTACTCCAAATGGAGATGGGATGCTAATTCCAAAGCGCTGAATAGATTTAGGTGACGAAAGCGGGTTTCGTACTTTGGAAATATCGTACCATGAGAACCCAAATTTATTTTGTAATGGGAGTGTTGATTGAATGGCGATGGCTGTCTGTTACGTAATGTGTCATATACTGCCTCCCCGTCTAATAACAACCTGGCTTCACATCATAAAAGGTTAATTTGAATACAATAGATATTCAACAGTTATCACCTCACGATAATAAGCAACATTTGTGTTAATCTGATTTATGTAATTATAATTATATAGAATGTTAGTTTCATGGTCATCATTTCTGACTTCGATTTCCACCAGTGTTCACGCTGGACCGAAAAAAACTTTAGCCAAAAGTTTAGCCAAATGAAAATTTTATTAGCCAAATGAAAAAAACTTTAGCCAAATGTTTTTTGACCAAATTAAAAACAATTTGGCCAAATTAAATCATCGTTTTCTGGTCGGTTCACAATTAGTGACTAAAATATTTGTTTTAAACTTTATTTGTAATACTCAGAATGAAAACATAATTAAAACAACACAAAAACAACTTTAAAATCAATATTATACGAACATATCATTACATATCACATAACACACAGGCAGATCAATTTATAAAACATTAATATAAAATACGACGGGCTTTCACGTCGGACTATGCACAGAAAGCCCGGTGAAAACTGTCCATCAGAGTATTAACAGCCCCAACAATATTCGCGGCATTTGCACTGTCTTTTAGCTCCGTGATACCTAACAACACACTTTTTGGTACAAAGTGTCCTTCCGCGCGAACTAGATATCTACTGAATATAACAACATTTTGTGATGTAGCAATGTCTGTCGATTCATCCAACATGATGCTGTACACGGAAGACTTTTTCAGTTCTTTTAAGCAGTCGTCATCTATTAGGGAAACCATGGCTTGGTGAAATTCTGATACTGTCTGGTTGTGGGTGTAGGTCGTGTGTTTGTCGACTTTTAGTGCAGCAAGAACGTTGTTTCCCTGGTCGATTCATAATTCGTGAGGTCTGGGAGAAGGCTGTTCGGAAGATGGTGCTTTGCTAAGAAGTACGCATTTTTCATAGCGGAGACGATGGACTCTTCTGCTTTGACTATAGTTGCTCTTTGTATTTGCTTCATGTTTTTACTCTCTTTAACCATTTCTTCGGATGAACTATGGGAGTTGTTACCTGAAACGAAATTCGCAAACATTAAACTAACATTCTATATAATTATAATCACATAAATCCGCCAAACTAATTGTAATAACCCTATGTCGACATTATTGACACCATAGCATGATTACTCACGCCAGCCTGAATGCACACACTACAGAACATCACACCCTTCCCATTGTCATACGTCAACCAAGGTCTATTCATCGTCCACACGTCTCTAAAAGCACGTTTCGTCAACGGAGAGCCCAATGTCTGAACATCAGAAGTCTTTTTAGGCGTCAGTAAATTAATGTCATTTGGTCTCGTCGTATTTAGTAGTGCTTCGTCAGGTTCGTTCGTCTGTTCAGTAACTTCCTCACATCTACTAACGTCATTTCGTATGTCAGTTAGAGGACACTCAGTCTGTGGTATAGAAGGCAATGTCTGTCTTTGTCCGAAAAAGTCAGTCAGTTTTTTTGTCTTCGCCGGGCGTTCTGATGTGGCATTCGGTAGCTTGCGTTTATTACTCATTGTGGAAATTGTGAATGATGGATACTATTCCGATCCACCTATTTATTGAACATTACAAAAACACCTTAAAACAGCAGCGGTATCACTAGTTAATCACCTATTCATTGTGCTCACTGATGACAACTCTCTTCAAAGCATACATGTTTCGTATTGTTTACATAGTCGGTGTCATCGACGGCGTATAAACAAAAAATCACTCTTTAAAACAACAGCGTCACCACTAGGTATTCACCTATTAATTGTGCTCACTGATAACAACTCTCTTCAAAGCATATATATAAACAAAAATACTGATCAGATGTCAATCAGTTGTATAATGTTCCCTTTGTACAGCCGCCACACGGAACGATATTTCATAAGTACGAAAATAACGAAATACCGGTACTTTCGTCACCTAACTTCATCTTGAATGTCGATCTATTGAGCGCTTTTATTAATTAGCTTTCTGACTCCATGATTTCCGTCTCCATTTTGGGTCAAAAAAAGTTTAGCCAAAAGTTTAGCCAAATGAAATTTTTATTAGCCAAATTCTTTAAAAGATTAGCCATTGGCTATTTTGGCTACCGACAGCGTGAACACTGATTTCCACCATGCTTTTTGTATATGGTCAGATATAAAAACTCGTCATATTTTGCATAAACGAATATTGACTTACGTGAATTGATCTGTCTGTAACGTGTGACATAATGCATACATATTATGTTTTTAAAGTTGTTTTAATTACTTTTTTATTCGGAGTAACAAATAAAGTTTAAAACAAATATTTTAGTCATTAATTGTGAACCGCTTGGAATAATGAGGATGTAATTTTGGCCAAAGTTTTTTTAATTTGTGCAAAAAACATTTGGCCAAATTGTTTTTTTTATTTGGCCAATAAAATTTTCATTTGGCCAAACTTTTGGACAAAAGATTTTTTTGATCCAGCATGAACACTGGTGATGTAGGTGTTTGTACACTCGGTTCCTTAACCCTTCCATGACTGGAACTTTCTGAAATTTTGCGAAAAACCTGTGCCAATGCATTCTCTTTTATATGTGGGTCTCCCATAGGGAGCCTCGCATATATACAGAATGCATTGGCTTAATAATATTTACCTTGACCTTGTAAGCCAGTGCATACTCTTATATATGCGAGGTTCCCTATGGGAGACTTGCATATATATCAGAAAGCACTGGCACATGATCTTTATTGCTGCACCAATGCAGCTCCCATCATGAAAGGGTTAAAATTGTTTTTGCAGATTTCAAACTAAGCAAACTCTACTTTTTGTATCCCCATTTTTCGAAGAAAATGGGGGTATACTGAATTGACTGTTTCTCTCCGTTGTCCGTCCGGGTATATATCTCAGCCTTGGGTTATCATATCTGAATGAAATTTGGTGTTGATGTCTGCAATCATGACTGCTTTCAAAAGAGGGGCAAATGAATTTGTTCGATTTTTCTGTTCTAGAGTTATCCTTCCTCGTTTATATGGAAATGTTGTTTTTTTTGTCCATCCGCACAGATATCTCAGCCATGGGATATCCGATCTGATTGAAATTTGGTATGGAGTTTCACCATCATGACTGCTTTCAAAAGAGGAGCAAATGACTTTGATCGCATCGATTAAAGGTTTTTTTTTTTTTTTTGAGTAATCTTTTCATTGGAAATGGTTAAATTCTTTGGAAGCATGTATAATAAAAATAAATCTACTGTATTTCAGTGGATGCCAAATGTTACCTCACACTCCTATGTTAATTTTCAGTATCAATTCAAAACACTAGATTTTCCCAATCTACTACTTTTGAGACTTAGGTAGAACCCTGCTACGGTAATCAACAATTTCCGTAGATTCAATATCCAATATAAATATGAAATGTTTTAACATAGTATATTTATGTATATTTGCAATAATAATTATGAAGATTACAGTTAATCATTAATCTCTATCTGGTTTGATATTGATACCACATAATCTGAAATCTGATATATTCACATGTACACCCGCAATGCAGCCGTCCCCATAACACATATAATGCTAGATCTTTTGAACAGTTCATCCATCGTCCAGTTCATATGATCTTTTTAACAGTATATCTAAGAGAAACAAACTCTGATAATACTAAATTAACGTATTACGACAAATATTGCAGATGCATCACTCCTATATTTCATCATCACCCTGAGCAAAATGTACAAAATAGTGTCAATGATGGGGACAAATTGGATATTCAAAAATAATCAAATCAGGGGTCCAATTCGATGTCGACACCGAATCACAATGGTGTCATCGATTCGAATATTCGCGGGGCCCTAGATGTTGGGTATGTCTTTCTCTCTGTTTCCTTCAAATTTCTTAATTCACTATTCCAGATTGGATTAGAACACAGTAAAAAGCATGGATGCAAAAAAGTACGAGTGCTTACTTTGGAAAAAAATAGAGGGAAAGGTGGTGCAATTCGACTAGTAAGTACCTCAGCATGTTTGAAGTTTTCATGTATGTTTGAGTAATTTCATATTCAGTTATTTTTGTATTAAATTACCCTTACCATAAGTTCAAGCCTTGAAATAGTGTGTCTGTCATTTGCTGAGGTGTAAGCAGAATGAGGTCCCCAGAGGGTGAATTTGGTGATGCTAGCCTGCTATGCGGGGTAGCATCACTAAATTCACCCTCTGGGGACCTCATTCTGCAAATGACAGGCACGCTATTTCAAGGCTTGCATAATTTTCCATAATAATTGATAACTTTTAGACCAATTTAAAGGCCCACTTAATTTTCGAACCCCCTGATGACATTATATAAAATATATGCCATATTATATACCATTTGAAAGAGGAAGCTCCAAAACATTGTATTATCAACTTATCCAGTGTAATAAACTGTGAACATGTTGTTTTTGTTGAGGTAACAACATGTTTTCTGTGCTTAAGTTTCATATAGACTGTACTGCAAAGTCTATTATTTTCAATGGAAGGGGAATAACTCTATATCTTAGTTTGAATTCTGTTGTATTATTAAAACCATATATCAAGTTATTTTAAAAAACATTATTGGTGACTCGAAAATTAGATGGGCATATAACGATTCCTCATGAATTGCAGTTGCCAACGAACTGAACCTCTCAATAATTGCCACAAGTTCTTGGCTGGGAACACATGGTTTTTCTGTGGATTACCAGCATACCTCAGACACCAGCAAATTACCATCAACATTGATAGCCATGTTTTGATATTTGAATTACATATACATCATGTGAAGGTCCAAGTAAACTGAGTCCGATGAGGTGCAAGATAAAACATAATTACTTCATATTCTGCTATAATGTACGAGTTAACAGTTCCTTAAAACTTTGAGCATATTAAATCTACAATCAGAATTTTCCATTACTTCAGGGAATGCTTGTCGGTCGGGGAAAACGACTGCTTTTTGCAGACGCTGATGCAGCAACCAAATTTAGTGATCTAGTCAAATTAGAAGATGCATATGATAAGATACCAAAAGGAGAGGTAGGTGTTGGTTTGACAGGAGTATATAAACCACACTGTCAACAGGGTTTGTGCTGTCTTGAAAATTCTTTTGGTAATATTTTTGGCCATTTCTTTGGCCATTATTCAGAAACGTTGGCCAAATTGAAAAAAAAAACTAAAAATTAAATCTACACCACTCAGAATAAAAAACAATAAGATAAATAAATGCACATCCATAAATAAAAATACCTGTTATATTTTGAGATGAGAATATTGACAGTGGGAATCGTATATGAAAATAAATAAACATTGATTATTTGCCTTTTGATTGACCTGGTTTGATGTTGAAACCATAAATTAGCAAATTGTTGGCAATTCATTATGAAAGGATGCAACAATAGTGGCTAATCATTGTTTTTAAAAGTAAGAATGTGTGACTTCTGATAAAATTGTTATACAAACATATACGAGCAAATAACTACTGATTTAACTTTCTGTGAGATCTGATGATATTGTGAGAGGTGATTGTTGATATTAGGCTTGAAACTTTTTTGGCCATATTAAATGTGGCCACTTTTGAACAAATTGGGGCATTGGCTACCAACAGCGTGAAAACTGGCTGTCAAATAATTCTTTTAGAAAGCATAGTCCTTCCAAAACATCAGTTCCAATCCAGTCCAATTTGACACTCCTAAAGTAGTATTTCTTTGTCTTCAGTGCAGGGGGGGGGGGGCCGTAAAAAAGTTGCGAGACGTGGGGGTCATTTTATTACATTTCCATTTTTTTACACCCACCCACCCTTTCTTGCATTTTTTTTTCATAAAATTTTAGACACCCATCCCAAAACATCAAAGCTTTATGTTGGTCCCCTCTTTAAAAACGACCAACCGCTCTATATTGGTCCCTTCTTTGAAAGACAAAATTAAATGTTACTTCCTGTTAACAAACATGTGCAAAATTGAACTCTAAGCAATCAACAAATGTAGAATATTATGTCATTATATTGGTAAATTTATAACCCAGCCTATTCATCTGTGTGAGTACAGCTGGTGAGTAGATGAAAAATATGTTGAATCCCCTGGAATGACAACAAAAAATAACTAGGGACAGTGTTAGGGCCTACAGTAGAATAAAAAATTACACAAACTTAAATTTATCTTTTTTTCAGACATCAACCAGCATCAATCAGCATCAACATCAAAAAGGAAAATGTGCATATGGACCAGTGTACGATTTAACTTTTATGTATGCCTGCATGACCACCGACCCGACCTCGCAAGGCCTAAAATAATGCTTATACCTTTGAGTTTGAACGTTGGTGGTCAATTTAGTGCCAAATCCATATACACAGATGTATATTACTGAGATTCATTTGGACAATCAGAGCTGAACTTCGGTCATGTACTGGATGGAGTTCATGTGCAATAAGAAATTCACACACATTCTGTACATGACCTTTATGTGTGCCTTCAAACTAGACCACCTTGCATACACATCATTTTATAAATATACACTAATTAAGTAAATTAATTTTCTTCTTTGATAATTTTCAAATTAGCCTGAATTAGACATTAAGTGTCATTTACATACTAGTATATGCAGGTAATTATGGGATATAATAATTACAATGTGAACAAAACTAATGTGTCCTGGCCCCTCTTATCTATTTAAATAATATTTTTATACTTTTCAGAAGACTATCTAAGGAAGGTTATATTTTTGTTTCTTTCAATAAATGTTATTAAAACTTTATTACATGTCTACTTATTTACTTATTGATGGTTGTCAACAACACTGAAACAAATAATTTGACAATTCAAATAATTATTTGACAAAGTATATTTAAAAATCAATTTAGTATACAAACACTGATACAAATATTTAGTTCATACATTACACTCATGCATCAACTAACTGTATGAGTAACGAGACTGTCATGAAGTATAAGAATTATTGTAATATTCTGTCATGAGTTGTTAGCTGATATTATCAGACTGCATTAAGTTCACCCTACCCTAGAGCTATCTGAAGTATGTTTTTATTCATATACACCGTGAACAAGACAATTTTCAATTTAAAAACTGCCAAGCAAGCAAGATGAAACAGACACAATAAAAAAAAATTGCACGCAAAAAAAAAATCAATGAAAATTTTGGGACCCACCCCCACAATATTCACTATTTTTCCATTTTATATCAACTTATGGGGGTAATTATAACAATAATGAATGTATCAGTGCTTCTCATATTGCAAAAAGCCACAACATATAAACAAATATGTTTAAAACAGTTGAAAATATGTCAATGAAAAAAAAATGCAAAAAAGGTGGTCAAAAACTGTTTCCGGCCTCGGGTACCCACCCACCCCCCCACCTCATGTCTCGTAAAAAAAAATTCGGTGGTTAAAATACTTGTTTTGAGTCATGGAAGACACCTTTCAAAGCTCAGCACTTTATCTATTCATTTTGTTCCCCTAAAATATTCTACTGGATTCTGTCAGTGTCTGGACATCTGTGGATGCTTTCATGAGATTTCGAGAGGTCATGCAAGGTCATGGTTCGCCATGGCTTCCGTGATCGGAGATGATTTTCTTTTAATAAAAGACAATAAAAATTATCATCAGAAACTACTTAACAGTATCTTGTCGTATTGAGGATGTTCATGTCCCCATACATTTCCTCATTAAATTATTTGCAACAGCAATTGCAACGCTTAAGTCGCCTTAAGATACAGTATCATTCGCGCAAGTTGTTATTTGATCTGCAAAATTTCAATAACTTTCTATTCATATTGCGAACTCCTTGAGGGTATTTAAATGTATCTTATTTTCTTATAACCAGGTTATGATGCATACATGTAGCTATAGAAACTTATATTTTGTGTTGTTTTACTTCCCGCAGGAGAATTTAGCTTTAGTGTGTGGAAGCAGAGCACATCTAGAAGAGGATTCTATAGCAACGGTATGATTAAATTCCACAAAGCAGCTGCTAAACTGTTAAACACAATTAGGCATGGTCAAAACATTATTATTCAACTTGTAAACAGATACCACAACTTCAATATGTTCACTCAGAAAATCAATCTTGTTTTAATAATTATACCTCCACTCTCGAAAAGAATGGGAGTATACTAGTCCGAGAGCCCATAAGGTTTTATTGTTGTCACTCTGACCAAAAGACCCACTCTGCTCATTTTGTGGCAAATTATATGTAGTTTACGGAAACCAATTTCTTGCGAGTGGGAAACGCGGCGTTTGGGAGATATTTAACATAGAATGATGCCTGGTGAGAGCGAAAAATGTTACTTAAGTGTTGGGGGAGGGTTAGTAATGTCAGCTAACACGTTATATGTACCATTTTGTCGGTAATAAGTCATTCTATCTAGTGAATAAACACAGAATTATAATTTCAGCCACTGACCTCGAGTATGAGAGGTCAAAGGTCAAATATATTTTGAAACGCCATTTTTTTTAAAATGTCAAATTGGAAAGTTAGCTTAAGAAATTTTATAATCATCTGTTGGAATCCGTTCTAGTATAATTTTGAACTTTACTGTATACCAGATTCGGATATGTGGAAAGAAAATTAACACAGCCGCAATTGCAACCATTCAAGATGTCAGCCAAAATGTGTGCCGAAATAGCCAAAAACAGTAAAAATTAATAAGGTCTCTTTGATCGCCGTTATAGTAAAGATGATGTCACATGCGGTCATGTTGTCCGTTCGATTCGTTATGGTAATGTACAACCCTTACAAATTAGCCAAAAATCCGACACAAAACTCCAATATGTCGGCCAAAATGGCCACCGAAATGTGAAAAATTGCTATTTTTTGGACATTTCACCACCTTTCGTTTGTCTCTGTTGGAAAATGTTGGCTTTTTGACGCGATTTTATACATTTATCGTATAGAAGAATCATTGGCGAACACATGGGGATAATAATATACATTCCTTGCTGGATAGTTTTGTCCAATATAACATTTTCCCAAATGCCGGTATAATCCGGTCAAAGCCAAAACGACTCTAATAACGCAATGACTGTTTCGAATCAATGAATGTTGTTGCTATCACAACAAAACCCACGCGTAATATGTGCAGGAGATACTCGAGCTATGATTCCTCTTATAGCCGAGTAGAGAAATATTCACCCAAATCCAAGATGGCGGCTAAAATGGCCACCAGAAATAGAAATATTGCCGAATATCGCTGATTTTAACATCAGTGACAGTTATTGTCACGACAACTCCACACCTGCTTACATACTCACGATGTGTGATGGTCGGTGTGGTTTAAGTAAGTGCAATGCCATCACCACAATGGTGAAAATTTTAACTCGAAAAACATCTAGGGGATTGCTGAGACATTGCATTAAGTTTAACCTACGTTGGATACACCAATTTATTTCTTGGTAACATCGCCATTCAAAGCCATTGTCCTGCATGAGACACATTAACTACTATATTCTAAAGTTATATACTATAAAGCTATATGACCATAAAGGTCAAGTTCACCAATGTCATCATCCATTCCCATCGATCTATAAATTGTTCTCACAAATGCATCACAGTTCTTGGAAAATACCGCCCATATACTGACACTAGTCTTGAGAGAGGATAACAACAACGCATACCCTCATTCAATAAAGACATCATTTAGCCCATCCGAAGCTTCTGTGGAGGATAGGATAGTATTATCCAGACAAAATTACATGTCTGGTCAAGTTGATTAAGAACGGCCTTGAAACGGATGTGGAAACACAAATCTTACCACACCAAAAGCACCAACACACATGACATTCTATATCTGAAACATGCACCTGATGTGGGGGTGTATGTCGTGGCCCATTTCATTCCCACTGTCATGGCGCTTGTCTACAAACTAGCACCGCGAGTATTGTTCTTCTCTGCTAACAAGACGAATGCGGGACGATACAAAGTTGCTTAGGATCATGATCAAGAAGTGTGGGTAGTCAGTACATTATGGTCGTCTCTGTAGCAGATATGAATGTGTCCAAGGGAATGAGACAGCTAGCTACCTTTGAAACACTACCGAAGTTGTCCACGTATGCCAATACGTTCGCTAAGTTTTAGAGTTGAACCATCTATTGAGAAATGACTAGTTAGCTGGGAAGTTCGCCAGGTGTACATGTGGTTATCCACATGGGATATGAGAAATACATACATGGAGATGACCTGCAAGCTTGTATACTTATAGACCATATGCCTTTCTAGTTCAAGATGACGACCAAATTCTCACAACAATGACACACATAGTATGAAAGTAAAGGAATGTAATCGTGTTTTCAAATCTCGGACGCCATTTTGGCCGCCATCTTCGATTTGGAAAAAAAATCCTTCATCAAATCCAAGATAATTACTTTATCACAGTATTTCCAACTCGGCTGTAAGCATGGGTAGAGTTGTCTTGACAATAATGCCCAATGATGTGAATATGATAGATTTTCGGTAATTTTCTAAATCTGTCCACCATTGTGGGCGCCATTTTGGATTTGGGCGACTTTTATTTGGATGCAATGTAAGCGCAGTTCCTCGACTCAGTCTTCCCAACTCACAATATGTGTGGAGTTGTCGTGACAGTAGCTGTCACTGATGTTCAAATCAGTGATTTTCGGCAATATTTCTATTTCTGGTGGCCATTTTGGCCACCATCTTGGATTTGGGTGAATATTTCTCAACTCAGGTATAAGAGGAATCCTAGCTCGAGTATCTCCTGCACATATATACGCGTGGGTTTTGTTGTGATAGCAATAACATTCATTGATGATTCGAAACAGCCATTGCGTTATTAGCGTCGTTTTGGCTTTGACCGAATTATACCGGCATTTGGGAAAACGTGATATCGGACAAAAATTTCCAGCAAGGAATGTATATTATTATCCCCATGTGTTCGCCAATGATTCTTCTATACGATAAATGTATAAAATCGCGTCAAGGAGCCAATATTTTCCAACATAGACAAACGAAAGGTGGTGAAATGACCGAAAAATAGCAAATTTTCACATTTCGGTGGCCATCTTGGCCGCCATATTGGATTGTTGTGTCGGATTTTTGGCTAATTTGTAAGTGTTGTATATTACCATAACGTATCGAACGGACAACATGACCGCATGTGACATCATCTTTACTGTTTTTGGCTATTCCGGCACACATTTTGGCTGACATGTTGAATGGTTGCAATTACGGCTGTGTTAATTTTCTTTCCACATAACCGAATCTGGTATACTGTAAAGTTCAAAATTATACTAGAACGGATTCCAACAGATGATTATAAAATTTCTTAAGCTAACTTTCCAATTTGAAATTTAAAAAAAAATGGCGTTTCAAAATATATTTGACCTTTGACCTCTCGTACTCGAGGTCAGTGGCTGAAATTATAATTCTGTATTTATTCACTAGAAAGAATGACTTATTGCCGACAAAATGGTATATATAACGTGTTAGCTGACATTACATATGTTGCATACATTTTTCGCTCTCACCAGGCATCATTCTATGTTAAATATCTCCCAAACGCCGTGTTTCCCACTCGCAAGAAATTGGTTTCCGTAAACTACATATAATTTGCCACAAAATGAGCAGAGTGGGTCTTCTGGTCAGAGTGACGACAATAAAACCTTATGGGCTCTCGGACTATACAGGATTGACTGCGTCCATCCGTTAGTTCATCCATTTGTACATCCCTCCGTCTGGCCATATCTCAAATCAGTGAGCAAACCAGGTATCTTAAGAATTATTTGCCTGTGTTGTGGATTGGTACAGACTACCATCTTTATTCATGGGAATGACATTGTTTTCATGTACCCATACCCTTTGTTACATGCTTGGTCCTGGAAGTACAGTGTTATTTTTGTTCCTTATTAGCTCAACTTACTTGTAAGTTTGAGCTATTGCCATGGTTTGGCGTCCGTCGTCCGTGTGTCCGTGTGTCCGTGTGTCCGTGTGTGCGTGTGTCCGTGTGTCCGTCAACAATTTCCTTTGGCGCGGGCTACAGGTTGTACCTTTGGTCTGATCTTCATGAAATTTGTCATGAATGTTGACATTGACATGTAGATGGGAACGAGTCATTTTTGGGTCATTCGGCCAAAAAACATGGCCGCTGGCAGCCATCTTGGATTTCAAGATTCAATCCATTGGCGCGGCCTACAGGTCGTACTGTTCATCTGATCATCATGAAATTTGTCATTGATGTTAATAATGACATGTAGATGGGAACGAGTGATTTTGGGGTCGTTCGGCCAAAAAACATGGCTGCCAGCAGCCATCTTGGATTTTACTCTTTGCATGACTAAATCCTTTGGCGCGGGCTACAGGTCGTTGTTTTGGTCGGAAGTTTATGAAATTTGTCATGGATGTTAACACTGTCATGTAGATGGGAACGAGTGATTTTGAAGTTGTTCGGCCAAAAAACATGGCCGCCAGCAGCCATCTTGGATTTTACTCTTTGCATGACTAAATCCTTTGGCGCGGGCTACAGGTTGTACCTTTGGTCTAATCTTTATGAAATTTGTCATGAATGTTGACATTGACATGTAGATGGGAACGAATCAATGTGGGGTCATTCGGCCAAAAAACATGGCCGCTGGCGGCCATCTTAGATTTCAAAATTCAATCCATTGGCGCGGGCTACAGGTCGTACTGTTCGTCTGATCATCATGAAATTTGTCATGGATGTTAATATTGACATGTAGATGGGAACGAGTCATTTTGGGGTTGTTCGGCCAATAAACATGGCCACCAGCAGCCATCTTGGATTTTACTCTTTGCATGACTAAATCCTTTGGTGCGGGCTACAGGTCGTAGCTTCGATCGGAACATCATGAAATTGGTCATGGATGTTAACAATGACATGTAGATGGGAACGAGTGATTTTGGGGTCGTTCGGCCGAAAAACATGGCCGCCAGCAGCCATCTTGGATTTTACTCTTTGTATGACTAAATCCTTTGGCCCGGGCTACAGGTCGTACCTTTGGTCTGATCTTTATGAAATTTGTCATGAATGTTGACATTGACATGTAGATGGGAACGAGTCATTTTGGGGTCATTCGGCCTAAAAACATGGCCGCTGGCAGCCATCTTGGATTTCAAGATTCAATCCATTGGCGCGGGCTACAGATCGTACTGTTCGCCTGATCATCATGAAATTTGTCATTGATGTTAATAATGATATGTAGATGGCAACGAGTGATTTTGGTGTCGTTCGGCCAAAAAACATGGCCGCCAGCAGCCATCTTGGATTTTACTCTTTGCATGACTAAATCCTTTGGCGCGGGCTACAGGTTGTACCTTTGGTCTAATCTTTATGAAATTTGTCATGAATGTTGACATTGACATGTAGATGGGAACGAATCATTGTGGGGTCATTCGGCCAAAAAATATGGCCGCTGGTGGCCATCTTAGATTTCAAAATTCAATCCATTGGCGCGGGCTACAGGTCGTACTGTTCATCTGATCATCATGAAATTTGTCATGGATGTTAATATTGACATGTAGATGGGAACGAGTCATTTTGGGGTCGTTCGGCCAATAAACATGGCCGCCAGCAGCCATCTTGGATTTTACTCTTTGCATGACTAAATCCTTTGGCGCGGGCTACAGGTCGTAGCTTTGATCGGAACATCATGAAATTTGTCATGGATGTTAACAATGACATGTAGATGGGAACGAGTGATTTTGGAGTTGTTCGGCCGAAAAACATGGCCGCCAGCAGCCATCTTGGATTTTACTCTTTGCATGACTAAATCCTTTGGCGTGGGCTACAGGTCGTACCTTTGGTCTGATCTTTATGAAATTTGTCATGAATGTTGACATTGACATGTAGATGGGAACGAGTCATTTTGGGGTCATTCGGCCTAAAAACATAGCCGCTGGCAGCCATCTTGGATTTCAAGATTCAATCCATTGGCGCGGGCTACAGATCGTACTGTTCGTCTGATCATCATGAAATTTGTCATTGATGTTAATAATGACATGTAGATGGGAACGAGTGATTTTGGTGTCGTTCGGCCAAAAAACATGGCCGCCAGCAGCCATCTTGTATTTTACTCTTTGCATGACTAAATCCTTTGGCGCGGGCTACAGGTCGTTGTGTTGGTCGGAAGTTTATGAAATTTGTCATGGATGTTAACACTGACATGTAGATGGGAACGAGTGATTTTGGAGTCGTTCGGCCAAAAAACATGGCCGCCAGCAGCCATCTTGGATTTTACTCTTTGCATGACTAAATCCTTTGGCGCGGGCTATAGGTTGCCTTTGGTCTAATCTTTATAAAATTTGTCATGAACGTTGACATTGACATGTAGATGGGAACGAATCATTGTCGGGTCATTCGGCCAAAAAACATGGCTGCTGGCGGCCATCTTGGATTTCAAAATTCAATCCATTGGTGCGGGCTACAGGTCGTACTGTTCGTCTGATCATCATGAAATTTGTCATGAATGATAACAATGACATGTAGATGGGATCGAGTCGTTTTGGGGTCATTTGGTCAAAAAACATGGCCGCCAGCAGCCATCTTGGATTTTACTCTTTGCATGACTAAATCCTTTGGTGCGGGCTACAGGTCGTAGCTTTGGTCAGATGGTCATGAAATTTGTCATGAATTATAACAATGACATGTAGATGGGAACGAGTCGTTTTGGGGTCATTCGGTCAAAAAACATTGCCACCAGCATTTTACTTTTTGCATGACTAAATCCTTTGGCGTGGGCTACAGGTCATACCTTTGGTCTGATCTTTATTAAATTTGTCATGAATGTTGACATTGACATGTAGATGGGAACGAATCATTGTGGGGTCATTCGGCCAAAAAACATGGCTGCCAGCGGCCATCTTGGATTTCAAAATTCAATCCATTGGCGCGGTCTACAGGTCGTACTGTTCGTCTGATCATCATGAAATTTGTATGTTGTAGCTTTGGTCAGATCTTCATAAAATTTGTCATGGATGTTAACAATTATACGTAGATGGGAACGAGTTCTTTTGGGGTCAATTGGCCAAAAAAAATGGCCACCAGCAGCCATCTTGTATTTTACTCTTTGCATCACTAAATCCTTTGGCGCATGTTAGACATTTCAATTAGCACCTTTCCTATTCCTCCATTTACTGTCAACCATTAAATTATTCCCCTACCTAAGTTGAGCTACAGTGTCATTGACACTTTCATTTACAAATCGGTGCAGTACATACGTTCCATACACATCTCGTTGACGTCAAATGATGTTCGCCTCAACCTTGAAACCGGAACTATAAAATAAAAGGATCATCACACGTGACAAAACAAGCCCTGTATCTGTCTAAATAAACCTTGTAAGCCTGTATTTATTAATGCACGGATTCTAGAATGGGTGACGTGAAATAAACACAGAACGACACGTGTTTTAACGGGTTTGTTGACACGGCAGTTATGACATTGCGGAAGGATAGAAATCGAGGCTGTGCCTCTCTTTCTATCCTTCCGTGTTAGCGCTCGTGCCGTATCGACAAACCCATTAACACACTCATGTCATTCTGTGTCTGTATGGTACACATAATGCTGACATCCGTATCAACCATCTGTCTGTAGACAGATGCTATCCAACGCAGTATTTTTTATTGGATCGTATTCATAGTTTATATGCAGGGTTATGATGACACACCCCTCACTTGTATAGTTTTTGGTATTGATTGGTTGATCAGTTTAGAAACTATTAATACTTTCCATCCACCACTAGACATGTTCTATCCAAAGCGATAACTCAAGTATTTTTTAATAAGGTTTATGATGATACACCCCTCACCTTTATAGTATTTGGTATCAATAAGTTGATCGGTTTAGAAAACATTAACACTTTCCATCAATCACATGGACACATGCTATCAATAATACAATTATTGCCAGCTAACCAATTTGAACTATCTATTCAATATGCAATAAGCAGACAAATATACCTGTCTGAAATATGACTGTATAGTTTCATATTACTTTAACCCTTCTGTTTTGAACTAGGTTCATAAACAATAATAAACACTCAATATCACCTGTTGAATATTGTTATACCATTAGAGGTGGTAGAGGTTTTGAAAATATGAATACTGAATTTCTTTGGATGCATCTGCAATAAATTTAACAACACTACCATAGTATTTAGAGGTCATAATATTTATTAAAAACATCAGGTTTCGAACAAACACACCACCTGTTATACACTCAGATATATTATATTGTGAATCAACTACATGTACTTGAAAATACCACTAGAGTCATTTGTGAATGTTTCTGATTTCAGAGATCATTCATTAGGACAATTTTAATGAAAGGATTCCACTTCATGGTTTGGTTTTTATGTGTGAGGAGTATTAAAGATACACAGTGTGGGTTCAAATTGTTCTCGAGGGAAGCTGCAATACTTCTGTTCACCAATATGCATGTAGAACGATGGTAAGTTTGTGGAAATTCAAAGATTTCATCACTCACACCTTAGTATCTATGGTACGACATGGCACAACCTAATTACAGAAATTTGTATAAAGTGCATGTTTATAGATTTTTTGAAGTCTATGTCATGTCCTCATTAGCTTGAACCAATGTCAATGACTTCAATTTCTAATCTGTATGTGCATTGGCTGACTATTTGAAAGCTAACAATAAATTTGTTTTACACTGTTATGACTAATCTGCATTTAATACTCCAGACGTACAGCATATGTTTATTATTGGATAGATCATCTCAAAGAGTGTCTTCAGAATTTAGAAGCATTAGTCTTTATTGGAAGTATTGACAAGCGCACAGCGTGAGTGAGTAGAGTTAATAATAACTCCCAATCAAGACAAAATTCACCCTTCTTAATTCTGAAGGCACGAGTGAGATGATCTATCAATTTAGACGATTCATGATTAAATGATTCACGATTATATGTGATTCATAACCTGACTCTCACTATATTTGTCAAGCCATATTTCCAAAATAAACTCTGAATTATGAATTTTAACCCTTTACCCAACAAACCGGCCAAAACCTGGCCAGATAAAGCTTCAACAGCCTAAAATATCTTCGGTCTGTCTCAATAGAACCATACAAATATGGATATCATTGGAACCGGCTCATTGACCACATTGTGATGGTTACAGTTATGCCCTGTGCCAATGCATTCTCTTATATATGCGAGTCGACCATAGGTCGCCTCGCATATATAAGAGAATGCATTGGCCTTTAACACTTTTTACCATTTTTTCTTACATTCTTTAACAATATTAATTTTTAATGTGTTAAGCCAATGCATTCTCTTATATATGCGAGGCGACCATAGGTCGCCTCGCATATATAAGAGAATGCATTGGCACAGGGCCCTTCTGTTGGGTAAAGGGTTAACACAGGATATTACCTCAGCCAACTTGATGAGGTATCATACACTAAATCTGGCCATTTATGGGACCATCTCCTTTTATACTCAACAGAATATATGCAACAAATTAATGAATTTGAGCCATGAATTAGTGCAAAATACACATGTGTGCTCTACGAACAAGGCAAACAACATTGTAATTATAATGAAAATGAGTTAAATACTCAAATCATAGATTCATTTTCATTATATTTACATAGCCTGCCTGTGTTACAATAAATCATGTTTGGTGATTGGTCAACTGCCAATTGGGTCACCTGGTTTACATCCCAATAATGCAGAGATCTCTCGAGTGTAACACAAACAGGAAGTTACAAATTGTTGACCTAATCTGACCTAATCACTAAAAGTGGTCAGCTATTTAATTGGGCATGCTTTTCAAAGTTCAAACGAATTGCTTCTGAAGCCAGTTATTTATATTGATCACGTTATAATAGCTAAGAGATTGGAAATATTATATCGGCTGACTTATGTGCTGCGTGGGCTTGTCTCAAATTATTGGTCATTTTGTGAAAATAAATATGAATACACTCAGCTTTTTTATGGGAATAAATCATCAAAAGCTATATAAATATAATTAGTTAATTAGTGGGTGTGTGTGTTATTGGGGGATATGGCGCTGTGGTCGCTGTGGGTACATTTAGTGTAAACTGCTAGTGTAAACCACAGCGCCGTATCCCCCAATAACACACACACCCACTACATTCATATCTTAAATAATTACCATGTTGTTTGCATTTCCATAGAGCACACAAGTGTATTTTGCACTAATCCATGGCTCAAATTCATTCATTTGTTGCATATATTCTAATGAGAATAAAAGGAGATTGGCCGGATTTAGCATACAGTCCCCCACAGTCACGCTGGTGTTGTATTATTAAGCAATCAACAGACAATAATAATTCCAGCATCTCACAACTCGCACCTAATTTTTTGTTGTTGAATGCACGATTGTTGGTGATTGATTTCTTAGTAAGACAACACAAGCGTAGTGACTTAGCCATTAAGAGCCACATATAGAACAAAGAACATGGGGTAAGTATCGCCTAATATCACTTAGCATATTTATCATAGAAATTTGAACCAATTTTGTTTAAAATCAATTGTTAATTGATGGGCTATTTCCAATTATCAGCTTATTTGATTGGAAATCATTCACATCTCCAAGTTATGAATGAATTTTTGCCAGTGCTTCCATAATATATGTACAATCTTGTGCATTTCAGGGCCTTTGACGTAGATCTTCTGTACCTCGCTGAATTATTTAAAGTTCCTCTTGCTGAAGTAAGTGTCTGCTGGGAAGAAAAAGATGGTAAGTATATTCCATACTTAAAGCGGCACATAATACTATATCCTGAAATTAAAACTAGTAATTACCTGCTTTTTTTCATGTGACATGGATCTAAATCAATTGATAAACGTAAGATGTACTTGAATGGATTTTATTTACCTTGAAAAGAATTATTCAAGTGATAAAAATTATCATCACAGTAAGAACAAAGGATCCCTTTTCTTTCTTTTCTTTACAACATGTAAGAATAAATAGAGGATCTCTAATGAGTCGCAATTCTATACAAAATTTATTAACCGAGTACACTAAATTATATTTGAGCCGAGCTTTATCACATAATCACATTTTAGCAAGGAAAAATGATCTCAAAACGGCTGGGGTTAAAACAAATTAATATTGATTTCCTTGTCATAACCAAAGAGGAAGTAAAGACACATTCAAGAAAAAATATAGTTTAAAATTTTTTTAATTTGACTTTTCGTGTTGACAAAATTGTTCAACCACCCTAATATCACCCATGTTTATCTCACAGTCAAAACTAAATAACCCAATACAAATCGTATATCATAATTTATTCTAATTAACATAATAATAAAGTTCCGGTATTGACATCGACATCGTTGTTGTACGCTCTTACGTTACTGCGCATGTTGAAAATACACATTTGTCTTACTAAAACATATGAGGCCGGGTTTATGGGCTAATTATGTGATAAAGAGTTTTATTAAACATTTCAGAGATCCTGCATATCCTAGCCAATAAAACATGATCAATTCATTATTATTATAAAAAGACATATTTAATATGTACTTATTGCCGTGAATAAAAGTGGCACATCGCCCACTAAAAAATGAAGCAATCATATAATATTACCTAAAATTCCAGCCACACAGTTGGTACCATTAGAGAAAACACAATGTCAGAAATGTGTAGAAATGTAAATATTTACTTCATAATTCGGGATGATTTGACCAACAGGGTTGTCTTAAATAATTCATATGTAAGAATGTCTTTGTTTGTTGCCAATTCTGATGTCAAATTTATGAAAATAACTACTCTATTCTACCATTCGATCACCAAATCAGAGTCTCAGTTTGATAATTTCCCTTGCAGGTTCAAAATTAATTCCAGTTTGGAGTTGGTTGCAAATGGGAAAAGATTTACTTCTGGTGCGACTAAAATACATGACTGGTGCCTGGACAGTGAACAGGAAACCCAAATTAGACTGAATCATATCTATATCAAGTTCATTATGACAAATCAAATGACCATGACATGCATTTTATTAGGATATTTAAATTCAACATGCTGAAGATAAAAAACGCTTTTGTTTTACCAGTGGCATTGATTCTCAAACAAAATTATTTTCTAGTCGAATTATTTAACCAAAAACATGATAGAATCCGCACATCTATACATGAAACAATGGTGAGTTATTTTGTTCTTGGTCCATTCCTTGAATCAAAGTAACATAATTGCTTCAATTATGAAAATGGGGAAGTGGCCCCACAGTCATGTGTACCACAGTCATGTGTACCACAACTGCTATCTGGTACATTCATACTATGTATGACTTATTGCCAAAGAAAAGATGGTGCACAATCGATATATATGTCAATTAGGGCCCTGCGATTTAGGCATTTATTTTCGATTCAATTTGGATACACATCGTGAATTGATTTGGTTCCAGAAAAATACATCATCTGCAGGGACATTGGGCCAAAACAGAATGTAAGACGAGGCCCGCATGAGATCTGACTCTTATGTAATTCTTCCAATATGTATTCTTGACTTATAAGTATGGCATTTGTGCACATATATGAGATGTCTCATCGCGAATAACTTAGATAAACTGTCGGATATTCGTGCACAAATGATTTGTGCTTGTTTCGCCAAGGCGACTTGCAAAGCCTCAATTTGAAATGCACATATGCACTACTTTCTTCTGAGACTAAATGGTTAATCTGAGATCCCCCCACTAGCAAACGAGAATAGAAATGACATCTAAGTTAATGCAAAAACGGACCACTAATGCAGAACTGCCTGATAATATATGGTCTATGTTAATACCATGTGTGCTGCATATGAAATTATGATTTTAAATACTGTATACATGCCTTTTTGTGCATGCACAAAGACAAACAGCTATTTTGAAACAAAATTGGACGTATTATGTTATTGGTCCATCCATACGTCTGTCTGTTAACATTTTTGGTTTCCGACCGATAACTCCAGTTTGGATTATAAAGTTGGTATGTGTGTTTCCCAGCTAAAAATACTGGTCAAGTTCGAATATGTTTTTTTTTTTTACATGACTTAGAATTTGACCGATTTCATAACATTTCGGTTCTGACTGATAACTCCAGTTTGGATTATTTGATCTGAACCAAAGTTGGTTTGTATTTCGCAGTTAAAATTACAGGCCAAGTTCGAATATGGGTTCTGTCCAATTATTTTCACATGCGTTACAGCCTTTTTTAGACTTAGAATATTACCACATTTTGGCCTTGAAATTAGGGGTATACATGTATCAGATATCCTTTGTAAGCTCAAATTGTTATTTGTGTTTTGCAATAGTACAATTTGAAATGGCTAACGGGCGTATTTTGCCACGCCCTAGTGATGCTCTTGTTATTATTATAAAAGATTTTGACTAATATAGTAAAACCAAAACCAAAATTTTATTGATCAAATCATCAGTTAATTAATTCTTGGAAAAAAACAATCTACATTGCATTTTGTCCAGTCCAGACTTATAACACCATGATATATTTACTAGACACAAGCCTTGTCACAAGTTCACATATTTTTTGTCAGGGTGATAAATGAAACTACTAATTATTAAAATAATGTGATAGTGGCTCATCACCCACATGTTGTAATTATAATATTTTATTATGGTTTATGGGAAATGCTCTTTATACAGAATAAATATAATTTAATCATACTATATTGTTGTATCATCTTGCTGTATGTGTAGTTAACAGCGAAAGTGTTGTTTTCTGGGTAAAACTCAGCTACAGTAGTTGATCAATAATTGTCATTTAAGTTGAATATCTGTCGCTAAAATTTGCATTCTGATCAGTCATGAGGACATGAGCGGCTGACTTAGTTTTCGATTCAACAGCATTGCCTTTTGACAGGTGAATAAATTTGAATTGAGCACATTGCTATTGACGACATTTGTCAACTACATTATCACGCAGCCTGGAATCACGTGATTCGAGTTCAATCTGAAAGTTGTTTACTATAGATACGATTAACAGAAATTTGTTTAGGTGCTGTACCCAGAGTCTGATCATCAGAAAACGCATGTAATGCAGATAAAAGGTGCTTTTCGTGCAGTTTGTATTCAATTGTTTTGGTGGATTGAATTACAATGAAGATAAATGTACCCTGTTTTGTTAGATATTCAGGGATTTGAGCCGGCAAGTCTGCTCATTCACAAATTGTTTTCAAGCGCGAATCCCCGAATATCCAACTCAACAGAGTGTGTTTATCTCCTAAACAAATCAATGTGGCAATATTACTAAAATATAAAAAATTCTTGCTAGATTTCATTTTTAGAGAAGTTTTTAATTAGAAGCTCGTGATGATTAAACAACCAAAAATCCAAAAGTGATGTTAAAGATGTGTTCAGGGTTCCAGACCTTCGGTTACTATGACAACATACAAATTTAAATTTGAAGATTACACAACAATTTAAATTGACGAGTTCGGTCAGAAATATTCCACACAGATATCTTGTTTTGATATCCAATCGAAAATAGTATTCCAATTTTAGATTTACTTATGTAAGTCTCAGTAAATTTGAGACCCACATATAGTGGGGCTGATTTCCTGTCACAGAGTTTCTATTTCTGAACCACAGGATTCTGAATCATTTGCGCCAATCAGAACTAAAGCAAAGGTGAAAGCATCTTATTGATTTGATTCACATAAGACAGTTTGACATATTTTAGTGGAAGCCCGCATGCAATATGTTGTCTTATGAGGAATGATAAGTCAACGGGACGCAGTATATGTGTGTATGGCTCTTAACCTCTTGGGCTGCTAAATGTATGTACTGAGTATGGACGTAAAATGTCACGTTTGCTATATGTACGTACTGAGTATGGATGTAAAATGTCACGTGTGCAATACGTCCATACTGAATATGGACCTTCTTCAGCACACTAGCAGTCCTCCATCATTGATATATGAAACTCAGATATTAGTGCCTTGAAATCAGTGTATCTCAATGTTTGAAATAGTGTATTATGTTACAGGAATGTGTATGACTATATGAAGACAGTTATATTTGTTATAATATGTTATATTTTTCCACTGAAAAATGGCCATAATGCCAATGATACAGCACACAACGTCATGAGGTAATGCAGCTGTTAATAGGTTAACCTTTTCTGTACTAAATGGATTCTCCCATTCAGTTAAAAAAAATACATAGGAATGGTCTACTATTCATGAGGTGGACCACCCCACCCCCCTCTGGCATCCGGCATCCGGCTTAAAATGGGGGGTGGCATCTGGAATACTCCATAACAGAGGGTGGCATCTGGAATACTATTTATACCAATTTAACCCATTATTGCCAAACGTTTATAGCTAAAACAACGCATTGGTAGTATCAAATGTGCAATTCATTCTATATATGACCATATATACTCAAAGAAAGAATGAGATGTGGGAGTGCTATGCATCTATTCCTTTACATTGCTCCATTCCGTCTCCGTGTCACAGCATAAAAACCATGGGGGAATTCTGTGTCGGGTTTTAGCCTCTTCAATGATATTTTTGTTTTGAAATTCGCCACACCAACAATGCGGCCCACAGTCCCACTGAGTAACACCGTACTCATTGATGAGGAGGGTTTTTACCTCAGATAATGAAATATTGGATCCATTTGACAGAGACAAACAAAAACTCCGCTGTTCCGGGCAGCGTGGTGAATTGAATTCAAACCAGAACGATTAGTCCAGGAGATATTGGTCGATCTCTGCACCCCACAGGACTCAACTTCACCCCACTAATTTTCTTTCTTAATGTTGTTAACAAGAAAAAAAAATGGCTGCAGAGACTCCAGACAAGATGGCATCCATCATGGCAGTAATTTTTTTTATATGCACCAGGTATCTTTGATCAACATTATAGTAAAGATGATATCACATGCGGTCTTGTTTCCACTCGATTCGTTATGCTAATATACAACCATTACAAATTAGCCAAAAATCCGACACCAGAATCCAATATGGCGGTCAAGATGGCCACCGAAATTTGAAAATATGATATTTTTCTGACATTTCATCACCTTTCGTTTGTCTCTGTGAGAAAATATTGGCATCTTGACCATAATATACATTCATTGTGGGATATTTTTGTCAGATATCACGTTTTCCCAAATACCGGTATAATATATAGGTCAAAGCCAAATCGACACTAATAACGCGATTTAATGTTTCGATTCAATTAATGTTATTGCTATCATAACAACACCTATGCATATATATGTGCAGGAGATACTCGAGCTAGGATTCCTCTTATACCTGAGTTGAGGAATATTCGCCAAAATCCAAGATGGCGGCCAAAATAGCCACAGAAATAGAAAAATCGCTGATTTTAACATCAGTGAGCGTTATTGTCACAACAACTCCATACCTGCTTACTATTGTGAGTTGGGAACACTTACATTACAATTAAAATATTGCAGTCTCCACACACATGCATTCTATGTGCATAATATGTTGTATTATTGCCTCACATATATACATAGGCTTGCGACGTCCCGGAAGAGCTCAATGTAATACACGATGCTATTTGATTTAGATGCTTGAATTAAAATAAAAACAGTAATAGTCACCACGCATAGCCCGGAAACTATATAATACATGTTTACTAAGAGATATAGACCATATTTAACATTTTTAGCTCAACTTTACTTTGTAAAGTTTGAGCTATTGCCATGGCTTTGTCGTCCGTTGTGCGTGTGTGCGTAAGGCGTCAACAATGCAGGCTACAGGTCGTACCTTTGGTCGGATCATTATGAAATTTGTCATAGCTGTTGACATCAACATTTAGACCAGAATGATTAATTTTGGGGTAATTCGGAAAAAAAACATGGCCGCCAGTGGCCATCTTGGATTTCAAAATTCAATCCATTAGCACGGCTACAGGTCGTACTGTTCTTCTGATCATCATGAAATTTGTCATGGATGTTAATATTGACATGTAGATGGGAAACGAGTAATTTTGGGGTCATTCGGCCCAAAAACATGGCCGCCAGTAGCCATCTTGGATTTTACTCTTTGTATGACTAAATTCTTTATCACGGGCTGCAGGTCGTACTTTTAGTCTGATCATCATACAATTTGTCATGTATATTAACAATGACATGTAGATGGGAAAGAGTCATTTTGGGGTCATTCGGCCAAAAAACATGGTCGCCAGCAGCCATCTTGGATTTTACTCTTTAAATGACTAAATCCTTTAGCACGGGCTGCAGGTCCTACTTTTAGTCTGATGATCATAAAATTTGTCAAAAATGTTAATAATGACATGTAGATGGGAACGAGTCATTTTGGGGTCATTCGGCCAAAAAACGTGGCCGCCAGCAGCCATCTTGGATTTTACTCTTTGAATGACTAAATCCTTTAGCACGGGCTACAGGTCCTACCTTTAGTCTGATCATCATAAAATTTGTCATGGCTGTTGAAATTGGAATGTAGATGGGAACGAGTTATTTTAGGCTCATTCGGACAAAAAACATGGCCGCCAGTGGCCATCTTTGATTTCAAAATTTAATCCATTAGCACGGACCACAGGTCGTACTGTTCGTCTGATCATCATGAAATTTGTCATGGATGATAATATTGACATGTAGATGGGAACGAGTAATTTTGGGGTCATTCGGCCAAAAAACATGGCCGCCAGCAGCCATCTTGGATTTTACTCTTTGTATGACTAAATTCTTTAGCACGGGCTGCAGGTCGTACCTTTAGTCTGATCATCATAAAATTTGTCATGTATATTAACAATGACATGTAGATGGGAACGAGTCATTTTGGGGTCATTCGGCTAAAAAACATGGCTGCCAGCAGCCATCTTTGATTTTACTCTTTGTATGACTAAATCCTTTAGCACGGGCTACAGGTCGTACCTTTAGTCTGATCATCATAAAATTTTTCATGGCTGTTGAAATTAGAATGTAAATGGGAACGAGTCATTTTGGGGTCATTCAGACAGAAAACATCGCCGCCAGTGGCCATCTTTGTTTTCAAAATTCAATCCATTAGCACGGGCCACAGGTCGCACTATTCGTGTGATCATCATGAAATTTGTCATGGATGTTAATATTGACATGTAGATGGGAACGAGTCATTTTGGGGTCATTCGGCACAAAAACATGGCCGCCAGCAGCCATCTTGGATTTTACTCTTTGTATGACTAAATCCTTTAGCACGGGCTACAGGTCGTACCTTTATTCTGATCGTCATAAAATTTGTCATGGATGTTAACGATGACATGTAGATGGGAACGACTCATTTTGGGGTCATTCGGCCGAAAACATGGCCGCCAGCAGCCATCTTGGATTTTACTCTTTGTATGACTAAATTCTTTAGCACGGGCTACATGTCGTACCTTTAGTCTGATCATCATAAAATTTGTCATGAATGTTAATAATGACATGTAGATGGGAACGAGTCATTTTGGGGTCAATCGGCCAAAAAACATGGCCGCCAGTAGCCATCTTGGATTTTACTCTTTGTATGACTAAATTCTTTAGCATGGGCTACAGGTCGTACCTTTAGTCTGATCGTCATAAAATTTGTCATTGATGTTAACAATGACATGTAGATGGGAACGACTCATTTTGGGGTCATTCGGCCGAAAACATGGCCGCCAGCAGCCATCTTGGATTTTACTTTTCTCTTCATGTCTATAAACTAGTATTAGACATTCAACTTTCCACATTCCTAATCGCTCCATTGACTGTAATATATTAAATTATTCCCTTTCCAAGTTGAGCTACAGTGTCATTGACACTTTCATTATCCTTGCCACCCAACAGCCCATATGCTTGCGATGTACAGAAATAGCAGATTGTTATATTAGCATCGCGCGGATGCTATTTAAATTGATAAAATTAAGAATGAGAATATTATTAATGTCACCGCCCATACACATCCAACGTGTATTACCCTTTTTAGCTCAACTTTACTTTGTAAAGTTTGAGCTATTGCCATGGCTTTGTCGTCCGTGTGTGCGTGTGTGTGCATAAGGCGTCAACAATGCAGGCTACAGGTCGTACCTTTGGTCGGATCATTATGAAATTTGTCATAGCTGTTGACATCAACATTTAGACCAGAATGATTAATTTTGGGGTAATTCGGAAAAAAAACATGGCCGCCAGTGGCCATCTTGGATTTCAAAATTTAATCCATTAGCACGGCTACAGGTCGTACTGTTCTTCTGATCATCATGAAATTTGTCATGGATGTTAATATTGACATGTAGATGGGAACGAGTAATTTTGGGGTCATTCGGCCAAAAAACATGGCCGCCAGTAGCCATCTTGGATTTTACTCTTTGTATGACTAAATTCTTTATCACGGGCTGCAGGTCGTACTTTTAGTCTGATCATCATACAATTTGTCATGTATATTAACAATGACATGTAGATGGGAACGAGTCATTTTGGGGTCATTCGGCCAAAAAACATGGTCGCCAGCAGCCATCTTGGATTTTACTCTTTAAATGACTAAATCCTTTAGCACGGGCTGCAGGTCCTACTTTTAGTCTGATGATCATAAAATTTGTCAAAAATGTTAATAATGACATGTAGATGGGAACGAGTCATTTTGGGGTCATTCGGCCAAAAAACGTGGCCGCCAGCAGCCATCTTGGATTTTACTCTTTGAATGACTAAATCCTTTAGCACGGGCTACAGGTCGTACCTTTAGTCTGATCATCATAAAATTTGTCATGGCTGTTGAAATTGGAATGTAGATGGGAACGAGTTATTTTAGGGTCATTCGGACAAAAAACATGGCCGCCAGTGGCCATCTTTGATTTCAAAATTTAATCCATTAGCACGGACCACAGGTCGTACTGTTCGTCTGATCATCATGAAATTTGTCATGGATGATAATATTGACACGTAGATGGGAACGAGTAATTTTGGGGTCATTCGGCCAAAAAACATGGCCTCCAGCAGCCATCTTGGATTTTACTCTTTGTATGACTAAATTCTTTAGCACGGGCTGCAGGTCGTACCTTTAGTCTGATCATCATAAAATTTGTCATGTATATTAACAATGACATGTAGATGGGAACGAGTCATTTTGGGGTCATTCGGCCAAAAAACATGGTCGCCAGCAGCCATCTTGGATTTTACTCTTTGTATGACTAAATCCTTTAGCACGGGCTACAGGTCCTACTTTTAGTCTGATCATCATAAAATTTGTCCAAAATGTTAATAATGACATGTAGATGGGAACGAGTCATTTTGGGGTCATTCGGCCAAAAAACATGGCCGCCAGTAGCCATCTTGGATTTTACTCTTTGTATGACTAAATTCTTTAGCACGGGCTGCAGGTTGTACCTTTAGTCTGATCATCATAAAATTTGTCATGTATATTAACAATGACATGTAGATGGGAACGAGTCATTTTGGGGTCATTCGGCTAAAAAACATGGCCGCCAGCAGCCATCTTTGATTTTACTCTTTGTATGACTAAATCCTTTAGCACGGGCTACAGGTCGTACCTTTAGTCTGATCATCATAAAATTTGTCATGGCTGTTGAAATTGGAATGTAGATGGGAACGAGTCATTTTGGGGTCATTCGGCCAAAAAACGTGGCCGCCAGTAGCCATCTTGGATTTTACTCTTTGTATGACTAAATTCTTTAGCACGGGCTGCAGGTTGTACCTTTAGTCTGATCATCATAAAATTTGTCATGTATATTAACAATGACATGTAGATGGGAACGAGTCATTTTGGGGTCATTCGGCCAAAAAACATGGTCGCCAGCAGCCATCTTGGATTTTACTCTTTGTATGACTAAATCCTTGAGCACGGGCTACAGGTCGTACCTTTAGTCTGATCATCATAAAATTTTTCATGGCTGTTGAAATTAGAATGTAAATGGGAACGAGTCATTTTGGGGTCATTCAGACAGAAAACATCGCCGCCAGTGGCCATCTTTGTTTTCAAAATTCAATCCATTAGCACGGGCCACAGGTCGCACTATTCGTGTGATCATCATGAAATTTGTCATGGATGTTAATATTGACATGTAGATGGGAACGAGTCATTTTGGGGTCATTCGGCACAAAAACATGGCCGCCAGCAGCCATCTTGGATTTTACTCTTTGTATGACTAAATCCTTTAGCACGGGCTACAGGTCGTACCTTTATTCTGATCGTCATAAAATTTGTCATGGATGTTAACGATGACATGTAGATGGGAACGACTCATTTTGGGGTCATTCGGCCGAAAACATGGCCGCCAGCAGCCATCTTGGATTTTACTCTTTGTATGACTAAATTCTTTAGCACGGGCTACATGTCGTACCTTTAGTCTGATCATCATAAAATTTGTCATGAATGTTAATAATGACATGTAGATGGGAACGAGTCATTTTGGGGTCAATCGGCCAAAAAACATGGCCGCCAGTAGCCATCTTGGATTTTACTCTTTGTATGACTAAATTCTTTAGCATGGGCTACAGGTCGTACCTTTAGTCTGATCGTCATAAAATTTGTCATTGATGTTAACAATGACATGTAGATGGGAACGACTCATTTTGGGGTCATTCGGCCGAAAACATGGCCGCCAGCAGCCATCTTGGATTTTACTTTTCTCTTCATGTCTATAAACTAGTATTAGACATTCAACTTTCCACATTCCTAATCGCTCCATTGACTGTAATATATTAAATTATTCCCTTTCCAAGTTGAGCTACAGTGTCATTGACACTTTCATTATCCTTGCCACCCAACAGCCCATATGCTTGCGATGTACAGAAATAGCAGATTGTTATATTAGCATCGTGCGGATGCTATTTAAATTGATAAAATTAAGAATGAGAATATTATTAATGTCACCGCCCATACACATCCAACGTGTATTACCCTTTTTAGCTCAACTTTACTTTGTAAAGTTTGAGCTATTGCCATGGCTTTGTCGTCCGTGTGTGCGTGTGTGTGCATAAGGCGTCAACAATGCAGGCTACAGGTCGTACCTTTGGTCGGATCATTATGAAATTTGTCATAGCTGTTGACATCAACATTTAGACCAGAATGATTAATTTTGGGGTAATTCGGAAAAAAAACATGGCCGCCAGTGGCCATCTTGGATTTCAAAATTTAATCCATTAGCACGGCTACAGGTCGTACTGTTCTTCTGATCATCATGAAATTTGTCATGGATGTTAATATTGACATGTAGATGGGAACGAGTAATTTTGGGGTCATTCGGCCAAAAAACATGGCCGCCAGTAGCCATCTTGGATTTTACTCTTTGTATGACTAAATTCTTTATCACGGGCTGCAGGTCGTACTTTTAGTCTGATCATCATACAATTTGTCATGTATATTAACAATGACATGTAGATGGGAACGAGTCATTTTGGGGTCATTCGGCCAAAAAACATGGTCGCCAGCAGCCATCTTGGATTTTACTCTTTAAATGACTAAATCCTTTAGCACGGGCTGCAGGTCCTACTTTTAGTCTGATGATCATAAAATTTGTCAAAAATGTTAATAATGACATGTAGATGGGAACGAGTCATTTTGGGGTCATTCGGCCAAAAAACGTGGCCGCCAGCAGCCATCTTGGATTTTACTCTTTGAATGACTAAATCCTTTAGCACGGGCTACAGGTCGTACCTTTAGTCTGATCATCATAAAATTTGTCATGGCTGTTGAAATTGGAATGTAGATGGGAACGAGTTATTTTAGGGTCATTCGGACAAAAAACATGGCCGCCAGTGGCCATCTTTGATTTCAAAATTTAATCCATTAGCACGGACCACAGGTCGTACTGTTCGTCTGATCATCATGAAATTTGTCATGGATGATAATATTGACACGTAGATGGGAACGAGTAATTTTGGGGTCATTCGGCCAAAAAACATGGCCTCCAGCAGCCATCTTGGATTTTACTCTTTGTATGACTAAATTCTTTAGCACGGGCTGCAGGTCGTACCTTTAGTCTGATCATCATAAAATTTGTCATGTATATTAACAATGACATGTAGATGGGAACGAGTCATTTTGGGGTCATTCGGCTAAAAAACATGGCCGCCAGCAGCCATCTTTGATTTTACTCTTTGTATGACTAAATCCTTTAGCACGGGCTACAGGTCGTACCTTTAGTCTGATCATCATAAAATTTGTCATGGCTGTTGAAATTGGAATGTAGATGGGAACGAGTCATTTTGGGGTCATTCGGCCAAAAAACGTGGCCGCCAGTAGCCATCTTGGATTTTACTCTTTGTATGACTAAATTCTTTAGCACGGGCTGCAGGTTGTACCTTTAGTCTGATCATCATAAAATTTGTCATGTATATTAACAATGACATGTAGATGGGAACGAGTCATTTTGGGGTCATTCGGCCAAAAAACATGGTCGCCAGCAGCCATCTTGGATTTTACTCTTTGTATGACTAAATCCTTGAGCACGGGCTACAGGTCGTACCTTTAGTCTGATCATCATAAAATTTGTCATGGCTGTTGAAATTGGAATGTAGATGGGAACGAGTCATTTTGGGGTCATTCGGACCAAAAAATGGCCACCAGCGGCCATCTTTGATTTCAAAATTTAATCCATTAGCACAGGCCACAGGTCGTACTGTTCAAAATTTAATCCATTAGCACGGGCCACAGGTCGTACTGTTCGTCTGATCATCATGAAATTTGTCATGGATGATAATATTGACATGTAGATGGGAACGAGTAATTTTGGGGTCATTCGGCCAAAAAACATGGCCGCCAGCAGCCGTCTTGGATTTTACTCTTTGTATGACTAAATTCTTTAGCACGGGCTGCAGGTCGTACCTTTAGTCTGATCATCATAAAATTTGTCATTGATGTTAACAATGAAATGTAGATGATACGAGTAATTTTGGGGTCATTCGGCCAAAAACATGGTCGCCAGCAGCCATCTTGCATATTAATCTTTGTATGACTAAATCCTTTAGCACGGGCTACAGGTTGTACCTTTAGTCTGATCATCATAAAATTTGTCATGAATGTTAATAATGACATGTAGATGGGAACGAGTCATTTTGGGGTCATTCGGACAAAAAAAATGGCCACCAGCGGCCATCTTGGATTTCAAAATTTAATCCATTAGCACAGGCCACAGGTCGTACTGTTCGTCTGATTTTCATGAAATTTGTCATGGATGTTAATATTGACATGTAGATGGGAACGAGTAATTTTGGGGTCATTCGGCCAAAAAACATGGCCGCCAGTAGCCATCTTTGATTTTACTCTTTGTATGACTAAATCCTTTAGCACGGGCTGCAGGTCGTACCCTTAGTCTGATCATCATAAAATTTGTCATGTATATTAACAATGACATGTAGATGGGAACGAGTCATTTTGGGGTCATTCGGCCAAAAAACATGGTCGCCAGCAGCCATCTTGGATTTTACTCTTTGTATGACTAAATCCTTTAGCACTGGCTACAGGTCCTACTTTTAGTCTGATCATCATAAAATTTGTCAAAAATGTTAATAATGACATGTAGATGGGAACGAGTCATTTTGGGGTCATTCGGCCAAAAAACGTGGCCGCCAGCAGCCATCTTGGATTTTACTCTTTGTATGACTAAATCCTTTAGCACGGGCTACAGGTCGTACCTTTAGTCTGATCATCATAAAATTTGTCATGGCTGTTGAAATTGGAATGTAGATGGGAACGAGTTATTTTGGGGTCATTCGGACAAAAAACATGGCCGCCAGTGGCCATCTTGGATTTCAAAATTTAATCCATTAGCACGGGCCACAGGTCGTACTGTTCGTCTGATCATCATGAAATTTGTCATGAATGATAATATTGACATGTAGATGGGAACGAGTAATTTTGGGGTCATTCGGCCAAAAAACATGGCCGCCAGCAGCCATCTTGGATTTTACTCTTTGTATGACTAAATTCTTTAGCACGGGCTGCAGGTCGTACCTTTAGTTTGATCATCATAAAATTTGTCATGGATGTTAACAATGAAATGTAGATGGGAACGAGTCATTTTGGGGTCATTCGGACCAAAAAAATGGCCACCAGCGGCCATCTTTGATTTCAAAATTTAATCCATTAGCACAGGCCACAGGTCGTATTGTTCATCTGATCATCATGAAATTTGTCATGGATGTTAATATTGACATGTAGATGGGAACGAGTAATTTTGGGGTCATTCGGCCAAAAAACATGGCCGCCAGTAGCCATCTTGGATTTTACTCTTAGTATGACTAAATTCTTTAGCACGGGCTGCAGGTCGTACCCTTAGTCTGATCATCATAAAATTTGTCATGTATATTAACAATGACATGTAGATGGGAACGAGTCATTTTGGGGTCATTCGGCCAAAAAACATGGTCGCCAGCAGCCATCTTGGATTTTACTCTTTGTATGACTAAATCCTTTAGCACGGGCTACAGGTCCTACTTTTAGTCTGATCATCATAAAATTTGTCCAAAATGTTAATAATGACATGTAGATGGGAACGAGTCATTTTGGGGTCATTCGGCCAAAAAACATGGCCGCCAGTAGCCATCTTGGATTTTACTCTTTGTATGACTAAATTCTTTAGCACGGGCTGCAGGTTGTACCTTTAGTCTGATCATCATAAAATTTGTCATGTATATTAACAATGACATGTAGATGGGAACGAGTCATTTTGGGGTCATTCGGCTAAAAAACATGGCCGCCAGCAGCCATCTTTGATTTTACTCTTTGTATGACTAAATCCTTTAGCACGGGCTACAGGTCGTACCTTTAGTCTGATCATCATAAAATTTGTCATGGCTGTTGAAATTGGAATGTAGATGGGAACGAGTCATTTTGGGGTCATTCGGCCAAAAAACGTGGCCGCCAGTAGCCATCTTGGATTTTACTCTTTGTATGACTAAATTCTTTAGCACGGGCTGCAGGTTGTACCTTTAGTCTGATCATCATAAAATTTGTCATGTATATTAACAATGACATGTAGATGGGAACGAGTCATTTTGGGGTCATTCGGCCAAAAAACATGGTCGCCAGCAGCCATCTTGGATTTTACTCTTTGTATGACTAAATCCTTGAGCACGGGCTACAGGTCGTACCTTTAGTCTGATCATTATAAAATTTGTCATGGCTGTTGAAATTGGAATGTAGATGGGAACGAGTTATTTTGGGGTCATTCGGACAAAAAACATGGCAGCCAGTGGCCATCTTGGATTTCAAAATTTAATCCATTAGCACGGGCCACAGGTCGTACTGTTCGTCTGATCATCATGAAATTTGTCATGGGTGATAATATTGACATGTAGATGGGAACGAGTAATTTTGGGGTCATTCGGCCTAAAAACATGGCCGCCAGCAGCCGTCTTGGATTTTACTCTTTGTATGACTAAATTCTTTAGCACGGGCTGCAGGTCGTACCTTTAGTCTGATCATCATAAAATTTGTCATTGATGTTAACAATGAAATGTAGATGGGAACGAGTAATTTTGGGGTCATTCGGCCAAAAAACATGGTCGCCAGCAGCCATCTTGCATATTAATCTTTGTATGACTAAATCCTTTAGCACGGGCTACAGGTTGTAACCTTTAGTCTGATCATCATAAAATTTGTCATGAATGTTAATAATGACATGTAGATGGGAACGAGTCATTTTGGGGTCATTCGGCCAAAAAACATGGCCGCCAGCAGCCATCTTTGATTTTACTCTTTGTATGACTAAATCCTTTAGCACGGGCTACAGGTCGTACATTTAGTCTGATCATCATAAAAAATTTCATGGCTAGTGAAATTGGAATGTAGATGGGAAACGAGTCATTTTGGGGTCATTCGGACAAAAAATGACATCTTGGATTTCAAAATTTAATCCATTAGCACAGGCCACAGGTCGTACTGTTCGTCTGATCATCATGAAATTTGTCATGGATGTTAATATTGACATGTAGATGGGAACGAGTAATTTTGGGGTCATTCGGCCAAAAAAATATGGCCGCCAGCAGCCATCTTGGATTTTACTCTTTGTATGACTAAATTCTTTAGCACGGGCTACAGCTCGTACCTTTAGTCTGATCATCATAAAATTTGTCATGGATGTTAAAAATGACATGCAGATGGGAACGACTCATTTTGGGGTCATTCGGCTGAAAAACATGGCTGCCAGCAGCCATCTTGGATTTTACTCTTTGTATGACTAAATCATTTAGCACATGCTACAGGTCGTACCTTTAGTCTGATCATCATAAAATTTGTCATGAATGTTAATAATGACATGTAGATGGGAACGAGTCATTTTGGGGTCATTCGGTGAAAAAACATGGCCGCCAGCAGCCATCTTGGATTTTACTCTTTGTATGACTAAATTCTTTAGCATGGGCTACAGGTCGTAACTTTAGTCTGATCGTCATAAAATTTGTCATGGATGTTAACGATGACATGTAGATGGGAACGACTCATTTTGGGGTCATTCGGCCGAAAACATGGCCGCCAGCAGCCACCTTGGATTTTACTTTTCTCTTCATGTCTATAAACTAGTATTAGACATTCAACTTTCCACATTCCTAATCGCTCCATTGACTGTAATACATTAAAGTATTCCCTTTCCAAGTTGAGCTACAGTGTCATTGACACTTTCATTATCCTTGCCTCAAGCCTGCCCATACGCTTTCGATATACAGGCATATCACAATACAATACTCGCAAACGTGTTGGTGCTATTTAAAATGAGTTCATTAAAATAATAATAGTGCAGTCACCACCCACACGCTTGCGAGATGTATCAATCTGTTTATGCTTGCCTCACATTTACCCATACGATTCGACGTCTAGGAATAGTACAATGTAATAGACGCATGTGTGTAGATGCTATTTAAATGCGTGAAGTAAAATAGAATAGTATTCCAGTCACCACGCATATACTTCTGATGTGTATCACATTTTCTACCCTTGCCTCATATCATATACGCTTGCGACATGCAGTAAGCTTTTACCCTTGCGTATGCGTGATGACTATTAATATTCTTACTTTGATGCACACATTTCAAATAACAACCATATGGTTGCGAGGTCATGAATATCACAATATAATACGCTGATGCTATTAAAATGCGAAAATTTAAAAATGAAAATTATTCAGGTTGCACGCATACGCTGCCGACGTGTATTAACATTTGTATCTTTGCCTCGGATGTCTTGCAGGAACGTGGAAGCTATTTAATATTTAAAATGCGTGTATTAGAATACATATAGTATTACAGACACCACATATACGCTTGCGACATGTATTATCCGTGTTATCACCCCTGCCCATACGATTGTGATATACAGGACTATCACAATGTAATACTCGCAAACGTGTTTGTGCTATTTAAAATGCGTGCATTACAATTAAACTATTGCAGTGATCACACACACGCATTCTATGTTGTATTATTGCCTCACATATACACATAGGCTTGCGACGTCCCGGAATAGTTCAATGTAATACACGATGCTATTTAATTTAAATGCGTGAATTAAAATAAAAGCAGTAATAGTCACCACGCATTGCCCGGAAACTATATAATACATGTTTACTAAGAGATAGACCATATTTAACATTTTTATCTTTGCCTCCTATCAGCCCATACGCTTGCGATGTACAGAACTAGCAGATTGTTATATTAGCATCATGCGGATGCCATTTAAATTGAGAAAATTAAAATGAGGATATTATTAAAGTCACCGCCCATTCACATCCAACGTGTATCTCCCTTTTATTCTTTCCGTGCGCCTGCCCATACGCTTTCGATATACAGGCATATCACAATGCAATTAATACTCGCAAACGTGTTGGTGCTATTTAAAATGCGTTCATTTTAATAATAATAGTGCAGTCACCACCCATACGCTTGCGAGGTGTATTAATCTTGCGACGTCCCGGAATAGCTCAATGTAATACACGATGCTATTTAATTTAAATGCGTTAATTAAAAAAATTATTTAAATGCGTGAATTAAAATAAAAACAGTAATAGTCACCACGCATATACTTTCGATGTGAATTACACTTTCGACTATTGTCTCGCATCATATGCTTGCGATATGCAGTAACCTTTTATCCATGTGAATGGGTGGTGACTGTAATAACATTCTTGCTTTAATAAACCTATTTTAAACAGCATCCATACATTTGCGATGTCCAGGAATAGCACAATGTAATACCCGCCAGCATGTATGCTCAATTAAAATGAGTGCATTAAAATAAAACAGCATTACAGCCACTACACATTGGAATCCGATGTCTATTACACTTGCTACCCTTGCGTATAGTGACTAATAATATTCCTATTTGAATGCACACATTTCAAATAACAATAATACGCTTGCGATGTCCAGGAATAGCACACTGTAATGCTAGCAAGCATGCATGTGGTGCTATTTTAAATGCGTGCTTGAATACAAATAGTATTAATTAGTCATCGCTTATACGCTGGCGACGTGCATTGTTCGTTTTATCCTTACCTCGCATCTGAAAATATAAGTAATCACCCATACGATTGCGACGTGTATTAGCCATTTTATCCTTGCCTAACAAATGTCCATACGCTTGGGATGTCAATGAATATCACATTGTAATACTCGCATACGTATGGGCACTATTTAAACTGCGAGCATCAAAATATAAATATTATTTAAATCACCGACCATACACTTCCGGCGTGTATTACCTGTTTTACCGTTGTATTACATATGCCCGTATACTTTCTTGCCCAGGAATAGCACATTGTAATACGCACGAGTGTGAACGCTATTTAAATTCAATTATTAAATTTATGTGAGCTGAAAACGTTTAATATTGAACACAAACATTAAGTGTTTTATTTAAATTAAATATTTGTTCAGCATACACTAAACTAAATTTCAGTAATTTAAACTTCATACACAATGCACTGAATTACTCACATTCATATGATGAATTGTTGCTCTATAAAGTTGTTTTACATTGGGAACAAATTTGCCGACGCAATTTAATCCACCGCATGGTCCATAGTATCCAATGTCAATGAATTTGTCGATCGATATGCAGACCAAAGTGTTCCCATTGGGTCTATATCTCCATATATTATAATGTAAACTGTTTCTATTTCCTTCAGGAATGAAAATATACACGATCGAAGAAAGAGGTTGGCCAGAGAGAGAAAGCGAAGGCAGCGGGCACAAGAAACCGAGGCACATGTTGCTTCTAAACGACAAGCTGATGCACAGTATAGGCGTATTCGGTTACAAAATGAAAGCCAAGAAAATGGCGATAGGAGACGAACTAATGCACGACAAACACAAGAAGAGACAGAAAATAGAATGAATGAAAATAGATTACAAACAGAAGAATCGCGAGCCGCCGAAACACCAGAAGAGACAGATATTAGAAGGACGGCAAATAGTTTATACAGACATCAGCAGCACGAGCCACTGAAACATCAACAGAGACAGAAATTAGAAGGACGGCAAATAGATTACAGAAATCAGCAGCACGAGCCACCGAAACATCAGAAGAGGCAGAAATTAGAAGGACGGTAAATAGTTTACAAACATCAGCAGCACGAGCCACTGAAACATCAACAGAGACAGAAATTAGAAGGACGGCAAATAGATTACAGAAATCAGCAGCACGAGCCACCGAAACATCAGAAGAGGCAGAAATTAGAAGGACGGTAAATAGTTTACAAACATCAGCAGCACGAGCCACCGAAACATCAGAAGAGGCAGAAATTAGAAGGACGGTAAATAGTTTACAAACATCAGCAGCACGAGCCACCGAAACATCAACAGAGACAGAAATTAGAAGGACGGCAACTAGATTACAGAGATCAGCAGCACGAGCCACCGAAACATCAGAAGAGGCAGAAATTAGAAGGACGGCAAATAGTTTACAAACATCAGCAGCACGAGCCACCGAAACATGAGAAGATACACAAATTAGAAGGACGGCAGATAGATTACAGGCATCAGCAGCACGAGCTACCGAAACATCAGAAGAGGCAGAAATTAGAAGGGCGGCAAATAGATTACAGCCATTAGCAGCACGAGCCACCGAAACATCAACAGAGACAGAAATTAGAATGACGGCAAATAGATTGCAGACATCAGCAGCACGAGCTAACGAAACACCAGAAGAGACAGAAATTAGAAGGACGGCAAATATATTACAAACAGCAGAAGCTCGAGTCGCCGAAACACCAGAAGAGACCGACAATCGAAGAATGGCAAATAGATTACAAACAGCAGAAGCTCGAGCCGCCGAAACACCAGAAGAGACCGACAATAGAAGAATGGCAAATAGATTACAAACAGCAGAAGCTCGAGCCGCCGAAACACCAGAAGATATCGACAATAGACGGGCAGCAGATCGCACACGAACAGAAACAAGACGCCAAAATGAAACGATTATTGCCAGTAACATAACGTGAAAATGACTTTAACCAACACAAATGTGGAGACATGAACATATTGTGTCAACATTGTCAGTCACTTAACTTCCACGCCGAACGACCAACTGACGGTAATTTCAATAATTGCTGCCACAAATGGAAAGTATTACTCCCCCCAAGAAGAGAAGTACCAGTTCTGCTAAAGACCCTGTTTACGGACCATGAGCATGCATATCACAACAATTTTAAACAGAATATTAGATCTTACAATTCAGCTGTATCCTTTGCTTCAATGGGTGCGCAGATTGCCGAACCAGTCGGTCGAGGTCCATATTGCTTTAAAGTTCATGGTCAGATATATCACCGTACATCTCATATGCATCCGGATTGAGATGGACCCAGACAATTCGCACAGCTGTATGTGATTGATTCGGCTGAAGCTCATCGAGTCAGAATGAACAATGTCGCGAATCAAAGATGCCTGGCAGAACTCATGCATGACATTGACCAAGTCATTAGGGATCATAATATTTTTGCAGCTGCATACCGAACATTGGGTGATGTAGAGAAAGAAGAACAAGAGCGTGCTATCAATGAACATATGACAATTCCAACTGTTAACATGACGTTCAGACGTGACCGAACTGCGGACAGACGGCGATACAATTTACCCACCGTAGATGAAGTTGCCATGATTTTCAGAAATACTGATGGAGAACCACCATTCGAAAGGGATTTCCGTGTGTACCCACGTGATGCAAATGCGAAGATCATAAATCTAAACATTCCGAGTCCCAATTTAGACCCAATGACATACCCGTTGTTCTACCCATATGGTGAAGCGGGTTGGCAACCACGCATGCCGATCAACATGGCCGGACGAGAGAACGCACGCCGCACTGCTGTTAGTATATGTTGCAATACAATAAGACAGCACAAACAGCAATGCGAGCAGAAGAGTTCAACCGTATATTATATGGTGGCAAGTTGTTCCAACAATGGGTTGTTGATTCTCATCTGCAGGTGGAAGCAAACAACCTGAATTTCATTAAAACACAACAAGGCCGTTTGAAGGTGGAACACTACAAAGGACTGGCTGATCACGTTGCCGATGTTGCAAATAACGCCGGTGTTCCTATAGGGAGGAATGTCATCCTGTCGTCTTCATTCCAGGGTTCACCACGGAATATGAGAGAGCGATATCACGATGCTATGGCCATTGTTGGGAAGTATGACAAACCGGATCTCTTTGTCACAATGACATGCAATCCGAATTGGCCGGAAATACGGGACAACTTATTTCCGGGACAGCAACCGTCTGACAGGCCTGACTTAGTTGCACGCATGTTCAAAATTAAGTTGCAGAACCTTATGGACGACATTTTGAAACACCACATCTTCGGTGTATCTGTCGCACATTGCTATTCGATCGAATTTCAGAAGAGAGGACTGCCTCACGCAGATATTCTCATTATCCTTGCACCGTATGACCGATTTCTGAGGAAATAGATAAAGTAGTATGTGCTGAAATACCAGATCCTGAAACTGAACCTGTCCTGTACGAGATGGTGAAGAAATGCATGATCCACGGACCATGCGGTGGATTAAATCCAAATTCGCCATGTATGGAAAATGGGAAGTGTTCCAAAAAATATCCCAAAGAGTTTTCCCATCAGACCGTTGCCAACGCTGAAGGATATCCCGTTTATAGGTGACGACCAGGACGGACGGTAGAAGTAGGCACCACATTGGTCGACAACCGATATGTTGTCCCATACAATAAGCAGGTGTCATTCAAGTACAACTGTCACATAAACGTTGAAGTCTGCTCATCCATAAAATCAGTCAAATATTTATTCAAATATGTATACAAAGGATACGACTGTACACAGGTTACACTTGCACAAGACCACGGCGTTATGCATGATGAGATCGCTACATATCTTGACGCAAGATATGTCACAGCACCAGAAGCAATGTGGAGACTACTAGAAAACAAAATGCATGACCAATCACATGGCGTTATCCGTTTGGCTGTTCATCTTGAACTTGACCAGTTAGTTTACTTTCAAGAAGGAGGGGAGCAAGCGGCATTTGATCGAGCTCAAGATCGAAACACCCATCTAACCGCCTGGTTTTTACTCAATCAACATGATGAAAATGCGCGCCAATTCTTTTATCCAGATGTCCCATATCTCTATGTATTTGACAGAGCAACTAACACTTGGAAGCCACGAAAGTGGGGAGGGAACAAAATTGTTCCCAGACTGTACGCCGTCAATCCAAAAGACACTGATAGGTTTTACTTGCGGTTGCTACTATTACATGTGCGGGGATCCCAGAGTTTCCAGGATATGCGAACAGTAGATGGTGTTGTGTATGCGACATTTCGTGGAGCAGCCGACCAGAGGAATTTGCTGCTGGATGATCGTGAATGGGAAAGGTGTTTGGGTGCAGCTGCGGCCATCCAAATACCGTTCCAACTGAGGCAAACATTTGCATTCATCTGCGTATTTAACCAACCGAGAGAACCAGCTGCTCTATATCTGCAATTCCAAGACGAGTTTATCCAGGATTTGGCCAGAAGCAATACACACGAGATGGCTGTTAGCAAAGCATTGATAGACATCGAGAAAACGCTGAGAGCTCATGAAACTCGGTGCTCAGATATAGGATTACCGGATCCGGGTCCTGTTATTAACTATGAACATCAATTTGACCAAACGGATGAGGCCACTAACGCTGAAGAGCTTATACAGAGCTTGAATCATATGCAACGTGAAGCATTTGGTCGAGTGATAAATTCCCTTTCAAATGACAGTCACTGCGCCTCACAGGTTTTTCTTCATCGATGGTCCAGGCGATACAGGCAAAACGTACTTATACAACGCATTAATGGCCTTTCTCAGGGGTAGAGGTCAGGTCGTGTTACCATTCGCCACTACTGGAATTGCAGCTGATTTGGTGAAAGGTGGTCGAACTGCTCATAGTGGATTTCGTTCCGATACTTGACACCTCAACATCAGGAATGAAAATTCCCTCAACTGAATCTCGACGTTTACGCTCATCTGCGCTGATTATCGTCGACGAGTTGTCAATGCTGTCCACAAATGCACTGCGGATCATTGAAATGCTTCTGCGGGACATAATGGCAAATGAGCACCCGTTTGGACGCAAGGTGTTACTCTTAGGTGGTGATTTCCGCCAGACTGCCAATGTTACCAAAGAGGATCAACAACTGCCATAATAGAATCGTGTATAAAGAGTTCCTATCTGTGGAGGTATGTGCAGGTTATTCACCTCAATGTTAATATGAGGACAATAGGACAAGAACACTATACTGATTGGATTCTTGGAATCGGCGATGGGGTATTAGGCAATGATGTGTGCCTCCAGGAGGATATTGTGCAGATTCCCCAATCAATGGGTGTCGATTCAGATGTTGTTACGGAAATTTATGGCCAAACGCTGACATGTATTAACGAGGATGACATTATGGAAATGGCATCGAGAATAATTCTAACACCGAAGAATAAGGATGCACTTGAAATTAACAATGATGTTCTTGCGCTCATACCTGGCGACATTAAAGAGTATTTGAGTGCAGACTCAATTGTACCAGACGATGATCAAACAGGGTTACATTTCTCCGTCGGGTTCCTAAACCACCAGACTCCGTCAGGCATGCCACCACATATACTGCATTTAAAGCGCGGCGCCATCGTCATGCTCATCCGAAATCTAGACCCTCCAAATGGTTTGCTGAATGGGACCCGCTTGATTGTGAAGGAGCTACATGAACACTTCATCCATGCAGAAATCCTCAGTGGCAGCAATAAAGGGGGGAAAAAATTTATACCCAGAATAGACATAGCACCCAGTGATACAAACCTTCCGTTTTTCATGAAGAGGCGACAGTTTCCCGTGATTCCCGCAGAGTCGTAATTTCGCTAAAGTCCGGATTGAGAATCCGAAGCCGATTACGGGGGCGGGGCTAATTCCCGATTCTAAATCAGATTTTGAAATCCACGTGGTCTCCGAAACTCTCTCCCAGCGTCAAACATGGCTCATGTATTTGACACAAGTATCATTTGTATCTTATATTTATAAAGTGCATGTTTGTTGTGAAAGTCATGCTTTTCTTCTATGTGTATATACACGGCACATAATTTGCTGCCAATCCGACTTAATCGCATCTGTTTTTTCAAGTTAAAGTGTGTTTACTGATGATGGCAAGCATATCTAAACATGACAGCTCTAGGCCTCCTGAATCAAATTCCGAAGATGTTGTGAAGAACACACGAAACTTGTTAGTTGAACAGGGACGCGACGACAGGGGTTGATTGGGTGTCTCAACCCCCACCCTGAACTTTGGTACAATTTGCTAAGCTGTGCAGTCATTCATACGTGAGGAAAATCAGGATTATTTTGACTAACTGTTTCAAATAATGATACGTACAAGCCAACAAACGCAACAAACAAACCCGATTTTAAATAAATACATATACAAACTTATGACTAACTCGGGAGAGGGGGTGTCCAGTGATCTGTATATATGTTCAACTTGTTTGGGTAGTCATGTTGCTTTGCCATTACTAATTTGTTGTTTTCAGTGTAATAACATATGGGAGAGGGGGTACCATTAAGTGAGTCAGTACTTGTCCCCCAATTCCTTTGTATGTATAAACAAATGTATGTGTTATATATCATGTGTTATCTAAATTTGACATATATTTGAAATAAATATATCTAAACTAAACTTTGGTACATTCCAGCAGTCGGAAATTTCATGCATGACACAACATTAGTTGGATATTAATTTGACACCATATATAGGTTGGCATTGTTTGATTTTTTTCAACCAGTAAAAGTTGGTAATTTTCCAATCTTAGTGTTTGTCAGATTGGATATTTCCAAGGGGAGCAAATTGAATTCTGCGAACCTGTGAGATTGATGTTTGGTTCAATGGGGGGGGGGGGGGGGCGGGTGCAGTTGGCCGGAAATTTGAGGAAACTTCTAGCCACGTCCCTAGAAGATGTGTCTGTTGTCTATACCGAGACTCTTGTTCAAAACGACTGCATTTAACGAAACAAAACATGTTAAACATGAAATTGGTATAACTTTAAGACTAGATGGTAGTACATACGTGTATCTGATAATCCATCGATACCATATAATCCTACTATTTCTTGAATAAGAAGAAACATTATAATAACGAACACAGCAGTTGGCCGGAAATTTGAGGAAACTTCTAGCCACGTCCCTAGAAGATGTGTCTGTTGTCTATACCGAGACTCTTGTTCAAAACGACTGCATTTAACGAAACAAAACATGTTAAACATGAAATTGCTATAACTTTAAGACTAGATGGTAGTACATACGTGTATCTGATAATCCATCGATACCATATAATCCTACTATTTCTTGAATAAGAAGAAACATTATAATAACGAACACAGCAGAAGACATATCCATGCAGGTTCATATGAATTCTGTCAATGGTGACGTATCCGCCGAATTCGAAATCGACATGCGTTCGGGCGGTATTTTAAGGATGGAATTATGAAATGGACATATGAAAGTGACAATCAACAATGATTTACAATTGCTTCGCCATCAACCGAAGTGCTCCCCCAGCGTTACTATCAATAGCGTTATTATTTGGCTAATTTCAGTAATATTCTCCCAGTTTACATTCAATAAAACAAATTTGTTTCCGCATTTAAAATTCTTTGATATATATCGTTTATATTCTGCAATAATTTGTATACAAGAGACGGATTCTTATGTTTTATTGTGTTTTTAAACTCTGAGGTGGCGAAATCTCGGTTTGTTTACATTACGAACATTTGAGTCCGTAATCGGAATCGGAATCCCAATCGGATTACCACGAAATTGAGATTACGGTCTGTTCGTTTACTGATTCTGCCAATTTCTGGTCTGTTCTTTTGCCGAACCAAGTCGTACGGGGACCAATCTGTAATCTGAATCCAGAATCTGAATCGGATTTTAGCGAAATAACGCCTCAGTCGAACCAGGGCCAGATGTTAAACAAGAAAACTAAGATGCATGCATCATATCGCCCGTGAAGTATTTATCATAGAATTCTTGTAGCTATCGATTATACATTTTGGAATATCTGTATGTATGTGTGTATGAATGCATGTATGTATGTGTGTTATAGACACTGCTGCTCGACCGATCCGACTCGGATTTGATATTTAACGTGTCAACCTGACCTCGCTCATAGGCATGTTTCTGGACCTTGGCCGATCCGACTAAAATGTGTGTGTAGGACTACTTCGATCCCGTGAGCAATATGGACGGGTCCAATTTCACGTGCGACTATGTCATCGAACGTGCTGATATAGGTATGTTTCTGGACCAGTTGAAAAATAGTTTGTCCATATGCTGTATATACTGGGTACTACCCAGATGAAGGCGATCACAAAGAAATCCCTAAATAGCCCGAACGAAGTCGAGTACATCAGCTAGTCTACTATATAATTTGAGAACTCCGTATATATATATATATATATATATGTGTGTGTGTGGGAGTTTGTGTGTGTGGGTACTTCATAGAATCGAAAACGGCTGGTCGGATCGAGCTCAAATTTCCTATCTAAGGGTAAAAACCCACGAGAATGGTCAACGTCGCGTTTTGGACAAGCTCTGAGCACTCATTCTCCACTCCCAATCATCAAAATCACCGCAAACGGCACATCAGAGGTTAAGGCAGGCACGATCTTTATATTGACCATATTTGGAGTTGTTAACGGACTAACGCTCTTTATTGTCATCGGCGTTGCTAAACGCTCGCATGTGCCTACAAAACTACGGACGAAAAACGCGAAATGCATTTATCTTGATTAAAAAGGCAGAATTAACTCATCGGAAAACAAAACATGCGTGTGGTGTGCTCCTTATGTCTGTCGTTCCTAGGAACGGGGCAAATTTTCAATCATACATCTTTTAGGAACGGGTACTGCGTGTTGTGTGAAAAAAAAATGCGTGTTGTGTGATTCTTATGTCTGTCGTTCCTTGGAACGGGGGAAATTTTCAATCATACATCTTTTAGGAACGGGTACTGCGTGTTGTGTGAAAAAAAAATGCGTGTTGTGTGATTCTTATGTCTGTCGTTCCTAGGAACGGGGGAAATTTTCATCGGGTCAGTTTTTCCGCCCGATGTACCTTAAATCATACCTCTTTTAGGGACGGGTACTGCGTTTTGCGTGATTCTTATGTCTTCTTCACCTTGAAACGGGTACCCACAAATTATATATATGTGTGTGTCCTTTATAGACTCGAACCGATTGAGCTCAAATTTGCTACCTACGGGAAGTGTCATGGACGGGTTAAATTGTGACCCCGACCTGACCTTGACCTTGAAAATGATCAATTCAAGATCAAAATCTGGAAAAATGAACACTTAACTCATGTTATAAACACAAAATTAATATTAACTCATTGAAAAACAAAAAATTAAATTAAAAAATTAATTATAAAAATTAACTAAAAATAATAATAAATTTTTTTTTTAAATTGTCATGTTTCTGACGAACGCCACCAGTTGCGGGCTAACCTGCTAGTATTATCTATTTCTAGATTTAGTTACTAACTTTATTCCTGTATATTGTACAAAGAAATGTTTGACAAATGTATCTATATTAATATTACCATAAGGGTTTTGAAGGGTGCATGTGATTGTGAGGAATAATATGATCATAGGTAAATTTAATTCATGGACGCTTGTTAATTTTCATTGGACTACATGTATCAGGTAAATTTTTATATTTCAAATGATGACAGGAATGTGGATAGTTGAACTACCTAAGTAATACTGGCTATCCGCACGAAGAGATATACATGTATATAAAAAGCAAAATAGAAGATGGCTGCTGGCGACCATGTTTTCCAAAAACATTCAAATCATTCGATAGCTCCCATCTAGTGGTCACCCCGAAGATTAATATGAAGTTTGGTGACTATCAGATGAGGGATGTGGTCTGTAGATGTGCTAAAGAAAAGAATTCAGTCATACAAAGAGTAAGATACAAAATTGTTGTCTGTGGTCATGTTTTTAACGAAATTCGGAAAAAAATAGATCACTCTCATCCTGGTTATCCAGAAGATCATTGTGGAATCTGGTGGCGATCGGACAATGTATGTCGTCTGTAGGATCAACCAAATTATTTAGCCATAAAAATAGTAAAACTCAAGATCACCGCTGGCAGTGATGTTTTCACAAGGAAATTTTGAGAAAAAAATATGGCTCCCATCTAGTGGTGACCCAAAATATCCACATGAGAAACAGTTCTCCAATAAATGCTGGCTGCAGTGTGCGCCAATTGATTCAAATTTGAAAATTGGCAGGGTGTACTGCTGGTGGTCATGGTTTCCCCCGAAAATTTGATAGTCTAATGAACAAAACCACTGAATCCGTTGAATCAATATACATATACACATATATATATGCATTGTTATCCACACTACTGGTATATAAAGGTACTGAAAATAACTATATTATACTAGTATACACAAAATAAACTATATATTATGACAATGGGTTCTAATATCCGAACATAACAGCTGAGAACTTGGTGTGAATTGAAGAGTAGTGGGGTCTCAAGAATATCTACTCCTCCACGTTAGAAACATGCCATTAAATAGCATAAGTATAATCTAGCTCGAAGACAGAAGTGATCTACCAAACCGCTCTTAATTCAACCAGGTCATCACACCCCATGTATGGTCGATCACATGATGATCTAGGTGGAATCGGGCTTCTCAAAGTACCGCCGGTACCACACATGCCGGTACCGGTATCGATACTTTGCTAGTACCGTGGTTCCTGTACCGGTACTGTCAAGCCATGTTATAGTTCTAGGAATATCTAGTGGTAATACAGTGCTGAAAATCACAAGCCACAAACTCTATTATTAACATGAAGTAATGATAATTTGATATCAGAATAAAGAAACTATTTCGGGATATTAGATACCATTTTGGAATATACTAACAAACTTTCCCGTAGAGTTTAGTGATGCGCAAATGACAACATAGACAATTCAATCAACCAAAATAGAACTATTCGTTGCACACGTTTTGTGGTTTTAACTTATTGTTCGTTTGTGTGTGATAAACTGATAGAAAGTAACGCGACACACGTCGGTGGTTTTCACTTCACAATATTCAATCAGATTAAATGTATTTGCAAAGTCGCGCGGTCGGCCATTTTGAATCTAAACAACAATGAGTCAAGTTAGGCAACAATTTCTCTCCACGAGTTCCTATACCAAATATGAACTATCATGTCTATTCAGCAAATTATATGTACACTGCACGGTTCGTGGATATTCGTTCCCGATTTTATTATATAACTGGAGGTTCCATGAGACCCATTTAAATTCAAAATGGTCTACCTTATATATGCAAACTGATACGACATGTGAACGGGTGCGTGTGTATGTGATAAATCAAAACGTGTGGGCCATACTTGAGGGTGATGTCGTTGGTGAATAAATGATAAGAAATTGTAACTGGGTTTAGTGTATAATTGCCACAACTGGGCAAAAATAAAGGCAAAAACATAAGTTGCAATCACAAGTTCCCAACACAAAATAATCTTTGAAAATTAAAACAATATCACAAGGCCGTGCTTTCAAAGAATTGGAATTCAACCATTGAAAAGTTATAATAGACACATAAAAACCAGGAACCACCCTTCCGTGACCGACCTCTCACGCCATGAATACAATCACGATCGATGTGCATCGCGTGTAGTTTAAAGAGCGAAACTTGATACTACTATATTTTGCCAGACAGCCTGCTGATCTAAGAACGTGCATATATGCAACCACAATACCGAGTACCGGCGGATCTGCACACCAGCACCGTTACCGCAAAAAAATGCCCGAGTACGCGGTACCGGTACTGTGTACCGTTGAGAAGCTTGGGTGGAATTGTTGTATAACAGCACTACATGTATATACAAGAAAACCATAGTCAGAAATGGTAACGCCACCAAGATCATATTATTAGCCATAAATATAAATCATAATATAAAATATATTGGTTACATGAATGGACCGCCTCAGAATTCCGTTAAGAAAAGTAATTCTTCAAATTATTACAATGAACTACGGCTTATAAATTACTGCAGGTTTCTCAGTCGCCACACCAGAATGCTTCTAAATGCGGATCAAAGCTAAGAGTGCATGGCACAGCCATTGTTCATAGACATTTTACAGATAGCGAGAATGATGCATGCTGGGAACGAAAGTATCCACAGCAAAGCCATGTGCTTACGGCCGCATGCGTTTATTATAGGGGATTTATGGTGGGCCTATAAAACTAATTATATCTTTGTTATCTGTCATAGTTTATGCGTGAAATTTTAAACATATATACCATGGACATATACCCCTTCCAGAATGTTGAAAAACATTTTCAGTTGCTCATCGTATTTTTATAGACGAAATAGTCCGAAATTTCAGAAAATTGCGCTAACTGCTCAATGTTTTAATGTGTTACAAAACGTCTGATAAAAAGAGTTCTATCGGGAATATTCACACCATTTTTTTTCAGAGAACATAGAGTAAACATAGTCCTATCGGGATATCGTAAAGGAGATTAATTAAAACCCTCAGACTGCCGAAACTGACGACATTAAATTCGCTTTTTCGTGTCCCACGGAAATGAAACTTGTCTGTCCATTGATCACGTTATTTATTTGACATAGTATTTTTTTTCCTGTTGTATTTGAACACTTGTTGCACGTGCAGGCTGCACGATTATAATAACTTCAACCGATAAGCGCCGACTGATACCCGCGCAACAGTTTGTCTCAAATAAATTGTTATCAAAACGCAGGTTTATGGCCGCGGACATAAGCCGATTAAGTGTAATGTAATTTATCCATGAACTTGACTGAAAAATTGTGATTCTATCACCATTAGCCACGAAAATGGGACCTCTAAACAGGCAAGTTTGATTTTCGAGGGACATGAACAAGCGAATTTATTGTCGGCAGTTTCGGCAGTCTGAGGGTTAATTAATCCCGAATTAAACGGAACTACTTTACGATAGGACTATGTTTACTCTATGCATGTTCTCTGAAAAAATAGTGTGAATATTCCAGATAGAACTCTTTTTATCAGACGTTGTGTAACACCTTAAAACATTGAGCAGTTATAGCGCAAACCGAAATGTGTTGTCTTGCAAGATATCCCACCTCTTTAGCTAAATTTACCTTCCTACAATATCCATAAAGAGGATCATATATTATATACCCACGGTTTTAATTATAGAATATAAAATATATTGGTTTCGCGAATGACCAACTCAGAATTCCGTTAAAATAACAATAACAACCAGCACCTATAACGAACCGTTTTACTGGACTTGGCCTACTGGTCGCGTAGTTCCGACTTTTAAATAAACGGAATTTCCAACTCTATAAATAAAAGCCCCACAAGAATCCTGTCCACCACGCAATATCAAAATATCAGCAGCTAGATACACCACAGGTGGCGTAATAAAATAAAACAGTGCTACATCTTATTACAGAATATTTCCACATATAATCAGTGACTACAGGCAGTCTAACAAAATAAAGTTTCAGTGACACTCGGTCCGAAGAGGGAATAATTTCATCTGTTACGGTCAATGGAGCGATTATGAATCTGGAAAGCTGAAATTTCTAAGTAATACTAGATATGGACATGACGAGTGTAGTGTGTTTCAGAACGAAAACGTTTGAATAAAATCAACACATTTGTAAATTTAAAAACAATTCAAACGTTATTGTATTCCATGTCCCAGCCCGGACACATACACCAAATTTCAATAATATTCATTGAGAAACAACGGACCAAACGCCATATAACACCCCGTACACATCTTTTATTCCGAGCCGGCCTTTTATTCCGAGTTGGCACACGTCGATTGGAGCGAGTTAGCCCTGGTGCGAGTACGCCGATTCCGGCACCTTCTCGATTTGCAGCAGGTATACGTTTACGCTGGTTTACGCGTAATTTAATTTACAAAGCTCCCCAATTAGTATCGTAAATAGAGCGACTGTATTTGACAGAGACTGCCTCTGTTATTGATTATCATGTTGTTATAATTAAACAACGACAAATGCACATGCCGTTCAAACGTAATAGTCTATTTTCCCCATATTAAACGACATCCGCAAATAACGCTAACCTACTGCAAATGTTTTACACGACAACTGTTAACATATTTGGGCTGAATTCATTTGATGTGGTATGATTCCTCAAAATAAACAACAAACCATCGTTACTTGGAAATGTAGTTTGGAAATGTAGTTTGGGCTAACATTTACACAAATCATCCAGCTCCTCTATCCTGACACACACGTCAGACGAGAAACAGCCATTAGATAACCGCCCAAATTGGGCGAAATGATGAAAGACTGTTCACTATGAACGTCGTAATCAAAGAACTCTTGTAACGATCAAGGTCGTTATCTGAGAATACAGAGATCGTTCTATTCATTTGATTAGTGGAAATGTTTTGGGAATGCCTAGATCGAGAACTTCTAACTTCAAACGTCAGACAATGTCAGTTATCAACGACCATGTGACTGGTGTGGTCGCCAGTTGCTCTCATATATAGCGATATAGTTGGAACATATTTATCGGTACAAACACGTCTTAACATGTATGTACATGTAGATGACAGGGCCCGACGTTTGAAGTTAGATGATTACCATACATTATTTACCAATATTCCCATACTCTATTTTGTCAAATCCTATGCCATGCACCGACAAGTGGGTCATTAATCGGAAATAAGCTCCAATTGAATAAATTTTGTTTGGCCTGATCCAGTAATAGGGGCGACTCAACTACATTTATAGCGCAATTCACTATTATTCAATCGAGACTCCACTTCTCCGTGCATGGCTATGGATAGGTATTATTTATTGTAATTCTGTTCGGCTCTTCGTGCCGCATATGACACGATTGGAAGAATACAAATATATATGTATTAATTTTGCTCTCTAAACCTCTCTATTGTCCGACTCTAAACTGCCATTGCCCAAACGGAAAACAATTATCGTAATTTTCATTAAGTTGCATACCGCGCGTCGTACATCATTAACATAACAACAGGTTATTGAACATGCATGGGAATAATACAGAGATCGCGTCTGTGAGAATCCATTTTCCTATCAAGCAAACCATTTCCAATAGGAATGACCATTTATTCATGCCCGCGCACTTTATGACGAACATGTATATAACCGCCATTTCTGACGGGCGATCCAGTAACAAAAAAGAAAAGCATGACCATTCCATGTGTCCATGAACGTGGACACTAGAAAATACAAAGAACATTTATATACCCGTCATTTTGTGACGGGCAACCCCCTAGTATCCAAATAAAAGTCTCCCAAATCCAAAAATGACGCCCACAATGCCGGACATATTTTGAAAAATCACCGAAATTCCCTCATATTCACACCATTGAGCATTATTGTCGCCAGTTTGGTCACCATCTTGACTGTGATAATTTGCCAAACTCAGTTGAGTACTTCATTTAGATTTTCCATACGAACATGTAATTGTGGGCATAAATCGCGTAACAATAAGGCCCATCGTAAGAAAGTAAAGGAATGTGGCCGCCATCTTCAATTTGGAAAACAGTTTCTTGCATGAGATGCAAGGTAATTACTTCACCTCAGTATTTCCAACTCAACTGTTAGCATGTGCCCAGTTGTCTCGAAAATAATGCCCAATGATGTGGAAGTGAGGGAATTTTGGTGATTTTTCTAAAATATTTCGGCCATTGTGGGCGCCATTTTATATTTTGGGGGACTTTTATTTGGATATGATATAAGGTCAGTTCTTCGCCTAAGTGTTCCCAACTCACAATAGTAAACAGGTGTGGATTTGTCGTGACAATAACGCTCACTGATGTTAAAATCGGCGATTTTTCTATTTATGGTGGCCATTTTGGTCGCCATCTTGGATTTGGGTGAATATTCCTCAACTCAGGTATAAGAGGAATCCTAGCTCGAGTATCTACTGCATATATATATATATATATGCATGTGTGTTGTTATAATAGCAATAACATTCATTGATTCGAAACATTACATCGCGTTATTAGCGTCGATTCGGCTTTGACCTATTATACCGGCAATTGGGGAAACGTGATATCGGACAAAAATATTCCATAATGAATGTATATTATGGTTGACTTGTTTTTGCTAATGACTCTTCTATACGATTAATGTATAAATTCATGCCAAGATGCCAATATTTTCCCACAGAGACAAACGAAAGGTGGTGAAATGTCAGAAAAATAGCATATTTTCACATTTCGGCGGCCATCTTTGCCGCCATATTGGATTCTGGTGTCGGCTTTTTGGCTAATTTGGAAAACAAGACCGCATGTGATATCATCTTTACTATAACGGCGATCAAAGAGACCTAGTGCATATATAAAAACCGAAAAAATTAGAGGAGACATTAAGAAAGAACATTAGTATCGTGAAGTTGAGTTCTGGGAGCGCAGAGGTCGACCAATATCTCATGGACTAGATGCCTCAAATTTGAGCGCCATTATTCATTATTATAAAACTAAGTTAGATTTTCAAGGTCGCATATCGAGGTAAGCGATCGAGTTATCTCTCGTACTATACATTTTGCGTTCACCGTCTACACTATTGTTGTCATTGTTTCTATTGACAACAATGGACTATTGTGAAATACCGTCGTTCGACGGGTAGGAAAATTAAATATGTGACAACCACGGTTAATTATGAATGCAAAAACAACACTAAATAATATCTCATTGTAATTTCGGCATCCGGAATACGAAATATACAGGTTTCGGCATCCGGCGTACTGACACTCGGTATCCGGAATACTCTATATTAAACCCGGAATCCGGCGTACGAAAAGGGGCTGGTCCCCCTCATTCATTTGTATGGGTGTTCAGGTAATAAAAGCAGAAGACAGACAGAAAAACAGATAATACAAGAGCATAATGATTCATTGGTGGGAAAGGTTCAGATAATAACACTTTCCGCAGCATTGACAATCATGTGCGAGGGCACTGGCTTACGAGGTTAAGGTTAATATTGTTAGGCCAATGTATTTTTATATATGCGAGGCTCCGTACTGGAGATTAATGTCAGATTAATCTGTCAGGAGGGTCTATAGAGAAGATGTTTGAAGGAGTTTGAAGTAATTTCGTGGGACAGAAAAGTGGTAAGCCAATTCCCATAGCCCGCCCCTTCTTGGCTAGTCAACCCTATTGAAGAAATCTGTATCCCAGTCACTAAGGACCCACCTTAACAAATATAAGCTAAATAGGTCTGATGGTGCTTGCATGAAGAAGTTTAAGAATTGCATAGCAGGGAAAGAGTTATATGCCTGGTTCTGCCCTTAACCCCACCAATCTAAATCTAAATATTTCGGCATATATATACACACAAAAAACATTGATATTTCACGCCCCACCCCTCCACAAGAGAAACTATTGTGCTGTTGATTTCAAGTTTGCTAACAATGTATAAATTACTTTATTTATATGATCATTAATTACTTTATTTATATGATCATAGTTTTGATATATTATCAGTTAAGTTTTATAATCTTATGTATACATTGACTATTAACCCCTTTCGTCTACATATAATGAGGTTTATAGCAATCTTGTTGTATAAGATCAAGGAATAATTATCAGCAGTGCCTTTCCTAAATTTTGTGCCTTTGGGGAATATGATATCAAATGACATTGTTTAAACTATTAAGAAGGCTGGCATCATAACTGTTTCAAAGCTAAGAATATACAGTTCGCAAGACATTTTCAGCTTGATATCTATTGGTCTGAGTTATTGAGAAGTTGTTATATATATATATCCTTTTATTCCTCCTCCATGGGAGAGTATATTGAGAACATATATAAACATGACAAAAGTGTGGAAATTATGCATAGAAGTACAAAAATCAACATATATATATACATAACATATAATGGGTATTGCTATGTACATTGGATACGTGTGCACTATACTATAGTTTAATTGAATATGACTGAAATCATAGGGAGAGTTGTTAATAGTTTACCTAGAATCAAAAGCTTTTGTAACCTATGTATTTTTTTTTTTAATGTGAGACAAGAATTGATAATCAAAACTGCTTAAGCTTAATGTGGATTCTAGTATAAGCACGCGTAACCCATGTACATGCTACTCACATATGACACACATTCAAGAAAATCATGACCAAGTTATGTTTTGCATAATAGTAATGCTACTATTTAGCATATTACGTTTTCACATTGTGGTATGCTTCCCATATTTTACACGTATTTCTCACTATAAAGTATATAAATATATTCAAATCATCAATAAATGAGTTCAATTCATTCAGACCACCAGTCAAGAAAAATATAAGTTTGTCGTCGCCCTATTTTAATGTGTTGATCAATACAAAACCAAAGTTTTAAGACTATAAATTCTTACAATAAAATTACAAACACTACAGTAATGCTCTAAATAATCGACTCCTTAACCACAGCAGAATTATGGGTAACTTTTCAGGATTTAGTCGGAAATATGGCTTTTTGCCATTCATCGGAAAGCTCTCGCCGAGAGCTTTCCATTGAATGGCTAGAAGCCATATTTCCGACTAAATCCTGAAAAGTTACCCATAATTCTGTTGTGGTTAAGGAGTCGATTATTTAGAACATTACTGTATGGGTGACATTAAAGGGACCAAGGCACTCATAGTGGGTAAATGTGCAAAAAGTATATAAGTTTATGAAAACATCACCATCAAGAAGAATATGGACAAATAGATAACTTTGTTCTTATATTGATAGTTCTCCAATAATGGAATCTCGCATGTTGAAACCATTGTTATGTAAACAAAAATGTTAGTGATTTGTCAATAAACATCACTAAATGTTTAGTAAGTTCAAATGTCAGAATATGTTTCAATGCTTTGACCTTTTCCAATGTTTTTTAGCATTAAATTTTGAAATTAAACTTTGGCGTCTGATTGGATTATTTCACTTTTATCAGTAATTCCACTGTAACAGTAATGTTTACATAACAATTGTTTTGACATGTGAAATTTCATTATTGGATATTTATTAATAATGAAAATAACAAAACAAACTATTTTGTCATGTACATGTAATTGTTGATGATAGTTGTTTTACAGACTTTTCGCATGAACACACTTCGAAGGTCCCTTTAACTCGTGTAGAATAATTATACTCTTTTATGTAAATATATAAATTGGCATACGTTCTTCCCTGATTTCATGAGGATATTGATCCTATGTTTACCTGACATACACCAGCTTGCCCTCAATGCATGACACTGTAAAGTCAAGCTTAAATGTCTTTGAACAACATCTAAAGTACTACAATGCCAAGTAAAATACAGTTATGCCTGGTAATGCTCTAATTAATCGACCTCTTAACCACAGCAGAATTATGGGTATCTTTTCAGGATTTAGTCGGAAATATGGCTTGTTGCCATTCATCGGAAAGCTCTCGGCGAGAGCTTTCCGATGAATGGCAACAAGCCATATTTCCGACTAAATCCTGAAAAATTACCCATAATTCTGATGTGGTTAAGAGGTCGATTAATTAGAGCATTACTGTACGTAGATAGGTCATGCCTGATATGTGGCAATGCTATTAAATATTTATTTTGGATTCACGCGCGATCAGTGGAGTCTAGTTTATGCGCATAGGGTTCAATACCTGTGCTCGCAATCTTATAGTTATTGTCTTGTGAATGACAGATCAATAATTACCAGATAATTGTTTGCTGTCATTGCTGTCTAGCATATTTCCTCACGTCATCACATGCATGTTATCTATCCTGAAAATTATATCTATAAGCACCACGCCTCCAAATATGGTGCTGAACATTTTCAGAATGAGGTCCACAGAGGGTGAATTTAGTGATGCTATATACCACACACAGTGGGCTAGTGTCACTATATTCAACCTCTGGGGACCTCCGAGTGATAACTTCAGTTATACTTAACTAAATTTGGTATTTAGCCCATTTTTACAAGAGCCCTTTGTTGAAATTAGGGCTCAGTTTTCGTTTCCGGATGATAACTTTGGATAATGATAATTGAATGGAATTAAATTTGGTATATGCATGTTTACACCAAGATATGGTCAAGTTTGATTTTGAATTCCATCCGCCCATTTTCCAAGAGTTATCGGGAACTTTTTCTATATTGAAATTGGGGTTTCCTGCTAATAATTAGAATGGGTTGATCACCACCAAACTTGGTACAGTAATGCTCTAATTAAAAGAGAGCTCTACGATGAATGGCAACAAGCCATATTTCCAACTAAATCCTGAAAAGTTACCCATAATTCTGCTGTGGTTAAGAAGTCGATTAATTAGAGCATTACTGTATGTGGCTGAATTGGCTCAAAATACAAGCTGTACTTGAATTTGGGATTTGTCCAATCATTCTCACCAGACTCATGGGCCATTTTCACTTAGATTTTTGTATTTGATTGGTTTTCGGCTGATAACTCCGAGTTATGAACTCTTTCTGGGGACCTCATTCTTCACATATCCAGCACCATATTTTGAGGAATGCTAAGCACCAAGTGACATTGTGAAGAATATTACCTATAGGATATTTTTGTTTTCAACAGGACCCGTGTTTGAATCTGCTTGGTGACAATAAGTCTGCAATGTGTAAACTGAAATCTAAAAAAAGTCCCTTTCGATACTAAATGGATTCTCTCATTCTGTTATATAAAAGTATACATAGGAACGGTCTTATTTTTCATCTGGAAATGATGGTCTTGTCCCCCCCCCCCCCATCTCTCGATTCTCTTTAGCCTGACAGTCTGTAGTGAGGGAAAATTTAATGTCCTGTGCGTTGGTACGTTGACATAGCAGACTCGATTTTCATTTCCGGGCGAATGTTGAACTTGTTGAGTACTGTCTCAAAACAGGATGGTCAATAGCATAACATATAACCGACAAGGGAAGGAATATAGCATAACATTATTATATAATGTTATAAACATTATTACATAATGTTATAGGGACGGAAACTAGCATCTGAAGAATGGACTATCGATAGCAGTTACTAATTTGGGATTCCAGATCTTAACTTCAGTTAACCAAAGTTAATCCACCACAACCACTTTTTTCTGAATGCCTGTGGTCTATTTAATATTGCAAAGAAAGGACGAATATATGTAATATAAAGGCAAGGCACATGGCTGACATTGACAGTAACTCTGAGAAAGTTTATTAGCACCCACCACATCATGGTTTGAAATTTCCAACTTAAGCTTCAAACTTTCCAACTTGGGCCTGAACCTTTCCAACTGTTCTCGGAAAACAGGAAAAGCTCAACACAACGCCTATACAGTAATGCTCTAATTAATCGACTTCTTAACCACAGCAGAATTATGGGTAGCTTTTCAGGATTTAGTCGGAAATATGGCTTGTTGCCATTCATCGGAAAGCTCTCGGCGAGAGCATTCCGATGAATGGCAACAAGCCATATTTCCTACTAAATCCTGAAAAGTTACGCATAATTCTGCTGTGGTTAAGAAGTCAATTAATTAGAGCATTACTGTAGTTGGACATTTTCCAACTGCTGATATTTCCATCTAACATTTCTACTTAAAGGTACTCAATCCGATCAGTTGCTCCTAAATTACTATTTCTTTGGCTTCAGGGGTAAAAAATATTTGATTTCGAGTCGAGGAACCCACCCATCAAAGCTCAGAGTGATTAGATATCGATGTTTGAACTTTGCGGTTTCTATTGCTTGTGGGCCACACACGGATTGAAGCACGAGGGTCAAACTGACGGCCTTGCAAATAAAGATGGATAACTCTAAAATCAAGTGGTAATAACCACTTGATTTTAGAGTTATCTATCATTATCTGCAAGACCGTCAGTTTGACCTCGTGTTTCTGGTAATCAAACAATTGAAATCACAAACTTTGAATCAAATTTTTTTACCCCCGAAGCCAAAGAAATAGTAATTTAGGAGCGTCTGATCGGATTGAGTACATTTAAGTAGAACAATATTCAAATCCTGGTTTTAAAGGCGCACTTAAGTTTCAAACCCCCAGATTACATTATATAAAATATATGCCATATTATATACCATTTGAAAGAGGAAGCTCTAAAACATTGTATTATCAACTTATCCGGTGTAATAAACTGTGGACATGTTGTTTTTGTTGAGTTGCCAATGCGTTTTGTCATCTAGATTGCAGTAAAAAAGCAGTATTATTGTCAATGCAGGGGGAATAGCTCTATATGTTAAAGATAGAGTTATTCCTCTTCCATTGAAAAAGTTTGAATTCTGTTGCATTCTGGGAGACACAGGGGGGAAGTCAATCTATGATTTCAGCTGTTTTCTATTTCTCTGTGGGCATCCTCTGAGATGTTTCAAATAGTGATGAATTATAGTATTTTAATATTATTTATGGCATAGATTGTTATTAAAGCCGTATATCAAGTCACTAAAAAATAAATAATCGGCGACTCGAAAATTAAGTGGGCCTTAAAAGACCTATGTTACACTACATACACAGAACGACACGATTTGTAAATGGGTTTGTCGATACGGCACGAGTGCTGTCGCGGAAGGATAGAACGAGAGGCGCTTGCGCCTCGAGTTCTATCCTTCCGCGACAGCACGAGTGCCGTATCGACAAACCCATTTACACATCGTGTCGTTCTGTGTTTATTACACGCTTCGCGTCCTAGAATCCCTGCATTAAAAATACAGGATTACAAGGTTTATTTAGGCTCATACAGGGCGCGTTTGTCATGTGTGATGATTCTTTTATTTAAATAGTTCGAGTTTCATGGTTGGGGAGAACGTCATATAGGCCCTACGTCATTTTACGTCAACGAGATGCGTATGGAACGTACGTTCCATACGTATATTTGTAATATGGAACAGCAATAACACTGTACTTCTAGGAACAAGCGTGTAATAAATATTGATTGTAAAATTATACTATCAGAACAATTAGACTCACGTAGAAGCACCCAACAATTCACCATATGTTTTGCAGTACATGAGACCAGTTTAATTTAGAGTGCACTATCAATTACTGCCACGGGACGCCAATATACATTTGATTGTTGATATAACCGATTGTAGCGAGATATAGCTGTGCATGCAGTGCCGTGTCTATAAAATGTAATGACGATCACTATGTATAAAAACTATCGATTTTGGTTCTGCTTTGTGTATGCCAAGCCACCATAACGAAACTGTCCACAACGGTGGCCGCATTATCTGGTTTTATGACGAAGTGTATAGTGTATACAGCCAACTATTAAAATGTTACTTCAAATACGACGAACATTTGACATACCCCGGATGAAAGTTCTGGTATAATGGAAATCAAGAAGAGACGATATCAACATTAGTTCGACCAGAATGCCAGTATTTTGATTTTTGGCAGCGTTCGGTTAGATTCCACATCAAGTTCTGATCGCGATTTGTTTTAATACACATCAGGATTTTTAGTGAGAATTAAGTGCTTGGTGGGTGCTGGAATAGTTTCAATGCCGAAAAAGGTAAGTTGTATGTTCATAAATATTCATACATGATTTATTAGCCAACGGCAGGGCCCGAAAATGATCCCATTCCCAATGGGGAATATAGTAAGAATTTTCCCAATTTCTGACCCGAAATTTCTCCAAGTCACAGTAAATCTTGTTTTGTGAACAAAAGTCAATATTGTTCCTTTTTTAATGCATATTTTCAAGTTATGTTGAACTTTTTACGAACCCATGCATGCACTGAATCCGGGACAATTAACCAAGTTATAATTGTTTATGGAAGGTCTATTGAGTTTATTTTACTATATTGGCCATTATAGTTATATACACACACAGCGACGTGGCTTATATCGAGTCTTCGTTGTGCTGGTGTCCACCTTGAAATTTCCAAATGCACCCTCTTGAACTAGACCAAACTCCCAATAAGTTCACACACTATTCCATTTGCAACCCCTCTTGTGTTGGAATTTTCCAACTGGTACCTCAAGCTTTCCAAATTTGGAAATTTCCATGCTGATACCCCCTATGTACGGTTGAGAATTAGACAATTTTCAACTGATGGCCATTTCAAACAAAAATTTGACCAAATTATAAAAATATGCGACTGTTGTATAAAAACAACACATTGTATTTTGCATGATGGGAAATCAAACAATGAGAGAAATTTCAACCTATCATTGGTGTGAATTTTCCAACTGATATTTTGTTACGCGTGAAATTTTCAACTGTTGAACATTAAATATTGAACTGTTATCAAATTTATGGATGAGACACCCATTTAGTCCCCTGTCCCTGCATGTATACACGCATGCTCCGTAAAAGAAAAAGTATTTGCATTCTGAATAATGAATTAACACTAGAACCCCTCGTTTCATCACACGTCTGTATTTTTGCTGTTCCAACAATGATTCGGAAATAAACGGCCCGTGGTCATGTCTTTATTGTGAAGGTTCATTATTCCGAAAGTTCTTGATTCCAAAAGTGTCAAGAGAGTTCTCTATTCGGTCATTTAAAAATGCCCCATCGGAATATTCCGATTTAACACCAAATTCACTCACAATTTTTCTAAGTCACTTTTCAAGTTTTCCTATAACCAAATAATAAAACAGAATAAAAACAATACTTATAATGAACACCATTCGTGACACACATGCACCACGGAGGCCCACATGGGTATCTATAACAATGCGATCAGAATAAGCATATTTAAAGGGGGAATGAACCCAAAATCCAGCCATTCATTCGAGTCATCATGAGTGTAAACTCATTTTCATTATAATTACCATGTTGTCTACATCGTTCATAGAGCACATGAGTGTATTTTGCTCTCGTCCCTGTCTCAAATTCATTCGTTTGTGGCATATATTCTGTTGAGTATAATATGAGATGGCTGCATGGATTTAGTGTACAGTCCCCCTTTAAAGTATTTTATTACGAACGCTCTTTAATATTTAGAGCTGTATACTGGACAACGGAAACAAACGCTCTTTATCGCGAATTATCGTTTGGGCCGGTGCCCGAAGAAAAGCAGGTGTAAGTACCAATTTCAAAAATCCTTATGTGATAATCAAAACCTGTTATGAATGTGCCCAAATAAAGTTCGAGCTCATCATTTTCGAGTATAGCAGAAATCAACTTTGGAAGAAGAAAAAATCTTTGGAATAAAAAAAAACCCTTGTGGTACTATCGGAATAAATAACCTTCGGAACAAAGAACCTTCGCGGGACAAAAAATATTCGTAATAAAGAATCTTCGGAGTAACATCTTCACTCGCTCGCCGTTCACACTGCCATGAACAAAACATTTAAAGGCCCACTTAATTTTCGAGTCGCCGATTTGTTTTTGTATAGTGACTTGATATGCGGTTTTAATAACAGTCTATGCCATAACATATGATTAAAATACTATAATTCATCACTATTTGAAACATCTGTTTCTCAGAAGATGCCCATGGGCACAGATAAATAGAAAAATGCTGAAATCATAGAATGACTTCCCCCCTTTGGCTCCCAGAATGCAACATTATTCAAACGTTTTCAATGGAAGGGGAAGTGCTCTATCTTTAATATATATAGAGTTATCCCACCTGCTTGGAAATAGTACTGCTTTTTACTGCAATCTAGATGACAAAATGCGTTGGCAACTCAACAAAAACAACATGTCCACAGTTTATTACACCGGATAAGTTGATAATACAATGTTTTGGAGCTTCCTCTTTCAAATGGTATATAATATGACATATAGTTTGTATAATGTAATCTGGGGGTTCGAAAATTAAATGAGCCTTTAATATATATGTTATTCCGTAGCTATTAGTATAACTAATATTGAGCACCAATGCATGCGGTTTTTGGTGATATTAGTACGGTGGCTGAAATAGGACATTTAGATTATTTTATTTATCTCGAAATTTCGAGCTAACTTCTCCATATTTCGGCATTTTGTCTCAATATTTCGAGATAACTTCTAAATATTTTTGAGATATACAGTATCTCAATATTTCGATATAACTTCTCAATATTTCGACATGTTATCTCAATATAACTTCTCAATATTTTGAAATAAGTTCTCAATATTTTGAGATAAATCCTCAATATTTTGAGATCAGATCTCAATATAATATCTAGAAATTTCGTCATATTATCTCAATATTTTGAGATAATTATCTCAAAATTTCACGATAATGTCAGGCATTCGCGGAGGATGTCAACTCCATATTGACAAGAGCTTCGAAGTGAGCGTCGTTGCCGTTCCAGGGTGGATAGCGACATCACCCCCCCCCCCCCGCATCACCACATCAACTTTAACCAAATGGGTTCTCCCAGCATTAAGTTATAAAAGTATATATTAGAATGGTCTAATATTCATCTGGAGGTAAAATTAACAGATTCCAGACCAACACAAAGATAATACAAGTGCAAAAACATTATTACACATTTGTATAACAAACTGTTAACATATATCATCTGAACATTTCCAAAGGGAACTACTCAATGAGTATTTACTATAGAAAGGGTAAAATAATCTGACATTCATAACACTAAATGGCCTTATCATCTTGGGATTTTGGAACATCATGAATGATAAATATCGCACAGCATGTCGTTGATCCTATGCAAAAGTATTGGTCGTCGGTTGAGAATATAGCCCACTTCGCTTCCGGCTTGGGGCTAGCTACCCCCCCCCCCCCCTCGATATGACCACTAGTATGCATATATAGAACTTCAAGCCTTGCACTAACAAGGAACTGGGGAATCAATATGCATGTCTTTTGACCCCAGGTCCCTGACACAATTAAAGATGCATTATCCGAATTAACGCTCCTAAATTACTATTTCGTTGGCTTCGGGGGTAAAAAATATTTGATTAGAGTCGAGAAACCCACCCATCAATGCTCAAGAGTGATCAGATTACAGATTTTTGAAGTTTGTTATTTCTCGAGATGTGCAATTATTTGTGGCCCAGAAAACGGACGGTCTCGGACAAAATTGCGCATGAAGATGGATAACTCTAAAATCAAGTGCTAATAGTAATACGTCCATATTTCGTTGAATAACATGTTGATAAATAACACATATTGGGAAATTTGATACCTTAGTTGACAGTGGTATACTACGCTAGCATTATTTTGTTGCAATTAATCGATCCTAATAACTAAAGCGTATTTTGAAGACATGTTGTTGTTGTATCTTGATGATATAGTGCTTATAGGGTTTAAACAATTGATTAGTTTGCTGAATTTTTCGCACGATCAAATTAATTCAACCCTTCATTACTTATACTTGCATTATCAACAGACTCCCTTCTCATTGCTGCCATTATGTGGGTAAGCTGCAACGGCAGATTCGTATAGAACAATCGAAATTGAAATGCTCCAATATTGTAGATTTAACGAAGATGGACGTTGGAGTCCCATATTCAGAACTATATTTGAACCCTCTTTTCATTGGCCCCTCCCCAAGAAGTATAGATCACAGGGGCTTGTAAAGCGCTCCGCTTCCACATGCACCCGGTACTCTCCTGTATATGCAACTAGATGCGTTCCGCTATGCATAGTAGTATATACATATAAAGTATGTAAAATCATCACTATATAATGGATATGGAAAATATATATAGTCTGTGTTCTTATTTTAGTTATTGATTATAATCCAATGATGCATGTCGCGTGCTAAAATCTTTGTTGAGTAAATTGCTGTGTGCCATTAAATTTGTGATTGTTTTTTGTTTATCAATATTAAAAATATGAATAAAGTCTATCTAATTCCCAAGTTCTTCTTTTTAGTCCATGGTGCACACAGGGGTGGTTGGGGGCCAGGAAAAAATTCCAGGATACAAGGTCTAAGTTTTTTTTTTTTTTTTTTTTTTGGGACCCATTACACTGGGAACGCGAGTTTTTCCTAATCCGATCTCGAACACCCACCCTCCAACGCAAATTAGTCTTCCACCGTGTTACATAATTATATATATTGAATGAGAATAAAGCATTACTCACTTACTTACCATGCACATGTTATTTACACAAAAAAATCAATTTCCCCAGAGATTTATAGTAACTTGGTGTCGGGGGGGGGGGGGTGGGGTGTAGGGTGATATCTTGACCGGAAAAGGGAATAGCAAAAGATGGATCATGTAGAATTTGGGTCTCACACCTTCTCAAATGTGCTTTTTTATCATCCATATTGATTTGCAACAAAAAACAAACAGAAAAATTCCAGATCTCTCCCTCTTATAGAGGCGTTGTATTTTTGGGTCGGCATCTCTGCATCGATCGATGGGTGTGTGGGTGGGTGAATACCAGCATTTGAAATACAATCTAATCTTGCGTTAACACAGGCATTGTATATACTTGAAAAAAAGTTCCATAGAAGTCACATGTGTTGCATAAACTAGACATATATACCACTGTTATATTATCTTGGGTATATATAGCCTGGTCATTAGGCTTAGTAAGATCAAAATATATATGCGTTGTAAACTGTAGCATTGAGCCGCGAATATATCTTTAATATGATTGCGGTTAATGCCTCAGGGGAACGTCTTTCAATCTATCATTAAGTGGAAGGCATGCATGCAATGAACTACTTTAGTATAGCTGTGTATCTTATGTGGGAAGCTCATTAAATTTGAAGAACGATATTGATTCGATTTGAATGCGGCGCCCATTGTTGGTAGCAACGGGGCACTTTTATTGGTATATGTAATGCCTTTTGCATAGAGCTTCATTTTAGATCTGATTGCTTCCAAACGACAATTGAAATATGGTTACGTACGGGTCGATCAAATAACTGACCTGTCACTTGGTGCAGCATGTGTTTACGTCAACTACTTTAAACCACATATTATGTTTGAACAGTTTTAAATGGTCACAGGGCACTCGCAGTGCATGGGTAAATGTAAAAAATCAACAATGTTTGTAAATTCCTCACCATGCGCTTCTTATGAGGAAAAAAATGCACTGAAATGCAATTCCATTAGTTAACACAGGTTTTCATTGTTATTTTTTACCTTCAATTAACAAGGTGATGCCAACATCAGCTCATTTAATTCTTCTTTTGCCATAAATGGCATGGATATATTGAAAGATATGCACAATTCTTGTGTTATTGTATCATGTTCATCTTTGGACTGATGGAACCTTGCATTTATGGGATCTACCGATATAATGAAAAGCTGAGTAATTGGACATATACCCTGATGTGCATATATACTGGTGCTAGTAACCTACATGTACATGTATGGGTACGCCCGGTATGGATGCTGAACCTTATTTGACAAGACTAATTAAGTGTGTTGTTATTTTCTGAGATTTCTGGTACTTTTCGTTAAGTTTACATGATTGGCATTCCATCGCATGTTCATTTAAAACATTTCATAGCATATTCTTGTATTTTCACCGCCTTTTATCAAACTTTTGGGGGGTGGGTCACCAATTTACCTTGGAAAAAACTTGCGTTGGAGGTGGGTGTCCGAGATCTGATTAGGGAAAACTCGCGCTCCCCGGTGTAATGGGTCCCAAAAATAAAAAAAACAACAAATTTAAACCTTGTATCCTGGAATTTTTTCCCGACCCCCAACCGCCCCTGCATGCACAATGCACTAAAAAGAATAACTTGGAAATTAGATAGACTTTATTCATATTTTTAATATTGATTACTCTCAAAATGACGAAATTTCGCACGTTGAAAACATTCATTTTATAAAAAAAAATCACCAATTTAATGGCACACAGCAATTTACACAGCAAAGATTTTAGCACGCGACATCATTGGATAATTATCAATAACTAAAATAAGAACACAGACTATATATATATTTTCCATATCCATTTTATAGTGATGATTTTACATACTTAAAGGTACTCAATCCGATAAAACTCCTCTCAATTACTATTTCAATGGCTTCGGGGGTCAAAAATATTTGATTCGAGTCGAGGAAGTCACCCATCAAAGCTCAGATTTGTTAGATATTGATTTTAGAAATCTATTATTTTTCATTATCGGGAATACTTTCTGGTCCAGAACACAGTCAAAATTGCGTTATTATTACCACTTGATTTTAGAGTTATCCATCCTTGTCTGTTTGAATAGTGTTTTGGTGTACACATCTCGAGCAGATTACGAAATTGAATGCAATTATTAGTACTCATCTCGAGAAAATAACAAATTTCAAAAATCAATATCTAATAACTCTGAGCTTTGTTTGATGGGTTCATCGACTCGAATCAAATATTTTTTACCCCCAAAGCCAAAGAAGTAGTAATATAGGACCCTCTGATCGGATTGTTGTTGTTGGAATCTGTTGAGATTGGGACACTCTGATCGGATTGAGTACCTTTAATATGATTTGTTTTTACAATTTCCACTGCGAGGGCCTACTTTTGTCCACTCAAGCATCATTCACATTATCGGATTCGATAAATCCCCCACGTGCACTCCCACCCCAAGCACAATTTGGGACATAATTATGAAGTTTAGATCAGGGCTTTGTTGAGTTAAAACAAATAATAACCAAACTGTTGTTCAAAGAGTACGCTTTAATATTAAGGTACAGGAGCATGATGACTTTATTCAAGGAAGCTATGAAATTTAAATGACTTTCACTGCTGTAGTGGTTCACAAATGGAAATGGATATATCGGCATTTAAAGATGCGTTATACGAATCAACGCTTCTAAATTACTATTGCTTAGGCTTGGGGGGGGGGATAAAATATTTTATTAGAGTTGAGGAACCCACCCATCAAAGCTCAGAGTGATCAGATATCGATTTTTGAAGTTTGTTATTTCTCGAGATGTGCAATTATATGTGGCCCAAAAATACGTCGTCAAATGGACGGCCTCGGACAAAATAGCGGATGAAGATGGATAACTCTAAAAACAAGTGGGAATATATACGGCCAAATTTCGTGAATACTCAAGTGATAATACGGCCATATTTCGTTGAACAAAATGTTGATAAACAACACGTTTTGGGAAATTTGATACCATAGTTGACAGTGGTTAGCATTATTTTGTTGAAATTAATCGATTCTGATAACTAATGCGTATTTTGAAGAAATGTTGTCGTTGTTGTATCTTGATGATATGGGGACTCTCTGATCGGACTAAGTACCTTTAATTATGCTTGCAGGACCAATGACTATTGGACATGCCTTATCATTCGTCAAACAGATGGGCACTAAGCTGGCTACTGTTAGCAACCGAATGTAAGTATCTGAGTAACAGGTATACCTCACATTATAAGCTAGTTCTGTTATGTAACTATCGTTGCAATGTGAGTGGGTCGAACAATAATCTTAAAGGGGTACTTTACACTGAATTTAGCCATTTCTTGGACCATCTCAATTTATATTGAACAGAATATATGCAACAAATATCTCCAGTCATAAATCCATTTTCATTATAATTGCCACGTTGTTTGCATCGTTCATAGAGCACATGAGTGTGTTTTGCACTAATCCATGGCTCAAATTGATTCATTTGTTGCATATATTATTTTGAGTAAAAGGATATGGTCCCATAAATGACCGGATTTAGGGTACAGTACCCCTTTAAAGACATATTATGTACTTGTTCGGTGAGTTAAACTGATAAGTTGGTAATCGGGCGCTATGCCAACTGTAATGTAACATTTACTAACATCGTCGAAAATTTAAAGCAAACCGACCATCCCACTCCATAGAAAACATCGTTTGAACAACGCTAAATTGTAAATATTTACTACTTGATTCGGGACGCATCTATCGGAGATAAACTAACGAAAACTATTTCGCCACCGAGAGTCACTGCATTTAATTAATATATAAGAATGACTGTGTGTGTTGTCTATTTGAATATAATAATTCTAAAAATTACTACTTTGAACAGGGGGGGGGGGGTGAATTTTTTTTTTTTTTTGGTGGATGGGTGGTCAAAGCCACCAACAAGCAATTTTTTCCGCAACTAACAGCTAAAATAAAAATTTCCTGCTTGTTTTTTTAGTGTTTTGGCAATGAGTTGGGCTTCAAAACCACTTTGAATGAGAGAAATAATGTAATTCTAACTGGTAAACTGACTGCAGGCAGTTATCGTGTTGTATTTTGTTGCAAATTTTGAAATCCAAGATGGCCGCTGGCAGCCATGTTTTTTTGGCCGAATGACCTCAAAATGACTCATTCCTATTTACATGTCCATGTTAACATCCATGATAAATAGTATGCACAGAAATTCATATACAGCTGTTTACAGTGAATTTCCCCCTGCAAATCTCTGTTTTAGTGTTAAAAGGGGGGGGGGTGTCAAAAAATGGTCGGAAAAAACTGCCGAAAACGGAAAAAAAATTGGCGGTGGGGGTGGGTGGGTACAAAAAATGATCGAAAGGGAAAAAATGCCATACGTGCCTGAAATTGTTTTCCGACCCCCCCCCCTGCTTTGAACAAGATTATTCTTAATTTCTATTTGATCTTTAAAAATACGCTCTTTAAAAAATCGTCAGTTGTGGGTTGCACCCCACAATTTACTCAAACAAAAGATCGCACCCCACAAGTATTCATGGGTATGTGCAGTCACCCCACAAGTATACTTTGGCCAGTACGCCCGGACGTCCGTGCTTCAACAATTTCCTTCGGCACGCCATATAGAGGCCGCATCCTCATCCGAGATTCACCAAACTTCATATGTAGCTTCAGGGTGACCTATAGATCATGGGAGCTATAGAATTTTTCCGAATTTCGCTGAAAAAAATGGCCACCAGCAGCCATCTTGGATTTAAAATTTGAATCCATCGGGACACCCTATACAACCCGTATTTATGGCGGGATAATTTTTTAATTTTGCAGGCACGATTGTGGTCACCTGTAGATGGGAGCTATCGAACTTGAGCAATATTCGATGAAAAACATGACCGCCGGCAACTCTCTTGGATTTTACTCTTTGCATGGCTAAATCTTTGGCACAAGCTACATACCACATTGGTGATTACCAAACTTCATAGGGATCTTCTAGTGACCTCTAGATGGGAGCCTCCTATTTTGACCGCAATTCATTGAAAAACGTGGCCACCAGCGGCCATCTTGGAATTTACTTTTTGTATGACTAAATCCTACAGACCACATCCCTCATCCGATAATCACCAGACTTCATATGGATATTCGGGGTGGCCTCTAGTTTACTTTCCCTCTTTTTTTCATTCTATTCATTGCTCAGCAAAAAAAATGAACTCAATCCCAAGTTGAGCTACAGTGTCATTGACACTTTCATTAAAATTCCACCGGGATTTTCGCCTTATTAATTCCGGTGAAATCTGGTGAAATATCGAGAAATCCCGACCAAAAATACCGATACCAATTATGTCGCCACGATCTTGGTCAATCGTTATCCTCGTGGAATCGATGGACATTCGGCTGAAAGTAGCGAGGAATGGTGGAGTCCGATTGGATTTTGGTGGGTCCTCCGACTCATGGTGGATGTTTTTTGCGGAGAAATGTTTTTGTGTCCTGTAAAAAGTTTTCTGGTGATACGACCTTTTTAGAAACCCATCGACGTTATCTTCTACGTACATGTGAAATAAATATATCTATAACAGGTGACTGTTATAAAGAACCCCACCAATGTGTTCAGGAAAATCTTCATATCACGAAATATGCTGGTATACTGGCTTTATATGCATGTATATGACTTATATTGGTATATATTTTCATCTGTTGCAGTCTGTGCCTTTGTAGCCAGTTTCGCTGAGCCACCAATCGTGCAACAAAAACTCTATGCAACATCAAAACATCAGTATTTCACCTCATCAAACTATCCAAATGGATATGACGGGTAAGTAGTTAATATAGGTTCCTGTTAAAAGTCTTACTATTTATTATATACTTACCTTGCAGTAATGGTGAGGAGAATATTATGTCAGACACATGCAATTATTTGGTGATATATATATTTAACGAGACCCAAGGCCTTCGAAGTGGGTTCATGTGACATATGCTAACTGAAAAAAGTCTGTAAAAAAACTATCATCAACAAGTACATTTGAAAATAGGTCGACTTTGTTCTAATTTTCATTATTAATAACTCTGAAATAACTAGATTTCACACATCAAAACAATAGTCCTATAAATATTACTGTTACAGTGGAGTTACCGATCACTGTCCAACTAGTCCAATAAGATACCAAAGTTTAATCAAAACTCAATCCGATTCGACGGTCCCCATACCATCATATTCCAAAAAACAACAACATTTTTTGAAATGCCGCTTCAGTTATCAGAATCGATTAATTGCCCAAAAATAATGATAACCACAGTCAACTATAGTATAAAATTGCCTAAAACCTGTTATTTATCAACGTTTTGTTCAACGAAATTTTGCCGGTTGTCAAATATCTGACACAAAAAAAGCCACTGGATTTTAGAGTTATCGATCTTCATCCGCTGTCTGGTCAGATAAGTTCTTCTCGTCGACAGTTTACTGGGCCACCTAAAATTAAAATAATAGATTTCAAACATCGATATCTGATCACTCCTAGCTTTGATGGGTGGGTTCCTCGACTCGACCCCCGAAGCCAAGGAAATAGTAATTTACGAGCGTTAATTCGGATTGAGTACCTTTAAACATTGGAAATGGTCATAGCATTGAAAAATATTCTGAAAGTAATATTTTAATTAAGTATTTGACCCAAGTTACTACGTGATTATCAATGTTTGCTGTTTACGTAACAATGGGATCAACCTGCTACATTTCGCTGTTGAAGAACTTTCAATAATTAAAGGTACTCAATCCGATAAAACTCCTCTCAATTACTATTTCAATGGCTTCGGGGGTCAAAAATATTTGATTCGAGTCGAGGAAGTCACCCATCAAAGCTCAGATTTGTTAGATATCGATTTTAGAAATCTATTATTTTTCATTATCGGGAATACTATCTGGCCCAGAACTCAGTCAAAATTGCGTTAAAATTACCACTTGATTTTAGAGTTATCCATCCTTGTCTGTTTGAATAGATTTGGAGTACACATCCAGAGCAGATTACGGCAGTTGTTAGTACTCATCTCGAGTTAATAACAAATTTCAAAAATCAATATCTAATAACTCTGAGCTTTGTTTGATGGGTTCCTCGACTCGAATCACATATTTTTTACCCCCAAAGCCAAAGAAATAGTAATATAGGACCCTCTGATCGGATTGTTGTTGTTGGAATCTGTTGAGATGGGACCCTCTTTACGGGTTGAGTACCTTTAAAATAACAAATTAACTTTACTAAATGCAAGAAAAACATGTTCTTATATTTCTAGAAATTTGAGAATATTTTTTTCACTTAAGTCAAGAAAGTAAGTAAGTGCCTTTCTTAGCGTATTATAAATAATTTCTAGATATAAGAAATGCATCCGTATAATTTTAGAAATTGCAAGAAATATTTTTCTTAAATTTATAGAAATTTACGATTTTTTCCTCAAACTTTTGTCTAGAAATTAAGAAAGTAAGAAAGTGCATTTCTTATCATATTAGAATTAATTTCTAACTTTTAGAAATAAATTTTCTAGATAAAAGAAAATGAAAATTTAAGAAATATATTTTCTAGATATAAGTACAAGACAATTTTCTTAGTATACATGTACTCCCTAATTGTCTAGTCTTTTCGATTTTCTATATCTTGATAGAAAATAATTTCTTCACAGTTAAGGAATTATTTCTTAACTTTTTCTAGATACAGAAAAAATTATTTTCTAGGATTTAAGAAATAATTTCTTACACGGCTTAATATTCTCGTGGCCACGACTTCATATCCTCGTGGACACGACCTTATTCTCGTGGCCACGACTTCATAGTCTCGTGGCCACGACTTCATATTCCCGTGTCCACGACTTTATTCGCGTGGCCACGACTTTATTCTCGTGGGCACGACTTATGTAAGAACATTTTCTAGGTATACTCCCAAGAATATATTTCTTGTTTCAAGTTTTTTTTGGCAGTGTATATATACTCTACACTCAACTTGCAAGATTAAAAGAGCTTTACCGCCCATTTTCAAAAATATTCTAGCTGGTATAGTGCGTTGCAAGTTGCGTCCAAACAAATAAAGATTGTCCATGCAAACAAAACAAATTGGTGCCTATATACGAGCGACGGTAGAATATAATCATGTTTATTTTGAATAGTTGATTGTTAGTATATGCTTGTAAATATTATACAAATAAACAATCAATCAATCGGTTGGAGAGCGAGTGAACAGATGGTATGTCCTGTATCGCTGTTCTCCTTTTTAGCTCAACTTACTTTGTAAGTTTGAGCTATTGCCATGGCTTGGCGTCCGTCGTCCGTGTGTGCGTGTGCGTGTGTCCGTCAACAATTTCCTTTGGCGCGGGCTACAGATCGTATCTTTGGTCTGATCTTTATGAAATTTGTCATGAATGTTGACATTGACATGTAGATGGGAACGAGTCATTTTGGAGTCATTCGGCCAAAAAACATGGCCGCTGGTGGCCATCTTGGATTTCAAAATTAAATCCATTGGTGCGGGCTACAGGCCGTACTGTTGGTGTGATCATCATAAAATTTGTCATGAATGTTGACATTTACATGTAGATGGGAACGAGTAATTTTAGGATCATTCGGCCAAAAAACATGGCCGCTGGTGGCCATCTTGGATTTTACTCTTTGCATCACTAAATCCTTTGGCGCTGGCTACAGGTCGTATCTTTGGTCTGATCTTTATGAAATTTGTCATGAATGTTGACATTGACATGTGATGGGAACGAGTCATTTTGGGGTCATTCGGCCAAAAAACATGGCCGCTGGTGGCAATCTTGGATTTCAAAATTAAATCCATTGACGCGGGCTACATGCTGTACTGTTTGTGTGATCATCATAAAATTTGTCATGAATGTTCACATTTACATGTAGATGGGAACGAGTAATTTTAGGATCATTCGGCAAAAAAAACATGGCCGCTGGTGGCCATCTTGGATTTTACTCTTTGCATCACTAAATCCTTTGGCGCGGGCTACAGGTCGTATCTTTGGTCTCATGTTTATGAAATTTGTCATGAATGTTGACATTGACATGTAGATGGGAACGAGTCATTTTGGGGTCATTCGGCCCAAAAACATGGCTGCTGGTGGCCATCTTGGATTTCAAAATTAAATCCATTGGTGCGGGCTACAGGCCGTACTGTTGGTGTGATCATCATAAAATTTGTCATGAATGTTGACATTTACATGTAGATGGGAACGAGTAATTTTAGGATCATTCGGCCAAAAAACATGGCCGCTGGTGGCCATCTTGTATTTTACTCTTTGCATCACTAAATCATTTGGCGCTGGCTACAGGTCGTATCTTTGGTCTGATCTTTATGAAATTTGTCATGAATGTTGACATTGACATGTAGATGGGAACGAGTCATTTTGGGGTCATTCGGCCCAAAAACATGGCTGCTGGTGGCCATCTTGGATTTCAAAATTAAATCCATTGGTGCGGGCTACAGGCCGTACTGTTGGTGTGATCATCATAAAATTTGTCATGAATGTTGACATTTACATGTATATGGGAACGAGTAATTTTAGAATCATTCGGCCAAAAAACATGGCCGCTGGTGGCCATCTTGTATTTTACTCTTTGCATCACTAAATCATTTGGCGCTGGCTACAGGTCGTATCTTTGGTCTGATATTTATGAAATTTGTCATGAATGTTGACATTGACATGTAGATGGGAACGAGTCATTTTGGGGTCATTCGGCCCAAAAACATGGCCGCTGGTGGCCATCTTGGATTTCAAAATTAAATCCATTGGCGCGGGCTACAGGCTGTACTGTTTGTGTGATCATCATAAAATTTGTCATGAATGTTCACATTTACATGTAGATGGGAACGAGTAATTTTAGGATCATTCGGCCAAAAAACATGGCCGCTGGTGGCCATCTTGGATTTTACTCTTTGCATCACTAAATCCTTTGGCGCGGGCTACATGTCGTATCTTTGGTCTGATGTTTATGAAATTTGTCATGAATGTTGACATTGACATGTAGATGGGAACGAGTCATTTTGGGGTCATTCGGCCCAAAAACATGGCCGCTGGTGGCCATCTTGGATTTCAAAATTAAATCCATTGGCGCGGGCTACAGGCTGTACTGTTTGTGTGATCATCATAAAATTTGTCATGAATGTTCACATTTACATGTAGATGGGAACGAGTCATTTTGGGGTCATTCGGCCCAAAAACATGGCTGCTGGTGGCCATCTTGGATTTCAAAATTAAATCCATTGGTGCGGGCTACATGCCGTACTGTTTGTCTGATCATCATAAAATTTGTCATGCATGTTGACTTTTACATGTAGATGGGAACGAGTCATTTTAGGATCATCGGCAAAAAACATGGCGCTGGTGGCCATCTTGCATTTTACTCTTTGCATCACTAAATCCTTTGACACAATCATCCTACATACCACACCCCTGATCCGATCATCACCAAACTTCATATGGATCATCGGGGTGACCTCTTGATGGGAACAAGTCATTTTGGGGTCATTCAGCTAAAAAAATATGGTTACCAATGGCCATTTTTGATTTTACTCTTTGTATGTCTAAATATTTCTACAAAAAACATTAGCATGGGTTATAGACCGATCTGTTTGTTTGATCTTCATGAAATTTGTCATGGATGTTGACATTGACATGTAGATGCGAACGAGTCATTTTGGGGTCATTCGGCAAAAAAACATGGCCGCCGGTGGCCATTTTAGAATTTACTCTTTGCATCACTAAATCCTTTGGCACACCCTACAATACAGACCACATCCCTGATCCGATCATTATGAAACTTGTCATGAATGTTGATATTGACATGTAGATGGGAACGAGTCATTTTGGGGGTATTGGTTTCTCTTCACATTTACATTTTGTCTTATTAATTCCTCCATTTACTGTCAACCATTAAATTATTCCCCTACCTAAGTTGAGCTACAGTGTCATTGACACTTTCATTTAGTGTTGTAATATCTCACAATTTACTCCACATCAATTTCAGAGACAGCGATCAAACTTGGGTGATAAAAGCAAATGTTTCAGGTCAGGTGATCAAGATAGATGTGGTAGACAGCCACGTGGAGAGCCACACTTACTGTGTATACGACAGAGTCAGCGTTTATGACGGTAAGTCACGTGATGGTGACATGTGATTTTTCTTCGTGCATCCGTATGGCCACAGCAACACAAAACAACCGGTCTATTTATGTCAAGGATTATGTATTGTTGTGCTAACCGTCTAGTGCTGCACTCTTATAGATTATCGAATCGAAGATCGCCGTACCTAATAGAAATTATAATATATGGTACATAACAGTTACTATCCATATTTCTAGAAATATTCATTTCTTTATTACGCCCTCGGGTGTATACTAATGTACAAATTCTAGATACCTATGGTTCGCTGGGCGTTTTATTTATAGATTATGTTTTTTTTTGGGACGCATTCAAATTTGCAGTGCGACCCCGAATCCGGTTGTTTTGGGACGCATTAAAAGTTGTAGTGCGACCCCGAGTTCGGTAAAAGTTGGAATTTCAATTTCGTTTATTGTCGTTGATTTTGGTTTGTGATAAGCTATGCCAATTATACAAATAGAAGAAATGAAAAAGATAATTTGTAAAATGCGTATATGTCAATTGATACGTATTTTAAAGAGTGTAGTCGTGGCCAGCCGAGTTAGCAACCGTTCGTGCTGATCGTCTACTGATCGGTGTGAAAATTTGCTGTAGATCCCCTATTTGCGGAGATTACATTTGCGGATGTCTCGAATTCGTGGAAGTACATAAATTGGTCGAAATATGTTGATTTTAATGAGGGAACAGGTGCGTATATCTCAATTGATACGTATTTTAAAGAGGTTAGTCGGATACAGCCGAGTCAGCCACCGGTTCGTTAATCATGTGCTGATCGGTGTGACAATTTACAGTAGGTCCCTATTTGCGGAGATCCATTTGCGGAGGTCCCCGAATTCGCATAGGTCCCCTAAAATGGTCGAAATAGGTTTATTTTAATGAGGGAACTGGTGCGTATATGTCAATTGATACGTATTTTAAACAAATAACGACAAGATCATCATAATAATGGTTTGTTCTATTAATTATATCATCACCATCATCACCATCATCACAATACGGAATAAGTCTTGCGACTTTTCGTCCCAATAACATTATTTGCAATGTTTGTTTACAAATATATGTATCGTCATTCGATATTTTCTTGTGAGTCACTTGAACATATTACTTGTCGTCGAACTCGTATTTTATATAATAGAAGAATGAGTGTATGTATATTTTGAATTGATCGCGTGTTGGAGCCTCAATAGTGAAGTCTGGTAGAGAGTTCCAGCTATTTACCACCCTCTGCGTGAAGAAATATTGTTCTATGGCCTTGTTAACAGTGCGCATCTGTAGCTTTTTTGTTTATGTCATCTTGTTCTTCCTGATGAATGTCTTTCTAATAGATCACAAGCATTGATATTGTAATGACCATTCGACAGTTTATATACCTCAGATACATCAGATTGAGCCTTATCATTCGGTCTCGGTGGCATATAGTTTTGATTTGACGAACTAGTTTCGTTGCTTTTCTTTGTATTTTCTCTAACACAATGCTTTGATATTTGTGATGTGGGCTCGATGCAGAGTTACATTATTCGACGATAGGTCTGACAATGCGTATATGTAGAGCGATCGGAGAGTGTCGATGTCAAAGTTCGTGAAAGTTCTATTGACTCGGCCGATGATTTGAGAAGCTTTATTGTTTAGGATATTGTATGAACGCTAATCTGGCCGTGTCAAGTTGAGCTATAGCGATTGGATATCTCGCAGGACAACACATTTCGGGTTTTCGTGGTGTGTGTATTCGCTGGATATCTGATAGTTGCAAAATAACTATTATGACCGCGTTAATTGCTTTCGATGTTTAGGTATGAACAATGGCTGGGCCACGCTTGAAGATTTTATGGCGGGAACACAATGCCTCCGATTTTTGATCCGCATTTAGAGGCTTTCTGGTATGGTGAATGAGAAACCTGCAGTAATAAGCCGTAGTTTTTTTTTTAATAATATGAAGGATTAGTTGTTTTAACGGAATTCTGAGGCGGTGCATTCATGTAACCAATATATTTTATATTATAATTTATATTTATGCGTAATAATATAATCTTGAGGGCGTTACCATTTCTGATTAATGGTTTTCTTGTATTTTGTTGTTGTTTGTTCTTGTTAAAATGCCGTTGCACCGTGGTTGTCAAGCCGCTGAATCGTGAAATTGGTCGCTGAGTCGTCAAACCGATTATGCCGTGTGATGGCTGATAGCGGACGTTCTAAAATGAAATGTGTCTGCAATCGCAGACGTGTATATTTATATATACTTATGATAACTTCCAATATTTCGTTGGCTAACTTCTAAAATGTCGCATATATGTGTTCCATATTTTGGCGCGAATTTGTTTTTTATTTTAATTATTTGGAGTCTATATATACCCATTCATGTAATGGGTTTGAATAATTATGTAACATAGCTAGTGCATATGATGATATTCCAAGTATAAATGCCATTTTTTCTGAGAAAATACATAACATTGTGCTCTAAAATGTCATAAATCAGAAACGTGTGATTGTACGTTAAAGGCCCACTTAATTTTCTAATCACCAGATCACATTATATTCAACATATTCCATATTATATACCAATTGAAAGAGGAAGCTCCAAAAACATTGTATTATCAACTGATCCGGTCGAACAAACTGGGAACATTTTGTTTTTGTCGAGGTATCGAGGTGTGTTCTGTGTTTAATTTTATTCCTGACTGTACTATAAAGTCTATTATTCTCAATGGAAGAGGTTGAACTCTATCTCTTAGTTTGAATTCCGATGTTTTATGGGTTGACAGCGGGGAAAGTCTTGGAATGAGAATTTCTATCACTTGGTGGACACTCCTACAGCTGTTCTGTATTCTGGTGGAATATATATAAATTTGGTAACTCTTTCAAATGGTATATACTATGGAATATGTTGTGTATAATGTTATCTGGGCATTCGAAAATTAAGTGGGCCTTTAAAGGGGTACTGTACACTAATTCCGACATTTATGGGACCATCTCCTTTTATATTCAACATAATATATGCAACAAAAGAATGAATTTGAGCCATGGATTAGTGCAAAATACACTTATTGATGTGCTCTATGAACGATGCACACAACTTGGTAATTATAGTGAAAAATGAATTTATGACTCCAGGGTACTGTACACTAATTCCGACATTTATGGGACCATCTCCTTTTATATTCAACATAATATATGCAACAAAAGAATGAATTTGAGCCATGGATTAGTGCAAAATACACTTATTGATGTGCTCTATGAACGATGCACACAACTTGGTAATTATAGTGAAAAATGAATTTATGACTCCAGCCATTTATTCAATTTCATTATAATTAAAATAACTATCATCAAAAAGTAAATTAAAAATAGTTGAATTTGTTTTAATTTTTTATTATCAATATCTCTCCATAATGATATTTGCTTTGCAAAACCACTATATTAATATTGTTACAGTGGAATTGCCGAAAAAAGTCCAATTAGTCCAATAAGGTACGAAAGTTTAATCAAAAGTTGACAGTAAACATTTGAAAATGTCAGAAGCATTGAAAAATATTTAGAAAATTATATTCAGACTAAAATATTTGAACTTATACTGTTAACGATGTTTATGGAGATAATCACTATATCAGTTTTGTTTACATATAAATGGTTTCAAGACTCGAATTTTCGTTATTGAAAAACTATCAATACTGAATATAAGAACTTGACAACGTTTGTCTATTTCTCCATGTTCTTCTTAGTGGTGATATTTTTATTTTATTATATTTTTATAAGGGTCACATCTCCTATTTTGAGGAAATCACACCAAGCTGGGGGGAAATGGTTTCAAAAACACTATTTTTCACAATATCAAATGTATTGACAGCACTACCCATTCCTTAAATATTGGTCTTCATCACTAACATCCAAAACCTTAACATGTGATAAAGCAAAACAAGTTTGAAAAATATAATCAATAATTCCAAACCTGCATGGTCGATATTTTTAAATTGTCGATCAGGACGTCGTCAGTTTAATAGCTATTTCTTGGCCAAAGAAAAAAAAACACGTCATTTAAGGCGACCACGTTTTATTCATTTCACTAAGCCAATATTTGAGAAAAAATATCCAGAGCTTCCTATTTGAAACACCACGATAGCTGTAATGTGATTGGTGCAAATCAGCTACTTTCGGTTTCGCAGACAATCGTTCGTTCTCTTATTCTCATCTCTTTTCAATAATCTCTATATCGGCAAAACTAAAGGTACTCGGTCCGATCAGACGGTCCCCATATCATCAAGATACAACAAAAACAACATTTCTTCAAAATACGCTTTAGTTATCAGAATCGACTAATTGCAACAAAATATTGCTAACCACAGTAACAAATTTACCAAAACGTGTTATTTATCAACATACAGTTCAACGAAATATGGGCGTAATATCACCTGAGTATCACGAAATTTAGTCGTGTTACCACTCGATATTAGAGTTATCCATCTTCATCCGCAATTTTGTCAGAGACCGTCCGTTTGATGACGTTTTTCTGGGCCACAAATGCTTAGCCACATTGTGGCAGTACCTCCCCCCTGTCCCTGGGGAGCAGTAGATGGTTACTGACTGTTAATACTCATCAGGATAATAATTGACATTAGCGCGTCTTAGAACAATTAATTATAATTGGTTAAACGCTATATAAAAACTGTCATTATTATGATTATTATCACTTCCTCAAAATGGGAGATGTGACCCTTCTAAAAATAAATTCAATAAAATAAAAACAAACGTTCCCAGACCCCTGTGATTTTCAGACTTATATATTATCACCCACTGTGGGTGCCTTGTGTCACTTTAGTTTTAATATGCTGCATATGCTTGTGTTAAAGTGTCGTACCCATTGTAAATTTTGATTGATTGATTGATTGATTTATTGATTGATTTTGCTCGTTTTCTAAACGACAAGCCCCTGGAGTGAGTGTAATAATAGTTTCTATTTGCTTTTGCAGCTAGCGAAATTACCGATGAGGATCATGACCGGCTGGGATATTTCTGTGGCAAATCCACCCCGTCGTACACTAGCAGCGGTCCCAGTATGGTTGTGTGGTTTAGAACGGACTACAGTTATCAATTCAGTGGATTCAAAATTGAATATTTCTCTGGAACTACTGGTGGGTATATTACCTCTGCAGCACAAGTCCCGGGAACAAAAATTAACCCCACCCCCAATAATATTTAATTCTATAGGATTCTGTAGGATTAAGAATTATTGGGGTGTGATAAATTTTTGTTGGGGAGGTGCACGACGGGTTTGCTATTCCATTTGGGCTCAAGGATATACAACCGCGCACCTATGTATATATATAGGCTATACCCCCGGGAGGATCCGGGGAGGGGTGCAGCAGAGTGGTCGTGGAGGTGTGGGGGACCTTTGCTCTGCATTCATATTGTGACTTTATCGCCCACGATTTCATTCTTGTTGTATGGAACTGGTGCAAGATGAACCTCATTGTTTTCCATTTGGTTTGGAGAATTCATATATGATTGGTCTGTACTAAATTAGTACATTGAAACACAAAATGCGATTTCAAAGCAGTTTATAATCTTCAAAGATATATACACACAGTGAGTGTTGTCCACATGACATAGTTTTACCGGTATAACAAGGAGGGAGATCGAAGCCAGACAAAGCACGTGGTATTTGAAGTTTGAATACACCTTCAAATCTGTTTTATTCGAGTAATTTCGTGGAACACACTGCATGGATATTTAAAGACCCACTTAATTTTCGAATCCCCATATCACATTATATACAACATATTCTATATTAAATACTATTTGAAAGAGGAAGCTCCAAAAACATGGTATTATCAACTTATCCAGTCGAATAAACTGTGAACATGTTGTTTTTGTTGAGGTATTTCGATGTGTGGTCTGTGCTTAAGTTTGATCAGGGTCAATACTATGAACAATTTTATACCTGTAAATACAAATTGTAATTATTAATTTGTAATTACAAATTTGTGTTAACTATCACAGTGGTTTCATAGTACAGGGAAAATTTAGCCGTATTATTGTAATACCTTAGACTGGGCGAAAGGTGAAACCCCTAAAAGGCAGCTGTAAAACTTAGAAAAAAACTAACTCACCACTCTGCTCCCATGCACCTGTTATCAGTGTTATCTGAATACCAGTTCAAATTAGACGGACATGTATATAGAGCTAAAATAACTGACAACAATTTATATCGGGAAGTTACAATGCGTGCTATCATATTGTGATTAGTGATAACGCCGGTACTATGAAACGATGAGCTAACAAAATCTCGCAAATTTCACAAAGATTTACTGTTGATTATTGTAGATTGCTTACGGACAAACCTTTGCGTGTGAGTGATTCACAATATATTGAATCACGGCGGGCCAAAGTTACAAAAGAAATAACCAATCATAAGTTGAGAGGTGATCGCTTATCAGAGCTATCCAGTCGGTTCACGGATAGCTAAGTTGATGCCCACTTGTCTGCGCAAGTTAACAATTAAACGGTTCGTTTGTAGTGTGTGTTTGTAAGTACAAGTCAGTGTAATAACGAGTATACTACAAACAATTTGGTATCATTGTTTTTACAAATTTACAACCATTCAGTTTGTGAAAATAAAATATTATTTTGATGGTATAGCATTATATATACTGTAACCATCCTATTATTTCAAACTGATCCGCTACTCTTATCATAACACATCGAGGCAGTAACGTGGCTCCATTTTATCGGGAGGGGGTGTATCGAAGCAGGGACGGGCTAATGGTCTCGGTTATAGGAGTGGTGCGGGGCCCCCGGTGGTCCAGTCGGTAGAGTGCCAGGTGAATTACACCGTCACAGGCCGTCCAGCGCTGACGAAGCTGGTTCTAACCCCGTCATATGGAGGGTGACCGGAATCGTGTATCTGGGCAAGTTTGTCAGTTGCTTTCCGGGGGTCGGTGGTTTCTACACGCAGTGGGACGATTTCTCGGTGAAATCAAGCCTCTGCATGGTCTTTCCTCCACCCGTAAAATTGACAATGTCGTGTGTGGCCTAGCGGCTAGAACGACGATAAACCATAATAAACCAAACCAAACCAATAGGAGTGTCATTTTATAATTTCAAATTGCTCCGATATCTTATAATATATCTAGATAGGGACGTGGCTATATGGGCTCAGTTTGGCGACGGGGTGTCCATCCTATAATTTCCATATGCACCCTTTGAAAAAAAAAATGCCTATAAATTCCACATAACGATGGAATCGTATATCAAGAGGAAAGTATTTTTATTTTTCTACGCTGATAACAAAAGTTAGTCAATATGACTAACATATGTTAGTCAAACGTTTTCCCCCAGGATGACTGACTTAGTTCAGCCAACATGACTGAGGCATAACATTAATCAAAATTACTAGGGTGATGTTAGTCACACACTCCCGGAATACCGCTGATGTCGAAAAAGTTCTCTGCAATTTGAACTGGGTTCCTTGGCCAGCGAATAACACCCGGTGCTAAATCCACTATGAGTGGTGCCACCTTATGCACAACTCGTTTCGCGGTGTCTCTTCCAATGCCACGGCAGTCTTTCACCATATGGTAAAAACCATTCGTTCCCAAAAAATGAAGGAAAACTAAGATCTGCTGCCGTGGTGTCAGTGGTCTGCTACGACCGGTCATTGGCAATAGATAATCGCCAATCTTCTCCACCAATAACTCCACCACACTTTCGGGCACCCTGTACCTCTCTCGGAATTCGTACAGCGATGAGGTTTCGAACCTTCTTTCTAAAAAGATACGTTCTCGTCTAGGAGGACGCCCGCCCACCGGACAAACTTCACTCATCGTTAACATTCTTGGATATACCATTGATTATGATAAGTACATGTTACATGCTAATGTTGGCTCTAATCCGCAAGTATCACTCACTATTTGTATTAATCACTAACTTTTGTCAGAGATGTTGTGACTCATACGATTTGGCGGCTACTCGCCCCTTCCTATTCTGAACAGCTGTAATGTGCCAGGCATCGTGTTCCCAAGACCACTATCGCCATGTCCCTGATTATGAGATTTCCATTGATAACACATTTTCATAAGGGGGGCTACATCCCTGCGAATCAGATGGTTATATGGTCTGGTTTAAGGATGTGAAAATCGACAATTTATGTATGACACCCTATATAGACATTCTAGACAAGTTCCTTAACGTTGTAACTTTCAATAAATTGGGTAATTTCAGTAGTTACAAGGAACACATACTGCTATCTCACATCCAAGCTGACACCCCATAAGGTTTGACAATTTCTAAATATAGGCCATTTCAATCCAAACTTTTGACCAAAGGAGGTAAATATGCAAATGTTGGTCTAAAACAAAACATACCCCTTAATAAATTGTTGGAAAAAACAAAATAACAGAACAAGTTCAACCTATTGTTGTTGTAAAATTTCCAATTCATGTTGTTTCTGGTATCAAATTTCCAGCTGTTGAACGTGTTGATAAAATGTTTGGAGCGAGAAACATAACCCAACCCCCTTGTCGCGACGTCCCTGTGGGTTGTACTTGAGATTTCCAGTTGACAAAATATTTTCACGAGGGGGTGAATCGACCCCTTGTCGCCACATCCCTGCGTACCATAGATAGATATATTATCCGGGTTAAGGGTGCGAAAACTGAAAAATTATGTTTCATAGTACTTTAACATTCTTTGTGATTGGAGATATTTGTAAATACAAAGAACACGTACTATTTGTGATTTATGTTTGTAATCGTAGGTTCATAGTATTGGCGGAATGATAAATTGTTATTTCTTACAAACAATTGTAGATTCTTACAAAGAAAAAGTTTCATAGTATTGACCCCAGGTGGACTGTACTACCAGCCTATTATCAATGAAAGGGAAATAACTCTATCTCTAAGTGGACATTTACTGCATACTGTGTACAGAAAGGGGGAATCTTGGCCGAATATGAGAATCTCTATCAGTTGGCGGACACTCCTAGGCCACAGCTATTCTCTATCCTGGTGGAATATATATATATATATATTGGTTTTATTTCATGCCAACAATAGTAAATAACACTTACTCTGTATAGAAATAATCGGGGACTCAAAGATTAGGTGGGCCTTTAAAGATACGTTTTATAAATCCATATTTCAAGACTACAATTAGGTATTTTGTGAATAAAATATGATTTGTCCATGAATGTATAATAATGTGGTTTATTTCGATCGTGGTAAATGTTTCGATCATAAGATCGTGGTAAATCTATAGTTGAAATACAATATTATGTGCCGTGATGGAGGCTGCTAACAAGATAGAGTTGTCCTTCTTGGTACGCTTTTGGTATGCCCTGAACGTTTTCCGCGCGGATACCCGTTCTAGAAATATCCACTAAAACTGTCCTGCGGAATTGATAAGAAATTCTAAATAAAATTTATAAATTTTCGCGACAGGTGTCCTCGATTAATATCTATTTTTTATAACCCGGAATCTATATAATACTTTCTGTGAAGAGATATACTACCATCTTTAATATATACAAGTATGAGTCAACTTTTGTGGTGTGAATATCATTGGAAATTATGTGTAATTATTAATATTATGTCAGAAAAATAATATATGGATCGTATATGTACATCCATCTTTCCTTGCATTCAAGAAGGTGATGCAACTTGATAAGTTAACATTGTAGGAAATAGTTATGCTGGACAAACCATAATTATAGATCACGGAGTAGATAGGGATTTCTGGAAATTTATTTCAAATTATGTATAACGTTCTTACAACCATGACAGAAAATTCACGATTATCATTTGGTTCGAGATCAATAACAACATGTTTTCATAGCCCATGAAATACACATTTTGAGATTGTATTATACCATTATTGCAGATGTAGTCCATAACGATTAATGATCGATTTTATGTAGTTTCTCTTGTTTCTTTCAGACGAGCTAAAAGGGGGGACAAAAGAAGGCAATGTAGCAATATGGTCTGTTGCTGGGCCGATTTTGGGCGGGGTTTTCTTGGTAATTGTGTGCATATGTTGTATTAAAACGTGCCTTAACGGCTACCACAAACGTTCGGTAAGACCCTCAACGAGATTACGAAATAGCGATTCCGGTGGAAACAACAATAATAACAACACAACGCAGACTCAGAGTACATCTTATGTTCCGCCACCGAGATATTCGCTGGTTGATCCGCGGCAGCGGGAAATGCAAATATCAACTATAGCGACAGCACCACCTCAGTATTCCATGACTGATCGAGTTAACCGGCGTCACGGAAGTACCAGTAGTGACGTTTCTCGTGCTTCCAGTGATAAAGAAATTGACACAAACAATGACAACCAAACGACAAGGAGACATTCTATGTTCGATACAGGTGTTAATGATAATATGGATTCATTCCTAGCTTCTAATGATCCATACCCTCTACCACTTTCACCTCCCCCACCCTACACGCCAACTCCACCCGATCGATCACAATTTCCTCCGGATGAAACGACTGTTTCCGATATTTCTTCCGATGCTGCAACGAACAATTCAGCGGCGCGAGCCGACGAAGAAGTTAACGCGGACGCATCTGTTTCCGGGAGTAGGGAAGTGTGACCGTGCTATGTAATTTTTTTTGTTCCGTCCAACCTATCCTCGTCCCAAGCTGGCAGATGATGACGAGCACCGTTTTACATTCAGTGACAAATTTAGGATCGGTTCGCAGTTCGATTCTACAATGATGCTCTATTGTGCGTTGCTTGATGTTAGTCCTCTTGATCCACCATTGCCAGACCAATCTGTGATATTATTTTGAGTGAACAATCTCTTTTATATTGGTACCATGCAAGTCGTGGCATGTTGTTCCAACAAGGCTACATGGGCATATCATGGATATCATATATCCATGAAGTGTGATCAAGAACAACATAATGACGTGTGTCACGAAGGCGCGAGTCGAGTGGGCTTTTAAAATGTCATGTCCCCGAAAATGGGCTGAGATTTTACACTAACATGCAGTATTGACATGCCTTGAAACAAGTTAATACTTGATAGGCTATCAAACAATCGCACTGGTGTGTGTGGTGGACATGTGTGCTATATACTTACAAGTATCACTTTACACTGACATGTCTCACAACTAAAGTACAATACTGATGTCTACAGCAAATTAACAACATTCCATACCTATATAAGCCTAGTTGTGGAACAATCTTGGAATTTATCCGTTAATTCCATTAAAAATAGTTCATGTCTGATACCATAACAGCCTATATAGTTTATTTCTCCTTCCATTACTTATGAAACTGGTGGATACCACATGTATACAATGAATAAAAAAATAAACAACAGCTACATGGTAAATATTATATATACTTAGTTGCCCAAACAAATATGGTGAATATGGATTTGAAGTAGTATTAATAGATCGTACATATGGATAACAGCCTAATGGTTTCGTATCGATATAGCATCATGCATTCCTTTAAATATTTATTTTGTTTACGTTTTATTGTTTGAGAGCAAATATTTGTGATAATTAATGCACGATATTTCATGGAAATAGGATACTTAAATGTAAATAGGCACACATACTCACTGAATACATTCGTTTTCAAAAGTAATCTACAAAAGATTATTTCGCTCCAAAAACTGCGGGTATGACATTTTAAAAGCCCACTGACGTCATTCATTACTTATCTGTGATACTCCATATATTGTATAAATTATAATTTTTAAATACAGAAACGTTGTTGCAAGCACACATCGGTAGTGCCTATTATATATTTAACCTATATAAAAAATATTGGCTAGCCTAACATACAAGCGTTGGTCAACATAATTTCCAATATAGATGCGGGGTTATAGATCATGCCACGAATCTCTACTCTGTTTAACACCCGAAGAGACCATAATCCACCAGTACAAAAAAACCTTGAAACTTTCTAAAGTTTTGACAGGGAACCTTCTGAAGTTGGAAAAAAAACGCGGGGAATATATGTCTTAGTTATTATATGTTCCTTAATAATCTACTTCACTGTTTGTGAAGGTCCTAACTCGAAAATTTCATGGTTTAAGTGACTTTGTGCTTTGCGTCGCTTATAATTATTTTGGATTTTCAATGTTTATTTCTATATCGGCTCAGAAAAGTTTACGAAAAAGCATGCAATTTCGAGTTGAAGTACTGGTGGAATGTGATCTGTACGGGCGTTAGACAGAGTAGAGATTCATGGCATGATCTAGATGCGGGGTATCTTCGAGTAAAGCAAGCATTTCAAGAGTCAATGCATACTTAACCCATTCTATACTGAATGAATTTATAATTTCTCCCATCCAGTTATAAAAGTCTACATTGGAATAGTCTATTATTCATTTGGCGAGATGTTCATATAATAAAAGCAGACGACAGACAATGGAAGATATAATAGCAATGCAGATGGCTGCACACTCATTGGAGCGAGATATGTTAATAAGTTCAACAAAACGACCGATATCTGTTAAACTTATTTTCTGAACTACTCGTCAATGAGTATTTCGTATATAAAGGGTTAAGTGTGTGTCTATACACTCACTCAATTTGAGTTGATAAATTATAGTAAGCAATCCAGCTAAAAGTGCAAATGCATAATGTCATGAGACTGGGATTCGTCCAGCCTCAACAAAAGTTTGCAATAGCAATCCTCAAATTACTCAATGGGAAATGATATCGGGTAGTCTCTACCCGTTTTTATATAGGGCGCCGTTCTTTTATTTATTACCTATTTAGTGATATAAATAATTATTTTATGGTATCACTACATGAATTTATGATATCACAAAATGATTTTAAGATATCACTTTTTCCAATTTGTGATATCACAAAAATAAAGTTAGCTCACCCGATATGGAGGGTTATTAGGGTCACAATCCTAACTTCACATTTTAATTCTAACTTAACATTTTAATTCTTATATTTTAATTCTAATTTAACATTTTAATTCTAACTTAACATTTTAATTCTGATATTTTAATTCTGTTTACATTCTATTTACATTCTATTTACATTCTATTTACATTCTATTTACATTTTATTTACATTCTATTTACATTCTATTTACATTATATTTACATTCTATTAACTCTAACTTAGTCTTTTAATTCTTACTTAATATTTTAATTCTAACTTAACATTTTAATTCTTATATTTTAATTCTAACTGTACATTTTAATTCTAACTTAACATTTTAATTCTTATATTTTAATTCTAACTGTACATTTTAATTCTTATATTTTAATTCTATAATTGTTGAAATTGAAATGAGTATAAAACGGATCTCAGAATTGAAAGGCAAAAATTAAAACAAACATAAAATGGATTCTAGAAGTTGTGATTGTGACCCTAATAACGCGCCTGAACTTCTGTAACAATTATAACGAAGGGGTCGCTGCGATCGGACGGCGGGACATGACAATCTGCGGAATGTGATGAAACATGGAATAAAACGACAATCTGCGGAACAGAATTTCAAATTGCGTGTAACGGCCGATATCTCGAGGAATACAACACGTAGAGGGTTCCTGTTTGTGGCAAACGAAAGGTCCACATTCGCCCTATCCACACATATTAACCCCGCCACTGACCGGACACCAGAAATTGCATTAGTTGGTTGACAACTGACCTAACATGAAAGTTGTCGAAATCAAGGCCGTGGAACAGCTGTAGAAATGTACACAAGCAGACTTGGAATTAAAACGAAGTTTATCATCTAGTGCATAGCAAGAGACCGATTAACCCACCCATGCGAAGGTGCCATGAAACACGAAAAAACTGCGTTCGACGCGTCAATGTTTAGAATTTAGATTTCTCGATGAATACGCAAGCAAACAACAAGTGTTAGTTACCAAATGACACAGAGGAATACTGCGCATTCGTTTTAGCTACACTATGGCTGTTCGAATGATGTAATTGAGAAATCGCAAACACGCGCCGATGAAAACAGCTAAAAAATAGAGTCGATGTTTACAATAACAGGATCGATTTCAGCTGATATATTCCATACAATAGGGCGTATAGTATATCAAAATGTAGGATTAGACACAGGGAATGTAATTTTGTCCAAATGGGTCCAACACGCAGTGAAATTGTAGCAGAAATTCGCTCCAAGAAAGAGCGCTACTTTTTCTCGTAAAAAATAGAATGGCCGACTGAAGCCGTTTTATCGTTCCAACTAAGCCTGTTTTTAGCAGCACTTCATCCACAAAATACGAATATACACCATGTATCAGAAGACGTATCAAATGTGATTTTTAAGCGATTTGCGCTCATCATTTGTTATAATTCGCACTTATTTTTTATTTCAGTTGTGACTAAAAGCCCAGATGCCGGTATCCGGCGATTACAAGCCAAGTTATACAAAATAAATTAACTGGGTTGAACGCATGAATATGTCAATGGTGAGACTGTTAGAAAGAATATTCACACAAATAGTGTTTATAGACTTAAAATCTTATGTGTCCGCCGGTCATACGCGGTGGAGGTTCTCATATTATCTGCCGGTCATGCGCGGAGGAGGTTCTCATATGAACATATTATCTGCCGGTCATACACAGGGGAGGTTCTCATATGAACATATTATACACAGGGGAGGTTCTCATATGAACATTTTATCCGCCGTTCATACGAGGTGGAGGTTCTCATATTATCCACAGTCATCTGCACGGGAGGTTCTCATATATCCTCCAGTCATACGGGGAGGTTCTCATATAAAAATATTATCCGCTGGTCATACGCGGTGGAGGTTCATATATTATTCGCCGGCCATATATACGCGAGGGAGGTTCTCATATTATACGCAAGTCAAACACGGGTGAGGTTCTCATATAAGAACCTCCCCGCGTATGACTGGTGGATAATGTGAGAACCTCCCTCGCGTATGACCGGCGGATAATATGAACCTCCACCGCGTATGACCGGTGGATAATATGTTCATATATGAGAACCTCCCCCCCCCCCGCGTATGACCGGCAGATAATATCAGAACCTCCACCAGCAGATAATATGTTCATATGAGAACCTCCCCTGTATTAACCTCCACCTCGTGTGACAGGCGGATAATATGTTCACATGAGAACCTCCCCTGCGTATGACCGGCAGATAATAAGTTCATATGAGAACCTCCCCCGCATATGACCGGCAGATAATATGAGAACCTCCACCGCGTATGACCGGCGGATACATAAGTTTTTAAGCTCTATAAACACTACTTTATTTGAATATTCTCACCATTGACATATTCATGCGTTCAACCCAGTTAATCTATTTTGTAACTTGGCTTGGAATCGACGGACACCGGCTTCCGGCATCTGGGCTTTTAGTCACAACTGAAATAAAAAATAAGTGCGAATTATAACAAATGAAGAGCGTAAAGCCCTTACAAAATCACATTTGATACGTCTTCTGATATACATGGTGTATATTCGTATTTTGTGGATGAAGTGCTTCTAAGAACAGGCTCAGTAGGAACGATAAAACGGCTTCAGTCGGCCATTCTATTTGTTACGAGAAAAAGTAGCGCTCTTTCTGCGTGTTGTACCCATTGGACAAAATTAAATTCCCTGTGTCTGATCCTACATTTTGATATACTATACGCCACATTATATGGAATATATCAACTGAAATTGATCCTGTTATTTTAAACATCGAGTCTATTTTTAGCTGTTTTCATCTGCGCGTGTTTGCGAGTTCTCCATTACATTATTCGTACTAAAACAGCCATACTGTAGCTAAAAACGAATGCGCAGTATTCCACTGTGTCATTTTGGTACCTAACACTTGTTTTTTGCTAGCGTATTCATCGATAAATCTAAATTCTAAACATTGACGTCGAACGCAGTTTTTCGTGTTTCATGGCACCTTCGCATGGCTGGGTTTATCTGTCACTTGCTGTGCAATAGATGATAAACTTCATTTTAATACCAAGTCTGCTTGTGTACATATCTTTATCGCTGTAAAAACGCATTTCTACAGCTGTCCCACGGCCTTGATTTCGACAATTTCATGTTAGGTCAGTTGTCGACCAAATAATGCAACTTCTGCTGTCCGGTCAGTGGCGGGGTTAATATGTGTGGATAGTGCGAATGTGGGCCTTTCGTTAGTCACAAAAAGGAGCCCTCTACGTGCTGTATTCATCGAGATATCGGCCGTTACACGCAATTTGAAATTCTGTTCCGCAGATTGTCGTTCTATTCCATATTCCATCCCAGCTCGCTTTTTGTCATGTCCCTCCGTCCGATCGCAGCGACCCCTTTCGTTACAATTGTTACAGAAGTGCAGGCGTGTTATTACGGTCACAATTACAACTTCTAGAATCCATTTTATGTCTGTTTTAATTTTTGCCTTTCAATTCTGAGATCAGTTTTATGCTCATTTCAATTTCAACTTTTTAAATATAATATTTTAATTCCAACATTAGACCTTTTTGTAGTAGATTTAAAATATTAAAATAAAATTATTAAGTTAGAATTAAAATATAAGAATTAAAATGTTAAGTTAGAATGAACATAGAATGAACATAGAATGAACATAGAATGTAAATAGAATGTAAATAGAATGTAAATAGAATGTAAACAGAATGTAAATAGAATGTAAATAGAATGTAAATAGAATTAAAATATAAGAATTAAAATGTTAAGTTATAATTAAAATGTAAAGTTAGAATTAAAATATAAGAAGTAAAATGTTAAGTTAGAATTAAAATTTTAAGTAAGAATTAAAATATTGAGTTAGAATTAAAATGTGAAGTTAGGATTGTGACCCTAATAACCCTCCATAACCCGAGACGAAGTCTACGGTGGAGGTTTTGTCATCAATCCCCATACGCCGTCCGTCCGTTTATCAACAATTCTCTAAATATGTTCTCTGGAACCATAAGACCGATTGGGGTCATATTTGGTGTGGATGTTCCCTAGGTTACTGGGATGTGTTCAAATGTGGTCACCAGGTCAAATAGGGGCCAAGACAGTGACATAACTTTCTTTTTTATAGTAATTCTTTAAACGTCGTCTTCTCAAGAACCATTCGGCCTATTTAGCTTATATTTTGTATGGGTGTCACTGGGTGACTGAGATTCAAATATGTTCAAATGATGTCAACAGGTTAATTAGAGATGCAGCCAAGCACACGACTCTTTCCCTCCATATTCATTTTAAAAACGTCTTCTTCTCAAGAACCATCAGGCCTATTTATAGCTTATATTTAGTATGGAGAGTCCTTGGGCTCCAGCTTAGGCCAAATGATGTCACGGGGTTAATTAGGACCAGAACCAGGAACATAACCATCTCACTCCATAGTAATTCTCAAACATCTCTTTTTTTTCTTCTCTGGGACCACCTTGTTGATTAATCTGACATTTGGAGTAAAGAGCCCTTGGGTGTTTAGGAATTAGATTAGATAAAATGGGACTGACAGAGCCAGTGGACTTACCACTTTTCCATTTAAAGATTTCATTAAGACGTTAGTTAAAAATACAAATACCAAGAAGCCTCTCATCATGCCCATTGGTGCTTCAAGCATCACTGTTATGAAACACTTGTTTCAATCGTTCAAAGTTCCAATTCTAAAATACACTTTCTGAAATCACCATACCATTGGATCTGTAGCGTGAAATCTATTGTTGATTTGGTTTGGGACAGCTAGGTTATTTAATATCGAGCCACTCACTCCAAGATACTCCATGAGAGAAATTCTTAATATGACAAGCAAACGCCATTTATATTATCGGTAAGCAATTATCATGCCTATATTCCTGACTTGTTTTGTTATGTTTTGATAAGTATGTAGGATGTGCCATGGCGCTTCAAACCAGATACAGCATATCTAAAAATAGAAGTTATGTTATATTCAGTCCACTGAATTTACCAAGATCATGGTATATTCGTGTATGCACATGATTCCTTATATACACGCCAGTGAACATTGAAACTGATATCACTGGACAAGTTCCTCATTGGTTGTCTCATTGGTATTCTGACACATGAGTTTGCTTCCCCTTGCATGCACATGCAATATCACACGGAATTCTTTTTTAATGGTATGAACAATTCTTGGAACACTTCTTTTTGCAGTTCCAAAACATGGTGCACATAACATTGTCGGGATTTCGTTTCTTTACATGAGCATAGGACTTACACCATTTGAAGTGACGCCCATCTAAATTAAAACGGATCAGGGACACTAGGTTTGGGCTGCACAGCTTTGACCCAAATGCACGTCTGGAGAATAGTTCTCAGTACATGCTGGCGAAAGGCATCATCCGTTGGGGGTAGTGATTTGATATCAGATTCCTTGGCATACAGATGCGCCCTTAACACACAAAGGTTAGGAATTTATCGTATGGTACACCGACGTTAACAGTTGAGTTGATATTTGAACAATGTTATTCACCAACTTGGCTGTTGGATTGCCAGATCTCTCAAGTTGTGTACAGAAACTTGCAAGATCATCGGTTGCACATGATGCGGCTTTGATAAAGCTCCATTTCCCCTTACCAAAGAAGAAACTGGTGAGTGCGTGTATAACCGCAACATTTTTGTTTCCGATAAACTGTATGAATGAACAATACAATGTACTATGATATAATAGTTTCTTGTTTGTATAAATAATTCCTTCAACACGACATCTGCTAAACGATGGAACAAGTATACACAGCTATCACTATTATATCAGTATCGGAAGCGCGAATGACAACTCGGTTACATCCTGCATGCATGAACGCAATCTGCAACATGCAAAAACACGCGTGTGTCTGCTTCCTCGTGCATGCTAGCTAACAGCTTGGGATTATATGCATTGTCGTCTGTGTCGACATCACCAATGTCATGACCTACAGTAGCGCACTTTCCGGTTAATCTTACAACTTTCTGCCTTTCGTGGAAACCACCAGAGCGCGTCAGAGTTATATATAATTATACCAACTGGTACGATGTCCTCACAGCCCATCCAAAACTCGAATAAGAATTCAAGCAGATTTGCTTTACTTTTGCTTCCTTGAACAAGCTCGTCCCAGTGCTTGACAACTTGACCAGAATTGATCTGGAATTCTTTCTGTGACACGACACGACAATCCCAACAGCCACTGGCACGATTGAAAGAGACGTAGTTGCCATTTTGTCCTTAACGCTGTGCAACACATCATATGGATCAGCTATGAGATGCAGATGTCTAAATTGCTGCCCCTGTACCAATGACATCAACAGTCGTTTTTTGCGTAATGGTCGCTGACTTCGTTATGAGATACCCTCTTTGTTCGGATTAAGCCCATAAGATCAACAACAAGTCCAGTTGTTTGGTCGCCATCAGAAATGTCAGTTGGCAAGTCTTTCATTGGAATATGATTTATCATATCCGTCAACAGTACGAATTTATTTCCGTTTCGAAGAATAGCATCATTTGTTCTTTGGTCAATCTCGGCAAAGGCGGGTGGATATTTATGTAGTTCACACTGCAGCAATTCCCGCAGTTGTGTGTCTGTATTTCGTTGTTCCTTTGACAAAATCACACGTCTGAGAACAGTCATTTCGTCAATCAGCTGCAGTCGGGATTCTTTTGGTTTATCGCGCTTAGCATCTTTCTTCTTACGACCAAATTACCACCAAAAAGACATAAGTTACACTTCTTTAACTCTCCCGATTCAATGTAGTGGGTTATTGCGTTCCGGTCAACATTTCGCAGTTCAAGTATATATATGTTGATACCTGTTAAGATGCCACCTGACCATCAAATATATTTACCATTGCCTTGGTAGTGATGTGTATAAATGGATTCACAATCTCTCCATCAACAAACGTCTGAATTACTGTTTCTCTGGTATTTATTTCCCATGTATAATTATCCGGAGTTGCATCATGGTGAGCATCATTGTCATTGGTCAAATGTACCATGAATTTAACAGCATGGGCAACCAATAACATAAACGGGAGAGTTAAAAACCATTTCTTCTCAGCATTTTCGTTCATAGTAACACCTCTTAATCCAGCTTGGCCAGTTCTCCCTTTTGCATCGGAATTCTGAGAACACTCCAGTGCCTTGTCTGTTCATATAGTGTTGAAAGTTCCCGCTGTCCTTTTTACAGTGAACAACCCTGAATCGAATGCTTCTTGTACTTTTGGTGCAACATCGGGTAACCTCCGCATCTTGTCAAGATAAGAAACAATAACTTTGGTGGTCACTCCAATTACTATCCCTTTCAGCATGAATAAATTCCAGCTTGTGTGGTTTGTGTGCCACTTTTCCAGCGTTGTCATCTATTCGACTTTCGAGACTTGTTATCCTAGTTATTTTTTTTATGGTATTGTGCCGCCATTTAACTGTGTTGGATCACCTGGCTGATACATTACCATACAAGTCACATGCATGCTAGAACCATCCAGAGTATATTCGGAGAAGTCAAGATTGTCGATGGCAAACTCTTTAAAGGTACCAAATCCGATAAAACTCCTCTCAATTACTATTTCAATGGCTTCGGGGGTCAAAAATATTTGATTCGAGTCGAGGAAGCCACCCATCAAAGCTCAGATATTTTAGATATCGATTTTAGAAATCTATTATTTTTCATTATCGGGAATACTTTCTGGCCCAGAACACAGTCAAAATTGCGTTATTATTTTATTACCACTTGATTTTAGAGTTATCCATCCTTGTCTGTTTGAATACTGTTTTGGTGTACACATCTCGAGCAGATTACGCAGTTGAAGGCAATTATTAGTACTCATCTCGAGAAAATAACAAATTTCAAAAATCGATATCTAATAACTCTGAGCTTTGTTTGATGGGTTCCTCGACTCGAATCAAATATTTTTTACCCCCAAAGCCAAAGAAATAGTAATATAGGACCCTCTGATCGGATTGTTGTTGTTGGAATCTGTTGAGATGGGGACCCTCTGATCGGATTGAGTACCTTTAAATTTACAGGGAACAATGTCCAGAGGAAGTAGTATATTTCCGTCAGCAGTTTCCTTTAGTATCTTGTATGCTACGGATGTTAAAATTCGCTGTAGATCAGCATAGCATATATAGCATAAGCATAAACCCAGTATGTTAAGAATAGTGATGATATCACGAATTCTAGTTTTGTGGTATACGTAAAGTGCAAGTCCGACTTGTTGTGGTGTTCGGGTACCAATAGCAGTGTAAGTAACATCCTGGGCAAGATTGATGACCTTTTCCCTTATGCTAGGCTGAGACCGGGTATTTTGGGAGGGAACTTTCAGCTATAATAACTCTACCATCTTCACCAACGTTGTCAAAGCTTGCGTCAGAACATACCAAGAATGCAAAGAAGTTATATAGACTGACTAGAACTGTCGTCAAGGCTTGGTCATATGTGAAGTCCCATGTTGCTTCATTCTCATCTTTTGGGCGACTCTGTATGTCTCTAAATTCATATTTGATAACTTGAGCAATCCGAAACATCATTTTAATCTCAGTTGCGTCACACTGAATATCTACATGTTCATTGATGAGGTCGAGATTCTCCACAGGAGCATAACTTTCATCAATATCCTTTTTAAGACGTGTCCATGCCTTTACAAGATCTGCTGCGGATAGGCTCGCTGACACACCAATTCGGGATTTCTACTGATTTGGGGAATAAACACAACATTTGATCCAAAGTGGTTTACAAGTCTTTTCTTGACACTTGTCCGATAGTTTTCAACACTTTTTGCATCTAGTCCAGCATCAGCAAAGTATAATCGATACATGTCTAGCAAATAAGAAGTAGTAAAGATTTTGCCTTTGTTCAAAGGCGTCGCAATTTCACTAACGAGTAAATTGAAGGCGACAGCATACGGATCACGATGGTCAGGTACATGTAGACCCATGTTTTCTTTTCTTTTTCGAAATTTGTCATAACATAATTTATGATATTTAACTCCAGCTGCTACCATATTAATATGTGCATTACCAGCGCATTGTATGCATAAAATAACTGATGGGTCTTTTAGCTGAACAGCGTTGTAACAATGTGTGTATTGAGTCTGTTTCAACATTGCGGAGTTTTTCATGTCTGTGTTTTTCAGCCAGGCGTTCTTCGCCGCATATAACACACGCGCGCAAATAGTCAAATTTCGCAATGCACCGTTGTGATAATCTGGAGGAAAGCAAACTGGAATCGGTATCTGGTTCATCGGGATTATGCTCTCTTCGCATCCACTTTCCGCGACAAGAACGATGCCATTGTGGTTTATTGGCGAAAAAGTTGTCTTTATTGTCAATATAAGTTTTTAGTCGACCAGCTATCTGGTTATGTCTCTCTTCAGTAGCATCCTGAATTTATTTATAACGGTCTTCTTTAACGTTTGTTTCCTCTTGACAGATTATACAAAATGTGTTGTTTGTACTAAGTCAATTGTTTTTCTTTTTTTCAAAGGGCTCGGGAACAATGAAAAATGATCGGCTATCTTCTCAGCAATACACAACTAATGTTCTGGAAATTTTGCAATATATATGCAACAGTAGACACGGATTTAGAAAGTTGTTGAAATGAATGAATAAAATTTATTGGGGGAAAATCTCTTATGAACTCGCATGAACTCACTTCGAAGGCATTGGGGCCATGTAAAAGTGTCATGGATTCGATAAATTATTGTGAATATCTTTAGAACACATAGTGATGGTAGTTTTATGGTGTCAGTCTATAATCATCCATGTTATTCCTTTTCTAGAGTTATAAAAATAAAGAGCGCCTGTGCAAACTGTTGAAAATAGCTGATACTTTTCTGGAACTGAGGTAAGTATTTTCAGAGTAGGCCTATATAAACTCTGTATAATAATATCTGCATGGTGTATGCATCGACAGATTATCATCGTCCGAACGTTTTGCGCGCCCACAGATCTTTCGAGCATCACCATCCAAGCGAGATAACTCAAATCTTAACATGAAAGTAGCTTGCAAAAATCGTAACGCAACTGTAAGCGTTCAGATTAATATGCTATTTCTTTTGTTAGGGATCATATGAACGATCAGGCTATAATCACAGTATGTCTGATCGTAGAGACGGCCCAATTGACTGACAGAGAGCGGCATGTCGAATGGTGGGTGTGATATGTGAGATGGTATCAATAACATTTTAAGTAGTAAGCGAAATACCAACAAAGGGTGGCAAATTCAAACCAAGGTATAAGATGGGTTGGTGGAATTCAAGAGACACAATTTTTGGTACCTCTCTTCAAAGTGCAAAATAAAATACGACAATTGCCAGAGGATAAACAACTTGAATTTTAAGTGAATACATACACCCTATAACAATATCATAACCACCAAAATTCCGAATATGCATGGGGGAAAAACGCGACTTTTATGCAGGGAGGTTGCGACAGGGGTTTGCATATTTCATCGCCAACCTGAATGTCGAATCATTCATGCCCTAATTTGTGTTTCCAACCCATATTTAGTGTAATATTTCGTTTGTGGATTAGATTATTTTCATATTATCAACATTGAAAGAATTCTCATTATATCATTGGAATTCTAGACTGAAATGTGCGTAAGATGTAAAATGTCGAAACATGTGGTAAATATAGATACGAACTGCATGAATGGGGTGCAACTGGCGTTTCTTCGCGTTGCCAACATATAGGAGGGTTGCAGTTGGAAATTCTTAGATGGACACCCTAAAAGATCCTATATAGCCACATACCTGGTAGCATTCCCCAAATTGTATTGCTTGGTCATGCCGACAAAAGTAATCTTAGAAGAAATACATAATTTTAAGGGCAAATTAAATTGGTTTGTCTTGGAATGTGGTGGCCAGGAAATCCTTTAGATGGATCTATTTTAATAATCTTTAAAGACATATAAGTATACATAGTAGTGCATTGATCATACATAGTTCACACGTTCTGATTTCCAAGCTGGTTCTTTCAATCTGAGTTATTCCAGACATGTTTCGGATATGCGGCCATTGCCGTAACCATTTGTGGACACCGATTATTGCATTTGGTCTGTCCGCGTCCTTCCATGCATGCGTACGTTGTGGACGTTTCATAATTTATGCTGTCATACATGCACAATTGCCGCGGATTTTGTTTTTGACATCGTGCCTGATTTTGATAATGAATAAGTTATAATACATTTGTAATATCGGCAACCATGCTGGACGCTGTGTTTCACTTTGTGACTGCCCATGCTCCATCTTTATTTAACTTCAGGTTAAAGCGGCTCATAATCTTCAAGTCTATAGAAGTGAATTCAGCCGTGTTACTTTAATGTTGCGAGCTTTCGGTGGTACCTGCGACCTTTCACTACAGCTTGGTCATTAAGGTCGCAGGCACGATCGAAAGCTCGCAACATGTATGTAACACGATTTAAATGTATATCTATTCATCCCCTATCACAAATCTTCGAGACTCGTACAATTAACTTGTATAAAACAACAATTACTTGCACCTGACACTTTCCGGAAATGAAGACAGGTCGATAAATGGATGATATACTTACCCATGGAATATGTACCTTGTAAACATTCATCGAAGTGATTGAAATTTAAAGGTACTCAATCCGATCAGAGGGTCCCCATATCATCAAGATACAACAACAACATTTCTTCAAAATCGATTAATTGCAACAAAATAATGCTGACCACTGTTAACTATGACATCAAATTTCACAAAACGTGTTATTTATCAATATTTTGTTCAACGAAATATGGCCGTATTATCACTTGAGTATTCACGAAATTTGGACTTATTACCACTTGTTTTTAGAGTTATCCATCTTCATCCGCAATTTTGACCGAGATCATCCTTTTGATCGGGTGTTTCTGGGCCACAAACAATTGAAATAACAAGCTTCAAAAATCGATATCTGATCACTCTGAGCTTTGATGTATAGGCTCCTCGACTCGAATCAAATATTTTTTACCACCGAAGCCAAAGAAATAGTAATTTAGGGGTGTTTAAACGGATTGAGTGCCTTTAATAATTAAGTGTTCTCCGTTATAGTTTCCTCGGATATGGTTAAATAAAACAAATTGCTATAACAAAGATCCACGACTTAAATAATGGGGCATGCAAGTATTTCGTGTTTATATATCGGCTTATTTCGACCAACAAAACGTGGGAAAGACACAAGATTATGATAGGATTCATACAAGGCTTGAAAACTATGATCCGCTTTAGTTGCCAGGGATATATAAACTTCACTTTCCCGTTTCGAACACTCCATTGGTCATTGGACCCCCACACATCAGTGATGAGTCTCCTCTGCACGCTCTGGGACAATCTGAGTCTGGTAGAGATCCGTACACCCCGTAACTCATACCGCAGATGCAGTGCATATAACTCTGTACGGCTGCATACCGGAACCCTGTGCAAAAGAAAACAGTTCAATTGTTATGGTACACATGATTACTTGGCGAACACTTGGGACGGATTCTTCGTTCCCAGTTTAAACCTGGTCTACGTTAACCTCTAGGTTTAAACCATCATTTGACAGATAAACCATAGTTTAAATCCGAGATCGCAGGTCTAAGTACAACCGGACCAAGCTAAGCAATCTTACTATTTATTTAATTCGTTGAATGTTCTAATACATTGTTGTCCATGTTATAACTATATCTACTAAATTATACTGTTTCACTGACCGTTATTGTGTGTTTTTTTTAAAAGAGAAATACTATAATTTATCTGGAGCACCTATAGGTTTGTCCCGTACCACTGATCGACAAGACATTGGGGAAATAGTGAGTTTTATTTGGAAACCAAGTTCATAAACATATTAATCAAAATTCTTATATCACATAATTAGCTCCTAATCTGGCATCATATTTTTTAGCAAGACACACGTGTATTATTGGCACGCGCAGTGACGTAGGAGCATAGCACATTGCTATCGATGGCAATACCGGAACTTTATTATTATGTTAATTAGAATATAATTATGATATATTCAGTTGGTCTTGGGTTACTTATTGTTGACTGTGAGATAAACACGGATAATAAGGGTGGTTGAACTATTTTGTCAACATAAAAATGCTCATTTAAAATGGAACTAAGTTTTTTCTTCAAAGTGTCTTTACTTCCTCTTTGGTTGTTATAAGGAAATCAATATTATTGTTTTTTTTAACCCCAGCGGTTTCGAGATCATTATTCCTTGCTAGAGTGTGATTATGTGATGACATAGATCTCAAATTCGTCGCAATTCTATACGAAATTTATTAACCTCGATTCGAGCCTCGGTTAACAATCTATCTCCAACATGTTCATCAATCTGCTTTGACTTATTAATGACTATATGTTTTGTTAACTGAATTGCGCAACACATGGCCGCTGACAATTGTATCACTAGACCTTGAGCTACCATATGGCCACCCTCCCCCTGTGCGGATTTTAGCCGACTATGTTTTTCCGATAGAGGGATATATTTCACACATTTTTCTGCTTGTTTGCCACTCGGGCGTGGGGGCTTTTTCATTTTATAGCGATTTTTATAAAACTACTGTGATTTTTTGCGATAAAATCCTTATTGGGGGTAGGGGAAATATTTCTCTCAAAATTAATACTAAAACTGTATGTATCTTCTCAAACTCAGTTTCATTCGAACTGAATATAACAAGTGTCTGCGTAGATAGCGTCACATGGGCACCTGACTCGATATTTTTCTTAAAGTGACACCGATGATATGATTTTTCGTTTATTTTGAAGATATATCTGAAAAAGTACAGTGTGCGAACTTACGCATGCATAACGTGATTAAACTATGAACAATACCGATGTTTTCATTATTTTCCACGAGAACATAGACCACGGCAGTTTTCTATAACATTCCACGAGCACATGGATGCATATAGGTAGTCAATGTTCACATGTTTCGAGGCCATTGAATCCAAGATGGCCGCCAAAATTGAATATCTGACTTGATAACTTTTAATTCGCAATCACTCGGGCAGTTTATGAGATATTAAGTCGTGCGATATGTTATTCTATTGATAGTTGAGTAGTCCTTATTGAGAAGTATAAATAAATTTCATATATTTAAAATGGCCACCAAAATGGCCACCGGAAGTAGAAAATATGACTATTTTTCACTCATATCTTCTTGATCAGTTTCTGCTGTTTGGAACTGGTTGAGGATTGTGACCTTATTTTTTATAGTTTTATATTAACTAATCATTGGGGTAATGAAAAAAGCAATTATTGGGGTCCTAGCCCCCTCCGTTCCCTCAAAAGTTTGATTTTACAGAATGCGGTATAAAATTTCACCCAAAAATCACAATTGGGTTTCTGTTCAAATTTCAACAAAGAATGAGCACAACTGTGGAATGTAAGTGAGGAATACCATTATACATGGATACTCCAATTCATAGGCACAAAAGTTGTTACGTTGGATCAAAATGGCCACCAAAATGGCCGCCAAAATAAGGAAAATGGTAGATATTGCCCCAGTGTGTCCTGGAGTCGCTTACAATTTGTGGTTGATGAATGAAATTGGCTATTCTGCCTTCTATACATTGAATACTAACATTGTTACTAACTATTGTAACAAAGACATTACCAGAAATATTGGATTTCACTCTCACAAACGTGACATAAATATCGGCAAAAATCTCTTCTCATGTTTGAACCATTTTTTGCAAGTAAACTGTAACTATCTTTGGCATGAGAGGTGTTTATTGTTTTTATCTATCTTAAATGTGTCACAATAAGGTGTTTAATGACCAAATTACTCAAGGTGGCTTCCAAAATGGCAACTAAATTGGGTAAAAAGTTGATTTTCACATATATCCGGAACATAATTATCTGCTGTTCCGAAAAGGTAGCAAAGTGTGACTAACTTTGTTATTATACACGTTAGTTAATCGACTGACAACTACATTTTATATTCTGGTTGGCACTGTACATTATGAGGCACGATCATTTAATTTTAAAATGTGCAGTGTACAATTGTGCCGAAAACGTCTTTTGGGATTCTGGCCAAGTTTTTGAAAATAAATGGGCAGAACTTTGAAACGGAACTGAGAGGGACCATCCGACCATAATATGTGGCTACTCTTGCCCATTAGCATAAACATTTATCAACTATTGTCAGGAAAATCGTTTAACATTTCCTCCATCGTGCATACACGCCACCAAGGAGGACTCTCTGGTGTGATCTTTATATCAAGTAACATATCATTGAGTTATTGTGGAAAGCGATAGCCACCCAAGGTACACATGTACAACCCACCAGGGCCATACAGTCACTCCAAATGCAAATAAACAACACACATATGACAATATAGTCGCTCGTTTTATAAACATACACCTCACCCATCACCACACAGCCATACTTGTGGATATCCCTGCACACCACACATGACCATACATCTGTCAATAACAATTTAATGCATGCACACCAGGTATACCTCCTACAACTGACCAATGACCGTATCGTCACTATATGTATACATATTCACCACATTCATGATCACACAGTCAATCATTGTATATCTATTGACCTCACCGTTGGCCATACAGTCAATCCATGTGTACATATGTTCCACACCCATGGCCAAATAGCCACTCAATGTATACATATACACCCCACCCATGACCATTGCATCGCTCCATGTATACATATGCACCTCACCAATGGTCATATAACCCCACTTGCGTATACCCATACACCCCACACAGTCATGGGTCAACATACATGTACACCATGTAAACTGCTACACCTGACCCATGACCATATAGCCACCCCCTGTATTCACCACATTCATGACCATACAGTCACTACAGGTACACATATTCACATCACCATTGATCATACGGTCAATCCCTGCATATCTACTCGCCACGCCAATTGAGAAATAGCCACTCAAGATAAGCATATACACCCCACGCATAACCATAGAGTGACTCCGGGTATACATATGCACCTCAGCAATGCTATACGTGCTATACATATATACCCCTCGCCCAATGACCATACAACCACTTGGCGTATACCCGTACACATAACATATGACAATGAGTCACCATACATGCACACCAGGTATACTCCTACACCTGACCCATTTCACTCCGTGTATACATATTCACCACATTGGTGATCACACGGTCACTCCTTGTACACCTATTCATTTCATTAATTGCCACACAGTCACTCACTGTATACCTATTCACCATACCCATGGTCATATAGCCACTCGATATATACATATGCAACACAAACATGCACATAGAGTCACTCCAGGTGTACATATACACATCACCAATGGCAATAAAGTCCTTCCAGGTGTACCAATACTTCTCACACATGATCAATTATACATTCCAGACTTTTATATACACCCCACACATGATAATTCAGTCACTCGCTGTGTACTCATACACGCCATCCATGATCATACTGTTACTCCCTTTATACATATACATCCACCGATGACAATATACATCCACGACATATATAAATATACATCCCACCCATTACCACCACGACACTCCCTATATACCTACACGCTTGCCAACGACCACCCAGATATACTCAGGCATGTATATTCATGACCGTGCTGTCAGTCCATGTACACCTATACACATTACACATATTCATCCAACCACTCCCTATTTATCCATATACCCCACCCATGATCACATAGACACCAGATGTATACATGGTCACCCACATGTGGCAATACAGCCACCAAATATACACCTATACATCCCACCCATGACCATAGTCACTCCATATATACATAAACAACACATATATGACAGTGTAGCTACTCCCGTTATATCCGCACACAATATCATTGTCCGTACAGCCACATCGTGTTACCCGTACATCCACACATAACCATACAACCATATAGTCACTCCATGTAAACATATTCAGCTCACACATTACCATACGGCCACTACTTGTATACATATACATCTCACAATGGACATCCCACTCACGATCACATTCCTTGTATATCTGTTCACATCATTCATGATCATAAAATAACTCCATGTATACCTATTCACCTCACCTATGACCATGCAGTAACTCACGGGCTACCATATTGACCTCCCTCTTGTATCGAGGTGATCAATTTTATCCTAATGAGTCAAAATAGCCAGAATAGTCACCACAGATTATGGTTCACCTTAGTTCCGTTTCAAAGATTCAAAGTGGCCAGAATCCCAAAAGAGGTTTTCGGCAAAATTCCATAAGCAACTTTAAAATGAATTTGTCATGCCCCATAAGGAACCGGGACATCCAATAATATTTAGTTGTCAGTTGATTACCTAACATGCATAATAACCGAGTAAGTTATAATTTGCTAACTTTTCGGAACAGCAGACAATAATGTTCCGGATATATGTGAACAATGAACTTTTTACCCAAGTTGGTTGCCATTTTGGAAGTCATCTTGAGTAATTTGCTCTATAATGACCTTAGTGTGACACATCTACATTAGACCAAAACGATAAACACCGTTCATATCAAAGTTAGTTACAGTTTACTTTTAATAAAAATGATCAAAACATGAAAAGTGAATTTTTGTCGATATTTATGTCAAGTGTGTGAGAGTAAAATCCAATATTTCTGGTAATGTCTGTGGTTACAATACTAAAACTTAACCAAGGTGAATCAGACATGTTAGTTTTCAATGGATATAAGGCAGAATAGCCAATTTACTTCAGCAACCACAGATTGTAAGCGATTGCAGTGAACGCTGGGGCAATATATTTGCAATATTTACAATTTTCCATATTTTGGCGGCCATTTTGGTGGCCATTTTGATCCAAAGTAACAATTTTGGTTCCAATGACTTGGAATATTCACGGGTAATGGTATGTCTCACTTACATAACACAGTTCTGCTCATTCCTTGTTGAAATGTGACTAGAATCCCAATTGTGATTTTTTTTGTGAAAATTTTATACCGCTTCCTGTAAAGTCAAATTTTTGAGGGATCGGAAGGGCCTAGGACCCAAAGAATTTCTTATTTCATTGCCCCAATGATCAGTTAATATAAACATTACAAAATAAAGTCACAATTCTCAATCTGTTCTAAACAGCAGAAACTGATATAGAAGATATTAGTGAAAAAGTGTCACATTTTCCACTTCCGGTGGCCATTTTGGCGGCCATTTTAAATATATGAAATTTATTCCTACAAATAAATAAGGAGTACTCAATTATCAATAGAATGGCATACAGCACGACGTAATACCTCATAAACTTCCTGATTAATTGCGAATTGAAATTTACCTGGTTAGATATTCAACGTTGGCGGCCATCTTGGATTCAAAGACCGATAACTCCATAAAGCCCCCATCGCCAGATGGCAAACAACCGGCAAATTGAAGGACTGATATAGTTCTACAAAGATATCATAACCACCAAAAATCCGCATAGGGGGGAGGGGGGGTCTACATGCAGCTCAAGCTCTACACGCAAGACACCTGGTCTTTGTCCGACAACATTGTCATATTATTTTTTAAGGTAACACAAATTCTGTTTCTCTTTTATAAACATAAAACGTTTGCATTTCAAAATCTGGTGCTTTGACAAACTTTAATCTATCAATATAGCATGGATCATATACTCAAGAAATGAGTACCCTATTAGTGATGTCGCCAAAATGTCACGTATATATACACCAACACCATCACCATTGCCACCATATCACACTATTGTCACTGGATTATTCTATTTTTCTACTCACACATGTGTTGTGCAAAGAGTTCAACCAGTCATCAGCAATTAAGGTATGATCTTGTTAATTATGTGTGTATGCTCGTATTCATATCGCATTACAGATCTCACCTATACATCGTGCTTACCACTTACAGTTAACCATCTCAACACAATCAACAGGGAATGGAAGATAATGCAAGATCCAGGAACACATCAAACTCTATCTACTATCTTATGTACTATCGGACATCTGATCAAAATTAAATAAAAATAAAAAACTTAATTCCTCTTTTGAAAGTCGATAATTGGCCATAAAAAACTCATATATTAATGGGTTCATATGCCAGATCTAACTGTTTTCTCGTATAGAAAACGTACAAATGGTATAACACTTCTTTACATAAGCGTGGAAACTGACCTTCCGATGCACACGTGCTGATACAAAGGGCAGGCGTATTGGTTGACGAGAAGAGGCTGTACTTTCCACATATATCTCTTTTTGGTTCATCTTTAAAGCAACCAATATACCTGCCGGAAAGACCGCGCACGTATCCTGTAAGCAAAGGAAATATGTGACCCCATTATCGTCTATGGCGAAGAAACCCTGCAAGGCTTGTTGCTCCCCATCGCGTAATAATCAGTTATTTCTAAATGATAACGTGACGAACAAGGTCTGCGAAGTACATGCACGACCACCGACACTCATTTCTAGCTATAAACATTGAAATGTCAATATTTAGTACATGATCCTACCCTTATTCGATAGCCTTATTCCATTCAATAAACACATTCTATAAATTGTGATATTAAAAGTTCGTTTCATAACAGGAAACAGTGCCAGGAGACGGTTGACTTCTGGTTTTTCTTCTGTTTACATTCCGTACCCCAGGTCTCAAAATACTAGCTTCCATTATATTTTTCAACAAAACTCTACCGAATGAAGAGTTTGAAAAGTTATTTAATTAAATATACGCCATTAAATGCGTGAAAGAGTCTGTATTTAGCTGGGACTATTTGATTACGCGGGCAAATAATGCATAGTTACGTGAAACGTCATCGCATGCCTTATAAAAGCCGATGTTATTTTTCACGTCCCATATGTTGATTTAAGTATGTTTTATCGAGGTTTTGGATCATGCAATAAATATTATTTACAACTCGTCCCCAGTTTTTTGCGGAATTTACAAAAAAAAGTCCAGTAATTAGGTGTGACCTCGCCAAAGGCACCCATCCACCATCTTTGGATACCTGCATGTGTTTTGGCCGAGGCAATATATATGTGACCCCACTATCGTCTATATATGGCGAAGAAACCCTTGTTGCTCCCCATCGCGTAATAATCAGTTATTTCTAAATGATAACTTGACGGGCAAGGTCTGCGAAGTACATGCATGCACGATAGGGAGTGGGATGGCCGAGTGGTTAGCGTGTTCGACTACTGGCCAGAGGTTTCGCTTGGACCCCGGATCAATTCACCTCGATCCTCGACAATTCAAAAAGTCGGGAGCTCTGATCGTGCCTTTATATATACAGTACCGTGTATGCCTCGCTGCGGTGTCGTTAAGCGGTAATCCTCTCCCGCCCGGTGTTATGTACCGGAGTGACACTGGTTTGACCACGCCGTCCCATCGGGTGGGGGCGTTAATGGCTGTCCCATGTACAACCACGTGTGCACGTTAAAGAACCCTACTGTGGGCAACGATCCACATGTGAATGGCAAAATTCCTGTCTAAATTCCTCCCTTCGGGGCGTAAGCTTCCAGTATGTTGTAGATATGTAGATAGAGTTACCTGCCTAACAGGGTATGTATAAGTATAGACATCAAAATTTCAGGCCTGTCGAGTTGAGTCCCAGTCTGGTTCGCAAGCGTGGTAAAAATACTCCTCCAGGTATGCATATATGTATATATGTAAAAGTACTAACAAGTCCTACTAAAAAACATACCCCTCCATATAGAATAACAATACTAACACAAAGTCTATACAGCCGTGTGAGTGTGTATGCCAACGTCGGGCCATCGGCGGTTTTCCTGGCATGGGAGGTATTTACAATATAAGATAAGAGAAGATAAGATGTGTACACATAGAAAGATATTGATGAAAAATTGAACACACATGACGACTTCCATTTATGGTCAGTCCTTTCCATATTCACTATAGCACTAGAGTACCGTTATGAGTAGTGACACTTCGTTCACCCCAGATCTAGTAACCGTTAGTGGTACGTAATTTAAAATGCTCGAGATGTAGGTAAAAATAATCACAACTCACTTCCGTTTTACATCCCACAAGGACGAATCGATTTTTGTGTGTGTGCAGAAATTGTGATCCAAAATCGATGTTTAAAGGTTCAGTTAAAAAGAAAATAACCCCAGCACATACCATGTACCGGTAGTAATTATTACGACCGCTAAGTCTTGTCACTGAATTACACCATCGTCCGTTATGCAGCATACATACTATGCCGTTGCTATGCACATATCGCCAGCCATTGGCGGTCACCTAATTCTAGATCAAATTCACGCGCGTGTAAATAGAACTATTTCAAAATACGTCTGCACTATAGATGACACAGAACCTACCATGAAAACAATATGTTTAAGTTGTTCCCATAGTCCAGGCACATAAGGTTTCACTAGGGAAACACATCGGGAAAGCTGATTTTTTTCAGGGATTAATAAGAACATGTTTATGAACAACATGGCAAAAGTCCCCTAGAATCCGAGTTGAGCTTTTTGAGATAACTTGATTTTCGGAATGGTTTAAATTCTGCAGCATTTTCATCAGGCCATATGCGAATGCAGCCTTGTGTAAACCAATTAATGCCAAATTCGTAATACATTGAGATATATACAAACAATGCTTAATAGTCGTGAACATTATAAGTTGAATGTTTGTCCCAAAATGGCCAAAATAGAATGAAAATTACATTTTGTGCAAAATCGAATAACTAGTCCCAAAATAGTGACAACACGCTCGAATTATGTGAGGAAGAATGCTTGCAGAGTATAAGAGAATCATTTTTATCAGAGATGTACTAATTCTCTCCCAATGTATTTCACGAGAGGTATAGCGAAACGCTATGTCTCATACAATGATTAAATCTGGACTTTTCGGGCGCAAAGAAACGGAAGAATAAGGCATTTTTCTGCACCATTTATCTATCTCATATATATTTTGAAGACCTCTGTCTGTATGTATGTATGTTTGTTTGTTTGTCTGTCTGTCTGTCATTTATACAAATCTACGATTCTCGACCGATCGGGACGAAACTTGGTGCGTGTGTGTAGTTTGACCAGGCGGTGGACGTTGTCGTATTGGCGAGCCCGTGCGGCGCCCGCTTCGCGCATGCGCAGACGATATCTCGGAAACGGGTAGAGCTATCGACTTGAAATTTTTCTATGTGAATGTATCTTGCCCCGGATACGAATTTTATCGGGTCGCCGAGCCCGTGCGACGCCAGCTTCGCGCATGCGCAGACGAGATCTCGGAAACGGGTGGAGCTATCGACTTGAAATTTGGTATGTGAATGTAACTTGCCCCGGATACAAATTTTATTGGGTCGCCGAGCCCGTGCGACGCCAGCTTCGCGCATGCGCAGACCAGATCTCGGAAACGGGTAGAGCTATCGACTTGAAATTTAATTTTTGAATAGCGCTGGGTAGAGCTATCGACTTGAAATTTGGTTTTTGAATAGCCCGGACAACGTCGGGCTCATCGGCTAGTCTCATATATATTTTGAAGACCTCTGTTTGTTTGTCTGTTTGTTTGTCTGTATGTTTGTTTGTCTGTCATTTATACAAATCTACGATTCTCGACCGATCGGGACGAAACTTGGTACGTGTGTGTAGTTTGACCAGGCGGTCGACGTTGTCGTATTGGCGAGCCCGTGCGGCGCCCGCTTCGCGCATGCGCAGACGAGATATCGGAAACGGGTGGGGCTATCGACTTGAAATTTGCTATGTCAATGTATCTTGCCCCGGATACGAATTTTATCGGGTCGCCGAGCCCGTGCGACGCCAGCTTCGTGCATTCGCAGACGAGATATCGGAAACGGGTGGAGCTATCGACTTGAAATTTGCTATGTGAATGTATCTTGCCCCGGATACGAATTTTATCGGGTCGCCGAGCCCGTGCGACGCCAGCTTCGCGCATGCGCAGACCAGATCTCTGAAACGGGTAGAGCTATCGACTTGAAATTTGGTGTTTGAATAGCCCGGACAACGTCGGGCTGGGTAGAGCTATCGACTTGAAATTTTGTTTTTGAATAGCCCGGACAACGTCGGGCTCATCGGCTAGTTTCATATATATTTTGAAGACCTCTGTCTGTTTGTCTGTATGTATGTATGTTTGTCTGTCATTTATACAAATCTACGATTCTCGATCGATCGGGACGAAACTTGGTACGTGTGTGTAGTTTGACCAGGCGGTGGACGTTGTCGTATTGGCGAGCCCGTGCGGCGCCCGCTTCGCGCATGCGCAGACGAGATATCGGAAACGGGTGGAGCTATCGACTTGAAATTTGCTATGTGAATGTATCTTGCCCCGGATACGAATTTTATCGGGTCGCCGAGCCCGTGCGACGCCAGCTTCGCGCATGCGCAGACGAGATCCCGAAACGGGTGGAGCTATCGACTTGAAATTTGGTATGTGAATGTATCTTGCCCCGGATACGAATTTTATCGGGTCGCCGAGCCCGTGCGACGCCAGCTTCGCGCATGCGCAGACCAGATCTCTGAAACGGGTGGAGCTATCGACTTGAAATTTGCTATGTGAATGTATCTTGCCCCAGATACGAATTTTATCGGGTCGCCGAGCCCGTGTGACGCCAGCTTCGCAGACCAGATCTTGGAAACGGGTGGAGCTATCGACTTGAAATTTGGTTTTTCAATAGCCCGGACAACGTCGGGCTCATCGGCTAGCCTAATATATATTTGAGGAAAGTTTGTGTGTCTGTGTGTGTGTGTGTCTGTGTGGCCGCGATGAACTCCGAAACGGCTCGACCGATTTTGACGAAACTTGGTACGGGCACGTAGTATTACCCGGGAACCAACATAGGCCCATCCATTTGTCCGTGCGACGTGACCTTGACCTTTCAAATGACATTGAGCCGGTATCTCGGGATCCGCCGGGCCGATTTCGACCTAATTTGGTATGTAGGGGCAGTGTGAGGCGCCGAGCCATTTCGTCCCGCTCGGATGTCCGTGTGGCGTGGCCTTGACCTTTCAAATGACCTTGAAACCGTATCTCGGGATCCGCTGGGGCCGATTTTCCCCATTTTTCGGGTGTCGGTGTAGGTTGACCACAGGAGTAACACGGGCATGCCCGTCTGTCCATGCGGTGTGACCTTGACCTTCGAGTGACCTTTAACTCATATCTCGGGATCCGCCTAGCCGATTTCCACCGAATTTGGTGGAAACGGGTAGTGTGAGGCGCTGAGCAATTTCGTCACACCGGATGCCCGTTTGGCGTGACCTTGACCCTCGAGTGACCTTGACTCTCTATCTCAGGATCCGATGGGACGTAGGTAGGGATGGTTCGGGTAGCCAAACATTTTCAACGGGTAGCGGTGTGACCTTGACCTTTCAAATGTCCTTGAACCTGTATCTCGGTATCCGCTGGGCCGATTTCCACCATTTTCGGGGTGTTGGTGTAAAAAAAACAACACAACGACTCTCCCCGTCAGGACTGGAACCCAGCTAGTCTAATATATATTTGAGGAAAGTTTGTGTGTGTGTGTGTGTTTGTCTGGCCGCGATGGACTCTAAAACAGCTAAACCGATTTCGACGAAACTTGGTACGGGCACGTAGTATCACACGAGGACCAACATAGGCCCATCCATTTGTTCGTGCGGCGTGACCTTCACCTTCACAACTCATATCTCCGGATCCACTGTGCCGCAGTGCTAATTGCCTTACAAACTCTTTATATTTCCCATATTCGGGTTGGTTAATCTAATAACGCTCTTTATCTGTATATGAGGCTGGCGGAGGTTTTGTTGTTCGACGCAACGCTTCGACTTCAGACATTCTTTTTGTTAATTCAGACTGTTGACTGTTTCATAGTTTGTGATTACAATGAGCATTTATTTTCGACACCTCGCTTAGTGCGAAGTCCTGTAGAGTTACGCTTCTCGGCCTTTTGGCTAAGATCAAAGTGTAGTATCTGTTCTTCTCAGATCAGCGCCTGATACGTCCCCACAGGGGACTTCGAGGTTGGTTTGAGGAGAATTGTGGACGGAAGAATCACCTTCTAAACATCATTGTCCACATGCCGGTAACAGACGTTTGGTTTATTTACATTGAAATTGCTTAACTCGATTCTTTTGAAGTTTCATCCTTAATGAGCGTGTGTATATGAGGCCTTCAACCTCTATCTCTGGACGGGTAGTTTGATGCGCTGATCAACTTCGTCACAATTATTTATTTAAAAAAAAAAAAATCCATGATTGTCTCCATTTAGCTGAGATGGCTTCCAGAATGGCCGAAATTTTGGTTAAAGCCGTGTAACAGACGTTTGGTTTATTTACATTGAAATACTATTTCCGTACGGGTAGTTTGATGTCCCACCGGATGCCCATGCGCGGTGACATTGACCTTTAAAATGACCTTGAACCTGTATCTCGGTATCCGCTGGGCCGATTTCCTCCATTTTCGGGGTGTTGGTGTAAAAAAACCAACACAACGACTCTACCCCGTCAGGACGGGTACTCAGCTAGTCTATACTATATATTTTGAGACTTCCGTATATATGTATATATGTGTATATATATGTATGTGGGTACTTCATAGAATCTAAAACGGCTGAGCGGATTGAGCTCAAACTTCCTATCTAAGGGTAAAATCCCACGGACACCGTCGGCGTCGCGTTTTGGAGAAGCTCAGAGCACCCGTTCTCCACTCTCAGTCACAAAAACGGCACTGCGGTGGTTAATCAAGTGATAATTTAATGAGCGTTGTATATGACGCGTCGATATAAAAGAGCGTTTGTTTACAATTCAACGCAACGTTATCGCTCGAAATTTAGCATCGAAATTTTTTAATTTCTTTTATCAAAAACATAATTACGTGCTGGACTCTGTCATTTTAAGAAATGTAAGTATTATACACATACACACCAAGTCTCAGCTTTAAATTTTGAAAAATAAGAGTTTTATCGACATAAATCGATTTTAATGGGAAATCCTATGTTAAAATTTAGCATCGAAAAAAATTAATTTCTTCCATCTAAAACATAATTACGTGTTGGACTGTGTCATTTTAAGAATATATAAGTATTACACGCAGTCACACGAAGTCTCAGCTTGAAATTTTGAAAAATAAGAGTTTTATCGACATAAATCGATTTGAATGCGAAATCATGTGTTAATAAATTTTGGGGCTCAGATGTTCTTTGTGTTTTCTAAGCTGTTAAAAATTCTATGGAAGCAAAATGGTCAACTCGGGACGGGTCAACCGATTGAGCCCAAACTTGCTACCTATGGGTACATTTGTCCCGAAAGTGTCACGGACGGGTCAAATCGTGACCCCGATGTGACATTGACCTTCAAAATGGTCAATTCAAGGTCACATTGGGTAAAACTGGCGGATTTCTGTACTTTTGTCCGGGGAGTGTTTTGGACGGGTCAAATCATGACCACGACCTGACCTTGACCTACATAATTGTCAATTCAAGGTCAAATCGGGTAAAACTTGCTGATTTCGACGAAATTTGGTACAAATTCAGCAAAAGTGTCTCGGAACCTGTTGCAATTGCTTTTTCGAACAAAGCCATGGGACGAATGCCGCCAGTGGCGGGCTAACTTGCTAGTCTAGAACCTGTATCTCGGTATCCGCTGGGCCGATTTCCTCCATTTTCGGGGTGTTGGTGTAAAAAAACCAACACAACGACTCTACCCCGTCAGGACGGGTACTCAGCTAGTCTATACTATATATTTTGAGACTTCCGTATATATGTATATATGTGTATATATATGTATGTGGGTACTTCATAGAATCTAAAACGGCTGCGCGGATTGAGCTCAAACTTCCTATCTAAGGGTAAAATCCCACGGACACCGTCGGCGTCGCGTTTTGGAGAAGCTCAGAGCACCCGTTCTCCACTCTCAGTCACAAAAAACGGCACTGCGGTGGTTAATCAAGTCATAATTTAATATATATCTTTATTTCCTCCAATTCAGGAGAGTATAACTGAACAAAAAAAAAACATACATGGAATAAGCAATAAATATTTACAGACTAACATGACGTGTAATGAAATGAAGAAAAAAAGAAAAGAAAAGAGTTTATATTCACGATTCTGCGTTTCTATAAACTGTGAACCTGGCATGCAAAACCCCCCGGAGACACACCGGAACACTTGATGTATAAGGAGTTGTGCAAGCCGCAGGGATGCATATATGTGTGCCCCCATTGCGGTCTACAGCTGCCCCAAATCATTCAGTGTTCCGGTGTACTCGGGCTGGAATAACAAACCAGATTCCACAAAACTGTTGATTTATATATATAGCGGATAGACCTTCAGTCGTAACAGCGGAGAATGTGGCAAATGTTACCGTGCGACATATAAATCCTGACATACATTATCCGACCATCGACACCACAGTGAGTAAGTAGCGTTAATAAAAAATTGCACATATTCAAGCTTGTCATCGACGAATGGTTCTAATGTGAGGGGCATATGACCCAAAAACACATGAATAATTTGCTCCGGGCTCATGTTATCTAGTACGTGATAAAATGAAATTCCGAATATATTTATGATATCATACCATATATTGTTTCGTATAGATGTGAGAAATCTGCATGATTCCACGAGATGCTCCGCTAGATCCGATATGGTCGCTTCACATTTGTTGCATTGAGTAAGTCTGTTATTTGATGAACATATAAGTAGCGCAACAAGCACATATTTATGTTTATCGCGAGGATGCTTATGACAAATGCGCCATAGATTAGAAAGAACAGGTGCTGGATGGATCGCAAAAAAACGTGAAAATTCGGTGTCGGATGATACTCTATTATCCCAGTCACGTTGATTGGATACTTCTGAAACTTTAATAAGTTCTTTCCACATTGATTTATTCTTAAAGGTGGACGTGTCTATAAAAGACACAATATGTTCTGTCAAATTACGCTGATTTGAAACATATAAAGCATTATTGCAAAATGATTGTGAACAAGTAAGACCAGACAATGCATCTATTATACGACATATGAATACTTCTTTCACTCTCTTGTAAGGAGAAACATGACATAATGCACATAATAGTGATAACACTCTACGTTCAATGTAAACACGCAGTGGTGGCATTCCTATAAAACCCAATGCCATATCAGTTCTGGTTCTTGTATGAAAACCTTGGATGTGCTTCAAACACATCCTATGAATTTTTTCAAGGCGATTATAGTCTGTTGAATTTAGACCGGCGAGTATTTCTGAACCGTACAACCCTTTAGGTAAAACTATTGATTCATAAATTTTCTTAGAGCTAATAGGTGTCAAACCACCTGAGTACACGCCACAATGGGATAACATAAAGTAAACTGATCTTATTTTATCAACAATGGTTTCTACGAAAGAGCTCATCAAGCGGGACTTATTGAGAGGTATCCCCAAATGTGTTACTTCATCTGTTTCCATTATTTGGCTTTTTCCAAGGTGCCAACATCTTTTCGCTTTAGATGCTTCATTGTCTGTTTCATTAAAGACGATAACGTGTGTTTTCATTGGGTTAAAGCGATATCTCCACTTATTACTGTATTGTACACATAAATTACACAGCTTCGTTAAGGAGAATAATGCCATATCATCAGCATGTGTTACAAAAGAGCAGTTAATGTCGTGCACGTGTAGACCAAATCCGGACTCATCTAGTATGTTTAATAATTCGTCAATGAATAAATTATAGAGAAAAGGTGATATTGTGCCTCCCTGCCTGGTTCCATGGCAAATATCTATCCATTTAGAAGTCGAATTCTTGAATAAAGTGATGCATTTGATTCCAGTAAGTAAGGTGTTGAAAAGTCTTAGTGTTTTACCTCGAATGTCGCGTTGGTGCAATTTGAGAAGAAGGCCATTAATCCAAACTGTATCAAAGGCCTTCCAAACGTCCAGGAAACATGTATACAGTTTACTTTTCTTTTCGGTCGTGTAAGAAATGCAATCGGAAACCAGGTAGGAAGACATCAAACAACTCACCCCCTTTTGAAATCCGTTTTGTAACGGATGAGTTTCAAGAGTTTTGGGGGCATTAACTTGCAATCGAGTTAAGATAACTCTTTCAAGGAGCTTGTATAATCACTGTCGGATACCCGTTTAGGTTCGGACATTCCAAGATGGCGGCGCCCACTAAAGCAGATAGACGGTAAGTGTATATATTGTCTCCAAGCAGCAATCAACGACATCTTTCGGTGATACACCTTGAAACAGTTATGTAGGAATTTGTATGCCCAACACATACGTAACACGCCTTTCGCATGACAGGCATGTGAATTATTGTATTTGGCGTGTCAAGTCGTCATAATTTTTCGAAATTTTATCGAAATGTTCGCTTTTTCGTATTTTTCTGGCCCTGGGCTCATGCATCCGCAAATGTATGTATTGTTGTGGGTAGATTAGGTCACCACACATCTTCGGAATGCAAAACCGGCGATATTTTTATTGTCTAACTCCGAAAAACGACCTTTGAAAATTTCAAAATGTTCAGGTTCGGATTCGCAACATTCGCGATGATTTTGTTCAGGTTCAGACACAATTTTCGTTCAGGTTCGGACAAATTTGGTTCAGGTTCGGACAATTTTAGTTCAGGTTCGGACGCATCAAAACCTTACCTATAAATGGCATGCCGAGGTGCAGTCGCGATCTTATTGTGCGTCTTATTAACGAACGTGCATTGTTAATTTGTTATATCTAAATATGTCAGCTGAAATTTCCAAATATAGGTGGTAAATTCTCCGAATTAATGGGATAAAAGCCACAGTTGAATATTCTCGAGCAATGTCTACTATAAATTAAACCAGCTAGTGGGAATTATTACATTTTACATATGAGCAACAGTGGTATTATTACTTATCTTCTGAAATATCGGGGATACATGGATATTTAATACCTGGTTCTCGATTTTGAACCCCGAGGCGGAGCCAAGGGGTTTCAGAAAGAGACACCCTAGTATCCCACGATGTTGGCGGAGCTAACGATTTTGTCCCACATTAATAGCTACCATGTGGTGTGCTTTTTATAGGTTATCAGATAAATTCACACCAATCAGCACCATGCAATAAGAATAATTCAGTAGCAGACATATCGATCCTGTTTTAGGTGACGTCAATTAAGCTCAGTGTGCTAGAACAATGTCACGATTGGTGAAACTGCTAGTTCAAGGGTAATTCATAACCACGATGTTTCACGTGCTTTTATACGCCCACTGTCAAGAGCTACGGGACATGGTGCATGATTTAAACGTGACGTTGTTGTCAATCAGATTGTTAGTTACAACCGGGTCTGGGGACAAGCGTTGTTTGTTATATATGTTTCTCTATGAAATAGCTGTAATTTTAAATGACATACGATGCGCTCTCTTTCGTCTGGACCTTGGCATGGATAATAATTTTCAAACGTTATCTCATTGTAGATACTTCTGTTTAAAAAAGGGTACACAATTATTGACCCGTGTATTATCAATGGAACTACGCGAAATTCCGCGGAAGACTGAAAATAGTTTATTACTGAGATAAGTTCTAAAGAAAAACAAATGATCCCGTTTTATTACGTATTCAGTTATTTGTTAATTGGGTTTCTGTGTGTAATATTTAACCATTGGGTAGGCACTATTCTCTTAAGCGCATGAAGGAAATTTTTCACCAAAATTTAGAGATGCTTAATTTGCCAACGGAACAGCTGATATTGTTTGCATAAGTTTCGCTACTTCGGCGTCTAAATTCTTGTTTCAATAAACAAATACTTGTAATTTTGCAGAATTGCTTACCATAAGCATAACATAAAGAGAACACATATGGTTTCTCGAATAATATATTCCTGAAATATCGCCGCTCGTAAAGATTCGCATATTGCAGGTATTATTCGGCAAACCATAGGTATTCTCTATGTTCACATAGTGCTGAATAGAACACAACATGTTCGGGCTCTAATTAATAGTCCTGCATAATAGTCGTGTGACAAATGGTTAACTTGTAACTGGATTCAACATTTAGAAATGAGGCAAAACACATAAGGCTTATATTGAAAAGAATATGTTTCGTGTGAATACCCAAATATATCATCCAATTATTGATACAAAACATGGTATATATTTTCTATCTATCAGCAAGTATTTATGGGCAAATTGTGGGAACAACTATATAATCACATTCATCGTATAAGCAGTCTAACAAAATAGAGTTACTGTTCGTGGCTCGTTTCTGCGCTTTATGTCTGGGAATATATTGTTAATAGAGACTGTGGGTAAATACATCATTACACGGCTTGTTGGGGGGATCGCCTCGGGGGATACGAGCCTCTACCGGGGCATATACACACAGTACCCCCCTCAAAAAGCCGTTTAACTTATATTATGGACAGTTATCTGCTCATCTACGTGCGGCGATCTTCGTGGCATCGTATGTGGATGTGAATCACGTGATCGCATACATCTCACACGCATAAAATAAGAAAGTCCGCCCAAATTATTCACGAGTGGGCTAAAACCATGCCTCGTGTTCCCATTTATCGTTTCTTTTACGAATGAAAGATAACCAAATGCACAAAAACGCAATAAGAACGCGACTGTACCTCGGCAGGTCATTTTTATGCGAACTTTTTGATGCGTCCGAACCTGAACCAAATTTGTCCGAACCTGAACGAAAATTGTGTCTGAACCTGAACAAAATCATCGCGAATGTTGCGAATCCGAACCTGAACATTTTGAAATTTTCAAAGGTCGTTTTTCGGAGTCAGACAATAAAAATATCGCCGGTTTTGCATTCCGAAGATGTGTGGTGACCTAATCTACCCACAACAATACATAAATGTGCGGATGCATGATCCCAGGGCCAGAAAAATACGAAAGAGCGAACATTTCGCCGCCTCGATAAAATTTCGAAAAATTATGACGACTTGACACGCCAAATACAACAATTCACATGCCTGTCATGCGAAAGGCGTGTTACATAATTATGTGTTGGGCATACAAATTCCTACATAACTGTTTCAAGGTGTATCACCGAAAGATGTCGTTGATTGCTGTTTGGAGACAATATATACACTTACCGTTTATCTGCTTTATTGCATGAGCGCCGCCATCTTGGAATGTCCGAACCTAAACGGGTATCCGACAGTGATAATGTCGGCAAAAGTGTAATGGCTCTGTAGCTATCAAAGTCGTCCTTCGGCTTCCGACTACCTTTATGCAGGGAAAATATCACTCCTCGTTTAGCATTTATGGGAATGTACTCATGAAAGAATATCTGGTTAAATAGATAGGCGATATGTCCTGACAGGACGCCGCCACCAAAAATGATATGTTCATTGCTGATATTATCCCAACCAGCAGCTTTATTTAGAGATAGGAGTCTAAAAAGTGAGTTAATCTCTTGAGATGTGACGGTGTACATGACTATATTGTCTATTGGGCTGACGTCCGACTTTGATAACTCTCGTGTGATGAAGGAATTTGTTTCAATAAAGTGTAAATCGTTGAATTCTGAGCTCTCAATTGGAAATGAAAAAATAGACTCATAATATGAGGCCCATGCACCGACAATTTCGGATGGATTCCTCAGTATGTTACCGTTATATTTAAAAATAGAGCTAGACAAAGAGTTGCGACTTTTACGATTTGAGTTAAAGAGACGAAAAAACGTTTGTTGATCTACCTCTGCCGAATTATCGACTTCAGCATTGAATGTATCCATGTATGATCTAGTATATTTTCTATGAGCTTTCCGAAAAGAACATTTTGCATCTTTATAGTTACGGTAATTGACATTTTGGCAGTCACGTGGTCGTCCTGCTGATATCCAGATTAATCTAAAGTAGTTCATAGAATTGTGAAGACTCTTCAAATGATTGTTCCAATACGGTTTTAGAAATTGTTTGAATTTACGTTGAGGAATATTGTTATCTGATGATGTAGTTATACATTCAATTAAAGTGTCATAATAGTTGTCAAGATCTCGACGACTATTGACATTCTTATCTGGAAGCCTCAGTGCTATATCGGACTGGTATTGAAGCTGATATGCTGCATTAGAGGAAAATAGTTTCCAATTACATCTTTGGTTACGGACAGACACAGGTATTTCCGTGTTAACATTGTACTTTATTGACGCTAATACCGGTCGATGATTTGAGAAATTGGGTAAAACTGGCGGATTTCTGAACTTTTGTCCGGGGAGTGTTTTGGACGGGTCAAATCATGACCACGACCTGACCTTGACCTACATAATTGTCAATTCAAGGTCAAGTCGGGCGTTGTATATGACGCGTCGCTATAAAAGAGCGTTTGTTTACAATTCAACGCAACGTTATCGCTCGAAATTTAGCATCGAAAATTTTTAATTTCTTTTATCAAAAACATAATTACGTGCTGGACTCTGTCATTTTAAGAATATGTAAGTATTATACACATTCACACCAAGTCTCAGCTTAAAATTTTGAAAAATAAGAGTTTTATCGACATAAATCGATTTTAATGGGAAATCCTATGTTAAAATTTAGCATCGAAAAAAATTAATTTCTTCCATCTAAAACATAATTATGTGTTGGACTGTGTCATTTTAAGAATATATAAGTATTACACGCAGTCACACGAAGTCTCAGCTTGAAATTTAGAAAAATAAGAGTTTTATCGACATAAATCGATTTGAATGCGAAATCATGTGTTAATAAATTTTGGGGCTCAGCAGTTCTTTGTGTTTTCTAAGCTGTTAAAAATTCTATGGAAGCAAAATGGTCAACTCGTGACGGGTCAACCGATTGAGCCCAAACTTGCTACCTATGGGTACATTTGTCCCGAAAGTGTCACGGATGGGTCAAATCGTGACCCCGATGTGACATTCAACTGTTCTACAACCTTGGCGTGGACTCTTTATATACCCTACCTGATACAGACGAAACAGATACCTACGGATAATTTTGTCCGGGGAGTGTTTTGGATGGGTCAAATCGTGACTCCGACCTGACCTTGACCTTCAAAATGGTCAATTCAAGGTCAAAGCCCGGACGAAGTCGGGTCACCTGCTAGTATATATATATATATAATAAAAAAAACCTCAAAATCGCGACGACGTCGCCGCGATTTAGATACCGGCTATTTCTAGTGGACCGATCGCCGCGTTGAGCGGAATGAGGCTGCTCCATCTTGGGAGCACTGTATATATGCACGTGTATAGACACGAGTGGTAATTCTATTTTAAATAACATTTAGCCAATCGTGTGATTTTGCCTGCAAGTGGCAATACTTTTGGGAGAAATAACCTATGTTTTGATGTTGCGCTTTCGGCGTGATGAATCCAACAGGGACTTTATCTACCCTTCCAAGCAGACAAACCATGACTACATGTTCCAAACAGATGAATAGTATATGGACAGGGGCATGTCATAAGCTAGGAGAAATTCTATAATTCTTTCAATGCTAATGGATCTTTGCTCATGGGTATGACTAATTTTAAATGCCCAACTGCACACCTCTTTTTTAATTTTATATGCGACTTTTGTGAGCCGATTTCGTGATATGTATTCTGAATTGATTAACCGGAGAAAATCATCATGAATGGTAGCGATGCAAAGCGAAATCGGATAAGAAAATCATATAAAATCACAGAACATTGTTTAAATAATGCAGTCTCCAGCTGGGACATTCACCTACATGTCGCATGTACTCTGAAATGCACTCTGTATAATCGCTAGAAGAGGCATCTAGATATAGTTACTCACCTGACAGCTCGAATACGTCGGCTCCTGTCTCACGTTTGTAGAGTTCACCGGTACTCGTGACGCACGTTGTTCCCTTGAATGAGAACCTCTGACAGCCTGTCTTCATGCAGATGATTGTGCATTCCCTTATCGATGACGCATTTACTGTAGTAGATCCTGCCAGTATGAAGCGTCAGATTCCACTATCTGGACTTCCTGTTTCACAAATAGCCGAGAGTCCACAGCACCATCTACATGTACATAAGTTGCTGCTAATGCGGTGAAAATCAGAAACATTTTGAGTGTCGTTTAATCAAATAATTATAGTCTGACGAGCTGGCAAACAATATTTGCATTTTTTACCAAAAAAAAACAAAAAAACAAAAAAAGGAGAATATTTTTAATTAGCTGCGACAAGATGTAATTTCACTACGGATAAGCAGCCTCACAATGTGTCCACAGCAAATTAATCTGCATTTGATTCTCTCACACAGTCCCTATCATGTGCACACGTCTTTACTATATGATACAAGAAACCTTGGCACAAAGATAAATTGGCAGTCATACTCCTGTGGGTTGCTACCTTGATTATGATCGACAATTGTGTTTGTGCGATATTGAGAATCAGTCTTTAGACTGCCAACGTCATTACCATTGATCGCGCAGGACAGATGGAAACGACAAGAGTGTGCGTGACACACGGTTGTATTCGCTTCGCTTTGCCGAAACCAATAAAGCTACTTGGTGGTTTAAAGATGATCTTTAAAAGATCCATAGTATTCTCACAGTAGTTACACGGCGGACCGGTTCCAGGGATCAACATCTATTATATATTTTGTTCTATGGATCAGACTCAAATTTGGTATGTAGGACAACTCTGATCCCAAGAACAATATGGGCGGGTCAAATTTCACGTACCACCGTGTCCTTGACATTGACCTTGACTTCGCTTATATACGCTCATATATGCATGTTTCTGGACCTCGACCGATCCGACTCAAATTTGGTATGTAGGCCTACTTTGATCCCGGGAACAATATGGGCGAGTCCAATTTCACGTGCGACCTTGTCCTTGACCTTGCTCACATACGCCCATATAGACATATTTCTGGACCGATCGAACAAATTCTGCCCAGACGGAGGCGATCACAAATAAATCCCGAAATAGCCCGGACGAGGTCGGGCACATCAGCTAGTATGTCGATAAATATTCACAAACTGACTCTTTGTGTCACAGACAGAAAAACTTAAGTGATCGAGCTTAAATGCTATTAACGATGTTTGAGTAGAGTATACTTACTCTATGTTTATCTGAGTGAAACAATAAGTAAACATAATGCCCGTTTCCGGTGCCATAGGCGTATCTGGATGTATAACGAATCGGCATTACAAAATGTTTGCATTTTGTGAGATACTGGTGTGATCAAATATAACTCTGTGAAGTTGGTTGGAGTGGGACGTTGGACGTTCGTAGACATTTGCGACACGGTCTATTTTCAGAAAAAATAGCATTGACTGCCCACAAAACCCTTATTAAAAAAGTTAACATGCCCCCCAAACATATTTCCATGTAAATAACCAAAGTGTTGAATGTACACGAACGCCCAACCAACTTCACAGCCATTTTCACACAAAATATCTTCGACTCGCACATGAGGACAGAACAAACTGCTGTTTTGGACGGAGTGGTATTACGTGAGAAGAATCATTGATCCATGAGACGTACCTGCTGAATTTTCAAGTCTATTCGTCCACTCGATTAGCCTCTACCCTCTGTAATACACTCGAATTAGTCCCGACTGTTCGTTTCCCTTTTGAAAGACATTCAAACAGACATTCAAATATGTGCTTCCAAGTAACTTAAGGGGTTCTTATTCAACACGTTGAATGTTTATAGATACCAAATACAATTATAATATATCTATGGTGAAATTCTTGCAGTGCCCTTATTCAAATTTCCCATGGTTTATTATAGTAAATATATAGTAAACATTGTTTTACCATATAGTAATTCTATAGTAATCATGGTTTCACCATCGTTACTATAGCAATTGTGTGGTGTTTGCATACTTCGATATACTTCAAGATTAGCGAGTGACTGACATCGCCGATATTGACGCTCACATTGCTTTCGTTGTTTTTTCGTTGTCATTGTATGGAAGCCATGTATACATGAACTCAGCTACGATTCAAAGGTACACCATTGTAATGACCAACATAGTAAGTAAAGTCAAATCAATACTGTTTCACTAGTTCACGACTTTACATTTGCTTATCAGTAATATCACTGATATCAGTATTTTTGCTACTATATACACAGTCTGGGTGAACGTCGACTCAATATTTGAAATATAGAGTCTGGAGCTAATGTCGCCAAAACCATTTCTATTCAGCGAAGAGCTTCCCCAAAATGACGTCACGGATTTAAAAAAATACATCGATGATTGACAGGTGTCCCCACGTGTTGTTTGTTGTGCTTGGCAATAACAATGGTCGACTCATCAACACATAGAAGGCCTGTGTCGCGACATAAACTTAGAGAAGATAATATTTGTCGTGTGTGCGACTATTCTTTTTCGGGAGATGAACTCGCTGCATCAACGGGAAAGCTGCATCCGAGAGCAAAAAATAAGGTCGTCATCAAAAATGATGCTTTAGAACTATTTAAAAGCATAAAATTTTAAGTCATTTCCTCGGTGTTTAACTTTCAGATGACTTTTTTACGACAAATAATTTGATTTGCAAACCATGTTACAATAAAGTAAATCAAATACACGGACATGAGTGAGTTCTATTTATATTTATGGGAGGCCAAGTTGGTACCATATGCAGGCCTATCTATCAGGTCCAGCACATCCTTCAAATTAATCGGAATCGTACCGAATATATAATTTCGAAGCCATTTTTTCTGTCTCTGTTACTATATTTAGAGGTGACATTATGGGAGTCTCCGCCCACTAACACTTGTTTATTGACCCATACGGTTTCATTGGACGGAAATCAGATTACGGAATCCCGAGGACTTGGAAATGAGATAGCGATGTTATCCGTCAGACCTAATATTCAATGTTGTAATGAATATTTAGGTATGAGTTTACTCAGACTGCTATATACACAACCTCTTTTGTTATGTCAAATTGTTATATTATATTATATATTTCGTGATAGCATCATGTACACAGCACGCGTATATTTCGACAGTGGTTTTCTTCACTTGATTCAACGGCCTTGTGAGTCGTGGTGTTTTCTGATTACCAAATCTGGAATCAAAATTTTACAAATAAACCTGTTGAGTATGAGTATAACCCAATTTGCATGGCTCGTATTGATCAAACTTACAGTATAACACAGATCGTAGCGGAGATATGTAAGATTAATGTCAAATATTATTTTGCTACCATGTTTTCCATAAAACATACACGACGAATTTTAGAAACTCTTCCGATTCCGTGCTTCTGTTCGACTGTTTCCACCGAACAGGCAATACTAAATACCATAACGTGACACCGGCTTCGATTGATCAGCTGATTCGGATCTGTGTACATAATAGCTATTGCATATAACAATGTTCTTCTATTGTAAATGTTGTATATATTATGTCTCAATACTCATGAAAATGTAATATGAGTTTAAGAGAATAAACTAATTGAATTGAATTTATTGCATGTGCAACATCGCGATCAAACCATCTTGTTTCGACAGTTCGGATTGACTTTTGACTTCGGGATTGCCACAGTGGCTATGTCGATAAGATTTCGAGTGAAATCTTCATTTTGTGTTCTGAATCAGCCAAAGCTTCCTCTCTAAGAAACAGCTCATATTAATCAGTGAATAACGACCAATCAGCCTGATTGTACTTCCAGAACTAACGACCATTCAAACCTTGATCTACTGTTTCCAAGAGCATTGGAAAATGATCACTCCCATGCAGATCTGGACATACCTTCCAGTAAAATCTGGAAATATCTATGCGTGACATATACTCAAATCAATAGATGTATATGCTCCAATTTCAGGATGAAGATAAGTTGCTGAAGTATCATTGAATAAACATCTATCTCTGTCGTCGAGGAATGATTCAGCAAGACGACCGCGTGCGTCAGTTCCGACTCAGTTATACGATTTCCCCCTAGCATGTGGTGGGCGTTGAAATCCCCGAAGTTGTGACAAATCTCATTGAACTACGACATCTACTGTTCAGAGAGCTCGTTGTGCAGGTTGTGCATGTGACTTTGGTAAAACTGGATTTTCTTGTCGATATATTGTTCGGGCTTCTTGAAATGATATGCGTCTTCCAGCTTTCAACTTTTGTATATTGTACTCCTCTAAGTACATTGGACATATTTTATCAGAAGCAGTATGTGAACCGGAACAGTTACTACATGACACTAGAGCAAAACCATGGCTTTAATTTACTATGAATAGTTTTATCGTGGATTCTGTGGTATTTGCACACCATGTTCCATTTGTCATAGATTGTTTTGGTAACTGTTGTTTTTGGTGTAAACATGTGATAAAAGTAATTAATCTCACAACTACATTATAGTAAAACCATGTCGTAGAATAATTCTCAGACTGAAGGTCTTCTATACTACAGTTCACTGTTATTATACATACATAATTCCAGTACCATGTTTTATTATACACCGGTTATATTGTGCGTGGACTTGTTTTGTGACAGTTTTCTATATTTGTGTGATGATGTGATCATAACTATGGATTCACTTGCTGTGAGCATGGTTTTACGATATGGAATCCATGATCAAAGTATAGGCCTACATGGTAAATTATAACCATAATATTATCATGCATGCGCCGTGCCATGGTGTAAATGTATCGTGGTCAGTACTAGCTGCCTCGACCCTGATGAATAACTACCAGGTGTCTCAGGCAGCATATATTGTAATCCGTGGTTGTTGGAAGGAATGGATTGCTGAACATAATCACAACAACATGAATAACACAACAAAACGAACAACCTGTGGTTATTCCCAGATAACCGTTGTAAATTAACCACCCAATTAACCATTGTAATACTATGGTTTCACTTTGGTTTTCACCAAACAAATAACCGTTGTAAATTAACCACCGAATTAACCGTTGTAAATTAACCACCCAAAATCACCGTTGTAAATTAACCACCAAAATAAACGTTGTAAAAATATGGTTTCACTTTGTTTTTCATCACACAAATAACCGTTGTAAATAACCACCCAAATAACAATTGTAAATTAATCACCCAAATCACCGGTGTAAACTAATCACCCAAATAACCGCTGCAAATTAACTATTTTTTCAGATGACCGTTGTAAATTAACTATTGTTTTTTTTATGGTAAACCATGATTTTACTATGGTAAAACAATATTAATTTTTAAGGGTTTAACGATACGCCCCAAGCTGTGCGTTCACCGTAACTGTCTACCATCGTTAACCGGAACCGCCTCAACCAAAATCATATAATACTCGTCGATTCCATACACTGGGAATAATTAAAAAAAACAAAAGGAAACAACACAAGTATAATTATGTAAGAAGTGTTTGATATCATATGATGGGTTGTATTTTTACTATATTAATTTCCATATATATATATAGGCTAAATTGTATGTTTAATGAATTATTTCATATTTAGTGTGCAGAGTCCCCTACGTTAGTCCGCTTAATTTGGAATAAATATTGGTATCGTAATGTAACCATGTTCCGAACCCTGGACAATATTGGGTAACAAGATTGGGTAACAAGTGCTGCATTCGCCTATCGATCGTATACCCTTCTGTCATACTGCATGCATGTCCTTGCACGTGAAGACACGATACACGTGTACGTATATATACGGCGTCTGGAATCCATTTCTCAAAGAAATTTGCTTTGTTGGCGTTTACTGTACAATCATGTATCAGCTTTCTTTTAACGTGGCTTCCAGTTGGTGGCCCCAGAATCCGGCTAATGATAGCAACAACGTGGTTGTTTATACCTTAATCGCAGGTGAATTACGTCAGATATTTGTTCTATATCCATCAGTGATATTTCAAAGTTCGCGGGTATGGATTTTCGAGAAACTGTTACTCGACTTCTTGTTAGCAACTGTGTGGAGATTACCAAAGCGCGGAATCGGGAATGGACCATCGCGATGAAAATTAAATTAGCTACTTCACAACTTGTAAACGAAGAATTCCCATGTGATTTAGACCTATTTGTTTCATTTAGACCAACTTCGTTGGTTAGTTTAATGAAAACCAGCGAAGACGCCATGACAAGGTGTCTTACGTCATTTTGGATTTGTGGACCAGAATCCAGACAAGGTTGCACAACCCACGACAGGTCTCGTCATGTCGTCTACGTCTGGACCACTGCCTGATGTTAGATATATTATTCTTAGCGTCATGTCGCCGATAAAAAAAAATTTGAGGCACAGCATGTGTGGTTGCCCCACTACGTGTCACGTACGTACGTCGTACGATTAATATTTTCATCTCTCCCTGAGTTTGGATGTCCTTAAGTATGTAAAGACACGCTACGTAGGCCTATATACGGCGTCTGAAAACCGTTTCCCAACCAGTCCCAAATGATATTTTCTTTGTTTGCGTTTACTGTTTCAACTTTCTTTTATAAAAGACGTGGCTTCCTGTTGGCGACCCCAGCATCGGCAGCAGAGCTCTCCCTGTGTTTGGAATCCAAGGTAATATTCGGTCGAACAGGTCGGCGCCCATATATACAGGATGTTTGCTTTAAAAGCCACCGGCGTGTTGTCCCTTTGTCCTGCATGATACGGTTGTTATATAAACGCCCACGGACATTTTTAATAAAGAATACCCGTGGAACTTCTTTAAGAATAGGCAAGGGATTATTTGATGGACCAGTATACTCCCGCCGCGAGTCGAAACAATAGAATAAAACGTACATCGTTGCAGGGAGTCGGACGGTGGTGGGTAATTAACCAGGAATGTGGTCATTAGTTGAAAAATTTCCAATCTTATGGGCATGTCAGGTTGGAAATTTCCAACACAAGGAAAGCTTGAGGCCAGTGCTATATGATTTTTGCAGTTTTCAAATTCAAATCCGATGGGCCTGGTCCCTCCCCCGCGGCCAGACAGTTAGTTTTCAGTCAGGTTCGGATTTTAAAAATATTCTCACATCGGCCGACATCAGTCGACCGGCGCCTGGGTCCTGGTCCCTCCGCGTGGCAATGAAAAACTGCTGATCAATTACAAAACAAAAAACACAAAACAAATCGAGGCCTGTAATATTATTTGCCTGTATTGTTAGACTCCTATAGATGCTAGGATTTTGCTGTTTTCTGGTTCAGATTTCACACCATGCTCAGTCCGGTATGAAATTACGCGACATTGCGAGTGTGGTCTGGTTCAAGGGGGTGGGGTGCATTCGAAAAATCCAAGGTGGACACCAACCAAGTCCAGCGCGAACCTCTGTAAATAAACTTGCCCCATCAATTTCTATTAAAAGGAAAAACTTTAACCACAGATATATTACAATTGTATTTGGTTTTGGGTGGTATGGTATGGAAACCCAGTAGGTTGGGTGGTAAATGTTTTGGGTGGAATCTTAATTATTCGTCAACGGCCACCTTACAATGCCGTTTATTTCGTGAAAATCGGAACAGAAGTGCGAATTTGTGCATTATGCCACTTCGTGTTGTATGGTATGGAAACCCAGTGGTAAATGTTTTCGGTGGAATCGTATTTATTCATCAACGGGCCACTCTATAATGCCGTTTATTTCGTGAAATCTGACTGGAAATACGATTTTGCACATTGTGCCACTTTGGGTGGTATGATATGGAACCTTAATGTGTTTGGGTGGTTAATTTTTTGGGTGGAATCTTAATTATTCGTCAACGGCCACCCTACAATGCCCCCTTTAATTGTTGTTCATATTCTATATACAATGAAGAAGAGAATGTGTGAAATTTAAGATTATTTGTATTGGATGCAAAACCCAACCAGGGAATCATTTTGAAACTTAACAAGTTATTTTTCTTCTAATCTCATGAGTTTCAAGAACATTTAGCTACCATAGTGCTGAAATGTGCCGAAAGTTAACAGCGATTGGAAATTGGAGTGTCAATTTATCCCATAAGTTTAGTCAAATTTTTTTTTTCAAGATGATTTTGATATTAAACAGCATCAGTTGGAAATGCAGAATAAGTTAAAAAGCATGACATAAGCTTGAACTGACAGTTTTATTTTCTCACCAGTATTATGCCAAATTCAGTTTGAAAGCCGATAATTTTCGCAACTTCGGGTAAAAAATTTAGAATTAAATGGAAATAAGTTTGAAAATTCTAACCATGTATAGGGGTGTCAATCAGGTTAAATAATTTCCAACATGCAGTAACTGTTGGATATGTTGAGGTATCAGTTGGACAGTTCCGCGATGAAAATCTCTCCCCACGTTCTTGGCCATCCCGGACGGAATTTTTAACAGATGTAATATTATATTTCAGGCTAAAAATTACATGTACCTTCATAGCGTGTCTAGCGATTAGAAGTATCCTACCCTATATATACCAAATGTTTGGTTTAAAATTGATAACATTATACCAGCCGTAGTATACTATCCTACGAGGGGTTAGGTGCAAATGGGGGCAGCTGGAGCACCCCTTCCCAACACACCCCTGAACCCAATGAGGATCTTTAAATGTGATAAGCAACGCCGAGTTGGATATAGTCCGGGAGCTAATATGGGTACACTTGCACCCCCTGGGACTTAACTCTACCACACTCATTTTGTTCCTTATTATGTCCTTCAACGTTTAATCAATGTTAACAAGAAACAAAAGTGGCCGTGTAGACTCCAGACAAGATGACGGCCATCATGGTTGCCGTTTTTCAGACTAGGCCCCTAAGTCAGTTTGATGCAAATTATAGCGGGAAACTCTAGTAAAATGTATACAAATGTATTTTCGTGAAGCTCAGACATGGGGACACTTTATAGGGCAAAATTGAAACTCCCCATCCAAGATGGCCGCCAAAATGGCAGCCGGAAGTTGAAAATATGACGTTTTTTTCACTTATATCTTCTAGATCAGTTTATGCTGTTTGGAACTGGTTGAGAAATGTGACTTTATTTTGTATTTTGTATATTAATTGACCATTGGAGCAATGAAATATGAAATTATTGGGGTCCTAGCCCCCTCCGATCCCTCAACAATTCTATTTTAGAGAATGCGGTATAAAATTTCACCAAAAAAAAAATCACAATTGGGATTCTAGTTGTATTTCAACAAGAATTGAACAGAACTTTGTAATGTAAGTGAGGTAGATCATTACCTAGGAATATTCCAACTCATTGGAAACAAAATTGTTACTTTGGATCAAAATGGACGCCAAAATACGGAAATTGTTAGATATTGCCCCATCGTGCCCTGCAATCGCTTACACGTTGTGGTTGGTGTATACAATTGGCTATTCTGCCTTCTATACATTGAATACTAACATATCTGATGCACCATGGTTAATTGTTACTATTGTCACCTCTGACATCACCAGAAATATTGGATTTTTCTCTCACAAACTTGACATACATATCGGCAAAAATAACTTTTCAGGTTTGGACCATTTTTTTCAAGTAAAATGTAACTATCTTTGGTATGAAAGTTTTTATTGTTTAGATCTATCTTAAATGTGTCACAGACGGTGTTTATAGACCAAATTGCTCAAGATGGCTTCCAAAATGGCAACCAAATTTGGTAAAAAGTTCATTTTTACATATATCCCAAACATTATTCACTTCGTTTTCCGAAAAGATAGCAAATTGTGACTCACTTGTTTTTATATGTGTTAGATAATTAACTGACAACTACATGGTTCTATTCTGGTTGTCCCAGTTCCGTGTGGGGCATGACAAATTCATTTTAAAGTTCCAGTTTGGAATTTTGTCTAGAACCTCTTTGTGTGCTTGCAAACATGCACTATGATGCTTGCTATGAATGAATGGTGTTGCGATGTGATTGTGAGCTAGCTTGTCTAAGCTGTCAATATGGTTATTTAAGATTTGTGAAGAATAATGTCAATTACCACAGGTTTATCATATTTTAATAAAGACTAGATTCTGGTAGACCAGAAAAACAATTTCTTGTAACATTCAATGACATTCAGTTTATTTACAGACTATGGTACCACTTAGTACAAAAACAAAGCGTACAGGTCTCGGACGTACCCCCACCCACCACCACAAAGTGTCCATACATGTGCCTAGTATTATTATTTAACTATTATTGTTAAATCCAGCCTTTAAAACAACAAAACTCAGTATAGAGTTACATCGCTTTACTTAGTTTTGCCATCGTCAAATCGTTGTTTTAAATGAGATGGTGTGTTGGTTTGATTCATAACTTGCCCGAAATTGAAGAATCAGGAAAGTACGTATTGGGTTGAGTATGTTCAGTGGTGGCGCCATAATTTCATGACGCATGGACTAACTACCACCACTGCCAGGAGGTAGATCCCTTGAGCTCTCATTGCACATTTTCCCGATGGAGATGGAGCTACACCCCATGTTAGGTGGGGGCGGGCTTACAGCCATCCTGACCATCCTATATATGGCGCCACCTCTGAGTATGTTCTATCTTGATATCAGGCAATCAATGTTGTGTATGATAGGATAGGATAGGATATTTTATTTCAATATACACATATTAATACATGATACATTTGACAAATATTACATTGTATATTCGAGGGGGTGGCATAGTCAGGCTAGACTGTCTTACTGCCGCCCCCTTAAAGATGAACAGATTTTACGATAGGCGGTCAGGATTCATTTTACAATGCACGGCTAAATAATTATGTATCTCACAATGGTTGCATTTAACTGGATTATATGCATGGAGGGTATACGTCTAGATAAATCGATTATTGGTTACTCGATGGTTTGTCTCTTTCTTGTCAGTGGGATGTTCATTGAAAGTCGAGTAGGAATGTGTTGAGTGAGGTTGTGGATTGCGATATAGCGGAAGTCACTTATTGACGAGCTACCACACAGTCGGGACATCTTTGATTGTTGCATTTAATTGTTGCAGCATATTTTTTAATGCAATCGGCATGTATAATAAACGCCGTTTGAATGTGTGCCTGGATTGGTATGATGTAAATTCGTTATCTAAGTTGTTCCAGATGGTTGGATAAGAATGGAATGGTAGTTGTTGTTTGAGTATATTTTCTTTTTTTAAAAAGAGGTTCTGTGTGGCTTCTATATTTCTTATTACATAAAACTCGTATCGCGTGTATACTTTAGTGTGTGCATGCCGCCGGGACTTGTCTAGGAAATGTGCAATTTTTATTTTTATTTTATACCAGTTAAAACCTGTTTAAACAGGCATAAACACTGATTTATGTTGTTTCATATCTATTATTATAGTAGCTAGTCAATTATTGGTAACCATATATATTTAGAAGTCTAAATGTCTATGAATTGAGCAGATAATCGGCATTGAAATAGTGATTGAATTAGCAATTCTCAGCAGTTCTTTGTTTGGAATTAAACAGGAAGTAAAAAAAAACCTGGTTGGAATAGGAAGCGGTCGCTTAAATGAACCGTCTTTGGAGACATATAGGGGTGGGTGTCAAAAGTGTTAAGATAAAAATTACACAGAACGGTGTGTGGGTCCCAAAATTCGGAAAACAAACAAAATAAACTTGTATGGACTTTGTGCCCCCACCTGGTGGTCTATACCAAAACACCAGGTAACGGTACAATGGTACATATATATATATATAGTTGTGCATAGTTGTTCTCGTAATATACATTCTCACATGAAGCTGTTCGGTCAGTTGGTCACCACTATCCGTCAATCTTAAAGGTACTCAATCCGATTCGATGGCCCCCATATCATCAGATTCCAACAACAACATTTTTAGAAATGCCTCTTTGGTTATCAGAATGGATTAATTGCCCAAAAATAATGCTAACCCCTGTCAACTATAGTATAAAATTGCCCGAAACGTTATTTATCAACATGTTATTCGAGAAATTTGGCCTTATTATCAACCCAAAGCCTCTTGACTTTAGAGTTATTCATCTTCATCCATAATTTGGTCCGAAACCGTCGGCTCATCGACTTTTACTGGGCCACTATTAACTCTAATAAAATAATAGATTTCAACAATCGATATCTAATAACTCTGAGCTTTGATATGTCGTTTCGTCGACTTGAAGCAAATATTTGTTTTCGCCGAATCCAAATAAATAGTAATTGAGGGGCGCTCAATCGGATTATGCATCTTTAAACTTATTGTTTCTAAGTACAATATGCACAATGAAAATACTGCTTATAGGGCCGTGGCTATCCATTGGTGATTGCAAATCAATTTCCAACTGAAGTCCCCGCCCCCGCACTCACCTGAAACAACAGAATTTCCAACCCAGTGTATGGGCGCCATTTGGTAAAAAACAATACGTCAAGATTAGTGTCAAATAACAACAAATATGTCAATTCCAAATTACTAGTTTCAAAATTCGATGTTTTCCAATTTTATAAGGAATATTTCCAACCCAATAATTTCTTTTCAAAAACTCGAAATAAAATAGTTGGTTTTTAAGGTGAAACTTTGGTCAAAATTTTCAACTCTTGGAAATTTCATGCCTTGCCGATGTTAGCTCAAGTTATGGCTGTCCAATTGCTTTCAAATTTGTTATATGTGAATTCATCACATGCAAACACAGGTCGATCGAATGTGGGATCAAGTCCGAATAGAATTATACATCCCTTAATATTAATGACCAAATTATCGTGGAACCCTGAGTACAGGCTTAAGAATAACAACATCAGCAGCATTGTATTTTATATGATTTTATTTCACTAAATACTCATTATTGTTGAGTTCCCTCGAGAAATTTTCAGATAATAATTTAAAAACAAAGACCATACTGAATTGTTTATTGAATGTTAGAAACCACTTAGTATATAGCAAAGTTTAAAGACGGTCTATCTCTTCATATAACAAGTTTTATATAGTTTCCCGGGTTTAAAATAATACCTATGAACAGTCCGGAAACGCTTCTATCAATTAATATAAGTTTTAATTCAAATGTTCTGGTGGAAAACAGGATAACTCTATTTATAATATACTTGCCCATGAATTATAAGGTTTTAGCAGTGAGATATAAGTGATATCCCACTAGTGAGTGATATCAGTTGAAATTTCTGATGTATTGACATTCATTGGGAGCCACAGGCAAGTAACTAAAGTATATATAATACACAGAATATCCTCACCTTTTCAGTGGATATGGGTTAAATCTCATTCGTGATGACAAAACATTTGAAATTCAATGTTATGTCATCACTCATGAGATATAACCCACATCCACTGAAAAAGTGTGGATATCCTCTATATCTCTATCTGAGATCGCCTGACGGTCTGTTATAAAAATAGTGAAAAAAATGCCCAAATTGATTATCGCATTAACTTAGAAAATGTCCATATAAAATCAATATTAATTGATTGATGCGTTTCCGAACAGTTAATTGTCTTCGACTCGTATTTATTGTTTTATACACCGGGAACTATATAAAACGGAAGAGCTAGACCATCTTTCAGATAAGGAGGCACTTTCGTAACATAAACGCTCTTTGCATACACAAACATTATATTGTCTGGGCTCACCAGATTCCATGCATACTAATATGCTGTGCTTCGAGGATTTCAGAGACATAAGCACAAAAATCAACCCCGGACATCCCCCGGACATTAGTTCTCTTTCTAAATATTAGATCCGAACATTTCAGCGAAATGCGTTTTTTTTACCATATCGGAGATAGATTAACAATGAATGCTCTTCGTTGTTCCATGCGGGAAATGTAATAAATTACACACATTTATACTTAGAGCTTCATTATCGAGACAACGGGTATTGAGTTTCAATCACAATGTCTCACATATTGCTAATATGAGCAGGGTGGGGATGTCTGTCTGGTCGGTAAATGTCCAGATGATTAAAAATCCTGCATGGTCAGCAATTGTCCAGGTGGAAAAATGTCCACCCGCGAAGGTGGGGAGATGTCCAGTGAAAAAAAATATCCGGATACCTATATTATAAACACCTCTAATGAATCTGTTTATAGCTGTCCATAAAATATTTGTCAGCAGATATATTCCACAATGCAATCCCTTTGAAAAGCCGACAAAATTCCTAACGGATGTACATCCGTTAGGATTTTCATCAGTTTTTTTTAAAGAGACTGTATTATACCAACCAGCAATGCATTGAAAATGCTAGCGCCATCTTTGTTCACGCAAATTTAGATATCAGTGGATACTTTCAATGTAAAATTAGCTACACAAAACAGACAAAATGGTAACATATTCAGCAGGTGCAAATTATTCAACAGTTGATAACTTCATAATAAGAAACAACAGAATATTGAAATTCCAAACAAAACAGAACAAATAATAACATATATTCAGCAGGTGTGCAGGTACGTAGTGGACAAATTGTTCAACATTTGGTAACATCATAATAAAAAAATAACATAATTTTGAAAATCCAAAGTTCCAAAAAGAATGTTCAATTCTTCATTTTATATGTAGTTTGTCGTTCACATATTAATTGGTACAGTCATACGATGTCAGGCAATGTTCGACGTGTGTGAGCATATGCTAAGTGATGCTGAATTTGTCAATGCCACAAGATTTCATGCAAACAGCTACCCAGGATCTCCCAAACGTGCATAAAGCCACCATGATCTTCCAAATGCGCAACAAGTGTTGGGAGCATCATTCAAACTAAAAGCGGGCGGAATACCGATTCACATTCCACTGATATATTTTATTCGAATATCACAAACAAATAATCATTGTGATAATAATTAACAGACAACTAACTTAAATCTGCATGTGTTTTTGAGACAATGCAATTTTTTGTGTGGATTGGGTGGTATTCGAACACCAGCCCGTGACGGCGAGCGGGCCGACGTCAATACCACACGGCCACCGAAAGAACCCAACCAAAAAGGTAGCCCAAATGGCCGCTGTATTCCGACCTCACTTGGGACATTATATCCACATTTTAAGGTCTCTGGGTTATGTATATGTTAGGTTTTTTGGTACAGCTGCATGCTATATGTACTTGTCTCCGCGGCCGCGAGACATGCCGAGCGTTATCCTGTGTATACTGTCTGGGATTATATATAACAAGTACACAAGCCGCCGCTTTGTAGAAGCTGCATATTGTTTTTGAGACAATGCACATTTATTGGATGACATGTATATATAGCAGTTCATATCGGCACACATAGCCACAAATCATGTCACAAATAAGATGGGTCGGGGTTCTAATCCCACTCAATTAAAAAAAACACGCCTTGTGTTATATATAGTCCCATGCAGTTATAAACAGGGCAACGCTTGGTATGTCTCGGAGACAAGTACATATGACATGCAGCTATACCAACAATCTACAATATACCTAACTCAGAGACCTTAAAATGTACATATAGTGTCCTACGTGCGACGTGGGAATACAGTGATAATTTGAGCTTCCCTTTTTGTGGTAGCTTTTGGTTTGGTATTGACGTCGGATGCTGTGCATGCTGTGCATGCTGTGCGACTCTTTACACGTTCAGGGATCCTGGGTAGTTTTTTACACGAATCCGTGAGACAATGACCAATTCAGCCTGAGTAATAATTTACGCATGCCTAATCAGTCTGTGGGAGGATCATGAGTACATGGGGAGAAATGTTCACATACCCGACAATGAATATCGCTAATATTTTTAATTCTTGCTTACATGTTATTTGCATTTTCATTATGCAGATTATGCAGTCTGAATCGTTAATCTTCCTTGATGTAACGTCACACGATGGACTACTAGCGACACACAGTGTCAAACTTGAAACCATGGCTTTTAACGTACTACTGATTATTTATACAGAAACGGATGGACCCTGAACATTGATGCATATAACATGTAAATAAGAATCCAACACATTAGCGATTTTCGTTGTCGGTTATACGGGATGATATTTGCCAGCAATGTGAAATGCGGCACTCATTATCACGGAAAGAATGAGTAAGACAAGAATTTGGCGGGGTTTTTCTGGTCCATTAATCCGCATTGGATGCATGTCTATGTCATCATCTGTAATAGACATATACGAGCGGGATTCTTCTGGTCCATCCATAATTGGAAGAAATTCCATGCCATCAGGTTTTCCTGTAAAAGATAGATTGATACTTGAGTATCAGTGGCAAATGTGGCTAAATGTACATGCATAAATTACATTCACACACTGGAAGCTAATTGCCGGTGTTATTTGCAGACATTTCGTCATAAAAAAACATATGATGCCTGTATGTGAAGGCAACATGTGCATAAAATGTATATATACATACCAAATTAAGCTAATGATATCAGAAATAAGATTTATGTAGTTCCACATGATGCTTCTTTGCATGCACATGTTGATAGCATCGAGTGGAACTTCTCGGGTAGTTATAGCTGAGTTAAATGTGAATTGTATAAATTATAGGCTGAATTTATTGTGCCTGTCATTTGCAGAATGGGGTCCCGAGAGGGTGAATTTGATAACGCTAGCTCGCAAATGACAGGCACACTAAATTCAATCTATGTGCCTGAAACCGAATACAGATATGCATATAATTTATATTTTTCATTATGCACGGCCTCATTTGTTATGAGAGACAGATATACTCAGATTGAAGTTCCATATGGTGAATATTCTGATGTACACCCATTGGAAAACTCGATTATGCAATGTTTCGTCTGTCAATTTGGGGATATAGAGAATCTAACATAAAAAAGAAAAGAATCTACCTGAAGAAGTTTCTATAGAAATTTGATAAAAAGAAAGTTTCCAGAGAAGATGAGGCCTAAGTAGAATGAGGTCCCCTGGTTGTGCTAGCCTTCTATGCGGGATAGCGTCACTAAATTCACCCTCTGGAGACCTTATTCTGCAAATGATAGGCACACCAAACTCGATCAGACTTGCATGCCTACAACAAATGTCACGCAAATTTCCGAGTATGTTAACATGGCCTGTATTAAGTTCACATAGAATGAAATAATATATTAGTCTTTTGATAAAAAAAAAAACCCAGTTCACACTAAATACATGTCGAGTCCGAACTAACATTGTGTCAGACATGAAACTCCTGTCAACGATATATAAATAGAAAACAAGTGCGGGCGGTTGACTCGATTATATGACTCCTGGCTGCGCTCTGACATATTTTACGAATGTACACAAACCGGTGTTCCATTCAAAATTTGTTGACCGGTCAACAGCAGATGCTGGTGAATCGAAAACTAAAGATAGCAACCCTCGACCAATCAGAATGCGTGTTTCACAGACAATTGTTTTATATTTAACTTTAATTATAATTACCGGTAAGACAATTATCGATTACATTTCATTCTGCATTAATCAGAATGAATTCAAACCGACTTAAGTATTACATAAATGTAGGATTTCCTTACATTACACATGTATGTACGTCAGTTTTAGTAGTGTTCATACCGACGTAGCGGGCTAGGGACAGCACTCTGCCTTGAAAGTTTTAGAAAGGTTGAAATTCTAAATTGGACTCGACTCGATGCATTACCTCTACATTCATGACATTGGTCTTTAAATGCTGAAGTGGAAGTTGATGTCTTTTCAAGCTCCAACGAGTTGAATTGGTGAGTAAAATTGAACTGAAAAAGAGAGAAAGATTTATTAAACGTATACATGGCTCGGTTGAACCTGGAAACAATTTTAGGTGACTTTCTGCTGAGGTTTATTTATTTGTGTCTGATGTTGCTTAATTCGAAAAAATTCTTAATCTGGCATGTGATGACTGAACAAAACCTGTATAACGTAGACCCGTAATACCATTGTTAAAGGTACTCAATCCGATTCAATGGTCCCCATATCATCAGATTCCAACACCAACAACATTTTTTACAAATGACACTTCAGTTATCAGAATCGATTAATTGCCCAAAATAATGCTAACAACAGTCAACTGTAATATAAAAATGCCCAAAACCTGTTATTTAGCAACATTTTGGTCAATGGAATTTTGCCGGTTTGTCAAATATCTGACACAAAAAGCCACTTGATTTTAGGGTTATCCATCTTCATCTGCAATTTGGTCAGGGAATTTTCCTCTCGTCGACTATTTACTGGGCCATTAAAGTTAAAATTAAAATAATAGATTTCCAAACATCGATATCTGATTACGCTGAGCTTTGATGTGTGGGTTCATCGACTCGAATCAAATATTTTTTACCAAGCCAAGGAAATAGTAATTTGCGAGCGTTAATTCGGATTGAGTACCTTTAAAGATACGGGCGGCGTTGGCGGTGGGTATGCTGTTAAAATATTCCACATCCGTCAAAAACTGCCATAAACAGAAAGACTAGTAAAATATAGACAGACTATGTTCTTATGCCAATCAGAAATATGGCATAAACAGTATGTTATTGTCAAATGTTTTCCTTTGTTATGTAAACAAAAGCAAAAAACGTTACAGAACCTGGTTTTTGTTTAGATCCGGATATGGTAAACATAAAGAGCGTTATTTGTTACTGTTTTCCTGATATGGAAATAATAAAGAGCGTATATTTCATTTGTGCGTGATTAACCAATAGAATTGCGCTGTGTTGTGTAAACAGAAGCAAAACTTCTATAACACGAGCAGGTTCTTGTTTACGTACACCATCGTACGTCTTGACGACAATATTCTATTTACGCGCTGATAATGTTTGGCATATGAACACAACTATATTTATTACATGATCCTACCGTTATTCCATTCAATAAACCCATTCTATAAATTGTGATATTAAACGTTCGTTTAATAACAAGAAATAGTGCCAGGTGACCTTTGACTTCCGGTTTGTGGTTTATTTACATTCTGTACGCTACGTTTCAAAATACTATGGCTTCCAATATTTTTTCAACAAACTGTAATGAATGAAGAGTTTGAAAAATTATGTCATGAAATATACGCCATTAAATACGCCAAAGAGTCTTTATTTATCTGGGACTATTTCTTTGCGCGGGCAAACAACGCAGAGTTGTGTGAAACGTCATCGCATGCCTTATAGAAGTTGATGTTAGTTTCGCGTCCCATTTGTTGATTTAAGTATCTTTTGTCGAGGTTTTGGATCATGTAATAAATAGAATCTGCAACTCGTCCCAAGTTTATAGCGGAATTTACAAAACTCGTCCAGTAAATTAGGTCTGGAACTCGCCAAAGGCTCGGTCCAGACCTAATTTACTGGACTCGTTTTGTAAATTCCGCTATAAACTGGGGACTCGTTGTAGATCCTCTATATATTTTAATATTCCTTCTGTTGATGGCGATTTGAACAGATATGAATATTTCTGCACGAAAGCCGCCCGTGCCTTTAATATAATATCAAATAGGTCATTAGCATCATTATAAGATGGTTGTTTATTATCTGAATAAATTACTTGGGGGTAACTACTCATCATTGATTATTTAGTATAGAAAGGGTTAAGCAGTCCTTTCACACGTTGTTAACATGCTTTGAAAACATATATAGAGCAAAACAGTTCATGCTGTTTAGACGCGGTGGTTGATATCCATGGTGTAAGTAAACTTGAACATGTTTTTCTTTGTGATCATGTAATAAATAGAATCTACATGAACTCATCACCAGTTTATAGCGGAATTTACAACAATCGTCCAGTAAATTAGGTCTGGACTCATTTTGTAAATTCCGCTATAAACTGGGGACTTGTTGTAGATCCTCTATATATTACACTAAAAACATGAAATAAATTGTCACTTGTAACCACATTTCCATAACAGTTATAAAGACGATGAGGGCGGGCATAGGACACAAAAGAAAATTTATTTATTTATTTATTGGGGTTTAACATCGCTTTCAGCAGCCAGTGCTATATCACAACATTGCCAGTTTTAGTGGCGGAGGGAGAGTCCGTGCACGAATGTAAATCTAGCAATGATTTCATTGGCTGGAAGAATGACCCATTGTGCACGGCGAAACCAACGACCATCGTCGAGTAAATGGCATGCAACTCCCGCAGATAGCGATATGGGTATACAAAGTTAGCGACGACATCATATCGCCAGCGCTGGAGAGCGAGTCGGCCTGGAACAAAGCCCCTTACCGACCGAGCCCCCCAAAAGAGAAAAGAAAGAAGTAACTTCTTAGAAGTTATGTATCAAAATAACTTACCATATAGCTACCATTAGAGTAATTTGTTATCTTTTCAACGATCTCGAAAGTCAGTAGGTTGTATGATTCATCTAACAGGTGACGCCTCGTCCGAGATTTTTCATACAGAGCATCACGCCTTCTCAATAACTAGAATAAACAATGAAAAAGTTAGAATTAAAGGATCAATATGTATGATTTTGAAATCACAACATTTTCAGTCAATTTACCAACATGTTTTGATTGATCTAAAATCACAAGCAGATCATAGATAGATTTTTCGTATCTTAGGCAAATCAAATTTGGAAAGCATGGTTTCCTACAATAGAGGTAAGCAAAATATGTGTATATATAAGTAGATTTAATGTTTTATTTGACTGGTAACGGAACAATACTTTGCTGTCAAAACAGATGGGACATATTTGAAAAAGGACTTTTTTAAATTTGTCATTCATTTGTAGGATGATTGTTGCAAATTGGGCAATCGGGATGATTCTAAGACACCCAAAATATTAAAAATATCCTATATTAATGCCAAATATTAACCGTCATATCCGTATCATTTTGGTGCCCGAATCCAACCCCCCCCCCATTCCTGACTCTGATGACATCAATTATGTTCTAATAACGTAAAAACAAAAAGGTGGTTTAAAAAAATAAAAAAATAAAGAGAGAGTTTGATTTACTGTCAGCTATAAAATAAACAAATTATTTTCTTTGCATATTTCAGTTTTTGGTAGCCATTTTCAGAATTATGTTTTTGGATGAAAAATCACCATAAAACAACATAATGTTTAAAAATATGAATCAGTGTTGAGTGCTTATATCTGCCAGATTATTGCAAGCGTGGTTGAATAATATTGCTGTTGTTTCATGTTGTTTTGGTCCTTCGCGCAATGAAAATACTAACAATTCCTCTGTTCATCCTGTCAATAGGAATTTAATGAAATCAAAGATGAATTTGTTTTAAGCTTCATTAATTTGCAACAATGTGTTCAAACTGTTTCTAGAAAACTCTGCATGAACCCCCTGAGAACACATTCGGTGTTAATCCAGTTTGATTAATATATATCGTGGTCAAAATATCGTGACGACATTGAAGCAACCGGTCATTTTTTTATATGAATGCAGGCAGGGATGTGGCTAGAGGGTCTCCGCTGGGGGGGGGGGGGGGTGTCCACCTTGGGAATTTCCAACTGCACCCCCCCTTGAGTCGGAATCACACCAACACAACTTTTTGCATAATTCCATTTGCACACCCCCCCTTGTACCTCATGTTCAGGCCTAATTTCCTATATATTCATAAGCCATGCTTCTATTTTCCCAGTATGATAACATTAAGATGTTTTAACCTGAAAATTGCCCCCAAAAAAAACAACTAGTGATCTAATTCCAGACAAATGCACACATCTACCGACAACAGACCACGAAACATCGGGCCGACCATGGTTGTTTGGCCCGGTGTGAGAATTTTTTTTAAACTATACAAGAAAATCGCAAATCCTAGCATCTAGACTGGCCTCAACTGAAGCTTTCGTAGTGTTGGAAATTTCAAACCTCATGCTCCCCCTCAGGTTGGAAAATTCTTCAACTGATGACCATTTATGTCTACAAGTTTGACCCAATGTAGTAAAATATTGTTTTGCTAAACTAATTAGCAGTTTTGTATTGGCCATGTGGATGGGGCAATGACACACCGGACCGACCATGGTTCGGCCCGGTGTGCGAAAATTTTGAAATCTGAACAAGAAAATCGCAAAATCCTAACATCTAGACTAGCCTCAAGCCTTCCTACTGTTGGAAATTTCAAACCCTACACCCCCACTTAGGTTGGAAAATTTCCAACTGATGACAATTCCAATGACAATGTTGACCAATTGTATGACAATATTGTTTTCTTAAATTAACTAGAAGTTTTTGACTGGCCACGGGGGAGGGACCAGGACACAAACTTTCCAAGTGTTGGAAATTTCCAACCTGTCACCCCCCTAAGGTTGGAAAATTTCCAACTAATGACCATTTCTGTCAAAAATTTTGACCAAAAATAGGAACATAAGCAAATATTGGTCGAAAAACAATAAATTCCCCCCAATAAATTGTTTTATAATCAAACTACAAGAACGTTTTCAACTTATTGTTGGTGTGAAATTTCGTTGTGGCAGGTATGAAATTTCCAACTATTGAAAATATAGCTCTCTGCTGGGGGGTGAGACACCCCCACACCCCCCCTCTAGCCACATCCCTGAATGCAGGATATTATAGAAAGCATAACAGATACCATACCTGATCCATTCTGGTTACCACATCATCCTGGGCGTTGTGTCCACTCTCAACAAACTTGTTGGCAAAATCATTCAAGTCCTGGAAAATGTCCACAATATTTTTCAAATAGAACATATTAAGGATTTTGTACATTTTTCAATAATAACTGATGCTACTAATTACACATGGCATAAAACAACATATTTTGCAGCATGCCAAGTAGATGTGTGATGTTTAGAAGCATCATATACAAATATAGGGTAAATGTTCTACTACTATTGTATTTTAAGGAAATGACCAGAATGCATGTAAATTAGTATTCTGACTGCGAGTCATACGTTAATTGGGTTCATATATATGAGTCACATTAAATCAACAGGGCAAAGCAACAAAAAAAACAAAAAAACAACAACATAACAATACCTGGATCTTTCCTTCCTGAGCAGTGAGGGTCTTTTGGAAGTATTTCTGTTCCTCAATCAGAGCCTCGACACTATCTAGTGAATCGCCCAGATCTTCGTTGGCCAAAAATGCCTATAAAAGATATAAATAACATGGTTTTGTCATACACCATATGCGATATGTAACTGCTTCATAATATATGTTATGACACAAAAGTTTGTGACATGTACGTGGCTAAACATTTCAGAGCGAAAAAACATTAGTTTACATTTAAGTGTGCACATTATTGTTACAGAACGCGAGAGTGAGAATTGCGGAAGTCTCATAAAAAAGTTGCCAGAACCATGAATCTCCAGCCGGTCACCCATCCAAGGACTTTTCGAGCTCGATATTGGCTGCGGACACACGTACCACAGTAGCGATGTAATAGTAGGTGTGACAATTTATTATGGTGGAATTTGGTGACAATTGGTAGTCATAATTAATATGCCATGGCAAGCTATGTCGCCCTCTGCAAATTCGCACAATGAGTATACCAAGCTCTACCAGCGACGGTCGATATCTCAAGGATGTATCTACCTGTGAATGTCTTGTCGCTGTTGATCTTTACTCAACACGCAGTGTTATATTTTGCATGCTAACACACAAGTCCACTTGATAACTTAACGAATAACCCATTTCTGTCAACAGCCATGATTGTTCTTATTAATGAAATTAATATAAGTAGATAAACATGCATGCATTGAGATCATATACAAAAACGTACCACATGCATGATATGTGAGTCAATGGGGAATTGCCACCAGGCCACGGTCATACACAATTCTGGACGATCTATCGAGCAATTATATATATCGTGACATATAGCGAATACATTTTAGCAAAACGTAATGAGTAGAGATCAATCTTGGTGAAACGCAATGGGTTAATTGGTCCAGTCGACTCATTGTGCGGAAACTCAGCAGGAAACATGACTGGCTATGGCATATTAATTATGACGAACAATTGTCACCAAACTCCACTATAATAAATTGTCACACCTACTATGACATAGCTACTGTGGTACGTGTGTCCGCAGCCATTGCTTAAAGGTATGTTCACACAAGCACTCGCAAGTTTGCATGGTATATATTGCAGGTATTTCGTCGTAGAAGACCATATGGTGACAGAATATGAACGGAAACATGTATATAAAATCCATCTGTATCACAGATAACTACACGAGAAATACAATTTATGTAGTTCCACCTTTTCATGTCGCTAGTTTTGGTAAAGATGGGTTGTATATGCATGTTTCCGTTCATATTCTGGCACCATATGATTTACAATGACGAAATGCCTGGAAAATATATATACCTTGAAAACATTTGAGTGTGTGAGCGTACCCTAAAATCGGTGATGTCACAAAGCGTCTTAACTAATGTGACCAAGATATCATCTAGACGTGTCGTGCAGAGAACTAATCGGCCTTCTATATTTACACCGCGAACGTTACACAACAAAAATTTTAATAGGTAGATAATATTTAACAATGATTTGAAAGTTTATATAGCCATGCGTATTTAATACTAAATCGTTTTGGCGTGGCATTTGTTCGCCAGTCAATCAGACTACTGATTTAATATGCTATTATTAACGCCACCGGTGTATACTGTGCTTGAAAATATAATATCCACTGGTGTTATGCGGGATTAGGTCGATGTAAAAGCTGCGAACGGGTCGCTTTATAAGCTGTAGTGTTACCCCGAATACGGTATCCTCAATAAAATAGTCCGACACATATTAGCACATGTGCTGATATTGATAATTACCACACCCTTTGGAAAGCATGCGATCGTGTATCAAGGATGGATTTCGACGAAATTTGATACTTAGGGTTACTTTTGTCCGGGGAGTGTTTTGGACGGGTCAAATCGTGACCCCGACCTGACCTTGACCTTTAAAACAGTCAATTCAAGGTCAAATTGGGTAAAACGGACGGATTTCGACGAAATTTTATACCTATGGGTGCTTTTGTCCGGGGAGTGTTTTGGACGGGCCAAATCGTGACCCTGACCTGACCTTGACCTTCAATATGGTCAATCCAAGGTCAAATCTGGTAAAACTGATGGATTTCGACGAAATTTGATACCATGGGATAATTTTGTCCGGGGAGTGTTTTGGACGGGTCAAATCGTGACCCCGACCTGATCTTGACCTTCATAATGGTCAATTCAAGGTCAAATCGGGTAAACGGACGGATTTCGACGCAATTTGATACCTAGGGAAACTTTTCTCCGGGGAGTGTTTTAGACGGGTCAAATCATGACCCCGACCTGACCTCCGACTTTAAAAATAGTCAATTCAAGGTCAAATCGCGCCTTTCGCCGGAAAGCAGATGGGAACAGCCCGGACGAAGTCGGGCCCACCAGCCAGTGTAATAAAAAGCGAGACAGCTTGAAGAATGTAATGTATAACAGGAGAAACGGGAAACGTGGTATATGGAAGCATCCAAATTTCCCACATGGAATTTGAAAGCTAGTTTATATTATAATTATATTATAATTTATATTTATGGCTAATAATATGATCTTGGTGGCGTTATCATTTCTGACTATGGTTTTCTTGTAATGGATATGCAAAAGGTCTCACACACGAAGTACCATTGAGCATCTCTTGTTAATTACCTCTTGTTCTGTGATCCATGTGTCAACTTGTGCCGATTCTCGCAGGAATAGTTCCAGGTCCATACATTGCCCATTCACGATTCGTTGATCCACCCACAAATTGGTGAAGCTGTTCTTTACTGATGAGAGCTGGTGTAACTGAAAAAGTTCACCATTGCTGACAATTTCCATGTAAAAAGTCAATGGAGCTATGAGAAGAAGTTGTAAAAATGCTCTTTACGACGGTACCACATTATATGTTCATATTTGTGTTATCGTACGTTGCTTCTCATTCTGAGAAATCACTAAAGATGAACAATACTCACATATTAGACCAAGTCTTCTCCAAGCCTTGAAATAGTGAGCCTGTCATTTGCAGAATGAGGTCCACAGAGGGTGAATTTAGGCCTTATCAGAATGAGGTTCACAGAGGGTGAATTTGGTGATGCTATCCCGCTGTGTGGGATAACATCACTAAATTCACCCTCTGGGAACCTCATTCTGCAAATGACAGGCTCACTATTTCAAGGCTTGGTCTTCTCAGTCCACAACAGATTGGGACATCGGTAGGGTTAATGCTGTTTTTGGACTGAGTCCCGTCCCGGGCTGTTACTCTTCTATAACAGACTTTACGCCCAGAATTGTGGGCGGGATTTATCTTTCTTGTATGTCTTTGGATTATGTCAAATGGACGATTTGCATATGTGAACATAGAGGGCAGATGGTGGCATAAAACATATGCCTATATCAGATGTCCGTTGAATGTCAAAACATAGAAATTTATAAGTAAACAACGCCTTGTTTTCCAGAAAAATTCGATTTGTCGCGGTATCAGAAAATGTATGTTAACAATAAATTAAACAGTCGTATATCACTTTACCTTTTTCTATCACGGTAAATTATATATCATTTTAAAGGTAGATCAATCGCGGATATGTCAGATGATAATCACATTCAGTGTTTCACGTGAATGTCCGGGCTCCATGTGTAAGTGTAATTCGTCGTTTCAATGAAAGTCTGATATAGAAGAGTAACGGGACGGGACTCGGTCCAAAAACAGCTGAAACCCAACCGATAGCACACGCTGTTGTGGACCTAGAATACTTTGTCTAGTTAAATATGTGGCTTATACTAAATTATATTCGCAAAAACTTAATATACTGTTACGAGATTAGCACTCACCAGTGATCATGTGGAATAATCGCAATACCTGCCTATATGTTTTTTTTAATGCCGTCCCCCTGCTCCATTAAAGGCCTACTTAATTTTCGAGTCACCGATTATTTATTTTATAGTGACTCGATATACGGTTTTAATAACAATATATGCCATAAAATATGATTAAAATACTATAATTCATCACCATTTGAAACATCTGTGTCTCAGAAGATGCCCATAACAGTTGAAATCATATAAAGATTACCCCCGTTTTGGCTTCCAGAATGCAAACTAAAGATGGATTTCGAATGGAAGGGGAATAACTATCCTTAAGAAATAGAGTTATTCCCCCTCTATTGAAAATAATACACTCTTTACTGCAATCTAGATGACAAAACACGTTGGTAACTCAACAAAAATAACATGTTCACAATTTATTATACATCGAATAAGTTGAAAACACAATGTTTTTGGAGCTTCCTCTTTCAAAAGGTATATAATATGGCATATATTTTATATATGTGATCTGGAGGTTCGAAAATTAAGTGGGCCTTTAAGATAATTTTTTCCTAACGTTCGTAAACCAATTAATAAAATTGCTTTGGCCAAAGAAATTTGCGTGATATTTCGTACATTTTAGCGTGAATTCCAAAGTCTATGAATTTACCTTGTCTTCCACTTCAGCTGCATCGTAGTGATTTGTGTCGACCAACTTCTGTCCGGATGCGACATGACTCTTCATGCTCTCCTGGTTGGCATACATTTCCCCCCGAATGAGCTAGAGAAACAAGAAAATTAATAGAGGATTGAGAAATCATAATGGTTCAGTTGATGTTTTAAAATAACAAACATTTTACGTGCACGAAAGAATGACAGCACTAACCGTATAATATAAAATGTATGTGTTTGACCATTCCGAGTGACAGTAACGATCATGCACCATGCATATTATACATAATTTGAATGCTTATCGCCCCATGCATGAATATGACAACATGTATACATCGCTGTTGACAATTAAGTGTATTCATTGAAAAGAACTTCGAGGATAAATCAGCATGTAACTAACACCCCGATGAGCCATGCTAGGAACAGAATATATTCTTCATAGCCTCAAAGTCACCGATTTTCTGCAATTTAGGCAATATACATAACTGTCAAATATTCATAGAAACGAAAGAGTATCAAGAACTCTGCCCAACTCAGACACACATGATGCTTTTTATTCAACAATATGATTATTTAAAATGAATTCTTCAAATATGAGTTTTCTCATAATTATAGTTGCTGTGCAGACGGATCAAATTGGATTTTACTAAATTCTTTCAAACAGGGTCATGCATAGTGGAAATTAGAATCAAGTCTATAGCAGATGCGATCAGTATGAGAATGAAGATGCATCTTTTAAGTTGACAATTCACGCTCTTTATTGCTAATTATTAGTCATCTGAGGTCAATTTAAAGGCGCATATCCTATGCCATTCCCCTGGTCAGGTGACCAATGTTCCTACATATCGTCTAAGCGAATAAGGAACTCTTTATTCTCACATATGAAAATATGATGGGTCAACGGCACCTATCCAATGGTACACCCGGTCAATTTACCCCTGCATACCAATTTCCAGCCATTTCGGGTCCAACCATTTTGGGTATATAATTAATTATTTTATTAAATTAATTATCTGCGCAATTGTATGACATCTGATGTCAATGAAACCTATCCCATGACACCCGAGTCAATTTCCCCATGTATGCAAACTTTCATCTCCGAGATTCCAGCCGTTTGGTCGCCCATAGCCCGACAGACAAACAAACAAAATTGGGGACATGACAAACTGCGGGACGCAGGACAAAATGATAGACTGCGGGACAGAATTTTTAATTGCGTGGGATGGACAATACCTCAAATAATATAGCAAGCAGAGGGCTCGTTTTGTTGTCCAACGAAAGCTCGATATTCGCCCCTACCAAATATATTAACTCAGCTACTCACTGCATGGACTCCAAATGTTTCATTATCTGGCCAATAACTGACCTATACCCTAACAGTATCGAAATCAAGGCTGCGAGAGAGCTGTAGAATTGCGTTTTTATAGCGAAAAAGCTATGACCATAAGTAAACTTGGTATTAACCCTTCCTATATTAAAGTATCAATGGTGAATAGTAATTATCCCATATGTCGTTCGTTGAACTTATTATCTAAACATATTTTAATTTACCCTCATCGGACCATATTTTAATTAACCCTACCTGGGTGTGACCATATTTTAATCAACCCTCGTGTAACCATACAAGTATTTTACTTAACCCTCATGATAGCCGTATTTTCAAAGATGATATCGGGAGTGCATTGCCTGATGCCATTCTTAGATCATCATTACGCCCTCTTGGGTGTATATTGGCAAGTATATCTGACCATGTCGTAGGAGGTGATGGACTAAATACGATTATAACGTACTCGGTATATACGTAATTGGATTTACTAAATATGATTAGAAACGTACTCGTTATTTATTATATTTCTGTATGTAAGCACCCTCGTACTGTAGATGCAATTTTAAAATAGCCATCAAATCATTGTCAACAGAGAAGACCATTGTTCTCACGCGGACAAATAAGATCCAACAGAAACGCTTTATCGCGCACCGAAAATGACAGAGTTGCGGGAAAAGCATGGGGGACAACTACGCCCCAAACATGGCGGAATCGAGATAAGCGATAGACTTGAGGCAGGGCCAACAAATTCTACGTAGGACACTAATAATTAAGTTAAGTAACTAATTAGTTATAACCCCAAAATGGTTGCAATATGTTCTGTGCAAATTGATACACATGGATAAATTGATCAGTATAGTGTGTCGTGAGATAAATGCTGTTGACCTCAGATGACTTAAAGGGGCAACTATGAGCAATAAAGAGCGTCCCTTATCATCTTAGAAGACATGTCACATGACCAGGGGATTGTCATGGATAGACGCATTTGACCACAGATGACTTAAAGGGGGCGGGCTCGTAAATTATATGATCAAAAACTAGCGATTATCAGCCCAGACGATATGTGAGAAAATTGGTGCACAAAAGTAAATTGACGCGGGGGCTGTCACGGGATAGGTGTTGTTGACCTCAAATGACTTAAAGAGGCACTAGTAATTAGAAATAAAGAGCGTTTATTATCAACTTAAAAAAAATAGATGTAACTTTATCCGGAGAGTCATGTGATAGGTACTGTTTATCCTAGATGACTCCTATTTATTTAAAATGACTTGAAGGGCCACTAATAAATTACGCATTCTTCACACGAGCAATACCGGATACCCCACTGAAGTACAATTGTTTGATCTTAAAGTATAATTAGTGACACTTAAGTGCAAATATTTGAAATTAAGTACAATTATTTTCACTTATGAGCGCAAATATTTACACTTAATTCTAAATAAATCGAAAATGCAAAAAACGGCTTGCCATTCGTATGGGCCTTAAGTGGGGATGAAATTAAGCTATGGCATGTTTGCACGGTGAGGTGAAAAGGTTTCTTCCCGACTCCCTTCAGAAAGAACTCGGAATGAACATTTATAGAAAATAAATTATGGAATAACACATTTTAATCAAAATAATAAGTTAAAATACGATGGAGAAGAGACCTTCAACAATCCTGTAAATTATACAGTTCAGAAAATGTTTAACTAAAATAAATTAGTCTTTTCCTGATGAACTTATGAAACAACATTGAGACTATAAAAAAGCTTCGAGAAATGTAAAACAGAAATAAATATACTTGACCCAGCTGATGTAACTAAGCCCTCAAATCCCAAAGCCTAGATCATTGTGTGCATGCAGAAAGAGCGCGGACCTGTCCCAAACATTAATGTGACTACAAATGGCTAGAAAATAACTGTCATCAGTGCATCAAGCCAATCAGTGAATTATTTGCATGTCAACAAACTCAGATGATCTGTTTCTCTCAAAACATCAAAAGTATCCAAGTCTAGTATATTGATTGCTTGTCACTTAGCATATTAGAAGTTGCTCCAGTAGACTAACAAAAGTGGTATGAAATATTGCTAGATAATGGGCTGGTTGACAGATTAATCAGGAAATAGTTAGAAATTATGGAATTGCGTATATCCTGCACAATGCCCTATATAGGCTTTCAGATATCAGCACTTTATAAAATAATATTTCCAATTGCAGCTTGTTAGATATTCTCTCTAAGTATTTATTTTCAAAATATGTAAACTCTAGTTGAATTGGAGCTTGACATCTGACATGTAGTCTGGTCGTTGAGACTCGATTATGAGATGAACCTAGAACAAATTGTTTACAAGCTGTTTTCGGTGTCATTCGACGCGGAAAAGCATCAGGAACAACATATCCAAAATCCGCGTTGGGGAAACTTTGTTGTCCACGATGGGGTCCAACATGGTTGTCTATACTACATCAGTTCTCGATATAAGTCATTATACGATATATAGTGGCATCATAATTATTCCGTATTATCAGTTTGTGTTAAATTAGAATGCGGGAGCGAGTAGAGAGACACGGACAGAAAATTATACAATCGTGGCCATGAAATGGCTGTCAAAATGACCGCAACTCCAAACCATACCACGTAGAAAGCAACATATTGGGTAACGACATAATAGTGAAATACGTATTGGCAATATACTAGTCGGTTGTTAAATATCTTTAAAGGTACACACATCATTAAAACAGATCAATCTGAAGGATCATCGGTCACTGCACAGCAAGTCAAACCCCCCCCCCCCCCAATGATTTACGTATTTAACGTTTGGGTGTCCTGCTTATCCAACATCCAACGGTTGGGCAAAACACAAATAGCTCGTGCATGCAACACACGAACTAATGTTTCGCCTCACAGTGCATGGTAGTTTCATTCGGCATGGTGATTAAACATTGAATGCAACGCCGAAATTTAAGTGCATACTCTAGAGGTATAAATACTAGTTATATTTCCGGAATTGTCAACACTCCCGGTGATAATAAACGATACAGGTATGTCGCAATGGTTATTATACTGTAAAGAAACACTCATATCTTCAATTGATTAGCACCGAATCTCACCAGGTCAAAGAGACTGTACATAGTACATTGTATGCAAGACTAATTTTCATTCTGCTACCAACCCGGTTTCTTAGTAGACAATTTTGTTAAAATTACTTCAGTGGCCACTTTACAAATAGAATAAGCTACAGCGCAATGCACACTATTAGTTTTCAGTATATTTTTGTTTGAAAATATATTATATTTTTGTTTGAAAATATATTACCATTACCACCCACGTAATCGTGCTAAATATCAGGTGATCATCGTTTAAGATGTTATTCCAACGTTGAACATTCACCCAATATTGTTAGTTGTGGTTCTGTGTGCAACAGACATGTGTAACATTATGGAAAATGAGTAAACGCGGTGATGCGGTTGAAGACAACGTAGTAAGTTTCGCGTAGATGTGGCATTGGTGAATTTAACCAAATATAATTTCCAGGTATAAACACAGTCTCTGTCACAGATTATGTAGGCAATTTTGGTCAAGTTTTGAATTTATTGAAGACAGTCTATGGTACTCATTTGTGATTTAATAAATTTAGTTCATGGTACACGGTGTATACCACCATACATTCTAGCGATAAAAGCGAAATATTCGTGTTTTATCACTTGATCTGAGGCAACTATAACTACTAGTTTGAGACACGTACTGGCACATCAATTATGAGTGAAGCAAGCCCTTGGCGATACACAATTTTTGTGACACAAGCGCCAAAACATGTGCCATTAGTCGCACATTTCATCGCTTGTGTCGCTTTCGGTTCGCGCCGAAACATGCTCTAATGGCGCACTTTTTTTGTCGCTTTCGGCGTGCGCCGAAACATGCGCTAATATCGCACTTTTTGTCGCTTTCGGTGCTTTCGGCGCGTTACTAATGGCGCACTTTTTGTCATTAGCCATTAGCAAGTGGCCCTAATAGTATTTCATAGATAAATATTGAGAGTAGATTAACACGTTCGGTCTTCTGGGAGTGGGGATATGATTTACTGGCACATTTATAAACTAAATTTGTATAACTTACCTGACCGAATTTTTCTATTTCCGACATAAGCGACAAGCTTCTTGCCATTGTAGACAAAAGATTTGCCTGTAATATTTAAAACATCTATATTATAATAATTATTCAGCTCACCAGATCCGTCGGCTTGTACACCGGTTTGTGCATGGACACAATCCGGCCACAACCGGATACAATTATGTGGATATCCCATTTCCACCATTATATAAGGCTTAAGCGACAAAGCCATGTGGTATGCACAGAAAGTAGTCAAGTAAATATAATATTTATCCTTAAGGTTAAGGCCAGTGTAACATAATTTCATTTTCACTTATCTCTCTCTATATATATGACCGTGGCCGACTGGTACGCTATTGTAGAGGTTAATGACTATATGGTTGGCTGTGTCGCTACTTTAGAGTTTAATGATTTACATGGGTACATACCTCAAATGACGAAATTTGCACCACTGTTTGACTGAAACAGAAAAGACAGAATTAAATTTATATAACAACAAGCCGATAGCTAAACATTATCGGAATTAATTGTTCAGAAACCAAACAGAAACTAGATCATGTAATAATGAATCTTTCTGAGATATCATATGTTCACCCGCTCGAAACATGCATGTGAACTTTTTGATGTTCTGACTTGCTCCACATGGTGGGGAACTTTATAACATTGATGACCGAACAAACCGCAACGCGTGTAGGCTATACTACATTTCTCTGTTAAAGGCACGTGAGGCCTTAGTTGTCGAAAATATTCATATCTGTTCTAATCAGAAACAGAAAAACATTAAAACGCATACAGTTTCGTTCATGTATACCATGACCATCACGTAAACAGTATGTTATCATAATGACCTACTAAATTTTACATAAGCAAGCGCCTGATTGTGTTACAGAAGACAGCACAATGCTACTGGCTAATCACACACAAATGGCATAAACGCTCTTTATTAGTTCCATATCAGGAATTCACAAACAAAGAACGCTCTTTGTGTTCACCATCATAATATAAACAAACACCAGAAAAGTAACTTTTTTATGCTTTTGTTTACATAACAATAGTCAAACATTTGACAATAACATACTGTTTATGCGATATTTCTTATTTGTATACGGACAAAGTCTGCCTACATTTTGATGTTCTTTCTGTTTGTGGCGGTTTTTGACGGGTGGAAATATTTTCACAGGATACCCACCGCCAAGGCCAACCGTACCTTTAAATGGGTACTGTACACTAAATTCGACAATTTGTGGGACAATATCCTATCATATACTCAACAAAACATATGCAACAAATGAAAGAATTTGGGCCATGGATTAGACCTGCACGTGTAGACAATACAGTCCCCCTTTAAATTTAATACCAGTTTGTTCCGTAATAATTAATTTCATAGAAGGTGGTGATCCCAACTTCAGATTACATGAATGATGTTACTTTTGTATATCGCAATAAACATTAAGTTAATCACCCAGAAGAAATTCCATGATTGGAAGCGATGAAAATCAAAATCGGCTCAACTAAATCGTGCTATCTCGAGCTGTACCTTCACCTATAAGCTAACGGTGAAATACATATTATTAAAGAACATGTATTAGATAGACTAACATAGAAATATTTGACCTGCACTGTCTTTTTTTTTTTTTTCGATGTGGAGTATATTCTATGTGCGTAGACCGATTAGAGATTCGTGGCATGATCTAAACAGGAACTAGATACTGTAGGCCCTGTTGGATAGAGCATATTTTATACATTGGTTGATAGTTCAGAAACCTTTATATAAGAATCGAAAACAAAACGAAATTATAATGTATAACTAGCCTATATATGAAATAGAAAGTATAATTTTATAACTGTTTTCAAATTACAAACACATTTTTGTCGGCATAAATGACAAGTTTAATATTCCCTAATTATTGAGTAAATAGTCCTAGATATATACAGTGTGTCTAAAGGCCAATAGTTATAGTATTAATATAATGAATATAATATGATTATACTTAGTTTACTTACGTGAAAATAGGGTCGATGGTCACCCATCGCATCATAGCTGACGATAACAGCATAAATGTTAAAATTCCCATTATGCTGTTAATAAACTTGAAATATACCGGTACTGAGTTGACTATAGCAGATACATACGAATAGTTTGCTATATACTCTGCCTTCTATTGTTGACGTAATCGTGGTTGTCCCGACTCCAGGATACGGACGGAGTCATGTTTGACGTCATCGCGCCATGAATATTTCTGTTTGGTCTTGCGTTGTTGATGTGGGCTCTTGACAAAGTTGACTTATTATTTTAATATGATATAGCCTTCATATTTATATCTTCAAAATTTTTCGAAATTGTTACGCCATATATGATTAAACGCTGTGCCAGTATTTCTTATCTATAGGTCTAAACATTTAGTGTATAATTAACCGTCACCTATTACAAGATACAAGAATGTATTGCAAACACCCCAATGGGTAGTTGCAAGATACTGATGAATATCATATACATAAATAAGCAATACATAAACAAATTAATATAACAAAGACAGTTCTTATCAACATTCCCTCAACAATTTCTTCAAGTTTTATTATTCCGCCGAAGGAAGAATAGCATGCAGGACTATGTTGCAAACCGTGTTACTTAATTTAATATTATCATTTCTCATAATCAGTGCAAATTTATCTGCGTCATTCAAATTATTGAATTCACTATCGTGTTTCTCAATTTCGCTGAATAAATTAGATCTTAAAGGGGGCACGGGAGACCTTAGTTGTCGAAAATATTCATATTTCTTCCAATAACCGTAAACAGAAAAACATTAAAACGCATACAGTTTCGTTCATATATACCATGACCATCGCGTAAACAGCATGCTATCATAAAGACTTACTATATTGTACCTAAGCAAGAGTCTGATTATGTTACAGAAGACAGCACAGTGTTACTGGCTAATCACACAAAAATGATATAAACGCTCTTTATTAGTTCCATATCAGGAATTCAGCAACAAAGAACGCTCTTTATGTTTACCATCATAATATAAACAAACACCAGGAAAGTAACTTTTTATGCTTTTGTTTACATAACAATGGTCAAAAATATGACAAAAGATACTGTTTATGCGATATTTCTTATTTGTATACGGACAAAGTCTGTCTACATTTTAATATTCTTTCTGTTTGTGGCGGTTTTTGATCGGTGGAAATATTTTCACAGCATACCCACCGTCAAGGCCTCCCGTACCTTTAAATCATCGTATGCGTTACATTCAATGATAAAATGCATTTCAGATTCGACACATTGTTTGTCACACATGGAACACAGCCGATTTTCTAATGATATTACTGGTTGTCTATGCCTCCCCTTTTCTATTGCCAATATGTGTTTGCTCACGCGCAATCTAGAAAACATTTCGCTAGCAATTTGTGATCGTGTGTGAATGACAAATGTCATATGGCTCAATTTTGTATTCATCTTTAAATATCCTATAGGTTCGTAGTTTATTTTCCCCTGTCGGTCTATCGTCATTGAATATATCATTGCGAAACACTTGCATGTGTTCTGATTTCAATGTCTTAGTCAGCATCTGTTCACGCTGCCATGATAGTTGGCCTGCGCTATTGATTACAGTGTTATAACGCGACAATTGGGTGAGCCATGCTAAAGGTAATTTACAATTCAGAGATTCGTTGTAGCATGCGGATAAGATATTATGGTCATCTACTATAGTTTTAGCATGTACCTGAAGAGTTGTAAAATGGCATCATTCGCGATAGGGAAACGGCCTAACGCTGCCCTAGAAGCGTGATTTGAGGCCTTTCTATCCAAACATAGAGCCAGTTTACAAAACTTTAGATGTGTTTGTTCACATGGTATGGTATCTTTGAACGGCAAATTAAGGTCAGTGGACCATATCGCACATCCATACAATAAAATAGGCTTAATTAGTTTATCAAATAATTTGCATTTAATGGCGATAGGTAACACTGGTGTTGTTTTTGTTAAATTTGTTTAAAAGAACATAGTTTTTTATGCTTTTGCGCTCAGATTATCCTGTACTTTTTTCATGTTTCCATTAGATGGGAAAATTAATCCTAAATATTTATATTGATCCACTACTTCTATTGGCATATCATCAATGATAAATACATGACCATGTTTTGTTTTCCTTGAACGAAAGATCATACATTTTGTTTTGCTTACATTAACAGTTAGCCCATTGTCTAGCGCGTATTGCTCTAACTTCCTAATACCCGATTGTAAACCTGTCGGTGATTCAGATAACATCACCAGATCATCTGCGAAAAGCAAACGATTAAGGTTATGATCATGAACGTGTACGGGGTCACATGTTTCGTCAAAAAATATTAGCTATATAATCAATGAAAATTTTGAACAACGTAGGGGATAGAGAATAGCCTTGACGGACACCTATCGTAGACAATATCGGGGGAACAATTCCCGTAGTTGTTTTAACAGAATAGTAGCTTGATTTGTAAAGAGAAGATGACGCGTCATATATATATGACCATTAATTCCTACACGTTGCAAATTTTCGAATAACAACGATCTATCAACTGCATCAAATGCTTTCTTAAAATCAACAAAAGGTGCATAAATAGGTTTTGTTTTGTTTTCTTTATGCCTAATAACGATAGTTCGCAATATAAAAGCGCAATCAATTGTACTCCGATTTTTCCTAAATCCGAATTGCTTGTCACTAATTAAGTCATTTGCCTCAAGATAAGAGTTTATTCGTGTGTTTATGTGACTTTGTTGAATAACTTACCAAAATTACTACTTAAAGCAATGGGTCTATAATTGTTAGGGTCATGTCTATTGCCCTTCTTATATAGGGTTTTGATTGTTGACTCGCTCCAGCATACATGGTAATGACCAGAGTGTAAAACTCTCTTGATCAAGTTTGTGACCTCGTCCAACATAAATGGAATGACTGATTTTAATAATTCATTTAAAATGTTATCTGGTCCACTAGTTTTGTTATTTTAAAGTTGATACAGGTTATCTAATATTTCGCCTTTAGTTATATCATTATTGTTGAAATTTGTCACAACGGTACTTTGTTTCACAGATTTTGATTGCTTTTCAATTGATTTTTGGACATAACAGTTTATCGAAATAATCGATTGTTTCATCCGGGTCTAATTATATGGTTTTCCTTCTTCGGTCGCATATTATTCACGATTCTCCAATAGTTCGAGGGGTCACTAGTTTCGAGATTTGATAGCTCGTCAACAATATTTTCATGGAAAATGCGAGATTTTCTTTTTGTTTCCCGTTTATATGCCTTTTTTGCTGTGAAAAATTTCAATGTCAGAGATCTATCATGTGGTTTTCTTTTCATTTCCTCAATGACATTTTCCATTTCTTTTAAAAGCTTTTTGCATTCCTCATCAAACCAAAGTCGTTTCCGTCTGCACCTATATTTATTAAGGGAAAATACTTGTGTTGAAGCATTATTTATTAACTGGAGTATTTCATTTAAATCTCGAATCGCCATTTCCGTATCTGAGGGATCTGGCCCATATGAAGATATTTGGAACTTCATAAGTTTACTTCGCACGTGCGCGGTTGAAAAAACGGCTTGCTTTGTTCTTTCGCTACTTTCTTCGTACCATTTCGTCTGACTTGAACACACGTTATACTTATATTTTAGTCGCTTTTTAGTCGGACAATGTTTACTAAATTTCATGTGCATTGCCAGCAGCTGCTGGCAATGATCTGAATATTATGTTGGTGATTGGACACAAAAAAAGCTTATATCAGACAAATAGCGCTCTTCAATAAGTATGTAATCAACGACGCTAGTTCCATTGTAATGGTAACTCGTTAAATTTCCAAGCAAATCACCAAATTTCCTTCCATACAATATTCGCATTCCGGGCGATTGGCACATCGATAGGAGCTGCTTTCCAAAACCGTTACAATGTTTATCTAAGCTTAATCTATCTCTAACTGAATCTAAAATATAGTTTTCAGAAAGTGTGACATGAGAATCATCGTCCTGCGCAACATAGTCCGGTCGATCACCTGTGCGTGCGTTGAAATCACCTCCCATAATAACCAAGAAAACCATAGTCAGAAATGGTAACGCCACGAAGATCATATTATTAGCCATAAATGTAAATTATAATATAAAATATATTGGTTACATGAATGCACCGCCTCAGAATTCCGTTAAAACAACTAATCCTTCAAACTATTAAAAAAACTACGGCTTATTACTGCAGGTTTTTCATTCACCAAACCAGAAAGCTTCTAATGCGGATCAAAAATTGTGTTCCCGCCATAAAATCTTCAAGTGTGCATGGCCCAGCCATTGTTCATACCTAAACATCGAACGCAATTAACGCGGTCATAATATTTACATACTGCAACTATAAGACATCCAGCGAATACACACCCCACGAAAACCCGAAATGTGTTGTCCTGCGAGATATTCCATCGCTATAGCTCAATTTGACACGGCCATATTAGCCTTTCTACAATATCCTAAAAACAATAAAGCTTCTCAAATCATCGGCATAGTCAATAGAACTTTCACGAACTTGGACATTCCAACTACAGCTTTTACCGGACTCGGGGTACCAGTACAACTTTAGCGCGTCCAAAAATAACCGGAAAACCCAATTATCTATTTATAAAATCCCCATAGGACCACATATTTCTAAAATTTGTAGAGCAGTATACACCGGTGGCGTTAATAACTGACTAGGCTCCAACTAGCGATATACAATGTTAGTGAATATAAGTTCTTTCTTATCATTGGTTTTCCAATAACTAGAATGTTCAGGTGGAAGAACTTTTCATATTTCAAGCTACAATAGAAGGCCACGCCGCCTCTTGCATTCTTGTTTGTATCGCGACATAGTTCTATACATCCATAGTTGGGCAATTGTATAAATGCAGCATCGTTGTGCCACGTTTCAGTTATTGTAATAAAGTCATTACGATTTAAAAGGACAGTGAATTCAAGATTTTTTACTTTATTAACAAGACCCTGTGCATTCCACGATGAATAGCACACACTGTGTGTGTCTGAATTGAGAACTTTAAACATCGGAATTATATAAATATACGTATTCCGCGGCAATCGGAGATATCTAGAGCGGAGTCTTTCAATACTAAAATCTAAAGTTAATATACAATTTTCCTTCGCGTGAATTTACAAGAGACATGTTAACAACGATCATTGGATAGTTAAATTGTTCGTGTGATTTCAGCATTAACATATATGACACATATTAAATAACATATATACACATGAATATGAACTAAATTGTATCCCAATTTCTAAGCATTAACTGTTCTACTGAAAATTTCATAAGTTGACTGGTGAATACCCTCAAGTCATCTCTCAGAGAAGAGTCAGTACGTGCACTCTTATTCTGTGTCATGTTTTGTTTTGAAACGCTTGGCTGTCGCGGCTTAAATGGCCCGGCGTAAGCTTGGTCCAAATTCTGGTCCTGTATATGACTCTCCCGCTGTGAGCGTTTCCTCTGTACTGATTCTGTGAGAAGTTCTGTCGGTTGTACCATCTATTATCACGAACTTGTTGTAATTTACTTTGAAATTGTCCTTGTTGTGGGTGTGATGTGTAGTAGTATATAAGCGAAATACCAACAAAGGGTGGCAAATTCAAACATTACCAAGGTATAAGATGGGTTGGTGGAATTCAATAGACACAAGTTTGGGTACCTCTCTTCAAAGTGTAAACTACCCAAAATAAAATACGACAATACACTTGAATTTTAATGAAATACACAGCCCTTTAACAATAATTTATCATAACCACAAAAATTCCGAATATGGGAAAAAACGCGACTTGCATGCAGGGAGGTTGCGACAGGAAGTTGTATATCTCATCACCAACTTGAATGTCGAATCAGGCATGCCCTGATTTGTGTTTACAACCTTATTTGGTGTAATATGTCGTTTGTGTATTCGATTATTTTCATATTTTCAACCTTGAAAGAATTATAGACTGAAATGTGCGTAAGATGTAAAATGTCGAAACATGTGGGATTGTAATTTTTCGATAAGTTAATAGTTTTAAGTAGCAGTTGGAAAATATAGATACGAACTGAATGGGGTGCAATTGGCGTTTCTTCGCGTTGCCAACATATAGGAGGGTTGCAGTTGGAAATTCTTAGATGGACACCCTAAAATATTCTATATAGCCACATACCTGGTAGCATACCCCAAATTGTATTGCTTGGCCATGCCGACAAAAGTATTCTTAGAAGAAATATATAATTTTAAGGGCAAAATAAATTGGTTTGTCTTGGAATGCGATGGCCAGTAAAGCTTTCAGATGGATATATTTTAATATACTTTAAAGACATTTAAGTATACATAGTACTGCATCTTACATAATTTCACACGTTATGCATGGTTTACAAGCTGGTTCTTTCAATCTGAGTGATTCCAGACATATTTTGGATATGCGGCCATTGCCGTAACCATTTGTGGACACCGATTGCATTTGGTCTATCCGCGTCCTTCCATGCATTCCCTCCGTTCTGAACGTTTCACAATTTATGCTGCCATAAATGCACAATTGCCGCGGAATTTTTTTTTGACATCGTGCCTGATTTTGATAATGAATAACATATAATACATTTGAAATATTGGCAACCATGTTGAACGCCGTGTTTCACTTTGTGACTGCCCATGCTCCATCTTTATTTAACTTCAGGTTAAAGCGGCTCATAATCTTCAAGTCTATAGAAGTGAATTCAGTCGTGTTGCGAGCTTTCGGTGGTACCTGCGACCTTTCACTACAGCTTGGTCATTTAAGGTCGCAAGCACGATCGAAAGCTCGCAACATTACAGTAACACGATGTAAAATGGGTATCTCTTCAATCCTTATCACGAATCTTCAAGACTCAATTAACTTGTAAAACAACAATTACTTGCACCTGACACTTAGGTCGATAAATGGATGATATACTTACCCATGGAATATGTACCTTGTAAACCTTCATCGAAGTGATAGAAATTATCGCTTCAGACAGAAGGATACGTGACATTGAAAAATTAAGTGTTCTCTGTTATATAGTTTCCTCCTGATATGGTAAAACTCTCGTCTCACTTTTGTGCGGAACATTGAAAACAGCCGTAACAAAGTTCCACGACTTAAATTATGGGGCATGCAAGTATTTCGTGTTTATATATCGGCCTATTTCGACCCACAAAACGTGGAAAAGACACGAGATTATGATAGGATTCGTTCAAGGCTTGAAAACTATGAACGCTTTAGTTGCCAGGGATAACTTCACTTTCCCGTTTCGAACACTCCATTGATCATTGGACCCCCACACATCTGTAATGGGTCTCCTCTGCACGACTCGGAACAATCTGATTCAGGTACAGATCCGTGCAGCCCGTAGCTCATACCGCAGATGCAGTGCATAGAAGACTGTACGCCTGCATACCGGAACCCTATGGAAAATAAAACAGTTCAATGGTTATGGTACAACTGTTTACTGGGCGAACACTTAAATTGGGACGGATTCTTCGTCTCCAGTTTAAACCCGATCTACGTAAACCTATCTCTAGGTTTAAACCATCATTTGACAGATAAGCCACAGTTTAAATCCGAGATCGCAGGTCTAAGTACAACTGGAGCAATCTTACTATTTATTAAATTTTTTCAATGTTCTAATACACCCAAAAATCCGCGAACCTTGGCGGTTTTAGAACCAGACCAAGACACCATTAAAGGGGTACTGTACACAGGGATAGACAATTTTTTTTATTTACTCCCATTGAAATAACTTTCAAGTTAGATTGTGTTCGTGTTATATGAGTTTCGTATAAACCTAATTTAGCGAAGAAAATATTGATCTTGGAAACAAAAATATTACGATTTCAAATTACGCGCCATGTTTTTGACCTTCACCGGAGAAGACTCAAGTCGCACGAAGAACCGGAAGTTCATTGTTCACAGCTTCAATTGATGCATCCAATCTCTTCCATCGAACAATCTCACTCCCTATAAAAATAATTGACGCTTTATGACTCTTGTTTCTTTCTCCTGTTTTTCCGAATCGGTTATAGCGGGCCTTCCTTTTGCAGGCAACATGTTATGTTTGCAACTCAATAATGTTCGCGAACGGCCGTCGATAAAAGACACTCGACAGATACGATTTCAAGAATGGTAACTCGTACTGGCATAATTCGCCATTTTGTGACTCCAGCCATAAATGATTTTATATTAAATAATTCAATTTTACTTTTGTGATAGCCTGTTAATCGGAACGTTTTCAGTAGACATTGTCGACTCAAATTAGTTATTTTAAAATATAATATTGATATTAGATCGCTATGGTCTCCGGGAATTTATTGAAATTGGGGTACAGTACCCCTTTAAGTAAGTGACATATATGTGTACCGGATATAAATAAAATCAATTGATTTTTGTTCAAGTTATCGTGATCAAAATTCAAGAACATGAACAATTAAGTCCGCCCAAATTAGGCGGACATGGCCGGTTTCGAACTTGGTCAGGACATTGTTGACTTGTTGACATATTCCGAATATCAACAAAACAAATTGATATTTGTTCAAGTTATCGCGCTATGGTCATTCATAGACCATAGCCCGCGAACCGACCTCGCTAAACTAAAGGTCGACCAAAACATTAATTCTGCATGCGCATTACACGCATCGATAAAGTCCACAAAATCATCCACAGGTAATACATCGAAATGATAACAAAATCTCATAGTTGAATACACTCTTTATTATCTAGCGATTTCGGGCGACGCTCTTTATATCATTGGAATTTTTGTCATAGTTTAATCAAAATTTAAAACGTGTTAATTAAAACTTAATTCCTCTTTTGAAAGTCGATAACTGGCCATCAAAACCTCATATTAATGGTTTCATATGCAAGATCTAATTGTGTTCTGTTATAGAAAACATACATAAGGTGATTCCATGGTTCTGAAATAAAGTAGGTTTAGCACTTCTTTACATTAGCGTGGAAACTGACCTTCCGCTGCACACGTGCTGATACAAAGGGCAGGCGTATTGGTTGACGTGAAGGGGCTGTACATTCCACATAAATCTCTTTTTAGTTCATCATTAAAGCAACCAATGTACCTGCCGGAAAGACCGCGAACATATCCTGTAAGCAAAGGAAATATGTGAATCCCACTATCGTATATGGGGAAGAAACCCTTGTTGGTCCCCATCGCGTAATATAATCAGTTATTTCTAATTGATAACGTGACGGACAAGGTCTGCGAAGTACATGCACGACCACTGACACTCATTTCTAGCTATAAACATTGAAATGTCAATATTTATTACATGATCCTACCCTTATTCCATTCAATAAACCCATTCTATAAATTGTGATATTAAAAGTTCGTTTCATAACAGGAAACAGTGCCAGGCGACCGTTGACTTCCGGTTTTTCTTCTATTAACATTCCGTACCCCATGTTTCAAAATATTATGGCTTCCATTACTTTTTTCAACAAAACTTTCAACAAATGAAGAGTTTGAAAATTTATTTCATTAAATATACGCCATTAAATGCGTGAAAGTGTCTTTAAGTGTATTTATCAGGGACTATTTCTTTACGCGGGCAAACAATGCATAGTTACGCGAAACGTCATCGCATGGCTTATAGAAACGATGTTATTTTTCACGTCCCATATGTTGATTTAAGTATGTTTTTATCGAGGTTTTGGATCATGCAATAAATATAATCTACAACTCGTCCCCAGTTTTTTGCGGAATTTACAAAATATGTCCAGTAAATTAGGTTGGACCTCGCCAAAGGCACCCATCCACCATCTTTGGATAGCTGTATACACATAGAAAGATGTTGATGGTAAATTGAACACACATGACGACTTCCATTTATGGTCAGTCCTTTCCATATTCACTAGCATTAGAGTACCGTTATGAGTAGTGACACTTCGTTCACCCCAGATCTAGTAACCGTTAGTGGTATGTAATTTAAAATGCTCGAGATGCAGGTAAAAATAATCCCAACTCACTTCCGTTTTACATCCGACAAGGACGAATCGATTTTTTTGTGTGTGCAGAAATTGTGCTCCAAAATCGATGTTTAAAGGTTCAGTTTAAAAGAATATAACCCCAGCACATACCATGTACCGTATAATAATAATTACGACTGCTATGTCTTGTCACTGAATTACACCATCGTCCGTTATGTAGCATACATACTATGCCATTGCTATGCACATATCTCCAGCCATTGGCGGTCACCTAATTCTAGATCAAATTCACGCGCGTGTAAATAGAACTATTTCAAAATACGTCTGCACTATAGATGACACAGAAACTACAATGAAAACAATATGTTTAAGTTGTTCCCATAATCCAGGCACATTAGGTTTCACTAGGGAAACAAATCGGGGAAAGCTGATTTTTTTCAGGGATTAATAAGAACATGTTTATGAACAACATGGCAAAAGTCCTCTAGAATCCGAGTTGAGCTTGTTGAGATAACTTGATTTTTCGGAATGGTTCAAATTCTGCAGCAATTTCATCAGGCCATAATTATACGAATGCAGCCATGTGTAAACCAATTAATGCCAAATTCGTAACACATTGAGATATATACAAACAAGCTTAGTCGTGAACATTATATGTTGAACGTTTGTCCCAAAATGGCCAAAATAGAATGAAAATTACATTTTGTGCAAAATCGAATAACTAGTCCCAAAATAGTGACAATACGCTCTGAGGAAGAATGCTTTCAGAGTATAAGAGAATCATTTTATCAGAGATGTACTAATTCTCTCTAATGTATTTCACGAGAGGTATAGCGAAACACTATGTCTCATACAATGATTAAATCTGGACTTTTTGGGCGCAAAGAAACGGAAGAATAAGGCATTTTTCTGCACTAGTTATCTTTAATCGTGCATGTGATATATGTGTACACTAAACTGTAAAATGAAATTTAATAGCGACGAATTGATTCTGTGAACTTTCCTGGAAGTCGAAATATATGTGCTCATATTATATGAGTCTCACGAATGTGACCGGCCATCGCTTCTTTTGATATATACACCGTCAAACGTTTCAAAAATGTACTGCTATATGATATATATTCACAGAGTAATGGGTGAAATGTGTAGATTATATTCTCCGTGTCTTAAAATATTAGTCATAGTTGTCTATGATCAAGTAATAAAACACGAATATTTCGCTTTTATCACAAGAATGCATGGTGGTATAGCATGAACGCAATTTATCCAAACACAAAGGAGTACCATATATTATCTTCAAAAAAATCTAAACTTGACCAAAATTGCCTACATACTCTGTGACAGAGACTGTCTTTATACCTGTAAATAATATTTGATTATATTCACCAAGGTCACATATACGCGAAGAGTACTATGTTTTCTGCAACCGCATTACCGTGTGTATCCCTTCTCCCTAACGGTACACATATATCTGCTGGACACACAACCATAAATAGCAACATAGAGTCAATGGTCAACGCTGAAATAACAGCGTTAAACGCTGATCACCTGATATTTTGCACAAGTTAATGGGTGCATGGTTGTGGTAAGATATTTTCAAACAACAAGATGCTGAAAACTAATATTGTGCATTGCGTAATAGCATTTTCCAGTTGCAAATTGTCGAATGAAGTAATTTGAACAAAATTGTTTACTAAGACACCGGTTTGGAAGCAGCACGAAAATTAATCTCATATAAAATGTACGATGTACTGTCTATTTGATCTGGTCAGATGGAGTGCTAATCTTTTGAAGAGATAGTGGTTTCTTTGCAATACAATAAGCATTGCATCATACGATACGTGTTTGGTTTATTATCATGGACAGTGCAACATGGAAATGAAACTACTACTTATACCGCAATAATATGCATTTAAGTTTCTGCGTTACAATCAATCAATAATTAATCATGCCGAATGAAACTACCATACACTGTGTGGCGAAACATTACTTCGTGTGTTGCATGCCCGAAATTATTATTTTTTGGCCCGACTGTAAACAGAAAACCCGAACTTTCAAAGACGTAAATCATTGGGTTTGACTTCCGTTGCAATGACCGATAAATCCTCCGGATGGATCTGTTTTAATGATATGTGTACCTTTAAAGATATTTAACAGCAGACTTGTATATTACCAATACGTATTTTACCTATAGGTGGTTATGCAATGTGTTGTTTTCGTCGTGGCTTGGCTTGGTGGTTGCGGCCATTTTGACATCCATTTCATAACCGCGATTGTTTTATTCTGACCGTGTCATTATATTCGCTCTCGTTATCATATTTTTCACATAAACTGGTATAACTGCGTAATTCATCTGACTAGATTAGACAAAATAGAAGAGCAATTTGAGCAAAATATGACCGGGTCATTGACTACCAGTTTTGGGGGTTATGTTTTATAAGTTTTGACCACTTATGAAATGCGTACTCGCTAATTATGGTGTCTGTGCAGTTTTTAAAATAGATAGCTTGCGTCTATGTTTTGAGAAGCCCGAGCAATCCGACATTGAATACAACAGTTTGCCTTAAAAATCGTCATTGTTTTGGCTCAGTGTTTTATTTCACATCCATATCTGCGAAATTCATTCGGTTCCCCTTTGAATGGTGACTTTGGTTCGAGAATTGTGTATCGAACAATATGGAGTGGCTTTTGTATATATGTTTCGGCTAAAAAAATTTACAGCATCAAATTATTTTCATGATTGTGATAAATATTTAAAAAATATATATATATGGAAAAATGGTGTAACTCAGAAAGTTCAACTCTGATTTTAGGAGACTTTTCGTGACGCGTCCGCGATACTTATGGTCTAAATAATATTTTTTTAAATCAGTTTTCCCCGATTTATTTCCTTACTTTTGCACTTTCATGTCTAATGTGCCTGGACTACCAAACTATATTAATTACACTATCAATGTTTCAGAAACGACAAGAGGATAATTAAATCGCTTACCAAAATGTTTATTCATTTGTATTTTGTTCAATGAAAACGTTCGAACAGGGCGGAAAAGTCGATGCTCACACGAATAACATTGACAAAGAACCAGACACTATAAACCCTCAAATAATCTACGTTAAATGCCGAATAATATATATTCACAATCTCATTCCGAGTAAAATATAAATCCGTGTTATGCTACATATTAGACATGACGAAAAACGTGAACAGAATGTTATGCATGTGGGTATGCTTTTGTCTCATGTAGAAAGTATTGGGAACAGAGCGGGACAAGTCTGGACTTGTAGATTGGCATGTGCATTTCTCTTATGGGAGTGACTATATATAAAAAAAAAAATCCAGCTCAATCGGCCCTTCAATATACAGCCTGCGTCCTCTAAGCTATATGTCGTGTAAGCGCAAATTTTCTGGAAAATGGTCTTGAAAATAGGAAAAGCGCGGAATTTCGGACGAAGTTTCAGTGGGAGAGCACGAATTGGACTCATGTCACACCCTCATGCATAAAACGAAAATTTAATTAAAAAAACTAAATTCTAAGTGCCGAATATCGAATATCGAACGTCGAACTAACTTCACGCGAATCTCGAATGAATATCGAATGAATACCGAACGTGAAAATAAATTTTCAGCAAAAAAATCATTTGAGTTGGAGAGCACGAATTATGTCTATAGAAGTCTCCTGGTGCATTCAATTGTTCTGCGAATGTTTTTTCGATATGTTAGCCGAAATTTTCAAAAGTCCAGCTATGGTATTCGATATTCAAAACGCATGACGCTGACCATGTCTGGACTTGTAGATTGGCATGTGCAGTTCTCATATAGGAGTGACTATAGTGATCAAATTTCAGCTGAATCGGTCCATTAATATAGCCTGCGCTCTCTACAGCTACTACTATATGTCGAGTAAGTGAAAATCCAGCTATGATCTGGAAAACACGAAAATAGTGGGAGAGCACGAATTGAACTCATGGCGCACCCATCACTCATAAAACGAAAATTGATTTTTTTAAATATCGAATATCGAACGTCGAACTAACTTCACGCGAATATCGAATGAATATCGAACGTCGAACTAACTTCACACACCTTCCAAACAGTGCGTTTTTAAATATTGTTGATAAGAAGTCGTTTAGGATGAATTATCTCTACCGATCTACTTATACATATTCTATGTAGGGATTCGTTAAATCATCACGATATATGTATATACATGTATATATGTGTGTGTTTATAATGTTATAAGACCACACTGATGCGCCAAAATCATAGTCCTTAATTACCAAAGGCCCACTTAATTTTCGAACTCCCAGATTACATTATATAAAATATATGCCATATTATATACCATTTGAAAGAGGAAGCTCCAAAACATTGTATTATCAACTTATCCGGTGTATATAATAAACTGTGGCTATGTTGTTTTTGTTGAGTTGCCAACGCGTTTTGTCATCTAGATTGCAGTAAAAAGCAGTATTATTTTCAATGCAGGGGGAATAACTCTATATATTAAAGATAGAGTTCTTCCCCCTCCATTGAAAAAGTTTGAATTCTGTTGCATTATGGGAGCCAAGGGGGGGGGGGGGGGGGGTAATTCTATGATTTCAACAGTTTTCTATTTCTCTGTGGGCATCTTCTGAGACACATATGTATCAAATAGTGATGAATTATAGCATTTTGATCATATTTTATGGCATAGATTGTTATTAAAACCGTATATCAAGTCACTATAAACAAAATAATAGGCGACTCGAACATTAAGTGGGTCTTTAAAATAAATAAATGAAGATGAACTGAAGTAATGCTATATCACACGTATTATAAGCCACATTCAAATTGCGAATCTGATTGGTAAACAATTTTAAATCTACGCTCCTAAATCACTAACGGAACAATACAAAAATCAATGCAAATGAAACAACTATAAAAAATAATCAATAACCCTTTGAACCCTGACGCCCTACTAAGACCGACACCCTGACCCTGGGCTCCTCGTGGGATTTTCCTTTAAATTTTATAGTGTCTTGTTGGATGATGTTGGTTATGTTTAATTTGTGACACAGGTATGAAACTTTACAGGTCCCCCCCCCCCCCCCATTGATCACTGATCATTATAAAATCGGAAGACTTTGCACGCGGCAGTGTCTTGGTAACGGTTGCTATGCAACTACCCCGAATTGACTGGAAAAGGCAATTATAGCATGGTATGTCATAACTCAATGCCAGTGATTGTGTTTTTGATGACGATAATCACTGTCGGATACCCGTTTAGGTTCGGACATTCCAAGATGGCGGCGCCAACTAAATCAGATAAACGGCAAGTGTATATATTGTCTCCAAGCAGCAATCAACGACATCTTTCGGTGATACACCTTGAAACAGTTATGTAGGAATTTGTATGCCCAACACATACGTAACACGCCTTTTGCATAACAGGCATGTGAATTGTTGTATTTGGCGTGTCAATTCGTCATAATTTTTCGAAATTTTATCGAGGCGGCGAAATGTTCGCTTTTTCGTATTTTTCTGGCCATGGGCTCAAGCATCCGCAAATTTATGTATTGTTGTGGGTAGATTAGGTCACTACACATCCTCGGAATGCAAAACCGGCGATATTTTTATTGTCTAACTCCGAAAAATGACCTTTGAAAATTTCAAAATGTTCAGGTTCGGATTCGCAACATTCGCGATGATTTTGTTCAGGTTCAGACACAATTTTCGTTCAGGTTCGGACAAATTTGGTTCAGGTTCGGACGCATCAAAAACTTCGCATAAAAATGACACACCGAGGTACAGTCGCGTTCTTATTGCGTTTTTGTGCATTTGATTTTCTTCCATTCGTGAAAGAAACGATAAATGGGGAACACGAGGCATGGTTTTAGCCCACTCGTGAATAATTTGGGCGGACTTTCTTATTTTATGCGCGTGAGATCTATGCGATCACGTGATTCCCCTCCACATCCACATACGATACCACGAAGGTCGCCGATGAGCAGATAGCTGTCCATAACATAAGTTACACGGCTTTTTGATGGGGATACTGTGTGGTATGCCCCGATAGAGGCTCGTATCCCCCGATGCGATCCCCCAGTCCCTATTGACAATATATTCCCAGACATAAAGCGCAGAAACGAGCCACGAACAGTAATTATATTTTGTTAGACTGCTTATACGATGAATGTGATTATATAGCTGTTCCCACAATTTGCCCATAAATACTTGCTGATATAGACAATATATATTTTGTATCAATAATTGGATGATATATTTGGGTATTCACACGAAACATATTCTTTTCAATATAAGCCTTATGTGTTTTGCCTCATTTCTAAATGTTGAATCCAGTTACAAGTTAACCATTTGTCACACGACTATTATGCCGGACTATTAATTAGAGCCCGAACATGTTGCGTTCTATTCAGCACTATGCGAACATAGAGAATACCTATATATGGTTTGCCGAATAATACCTGCAATATGCGAATCTTCACGAGCGGCGATATTTCAGGAATATATTATTCGAGAAACCATATGTGTTCTCTTTATGTTATGCTTATGGTAAGCAATTCTGCAAAACTACAAGTATTTATTTATCAAAACAAGAATTTAGACGGCGAAGTAACGAAACTTATGCAAGCAACATCAGCTGTTCCGTTGGCAAATTAAGCATCTTTAAATTTTGGTGGAAAATTTCCTTCATGTGCTTAAGAGAATAGTGCCTACCTAATGGTTAAATATTACACACATAAACCCAATTAACAAATATGAATACGTAATAAAACGGGATCATTTGTTTTTCTTTAGAACTTATCGCAGTAATAAACTATTTTCAGTCTTCCGCGGAATTTCGCGTAGTTTCATTGATAATACACGCGTCAATAATTGTGTACCCTTTTTTAAACAGAAGTATCTACAGTGAGATAACGTTTGAAAAAATTATTATCCATGCCAAGGTCCTGACGAAAGAGAGCGCATCGTATGTCATTTAAAATTACAGCTATTTCATAGGGAAACATTTTACAAACAGCGCTTGTCCCCACACCCGGCTGTAACTAACAATCTGACTGACAACAACGTCACGTTTAAGTCATGCACCATGTCCCGTATAACTCTTGACAGTGGGCGTATAAAAGTACGTGAAACATCGTGGTTATGAATTACCCTTGAACTAGCAGTTTCACCAATCGTGACATTGTTCTAGCGCGCTGAGCTTAATTGACGTCACCTAAAACAGGATCGATAGGTCTGCTAATGAATTATTCTTATTGGTGCTGATTGGTGTGAATTTATCTATAAAAAACTATAAAAAGCACACCACATGGTAGCTATTGATGTGGGACAAAATCGTTAGCTCCGCCAACATCGTGGGATACTAGGAGATTTAATACCCGGATGTCTCTTTTTGAAACCTCTTGGCTCCGCCTCGGGGTTCAAAATCGAGAACCAGGTATTAAATATCCATGTATCCCCGATATTTCAGAAGATAAGTATAATACCACTGTTGCTCATATGTAAAATGTAATAATTCCCACTAGCTGGTTTATAGTAGACATTGCTCGAGAATATTCAACTGTGGCTTTTATCCCATTAATTCGGAGAATTTACCACCTATATTTGGAAATTTCAGCTGCCATATTTAGAAATAACAAATTAACAGTGCATGTTCGTTAATAACACGCACAATAAGAGACTGCACCTCGGCATGTCATTTATAGGTCAGGTTTTGATGCGTCCGAACCTGAACTAAAATTGTCCGAACCTGAACCATATTTGTCCAAACCTGAACGAAAATTGTGTCTGAACCTGAACAAAATCATCGCGAATGTTGCGAATCCGAACCTGAACATTTTGAAATTTTCAAAGGTCGTTTTTCGGAGTTAGACAATAAAAATATCGCCGGTTTTGCATTCCGAAGATGTGTGGTGACCTAATCTATCCACAACAATACATAAATTTGCAGATGCATGACCCCAGGGCCAGAAAAATACGAAAAAGCGAACATTTCGCCGCCTCGATAAAATTTCGAAACATTATGACGACTTGACACGCCAAATACAACAATTCACATGCCTGTTATGCAAAAGGCGTATTACGTATGTGTTGGGCATACAAATTCCTACATAACTGTTTCAAGGTGTATCACCGAAAGATGTCGTTGATTGCTGCTGGGAGACAATATATACACTTACCGTTTATCTGATTTAGTTGGCGCCGCCATCTTGGAATGTCCGAACCTAAACGGGTATCCGACAGTGATAATACCCTAATGTGAAATTTGAGATATATCCGACAAGAATTTAAGAGAGATCGAATGAAATTAATTATTTAAGGTAGCAACGGTTGCTAATCAAGTGCCACAAATTAACGGATGACACCACTGCTCTAACCATTAAGTGGTAGTGTTCCCTTAATTTATACAATATCTAGTCGCATAATGCTGTATATGTTCAATGGTGCATGGCACCTGTTTGAAACTGTGCTTACATATGTATGATATGCATGGACCATTCTATGATCATTAAAATATAAGGACAATTTGCCACCCAGTAACGGTTACCAGACAACTACCCGGCATTAGCAAGAAACTGCAATTATGATGCAGCTATATGTCCTATATATAACACCACATTTCGCTTAAAACGCATGTTTTTGTCATTTACAACTTATGTTCTGCGCATGCGCATATATTCCTACCCGATACTATAGTGGGTAGACATTCCATATACACACCCTGACCACCGCCGATGTCTATATGGCCATTTAAACATATATTAGTGGGTATGTCGTGCATAAGTACGCTATAAACCATTTATTTCGCATTTCGCTGCTCTGCGCATGCGCCAAGAAATCAACTTGATATGCGATCGAGGCCCTTCACCATATAAATATAATTTGAACAGGCTTTTTATATTTGATATATATAACTAGAGTTTAGACGTCGATTTGTTATTGAATCGCATAGCTATTAACTATAAACACGTGGCGGTCGTTATAATGGCCGGTTCAGCGGCCGGTATACCGGCCGCTAGGGTATATGGAGGTTCACGCAGCGGCCGGTATTCCGGCCGCTGGGGTTCAAAGGGTTAACACTGTTGGCTGACCCATTTTGGACTTTGGGCATGTATATTTGGAAACCAAGTTGTCAAAAAAATAACACAAATTGTTTGCCAATCGGTTTCAAACAAGTAGACCATCAAACTTGTAAACTCAGACGCGCCAGTGCAAGTGAATGGAAAGAGCGAAGAACGAATGAACTGAATGACATTGTGTACACTGTATTATATATAGAATACACCTATAGTAGCCGAGAATACCATATTTTCACCACGAGTGGAATTGTGGTTTTAACCACGAGCCTTTTGGCGAGTGGTTAAAACCACAATACCACGAGTGGTGACAATTTTGTACTCTCGGGTACTATGCGTGTATTTTATTTTTGCCATAATTATTATTTTTGTAATTTTGTTCGCGAATTCAACTACCCCGCTGTTTACTTTGAATGTGTATCATCACACAGAGACACACACAGGACGCTATAAGGAATGTGCGTCACGCGTAGTGATGCCTACATTAACGTCATGACGTCATCCTATTTCTGAGCGATCAGTCACTTGGAATTATCATTCATATGTTTCCTAGTTAATATAGCACTTCATTAATACCAGGTATCGACTGTCGTCAAGTCTATATTATCAACAGAATAAATTAGAGCTTAACCATGCGTGTTTCTGTAAACATACTCACATCACAATCAGTTATTTCAACAGCGATTATATCAATCTTGTTACGTACGCTTTGTGTATTAAGGTGTAAGAACAATAAGTCACCATCGCGCGTTCCGGGGGTTACATTCAACACATCAAATAAAAAGAATAATAATAATTGTGGCCAATGACATCATTGATACACATAATACACTATACAAGTACATGTAATATTCTTATATACAACAGTTAAACGAGTCGTAACACCCACCCGCTGCTGTAGATGGAGCCTTCCTTGAAATTGCTAGATTCTCAACATATAATTTTAGTTTAATTATTATTTGCATCGTTCATAGAGCACATGAGTGTATTTTGCACTAATACATGGCTCATATTCATTCATTTGTTGCATACATTCTGTTGAGTATATATAAAAGGTGATTGTCACACAAATGGCTGTATTTATAGTGTACATTGACCCGTTAAGTTAAACAAATAAGATCGTCTATTTTTGGCGTTAGTGGCATTCGCGGTGAATTTTCTGCGACAACAGTAGCGGTGACCTTTGGATAATAATTTCTACTCAAAATCGCGACGACGTCGCCGCGATTTAAATACCGGCTATTTCTAGTGGACTGATCGCCGCGTTGAGCGGAATGAGGCGGCTTCATCTTGGGAGCACTGCATATATGCTCTTGTATAGACAATAGTTGTAATTCTATTTTAAATAACATTTAGCCAATCGTGTGATTTTGCCTGCAAGTGGCAACACTTTTGGGAGAAATAACCTATGTTTTGATGTTGTGCTTTCGGCGTGATGAATCCAACAGGGACTCCATCTACCCTTCCAAGCAGACAAACCATGACTACATGTTCCAAACAGATGAATAGTATATGGACAGGGGCATCGTATAAGCTAGGAGAATTCTATAATTCTTTCAATGCTAATGGATCTTTGTTCATGGGTATGACTAATTTTAAATGCCCAACTGCACACCTCTCTTTTAATTTTATAGGCGACTTTTGTGAGCCGATTTCGTGATATGTATTCTGAATTGATTAACCGGAGAAAATCATCATGAATGGTAGCGATGCAAAGCGAAATCGGATAAGAAAATCAAAAAACAAAAAAACAAAAAAAGAAAGAATATTTTTAATTAGCTGCGACAAGATGTAATTTCACTACGGATAAGTAGCCACACAATGTGTCCACAGCAAATTAATCTGCATTTGATTCTCTCACACAGTCCCTATCATGTGCACACGTCTTTACTATATGATAAAAGAAACCTTGGCACAAAGAGAAATTGGCAGCCAGACTCCTGTGGGTTGCTACCTTGATTATGATCGACAATTGTGTTTGTGCGATATTAAGAATCAGTCTTCAGACTGCCAATGTCATTACCATTGATCGCGCAGGACAGATGAAAACGACAAGAGTGTGCAGGACGCACGGTTGTATTCGCTTCACTTTCCGAAACCAATAAAGCTACTTGGTGGTTTAAAGGTCCATATTATTCTCACAGTAGTTACACGGCGGATCGGTTCCAGGGATCAACATCTATTATATATTTTGTTCTACCGATCCGACTCAAATTTGGTATGTGGGACTACTTTGGTCCCTCCAATTTCACGTACCACCGTGTCCTTGACTTCGCTCATATACGCTCATATACGCATGTTTCTGGACCTCGACCGATCCGACTCAAATTTGGTATGTATGCCTACTTTGATCCCGGGAACAATATGGGCGAGTCCAATTTCACGTGAGTCCTTGTCTTTGACCTTGACATCGCTCATATACGCTCATATACGCATGTTTCTGGACCGATCGAACAAATTCTGACCAGACGGAGGCGATCACAAAGAAATCCCCAAATAGCCCGGACGAGGTCGGGCACATCAGCTATAGTATGTCGATAAATACGCTAAATATTCACAAATTGACTGTGTCAGATAGTAAACATAATGCCCGTTTCCGGTGCCATAAGCGTATCTGGATGTATAACGAATCGGCATTACAAAATGCTTGCATTTTGTGAGATACTGGTGTGATCAAATATAACTCCGTGAAGTTGGTTGGAGTGGGACGTTGGACGTTCGTAGACATTTGCGACATGGTGTTACGCCGAGTTATGTAGTAACTGACGAGTTTTGTGGTAGCTCACGAGTTATGTAGTAACAATCGACGAGTTTTGTGGTAGCTCACACGAGTTTTGTAGTAAAATCGACGAGTTATGTAGTAATTTCAGGTTACGAGTTTTGTAGTAAAATATCGACGAGTTTTGTAGTAAAAACCAAGCTAACGAGTTTTGTAGTAATACTCGTCGAGTTTTGTAGCAACAATATTTAGTCAGTTTCAAAGGCGGGTTTGGACTTAATAAAATCGTATATAGTAAATGCAATGTTTTTGTGTAATTGTTTGTGTGGTGGACGTTAATGACACTGTAGCTCAACTTGATATTGATCCCTCGTCACTGCGGCGCCGTTTCTCGCAGATCTGAGCGAGCTAAACTTCGTACCTAGAAGTACTATGGCCATGCTATTAACTTGAACCTGGCCCCCATTACGTCAAACGTCGCGTCCTGACGTGACATTGTAGCTCAATCTGATGGTGGTCAATAGTCATTCACCCGCTGTTTATCGGCAGATCGGGACGAAACTTGATATATATACGTATTGTGGCCATGTTATTTATGTGCACCTGGTCCCGATTACCTCAGTCGCGTTCTGACAATAATGACGTTGTAGCTCAACTTCATATTGGTCCCTCGTCACTGCTGTGCCGTTTTTCGGCAGATATGAGCGAAACTTCGTACCTAGAAGTACTATGGCCATATTATTAACTTGGTCCTAGTCCCCATTACATCAGATGTCGCATTCTGACGTTAATGACGTTATAGCTCAACTCGATGATGGTCCATCGTCACTCCTCCGCAGTTTATCGGCAGATCAGTTGGAAAATTGGTACATAGACGTATTGTGACCATGTTATTTATGTGGACCTGGTCCCAATTACCCCAGACGTCGCGTTCTGACGTTAATGACGTTGTAGCTCAACTTGATATTGGTCCCTCGTCACTGCTGTGCCGTTTTTCGGCAGATATGAGCAAAACTTCGTACCTAGAAGTACTATGGCCATGCTATTAACTTTAACCTGGCCCCCATTACGTCAAACGTTGCGTCCTGACGTTAATGACATTGTAGCTCAATCTGATGGTGGTCCATCGTCATTCATCCGCTGTTTATCGGAAGATCGGGACGAAACTTGGTACATATACGTATTGTTGCCATGTTATTGATGTGGACCAGGTCCCGATTACGTTAGCCGTCGCGTCCTGGCGGCAATAGCGTTGTAGCTCAACCTGATGGTGATCCATCGTCACTCATCCGCTGTTTCTCGGCAGATCGAGGCGAAACTTCTCCCCTAGAGTACTATGGCCATGTTATTAACTTGGACCTGGACCCCATTACACCAGACGTCGGGTTCTGACGTTAATGACGTTGTAGCTCAACTTGATATTGGTCCCTCGTCACTGTTGTACCGTTTTTCGGCAGATATGAACGTATTGTGGCCACGTTATTTATGTACACATGATGGTCCCTCGTCACTCATCGGCAGATCAGTTCGAAACTTGGTACATAGACGTATTGTGGCCATGTTATTTATGTGGACCTGGTCCCGATTACATCAGACGTCGCGTTCCGACGTTAATGACGTTGTAGCTCAACTTGATATTGGTCCCTCGTCACTGTTGTACCGTTCTTCGGCAGATATGAGCGAATCTTCGTACCTAGAAGTACTATGGCCATGTTATTAACTTGGACCTAGTCTCCATTACGTCAGATGTCGCGTTCTGACGTTAATGACGTTGTAGCTCAACTCGATGATGGTCCCTCGTCACTCCTCCGCAGTTTATCGACAGATCAGTTCGAAACTTGGTACATATACGTATTGTGGCTATGTTATTTATGTGGACCTGGTCCCGATTACCTCAGCCGTCGCGTTCTGCCGTTAATGACGTTGTAGCTCAACTTGATATTGGTCCCTCGTCACTGTTGTACCGTTTTTCGGCAGATATGAACGTATTGTGGCCACGTTATTTATGTACACTTGGTCCCCATTACGTCAAAACGTCGCGTCCTGACGTTAATGGCATTGTAGCTCAGTCCGTTTCTCGACATATCGGGGCGAAACTTCGGACCTAGAGGAATTATGACTATGTTATTAACTTGGACCTGGTCGCGATTACATCGGACGTCGCGTTGTGAAGTAATGACGTTGTAACTCAACTTGACGAGTTTTGTGGTTAAATTGACGAGTTTTGTAATAAAAATCGACGAGTTTTGTAGTAACATCAACGAGTTTTGTAGTAACAATTGACGAGTTTTGTAGTAACATCGACGAGTTTTGTAGTAAAATCGACGACATTTGTGGTAAAAATGACGAGTTTTGTGGTGACAATTGACGAGTTTTGTAGTAAAATCGACGTGATTTGTTGTAAAATTGACGAGTTTTGTAGTAAAATCGACGAGTTTTGTAGTAACAATTGACGAGTTTCGTAGTAACAATTGACGAGTTTTGTGGTAAAATTGAAGAGTTTATAGTAACAATCGACGAGTTTTGTAGTAACAATTGACGAGTTTTGTAGTAACATCGACGAATTTTGTAGTAACAATTGACGAGTTTTGTGGTAAAATTGACGAGCTTTGTAGTAACAATTGACGAGTTTTGTAGCAACATCGACGAGTTTTGTAGTAAAATCGACGAGATTTGTGGTAAAATTGACGAGTTTTGTGGTGAGAATTGACGAGTTTTGTAGTAACAATTGACGAGTTTTGTGGTAAAATTGACAATTTTTGTAGTAACAATCGACGATTTTTTTTAGTAACATCGACGAGTTTTGTAGTAAAATCGACGAGATTTGTGGTAAAATTGACGAGTTTTGTGGTGAAAATTGACGAGTTTTGTAGTAAAATTGTTATGGGCGATCGCCATGGCGTATTCATTTTTTTGACCAAGTTGGTCACCCCTTCTAATAATCTGAAATATCCACTTTTGTAAGAAAAACCATAAGCTCCCACTTTTCAAAACAATATTCGCCCACATTTGAAAGAACCCGGATTATTACAAAAAACTGGCTTTTTATTACAAAAGTTGTGAGCTAGTAATGAAGTGTTTGCGAAAGTGTTAAGAGCCCACTTGTGAAGAAACAAGTTTCTCCTTCTACATAAACCCCTCGTGCCGATTATTCACCGTTAAGGCACTGGACACATCAAACACAACTTTCGTATGCGAATGGGCGATTTCCTGTGTGAATAGCTATGCTTCGAGATATGACCCAAATAAAGGAATATGTTTAATTCCCACTTGTATGTGTGCTTTCTTGATGCGAATGGGTACATTTCTCTATCTTGACATATTATATACTAAATAAATGAACATTTATCACATCGAATGTGAATCATACGTTAATAACAACCGACACATACAGACACCATTCATGTACAATATGGATACTTCGTATGGATTTCAATATTTGTTATCACCGTTAAGGGCACAGTTTATTAAAGTATATGTCACGCGCGAATGGGCGATATTCTTAGTAGTCAGCTAAGTGGCTTTCTTATATTATCTCAATGAAGGAATATTGGGCATATAACTCACAATCGTATGGGCGGGTCGAAAATATTTTCTTCATGTGAGGTCTTAGAGGCACTCGGTATATTAAATCACGTCAAACATACCATCGCGCCGCGAATGGGCGATGGAATGTTCTATGTGACTTATTGTGCAGAAATAAGATCCCAATCAAGCCGAAACAAAGTGACAATATATATATACAAATCCCATGGGTGCGGATGCCTCGTGTGGATTTAGTTATTACCTGTTACCGTGTTACGTATTACGAGCACATGGTATTTTAAACCGCGGTAAAAATATATCGCAAGCGGATGAGCGATATCTTTTATTATTAACGAATTTGTAGTAGACTGAGTAGTTCGAGCACGAAACGCTCGGGAGGGTCCAAAGCGTCGGGAGACCATCTCCTCCACCCATTAACGATTATGATCCGAACCATAATCATGTATTAGTAGCGAATATGACAGGAATCCAAAAACTAAATTCATTATGTATGGATGTCTCACGTGGACTGTTGTATTACCCGTTAAGTGCGCATGGTCTTAAATCGCGGTAGAATATGCCTACATGGGCCCAACAACTGAATAATTTCGTATCTAACCTTAACTTGTCTGGACGCTTTGCGTTTACATAAATATTTGGCCATGTATGGCAAATCGACAGTCGCGTCAAGAATGCATTTATACCACACATTAATGGCCGGGGTTTGAATATTTACATGCGTTGAAAATAGTACAACTAATGTGGCATTGTCCGCTCGTCGACAATTTAAAGGCAATTTTCGTTGCCATAAATGGATCCAACGGGCTGACAATTATTGTTGTGATATTTCCCTCTGCAGATGTTAGCCCGGGTTCCCTCCGGCTGGCAGGAACTCGGGCTACGCCGATATTAACGTGCATGCACAAGAGAACCTGGTTAGGCCCGTTCCAAACGACGGATTTTTGTCGACTCGAATCTAATTGTATTAAATCCGTCAATGACGCGACTGCGGTAAATTTTGTTTCAGACGGACGCATCTTCGTCGCGTCAAATCTAATACATCGGTAAATTTATTTAAAGGTGCAGCCCGGTTACCGTCACAAAATGGTGACGCGTAAATATAAAGGCCTATATAACCGGTATATTATAATATATACTAAAATACAGTACAACTTATGTATATGTATGTGCGTAATTGCAGTGCGACTATATTTGTACATGTCTATGAGGATGTATATAGTATATATATGTATATAATATACTATAATAGGCGCTACAAATCAATGTTATATGTGCAACCAATTGTCATGTATGTGTATACCATCCATGTAAATACCGGTATACATGCATTATTATAAATCAGAGACTACCACCCCTACCCCTTATAATAAGGAATGCAGGTATATATGAATTACTATAAATCAGAGGCAATACCAACCCTACCACTTATCATAAGTAATGCATATATGAATTATTAAAAATCAGTGGTAGCACCCCAACCCCTTATATAGTACTTACTATAAACCAGAGACTATCACCCCTAGCTATCCATTACAAAAAGAATTATCGGTTTATATGAATTATTATAAATCAGAGACTACCGCCCCTACCCCTAAAAATAAGGAATACCGTTATATATGAATTACTATAAATCTACAAATCACAGGCTACAACCATCTATCCCTTATAATAAGGAATACTGGTATATATGAATTACTATAAATCAGAGGCTATACCACCCCTATCCCTTATCATAAGTAATGCCGGTATATATGAATTATTATAAATCAGTGGTAGTACCCCTACCCCTTCTAATACGTAATGGCCGGTATACATGAATTACTATAAATCAGAGACTAACATCCCTAACTATTCCTTACAATAAGAAATACCGGTTTATATGATTTATTATAAATCAGTTGCTACCACCCCTATCCCTTATACCGGTATATATGAATTACTAGCAGGGTTACCCGGCGTTGCCCAGGTTAAAGTGATGTGAAACCCTCTGTGGATATTTGGTGGGAATAGAGAATACTCGTGCTCTCAAAGTGTTACACGTATTCTCATAAATTGTATATCAAAATGGCATCACAAAACATGATTCTTACACTTGGAATATACGTAGGGCCCACCTTGTCAGGTCGGAGCGATTATAATTTTGTTTATCGCGTTTATTCCCTCCAACAATATAGAAGTATTTATTTATTTACAACTGCGTATAATTCAGACGTTATAGCATGAAACATGAACACCATAAACACATTAGTTCGAAACAATAAAAGACGACAATTGTGTTTTACATAGAGATGTATCAATCAATCAATCTAGTTTATCACATCTTCATGAAGATACAGATGTCTTAAATATATGTCCAGGTGCTCCTCTGTTCTGGTGCTATATATATATATATACTGGCTAATCATTTTCAGTTTAAAAGAAATGATGTTATGCATGTATATAGCAGCTACATGTGTCCGACACAGCGATATTTTGAATTGTTTATGTTAGGCGATGCGTCTGTTCTAAAATATGAAAGAAATCCTCTGTATCGGGCAGATATATCACTTGTCAGAGGATCCTGAAAAGTCATGTGCTACGGACTGCGTTTTCCTTTATCTCAGAAGTAACCATATTTGCCTGCACACTGCGACCACTATTTTTGAACAGGCCTGCACTACATTTCCATAGCTCTTGTCAATTGTAACTGTTTTGTGGAAACTATATTAATATGCAATCCTCTGACGATTCAAGGTCCCTCAGTTTGAATGAATATATGTAGCTCTTAAATATATTGATATAAATATACTTGTAATGCTTTCTTCTATGTATCTGTGTTGCTAGATCATTATAGGAATGCCCTGATTTCCATCCCCATATAAATATGACAGTTGAGAAGATATAATTGTTCAAGTGACTTAATTCGGTCACACTTTGTCGAGATTGTGAAATTGGAATGCCAACCACTCCTTATAACGACATGGAGATGGCCTGGGAGATGACTATATAACTTTGTTGGATATCGGCGAATTGAACACTCTTATATATGCTAGTGAATCTCCTCTCCCCATCCAATACCCAAACGGCCCCAAATGTGATATAATTAATCATGTCATTAGAGACGAACGTGCATGGATTTGGTGGAATCAGTGCTATTAATATATTTGTATAGACTTTGTCGCAACTCCCCTCATGCATGACTTGAATCGCACCACTTGTGCCATATATAAACCACGTCTATTAGACTCATGCGTGCATTGTGCATTGTATAATGGAGATGATTATATATAAGTTTGGTGGTATTCGGCAACTGAACACATTCTTATCATATGTATTACCACCCCCCCCCAATCTCTCACACAAACGGCACGAATTTCGCGTCTTTAAATCACACGTTTATATTCCTCGTATCAATAACGTCACTTTAGAAAAGATTAACCCTGACCATTCATTATCTTACTCGTAAAAAGTTACCACTGTCAGACCGCCTTGGTGCCATCTCGATTGTACCCTTAAAGTTATTTGTATACATATGGCAATAATTGTTCTCATTATAATTGAATAATTTCTCAACCAGGCTCTCTTTTGACTAAGGGCGGCCATGTTGGGCGCCATCTTGGATCCTGGATTGTCCCCAAAGCGGATTTTGGATATGTTGTACCAGAGATTATCCCGCGATGAATGACACCAAGATCGCTTCTTTAACAATTTTTCTGGGTCAACCCCATTTTTTGCGTACAACGACCATACTATATTGGTAAGAAAAATTGTCTATTGTCCGACCAAAATATATCTTCAATTTACAGAAGAGACAAGAAACCTCCTAAGTTCGAATCAGCTGGATGTTACTCTAGCACTCCCGGCGTTTTAAAATATTAATGGTGTAACCCGAATAACCTCGGTTCTCGAATTGGAGAAAACAGCGGGCGTTCAGAACATTTCACAGTAACCTATTGGCATGCATCGACCAAGACCCTACTTGCACATACGATGAAGGGGTTCGATTTTATATTGTGCAAGGGAAATGACAACATGTGGTACATTTAGTATGTTCGACGCCTACAGCGCTATGCCCTTCAATAAAACACACTCAAATAATTGTTCAAGTGACTTAATGCGTTCACCATTTGTCGAGATTGTGAAATTAGAATGCCAACAACTCCTCATAACGACATGGAGATGGCCTGGGAGATGACTATATATAACTTTGTTGGATATCGGCGAATTGAACACTCTTATAAATGCTAGTGAATCTCCTCTCGCCATCCATGAACCAAACGGCCCCAAATGTGATATAATTAATCATATCATTAGATACGAACGTGCATGAATTTGGTGGAATCAGTGCTATTAATATATTTGTATCGACTTTGGTGCAACTCCCCTCATGCATGACTTGAATCGCGCCACTTTTATCATATATAAACCAGGTATATTAGACGCATGCATTATATAATTGAGATGATTATATATAAGTTTGGTGGTATTCGGCAACTAAACAAATTCTTCTTATCATATTTATTACCCCCCCCCCATCTCGCACACAAACGGCACCAATTTCGCGTCTTAAATCACACGTTTATATCCCTCGCATCAACAACGTAACTTTAGAAAAGTTTAACCCTGACCATTATCATACTCGTAAAAAGTTATCCCTATCAGACCGCCTTGGTGCCATCTCGATTGTACCCTTATAGTTATATATAGAACACAGAAAGCTAGATATTCGCAAATATTTGATTCATTGTATCATTTGAGAAGAACGTGTATGTGTTTGATGGTAATTGGCACTAAACATATCTTTTATAAGTTTTTGGTTGGACTCTTTATATCATGGATATTATTATTTGTTTGTTTGGTGCTAATCCGCGACTAAACAATTTTTTAACAAATTTAGTGCTCGCCCCATCCCACCCCATCTCTCACCAAAGCAGCACCAATATGACGTCACGCGATTAGATACCTCATATCATGGATAAGAATGTGTATCAATTTGGTGGCAATTGGCGCTAAAGATAATGTGTATCAATGTTGGTGCCCCTCTCCGTTTCAGGGCACCCTGACTCGAATGACGCCACGTCTGACAGCTTTAAGCCACGCCATTAGACACCTCATATCATGGGATTAATTTGTATAAGTTTCGTGGCAATCGGCGACTAAACCAATTCTTATCAGATTTATTACCCACCTACCGCCCCCAAATCTCTAATCCAAACGACACCAATTTGGCGTCTTTAAATCGCGCAATAAGATTCCTTGTATCATGGAGAAGATCTCAGAAGAATGTGCATAAATTTGGTGGAATTCGGCGCTAAAATTATTTTTGATCCATTTTGGTGCCCCTCTCCCTTCCGGGCATCCCTGGCGCTAACGGCGCGAATTTTGACATATTTAAACCACACCATTAGATTCCTCATACTATGGGGATGATTATATATAAGTTTGGTGGCAATCGGCGACAATAATTGTTCTGCCCCTCCCCCTTTTCTGCCCCTGACAACAACGGCGTCACTTTATAAAATTCTAACCCTCGCCATTATCTTTCTCGTAAAAAGTTACCCCTATTAGACCTAGACCCCTTTTTGTCATCTAGGTGGTCCCCTGTGAATTTCTATAGAACACAGACAGACAGACAGACAGACATTCGCAAATATAGATATAGATTATAAATCAGTGATACCATACCCATTATAAGATGTGAGTCAGTGACTGCCCTGTTGGTTGAGAAATCAAAATACCAGAATACCTAAGCATGCAATGCTTAGATATAGCATATATATAATCTCTCACTGTTTATAAAGAGAGCGTGTTACAAATGACGTCATGTGGGTATTTCCGCAGATAATGGGAACTCCCTCATTATTATATCATTATCGTATTATTATCATATCATTTGCATTCGAAACTTCGGCAGCTTTCGGCTTTTTGGTAACATGTATTAGATGGAGTAGTCAAAAATCCGTCGTTTGAAACCAAGACGGGTTTCAGACTCATCACCGACGAAGATTCGTCTGAATTGGACGGAGATTCCTCTGTGGTGCGTCTGACACGGATCTAATTGTTTCAAACGTCGCATATTTGACGCATTTAATACAAGTGTCGGTCTGGTATTAGATTCGTGTCGACAAAAATCCGTCGTTTGGAACGGACCTTACCGAAAAGATCGACCCACTTTTGTCACCCGGAAGTCACATTTTATCCTAACTTGTGTCACATTACGCTTACGAACACTGAAAATGACACACAACTAACCAGTAAGCGTTTTAATACGAAATTTTAAACGAGACTTTTTTCAAATAGACGGGTCACATTTTCGGCTTATTCGTCGCACGACATCTCGCAAACCTCTATAGGAACGGAACCACAAAAATGGTTCCAGAGTTTCTCAACCTGAATCAATAGCTAGCAACGAAAGTGATATATATATATATTTAGAAACGAGTCGACAATGCCACTTTAATATTCGCGATCAGTCAACATTTCCTTTTCATGAAACTCGGGCGACGGTCAGCCTGGTCGGGGGGGGGGGGGGGGTAGAATTTCATGCACGTGTGATGATTTTTCCTTTCGGCCATTTTTTTGGGACCCACCCAGCCCCACGGCCATTTTTTCGCGTTTTCAGAACTTTATTCCGACCAATTTTTGACACCCCCCTGTAACCACTCAAATAAAAATTTGCAGGGGAGAAATTCAATGTAGACAGCTGTAAAAGAATGTGAGAATACTAGTATGAAAATGGAATTAGTCTCCAATGGAATATGCTCTTTTTTTTTTAGTGTCGGAAAATTTGCTGTTTTGTCCAACCTAACACCCATCCCGTCATACGTGCCGAAAAACAACTTTCGAATTTACCTTGGACCCATTTACAACAAAATACAACAGGATAACTCTCTTCTGCTGCCAGTATATCAGTTAGAATTACATTATTTCTCTTTATTCTAAGGTGTTCTGAAGACAAACACTAAAAAAAACATGCAGAAATTGTTTTTGAGTGGCGGGAACAATTGGTGTTTTGTCCCACTGACCAGACCCACCACCCCGTCTTACGCCCGCCACCCCCTTCCCTGCGACGGTAAGTATTTCTGCACCCGATTTAACTACACACACCCTGAGTTGGGAATGGCGAATATAAATTAATAAATCTGCTTGTGTAAAATTGAAAACGAGCGCCAAAGATAGCAAAATATTCAATGTGTGTCTAGCAAAAGTAGCTGCAACCAGGTATCTGTAACTGGGAAGGAGGGATCTGTAACTGGGAAGCACTGTATTGACGAATTATATCTATTCGTGGAAGAGAGTTTTCTCAAGGGAGATAATTTTCCGTCGCGCAATGATTGCCTAGCAAAAGTAGCTGCTCTCAAGTATCTCTAACCGGGAATTACTATTGATTAAATAAATTTTTTCACGGAAGAGAGTTTCCAAGGGAGATAATTTCTGAGTCTGGCAATGTTTGTCCCAGCAAACACTAACTGGGAAGCATATAGACATTAAACATAATCTATCGCTTCCATATATTAAATATATCTTGATACTATGTCTATGATGAATAATAAAGACCTGTAATAAGGTTATTAATTAGTAAGGTTATTAATTAGGATGTGTTTACCACTGTCAGACGACTGTCTGACGTGGCAATGGGGTGTGATGGTTACACTGGTGTAAATATTTCCCATAGGCTTCAATTTTAACGTTTGTTGATCAGCATCAGAGGTCAAATGGAAACTGTTCAAACTGCCTTCGGATTATGTGAGCTTGACATCTGTGGAAACTTTCCCAATAAAAAAATCAACACCGTCAGGCAGGAAATCCACTTCAAATTTTCTTTTTTTCATAATATAACTAGGGTCAGTTCTGCACTAAAAAAATATTGTTATTTTTTCAATCACACATAAAATTTCTAAAAAGCCACGACAGACTTCTTCTTTAATGAACGGGCCTCTTGGCAAATAAAGTTTGTGGGAGAATGATTCCTTGAATTTTTGTCAACAGTTTACTTTTAATTCATGCAACAAATCACAGCCCAGACTCGCCCAGAGTGTTTTAAAATGTGTTGACCGGAATGGTACATCGATATGTCGCTCAAACCAAATCAAGCTGGTTAAATTGCCTGACATCTAGATATATATGCCAAATATGTATGTACACAAGTGCTACACCTATCACTAGTGTCACTTAGTCTAGTTCTTTCCAAAGACAAATAGTTAACCTAGGCATGCATGGCCATGGCGACATGGGTGTACTCCCAACTTTGGTAACAATATTTTGGGGTGATGGGTTGGGCCACAATTTCAAACACAATACGCTCCAATGGGTCGATTTCTAACGTATTGGAATGCGAAGTATCCGTGTGGCGTGTGTGACAGGGACGTTTGTCGGGGAGGATGCGTATAGGCCTATACGTACTGCATGGTATTTACGTTACATGCCAAGTAAGCCATTCATTGCAATCTCACATGTTAGTTAAAATATTATATGAGAACCAAGGCACTCATTGTGATCTCACATGAAAGTTAAAATGTTATATGCCTATATAGCCACCGGCCCTAGACAGGCATTCATTGCAATCTCGCATTTGGGCGGATATTGGAGGCCAAATTCACATTTATTAATAATTGTGCTTAAGCGCAATTAAATAGCGATTCAATGCAATTCAATTGCGCTTCAGTGTAAATCTATTGCGCAACAGTGTAAATCTATTGCACTTCAGTGCAATTCAATTGTGCATAGGCCTATATGGCTACCCCCCCCCCAGTTAATTAAAGAATAAATCCATTAGAAAATTAATTGCGCTGAAGCGCAATTATTTTACCATATATATGGGCACCCCAGTTAATTAATGAATACATCCAATAGAAAATAATCTATTCAGGGGTGTAAGCTTGTAACAATAATTGCTTCAGCGCAATTGATATGAATCAAGCTGGATTGCCCTGAAGCGCAATTATTTATAAATGTGAATTTTGCCTTTCATAGGCGGGGGCATATTTTCATTTATCTATGTGTTATTGAGGGGCGTGGACTGGCAATGGAAGTGCGAATCTTACAAGAAGGTTCTTAGATTTGAAGCAATGTGCAGAGTCAATCTTTAGAAAAGACTAGGTTGCCCTGAAAATGGCCGTGTTTTTTTGTTTGATTTTTGTTTGGTGACCACTGCTGGTCGGTGGTCCTTGTGGCGTCACATCTGAGACACGCCATCGTCCTCCAACATTTCCGCCAGCCACCCATTTCACCCAGCCATCTCTTTTAAGTTTTGGTAAACAATTTGAAGTAAAATGAAATTCAGCGAATCCATCACTGAATCATGTAGTACTAGTACTATTTGCATGTATTGTACAATTATATAACTTTCAACACACATCTCAAAGTGATATAAAAACCTTGAAATAGATGGTTATTAGTACTTATACTTGAAAAAAAACTTTAATTTAAGACAGACAATATTCAAAAGCAGTCGTAGTCACTACTAATAGAAAAGCAAAGGTCATCACCGATTCGCCTTGGTGCGCTGTTAGCGGCGAACTCCTTATTGGCATTACCGATTACCGGTTACTTTTGCTAGACAAACATTGCTAGCCAAGCCAAATAACGAAATTTTATCTGGTCACATATGTCAACATCCGTTATAGGACGATTAAGCTGGATGTCGTCTTTCTCCGAATCAAAATGGCGGAAGCCTCATGAGGAGACCCCATAAGTTTTCCCATATGGTTCAGTGCGGCCACACTACTTACGAAAGCTGATTGTTCAAACTTAATAGTCGGCATAATAAATGATTATTTGAGCTGCCATATATATACTCCACGCGAATCGCGACAATTCAGATTGACTCGTTCTTTTGTTATAGAGGGATTCACCATGTTGGAATAGGTTACACACCAGTAAATATTTTACATATACATGTATGTGTAGCCAAACGAACTCGGCCTCACTGGGCGTCATCTTATTATTATTTTAAGTGCGGCTGCTATATAAGAGTGTACATTCGGATGTAATAAAAAGTGACTGCACATTTTTGATTTTTGTCAAAGTGGCAGTGTCTAGTGTCAGTTTGACAATTTAAGGAAACCTTTGCGACAATGTTTATGATTTTTTTCCCGGAGAGGTTAACGAGATACCGTGCACAGAAGAAGCCGAAGATCGAAAAAGTCGACCAACTATAATTCTCCCCCGGAAGTCACATTTGTGTCACATTGGTCTTACACGCACGAAAAAAGAGACACGCAGTCAAGCTGTGTGCGTTTTAAGACCAAAATGTGACTGTAAAAAACACGGGACACCTTTTTCGCACGATATTTCATTAATCGCTGCAGTAATGAAACCACAAAAACGCCCACCGGGCCCTGGTTTCCCGACATGCTGAATTCATTACCTGCAATGAAACTGACACATATATATTTTCGAAAGCATGTAGACAATGCCACTTTAAACAAGCCGTTAATTTGTTTTTATTATGATACGTACCTGATTTGATAATCATGATCGCTCTCCAGATTATCCATAAACCATAATGATTGTCGAGGTTCGCGGAAAACCAAAACGTCTACGAAGCCGCCTCTTTGAAATAAAGCATGTTTCGGCAAAACTTGAAAGCGAAATCAACACGTTGTAACTGATTTTTATCGGGACGAATCCCGCCATCTTTCTATTTCCAATTTGAGACGCAAAATACCCCTCGGTTATGTCCCGATTTATAGATGGAGTGCAGATGAACAACATAGTTCAGCTACAAAGCCATTAACGTTAGAGCCCGACGTGTGGGGCAATCGCTACCAAGACCATCCAATTAACCTGACCGAAGTACCCTTAGATACAAGATTTTGTCCCGATCTGTCGGGAGACGGTGGAACAACACCAAGTTGAGCTACAATGTTATTAACCTCAGAACGAGACGTCCGACGTAATCGCGACTAGGTCCGTGTTACTAACGTGACCATGCTACTTCTAGATACGACGTTTCTCCCCGGTCTGTCAAGTTGATGCGCAATGTCATTAACGTCAGAACGCGACATCCGATATTATCGCGACCAGGCCAAAGTTACTAACATGGCCACAGCACTTCTATGTGCCAAGTCTCGCTCATATCTGGCGAAAAACAGCAGTGACGAGGGACCAATATCAAGTTGAGCTACAACGTCATTAACGTCAGAACGCGACGTCTGAGGTAATCGGGACCAGGTCCAAGTTAATAACATGGCCACAATACGTCTATGTACCAAGTTTCGAACTGATCTGCTTATAAACTGCGGCTCCAGGAGTGACGAGGGACCATCATCGAGTTGAGCTACAACGTCATTAACATCAGAACGCGACGACTGGTGTAATGGGGACCAGGTCCAAGTTAATAACATGGCCATAGTACTTCTAGGTACGAAGTTTCGCCTCTATCTGCCGAGAAACAGCGGATGAGTGACGATGGATGACCATCCGTTGAGCTACAAAGTCATTGCGCCAGGACGCGACGGCTAACGTAATCTGGACCTGGTCCACACCAATAACATGGCCACAATACGTATATGTACCAAGTTTCGTCCCGATCTGTCGATAAACAGCGGATGAGTGACGATGGACCACCATCTGGTAAAGCTACAACGTCATTAACGTCAGAACGCTACATCTGACGTAATGGGGACCAGGTCCGAGTTAATAATATGGCCATAGTACTTCTAGGGGAGAAGTTTCGCTCATATCTGCCGAAAAACGGCACAGCAGTGACGAGGGACCAATATCAAGTTGAGCTACAACGTCATTAATGTCAGAACGCGACGTCTGATGTAATCGGGATCAGATCCACATTAATAACATGGCCACAATACGTCTATGTACCAAGTTTCGAACTGATCTGCCGATAAACTGCGAAGGAGTGATGAGGGACCATCATCGAGTTGAGCTACAACGTCATTGACGTCATAACGCGACGTCTGGTGTAATGGGCACCAGGTTCAGGTTAATAACATGGCCGTAGTACTTCCTGTTACGAAGTTTAGCTCAGATCTGCCGAGAAACAGCGGATGAGTGACGATGGATCACCATCAGGTTGAGCTACAACATCATTGCCGCCAAGACGTGACGGCTAACGTAATCGGGACCTGGTCCACATCAATAACATGGCCACAATACGTCTATGTACCACGTTTCGTCCAGATCTGTCGATAAACAGCGGATGAGTGACGATGGACTACCATCAGGTTGAGCTACAACGTCATTAACGTCATAACGCGACATCTGACGTAATGGGAACCAGGTCCAAGTTAATAACATGGCCATAGTACTTCTATGTACGAAGTTTCGCTCATATCTGCCGAAAAACGGCACAGCAGTGACGAGGGACCAATATCAAGTTGAGCTACAACGTCATTAAGGTCAGAACGCGACGTCTGATGTAATCGGGATCAGATCCACATTAATAACATTGCCCAAATACGTCTATGTATCAAGTTTCGTCCCGATATGCCAATAGACAGCGGATGAATGACGATGGACCACCACTACAATGTCATTAACATCAGGACGCGATGTTTGACGTAATGGGGGCCAGGTTCAAGTTAATAACATGGCGATAGTACTTCTAGGTACGAAGTTTGGCTCAGATCTGATGAGAAACGGCGCAGCAGTGACGAGGGACCAATATCAAGTTGAGCTACAACGTCATTAACGTCCACCACACAAACACTTACACAAACAAACATTGCATTTACTATATACGATTTTATTAAGTCCAAACCCGCCTCATGAAACTGACTAAAAATTGTTGCTACAAAACTCGACGAGTATTACTACAAAACTCGTTAGCTTGTTTTTAACTACAAAACTCGTCGATATTTTACTACAAAACTCGTAACCCAAATTACTACATAACTCGTCGATTTTACTACAAAACTCGTGAGCTACCACAAAACTCGTCGATTGTTACTACATAACTCGTGAGCTACCACAAAACTCGTCAGTTACTACATAACTCGGCGTAACACATGGTCTATTTTCAGAAAAAATAGCATTGACTGGCATTTTTTAACAAATCTGATAGCTTCCTTGTGCCCATAAAAACCTTATTAAAAAAGTTGACATGCTTCCCAAACATATTTCCATGTAAATAACCAAAGTGTTGAATGTCCACGAACGTCCAACCAACTTCACAGCCATTTTCACAAAAAATATCTTCGACTCGCACATGGGGACAGAACAAACTGCTGTTTTGGACGGAGTGGTATTACGTGGGAAGAATTATTGATCCATGAGACTTACCTGCTGAATTTTCAAACCTATTCGTCCACTCGATTAGCCTCTACCCTCTGTAATACACTCGATTTTTTTACAGAATTTTCTCGACTGTCCCGACTGTCCCGACTGTTCGTTTCCCTTTTGAAATACATTCAAACAAACATTCAAATATGTGCTTTCAAGTAACTTAAGTGGTTCTTATTCAACACGTAGAATGTTTATAGATACAAAATACAATTATAATATATCTATGGTGAAATTCTTGCAGTGCCCTTATTCAAATTTCCCATGGTTTATTATAGTAATTGCGTGGTATTTTGCATACTTCGATATACTTCAAGATTAGCAAGTGACTGACATCGCCTATATTGACGCTCACATTGCTTTCGTTGTATTATTGCATGTGCAACATCGCGATCAAACCATCTTGTTTCGACAGTTCGGAATGACTTTTGACTTCGGGATTATATCGATAAGATTTCGAGTGAAATCTTCATTTTGTGTTCTGAATCAGCCAAAGCTTCCTCTCTAAGAAACAGCTCACATTAATCAGTGAATAACGACCAATCAGCCTGATTGTACTTCCAGAACTAACGACCATTCAAACCTTGATCTACTGTTTCCAAGAGTATTGGAAAATGATCACTTCCATGCAGATCTGGACATACCTTCCAAGTAAAAATCTGTAAATATCTGTGCGTGACATATACTCACATCAATAGATGTATATGCTCCAATTTCAGGATGAAGATAAGTTGCTGAAGTATCATTGAATAAACATCTATCTCTGTCGTCGAGGAATGATTCAACAAGACGACCGCGTGCGTCAGTTCCGACTCAGTTATACGATTTCCCCCTAGCATGTGGTGGGCGTTGAAATCCCCGAAGTTGTGACAAATCACATCATGTGAACTACGACATCTACTGTTCGGAGAGCTCGTTGTGCAGGTTGTGCATTTGACTTTGGTAAAACTGGATTTTCTTGTCGATATATTGTTCGGGCTTCTTGAAATGAAATGCGTCTTTCAGCTTTCAACTTTTGTATATTATACTCTTCTAAGTACACTGGACATATTTTATCAAAAACAGTATGTTAACCGGTTACTACATGACACTAGAGTAAAACCATGGTTTAAATTTACTATGAATAGTTTTACCGTGGAATCTGTGGTATTTGCACACCATGTTCTATTTGTCATAGTTTGTTTTGGTAACTGTTGTTTTTGGTGTAAACATATGATAAAAGTAATTAATCTCACAACTACATTATAGTAAAACCATGTCGTAGAACAATTCTCAGACTGAAGGTCTTCTATACTATAGTTCACTGTTATTATACATACATAATTCCAGTACCATGTTTTATAATACACCGGTTATATTGTGCGTGGAATTGTTTTGTGACAGTTTTCTATATTTGTGTGATGATGTGATCATAACTATGGATTCACTTGCTGGTTTTACGATATCGAATCCATGGTCAAAGTATAGGCCTACATGGTAAATTATAACCACAATATTATCATGCATACGCCGTACCATGGTGTAAATGTATCGTGGTCAGTACTTGCTGCCTCGACCCTGATGAAAAACTAACAGGTGTCTCAGGCAGCATATATTGTAATCCGTAGTTGTTGGTAGGAATGGATTGCTGAACATAATCACAACAACACGAATAACACAACAAAACGAACAACCTGTGGTTATTCCCAGATAACCGTTGTAAATTAACCACCCAATTATAACCATTGTAAAACTATGGTTCACTTTGGTTTTCACCAAACAAATAACCGTTGTAAATTAACCACCGAATTAACCGTTGTAAATTAACCACCCAAATAACAATTGTAAATTAATCGCCCAAATCGCCGTTGTAAACTAATCACCCAAATAACCGTTTTAAATTAACTATTGTTTTTTTTATGGTATACCATGATTTTACTATGGTAAAACAATAGTAATTTTTAAGGGTTTAACGTTACACCCCAAGCTGTGCGTTCACCGTAATTGTCTACCATAATTATATATGTGTAACACATTTTATGATGATATGCCATAATAAAATATTTACTTTCTTACCATCGTTAACCGAAACCGCCTCAACCAAAATCATATAATACTCGTCGATTCCATATATACACTGGGAATACTAAACAAAAAACCCCCAGAAAACAACACAAGTATAATTATGCAAGGAAATGTGGTGTGTGTTTGGTATCATATGATGGGTTGTATTTTTACTATATTAATTTCCATATATATATATAGGCTAATGAATTATTTCATATTTAGTGTGCAGAGTCTCCTACGTTAGTCCGTTTAATTTGGAATAAATATTGGTATCGTAATGTAACCATGTTCCGAACCCTGGACAATATTGGGCAACAAGATTAGGGAACAAGTGCTGCAGTCGCCTATCGATCGTATACCCTTCTGTCACACTGCATGTATGTCCTTGCATGTGAAGACACGATACACGTGTACGTATATATACGGCGTCTGAAATCCATTTCTCAATGAAATTTGCTTTGTTGGCGTTTACTGTACAATCATGTATCAGCTTTTATTTGAAGTGGCTTCCAGTTGGTGGCCCCAGAATCCGGCTAATGATAGCAACCACGTGGTTGTTTATACCTTATATAAGCGCAGGTGAATTACGTCAGATATTTTTTCTATATCCATCAGTGATATTTCAAAGTTCGCGGGTATGGATTTTCGAAATTGTCACTCGACTTCTTGTTAGCAACTGTGTGGAGATTACCAAAGCGCGGAATCGGGAATGGACCATCGCGATGAAAATTAAATTAGCTACTTCACAACTTGTAAACGAAGAATTCCCATGTGATTTAGGCCTATGTGTTTCAGTTAGACCAATTTCGTTGGTTAGTTTAATGAAAACCAGCGAAGACGCCATGACAAGGTGTCCACGTCATTTTGGATTTGTGGACCAGAATCCAGACAAGGTTGCACAATCCACGACATGTCTCGTCATGTCGTCTACGTCTGGACCACTGCCTGATGTTAGATACATTATTCTTAGCGTTATGTCGCCAGAAAATTTGAGGCACAGCATGTGTGGTTGCTCCACTGCGTGTCACGTACGATTCATATTTTCATCTCTCCCTGAGTTTGGATGTCCTTAAGTATGTAAAGACACGCTACGTAGGCCTATACACGGCGTCTGAAAACCGTTTCCCAACCAGTCCCAAATGACATTTTCTTTGTTTGCGTTTACTGTTTCAACTTTCTTTTAACGTGGCTTCCTGTTGGTGACCCCAGCATCCGACATCAGAGCTCTCCCTGTGTTTGGAATCCAAGGTAATATTCGATCGAACTGGTTAGCGCCCATATACATGTATACAGGATGTTTGCTTTAAAAGCCACTGGCGTGTTGTCCCTTTGTCCTGCATACGGTTCTTATACAAGAAAACCATAGTCAGAAATGGTAACGCCACCAAGATCGTATTATTAGCCATAAATATAAATAATAATACAATTATTCTATAAACTAGCTTTCAAATTTTATGCGGGAAATTTGCGTACTTCCATATTTCAAGTTTTCCCGTTTCTCGTGGCATACATTACTTTCATCAAACTGTCTTCTTTATTACACAAGCTGATAGGCCCGACTTCACCCGGGCTGTTTCACATCTGCTTTCCGGTGAAAGGTGCGATTTGACCTTCAATTGACTATTTCGAAAGTCAAGGTCAGGTCAGGGTCATGATTTGTCCAGTCCAAAACACCCCCATCCGTAGAAAACTACCCATAGGTATCAAATTTCGTCGAAATCCGTCCGTTTTACCCAACTTGACCTTTAATTAACAATTTTGAAGGTCAAGGTAAGGTCAGAGTCATGATTTGACCCGTCCAAAACACCCCCCCCCCGACAAAAGTACCCATAGGTATCAAATTTCGTCGAAATCTATCCGTTTTATCCGAGTTGACCTTTGATTGGCCATATTGAAGGTCAAGGTCAGGCCGAGGTCACGATTTGACCCGTTCAAAACTCTCCTCGGACCAAAGTATCCCTAGGTATCAAATTTCGCCGAAATTTGTCCGTTTTACCCAAATTGACCTTGCATTGACAGTTTTAAAGGTCAAGGTCAGGTCGGGGTCACGATTTGACCCGTTCAAAACACTTCCCGGACACAAATACCCATAGGTATCAAATTACGTTGAAATCTATGGAAAGCCGAGGAGGACATGTTGGTTGCTAATTGCTAGATATACGACGCGGTATTTTGAAGGTGTTTCAAACTAGGAGATAGAAGTATTCTGCCTTTCAAATGGTGATGAATTATAGTAGTTTATTCAAATTTTATGGCATAAATTGTTATTAAAACCGTATATACTATAAAAAATTAATGACTCGAAAATTAAGTGGGCCTTTAAACAAAGTCACAATTGCATTTAGGCTCATCTCATACTCGTCCATTCAGCGATATTCTACTGCGCAGTTTGTTATAGCCTCCAGTATTTATTGAGCGTTATACCCCCAACTGTTATAATTCGCCTTTAGCAGGCGTACTCTTGCCTCAGATTATTGAGATATTAGGTCACACATAATCACATTAAATCGCATCGTAACATAGCAATTGTGTGGGCTCCTTGGCGTGAATATGTAATGAGAAATAAGGTCATACGTAATGACATTAAACTCAAGAAAACCCTCGAAAACAAAACAAAATCACATTTAATGTTTTACGTTATTTCCTTCATAAAAAGAATCTTCGTGATAATGAACCCTCTCGTTACTTTAGAATATAGAATTAACCTTAAAATAAAAAAAATCTTTGGAACACAGTACCTTCGGAATAACGAACCTTCGGATTGGTGAACCTTCGGAATAGCGAACATTCAGAGAAATTTCGGAATAGTGGACCTTCGGGATAGTGAACCTTCGGAATAGAGCCATGCCCCCCAATATTCATATTATATGCCCAGAGTTCAAAGGTATGGACCCATAAAATTCTAAACTTGGCCCTTAAAATAATGAACTCCAAATTGGAGCACACACAGAACACCACTTAAGTCAACTGAACCTATGTCATGTCCCAATGCGGGAGGGTCCATATATACCACAACATTCATAGTATATGCCAAGAATTCAAAGGTATGGGCCCACGTAATGACATAAAATCTCAAGAAAACCAGCGAAAACAAAACAAAATCACATTTAATGTTCTAAGTTAAGTTATTTCCTCCTGTATCTGTATCGGTGTGCGCGCATGATCAGTTCGGATGTGAGCGCACACTCCATATAAAGAATCTTTGTGAAAATGAACCCTCTCAAATTAGTCTCAATACTTTAAAATATAGAATTAACCTAAAAATAACAAAAACCTTCGGAATAGAGAACCTTCGGAATAGCGGACCTTCGGGATAGCAAACCTTCATAATAGAAGCATGTCCCCACAATTACACCGGTGACGTAAACACATGTGCCAATCTTAGTTGTACTCTCGTAATTATCGGTACGATGAAACGGTGACGGAATCTGACGAGGTTTGCCGAATGTACAATCACCCAGTGAATTATCGATCGCCCATGCGATACAAAAAAACCAAAAGCAATAAACACCACACTACGGTGGCGTAATAAACGCCCACGGACATTTTTAATAAAGAATAGGGCCTACCCGTGGAAATTCTTTAAGAATAGGCAAGGGATTATTTGATGGACCCGTATACTCCCGTCGCGAGTCTAATCAATAGAATAAAACGTACATCGTTGCAGGGAGTCGGACGGTGGTGGGTAATTAACCAGGAATGTGGTCATTAGTTGAAAAATTTCCAATCTTATGGGCATGTCAGTTTGGAAATTTCCAACACAAGGAAAGCTTGAGGCCAGTGCTATATGATTTTTGCAGTTTTTAAATTCAAATCCGATGGGCCTGGTCCCTCCCCCGTGGCCAGAGACAAAAACCGTTAATCAATTACAAAAAGAAAATATAAAAATAAGCGAATAAACGAAAACAAATCGAGGCCTGAATTTGCCTGTATACTTATAGACCTATATATTTTATATGGTTGAGCATTAAAACTATATATTTAATAAATAGAGCATGGCTTGGAGTGAAATACGCCGATATAGTGCACAGTGAGGTTGTGTAGTTCACGACGCGAAGCGGAGTGAACTACACAACCGCACTATGCACTATATCGGCGTATTTAACGACAAGTCATGCTCTAATTATTATATTGTATCGAACAAATGCAGAAATTAAAGGCAAACCAGTGGGCAAACACCATTTTTTTTTAAAGAAAAAAAAATAATATGTAAAAAAAAAAAAAAAAAATTAAATTCCTCTTTGTTCAGGTTTGATTGTTTGTTTGTTTTTTAAATTAATTCTTAGTAATTTGGATTTAGCAGTAGGAAACTACTATTTTCAACTTTTACTAAGTTCAGACAATTGATGTTCGCCTTACTGAAGCTTTAATTTGGATCAGCGGCGAAATAACAAGTAGTTTCAGAACAAAGTTTGATGTAGTGTTCGTTACTATTTTTAGTAGTCAAAACTACATATGCATAGTGCACGACGGGAGAGACTTGAAGGCGTAGTATACAACTACGACTAATAGAGTCGAGTAGCCAACCAATCGGAAAGCTTGATTTCAATAACAAAGTCACGTGAGATACAACATATATATATATCTATATTCTAGGATTGTGTAGTTTTCTACGGTGGCTGGTTTAGGACATTGGAATTTTTTTTTTCGTGGCCACGAAATAACTAATTCGTGATATACGATCGTCAGTCATTGTTGTAATGGAAGCGGATAGAGATGATCTGGTTGTAGTTGTCCACCATCTTGGCATGAGCTATATGGCGATATGAGATAAAGGGTGTTGTAGGGTGGCCCGTAAAACAAATTAAGTAATCACCCATTCACCAACCCGATCCAAAGTTGCCGCCGTCCAGGGGAGTGGAGTCACATAGGGCACCCACGACATTCAGTATATCTTGGGGGCTACCATACAACACCCATTATACCACATCAAACGGTTAAGGGGCCGATAAATTGTATAGGTGCCATATTTGAACCCATCTGGGGCGGCCATTTTGGATCGCGGAGGGTGAAAGCGGGTGAATATTTAGTTTGTCTCAGGGGTCACCCTGCAACACACTTTATTCTACCTAAAATGGGGCGGGGGGAATTGCATGGGTACCTTATATGGACCCCTCTGATCAGTTATCATTTTAGCTCGAGGTGGGCTGAAGGTGTGAACATTTAGCTTGCTTTGCGAGCCACCGTACAGCACTGTTTATTTGATCTATATCGGTCAAGTGGCCGAGAAATAATGCGTACCCTATTTTACCTCTTCTGAGCGGCGACCATTTTGGATCGGGTATGGTTGAAAGGGGTGAATATTTACAAGTTTGTTTTGGGGCCACCCTACAAAACCCCTTATTTGACTTAAATCGGTCAATAGGCCGAGAGAAATGTCATTCCCATTCGACCCCTTGTGGTAAAAACTAATGAATATTCAGTTTGTCTTGGAGCCACCTAACCGTGTTTCCCAGTTCTCTCTGGGCTAGTTTATATCGGACGTTCATATCCCCATAGATCCCGGGTACCACGCCATATGGGGTTTATAGTAGCCTCTCTGCGATCGTACGCATTGCACCTGGTGCAAGTGTAACCAGTCGCCGTAAAGGTATCTGGATATATGCAAAGGTCAATCAGTTATTTCGTGGCCACGAATTAGTATTTCGTGGCCACGAATTAGTTATTTCGTGGCCACGAATTCGTTATTTCGTGGCCACGAATTAGTTATTTCGTGGCCACGAATTAGTTATTTCGTGGCCACGAATTAGTATTTCGTGGCTATATATACGAATTAGTTATTTCGTGGCCACGAATTAGTGGAATTAATGGAAACCCAGTGGTAAATGTTTTAGGTGGAATCGTATTTATTCATCAAAGGCCACCCTACAATGCCGTTTATTTCGTAAAATCTGACCGAAAATACGATTTTGCGCATTATGCCACTGGGTGGTATTGATTGATTTATTATTACCTCCATTCTGGAGACATAGTATATACATAAATTACATTAATATTTGTACATATGTGAATAGTTGATGATAATATACAGGTTATGCGCAGTTGCACATGCACTGGCGTTCCGTTAGTGCTATTCGCACCATAAGCGGCACATATGGATCACATAAACGTACGTTTCCTGATGCTTCGTGTACAGGTAGTGTGTCAGCGGACACGGAGTCCCTTCATCGCGCAACATGAGTGAATAGGAAAACAGATGCATCAATTCGTAAGTTCCCAAAACTATTTATCGCATCCAGACGGTCGTAGCTTCTCGTGCTTCCAAGTAGCATAGCAACTACGCTTTTTTGTGGGATGGCTTGCAGGGACGCATAGGCATGGATCCCAAACGCGTCGATAACCCTTTCCCAGAAGATGTCACGAAGCTGAACAAGAATAGCAGATTGGCATTGGAACAGCGCATGCATGCTCTCGTTGTTGTAGACATTTCCGCACTGAGAACAATTTATGTGATTAGCGTATGTTGTTTTGTTTAGTAACAACCATAAATTTCTCAGCTCTTTCGAATTTCGGCGGTTGTGCGAAAGTAGAGACCAGATACTCCACGGTGACAGTGGGTCAGATTGACACTCCAGAAAAAGAGACAGGTTGCTGTCGTTGCTGACAGCACCCAACCATTCCTTCCGATATACGATTTCTATGTTGCATTTCACAAGGCACTTCCAATGCTGTTTACTCGGGAATGATGTGGAACTTCAGTGTGTTGGGTGTTGGGTGTGTTGGGTGGAATCTTAATTGTTCTTCAACGGCCACCCTACAATGCCCCTTTAATGGTATTTCAGATTCTATATACAATGAAGAAGAGCATAATTATGTGAAATTTAGGATTGTTTGTATTAGATGCAAAACCCAGCTAGGGAATCATTTTGAAACTTAACAAGTTATTTTTCTTCTAATTCCATGAGTTTTAAGAACATTTATCTAGCATAGTGCTGAAATGTGCCGAAAGTTACCAGCGATAGGAAATTGGAGTTTCAATCCCATAAGTTTAGTAAAAAAAATTTCAAGATGAAAATTTCACAGCATCAGTTGGAAATGCAGAATAAGTTAAAAAGCATAAAATAAACTTGAACTCACAGTTTTATTTTCTCCCCAGTATATGCCCAATTCAGTATGAAAGCCAATAACTTTCCCAACTTCGGGTAAAAAATTTAGAATTAAATGGAAATCAGTTTGAAAATTCTAACCATATATAGGAATATAGACGGAATTTTTAACATATATAATATTATATTTCATGCTAAAAATTACATGTACTTTCATAGCTTGTCTAGAAGTCTCCTACCCTATATACGAAGTGTTTGGTTTAAAATTGATAAATTATACCAGTCGTAGTATATCCTACGAGGGGTTAGGTGCAAATGAGGGCAGCTGGAGCATCCCCTCCCACCACACCCCTGAACCCAATGAGGTTATTTAAATGTGATAAGCAACGCCGAGTTGGATATTAAATGTAGTCCGGGAGCTAATATGGGTACCCTTGCACCCCCTGTGACTGAACTTTACCACAATCAGTTTGTTCCTTATTATGTCCTTCAACTTTTAAGCAATGTTAACAAGAAACAAAAGTGGCTGTGTAGACTCCAGACAAGATGGCGGCCATCATGGTCGCCGTTTTTCAGACTAGGCCCTAAGTCAGTTTGATGCAAATTATAGCGGGAAACTCTAGTAAAATGTATACAAATTTATATATATATTTTCGTGAAGCTAAGACATGGGCACAATTTTATAGGGCAAAATTGAAACTCCCCATCCAAGATGGCCGCCAAAATGGCAGCCGGAAGTTGAAAATATGACGTTTTTTCACTTATATCTTCTTGATCAGTTTATGCTGTTTGGAACTGGTTGAGAAATGTGACTTTATTTTGAATATTAATTGACAATTGGAGCAATGAAATATGTAATTATTTGGGGTCCTAGCCCCTTCCGATCCCTCACAAATTCTATTTTAGAGAATGCGGTATAAAATTTCACAAAAAAATCACAATTGAAATTCTAGTCGTATTTCAACAAGAATTGAACAGAACTTTGTAATGTAAGTGAGGTAGATCATTACCTAGGAATATTCCAACTCATTGGAACCAAAATTGTTACTTTGGATCAAAACGGCTGCCAAAATGGCGCCAAAATATGGAAATTGGTAGATATTGCCCCAGCGTGTCCTGCAATCGCTTACAAGTTGTGGTTGGTGTATACAATTGGCTATTCTGCCTTCTATGCATTGAATACTGACATGTCTTATGCACCATGGTTAATTGTTACTATTGTCACCTCTGACATCACCAGAAATATTGGATTTTTCTCTCACAAACTTGACCTAAATCACTTTTCAGGTTTGGACCATTTTTTCAAGTAAAATGTAACTATCTTTGGTATAAAAGGTGTTTATTGTTTTGGTCTATCTTAAATGTGTCACACTACGGTTTTTATAGACCAAATTGCTCAAGATGGCTTCCAAAACGGCAACCAAATTTGTTAAAAAGTTCATTTTTGCATTTATCCCAAACATTATTCGCTTCGTTTTCCGAAAAGGTAGTAAATTGTGACTCACTTGGTTTTATATGTGTTAGATAATTAACTGACAACAATATGTTCTATTCTGTTTGTCCCAGTTCCGTGTGGGGCATGACAAATTCATTTTAAAGTTCCAGTATGGAATTTTGCCTTGAACCTCTTTTTGTGCTTGCAAACATGCACTATGATGCTTGCTATGTTGTTGCTATGAATGAATGGTGTTGCGATGTGATTGTGAGCTAGATTGTCTGAGCTGTCAACATGGTTATTTAAGATTTGTGAAGAATAATGTCAATTACCACAGGTTTATCATATTGTAATACAAACTAGATTATGGTGGACAAGAAAAACAATTTCTTGTAACATTCAATGACATTCAGTTTATTTACAGACTATGGTACCACTTAGTACAAAAACAAAACGTACAGGTATCTGACGTACCCCCACCCCCACCACAAAGTGTCTGTTATCAGTTATATGTCCATACATGTCCCTAGTATTGTTATTTAACTATTATTGTTAAATCCAGTCTTCAAAACAACAAGACTCAGTATAGAGTTACATCGCTTTATTTAGTTTTGCCATCGTCAAATCGTTGTTTTAAAAGTAAAACAAAAGAGATGGTGTGTCTTGGTTTGGTTCATAACTTGCCAGAAATTGAAGAGTCAGGAGAGTACGTTTTGGGTTGAGTGTGTTCAGTGGTGGCGCCATAATTTTCATGACGCATGGACTAACTGCCACCACTGCCAGGAGGGTAGATCCCTTAAGCTATCATTGCATATTTTGCGATGGGGATGGGGCTACCCCCACCCAACAGGATGGGGATGCTCACAGCCCTCCTGACCCTCCTATATATGGCGCCACATCTGAGTATGTTATGTCTTGATTTCAGGCAATCAATGTTGTGTATACTTTAGTGTGTACATGCAGCCGGGGCTTGTCTAAGAAATAAGCAAAAAAATAAACACTGATTTCTCTTGTTTTATATCTATTATTATATTAGCTAGTCAATTATTGCTAACCATATTTAGAAGGCTAAATGTCTATAAATTGAGCAGGTAATCGTCATTGAAACAGTGATTGAATTTGCAATTCTCCCCGTGCAGGTATTGCCATTGACCGTCAGGCCCTTGTTGTGGCCATAGGTAAACCGGAAAAGGTAAATACATTTGGAGAGTTGGCCGATGTATTCTCAGTGTGCGTGTTGAAGAAGGGCGAAGGTTATGTCAGGATTGATGTAGTGTTCGACAGATACTCGGATAAATCTATAAAGACTGGATGCCACCATATCGAGAAGAAGTCGCAATGTACCATTGATCCGAAGGACAATAACAAATCGTGATGTTCCCATCCCACAAAATTGGAAAAGTTTCATTTTGTTGTCTGACAACAAGTCCGATTTGAATGGTTTCTTGTCTCGAGAACTTGTTACCAAAGCGAAAACAGAATGGGTTACTGTTGTTGTTGCAGGGGGGTTACCAGAAGATTGCAGAGTAGATTGTTCGGTAGATGGAACATACTTGAAAGGGTTAGAGTCTAATCACGAAGAGGCTTACACTAGACTTATCCTTCATTCATTTGATGCCAGCATGTGGTACAATCTGAAACAAGTTATTGTGGTAAGTAAGGACGTCGATGTTCTAGTGGTATTACTTGGTTAACTAGACAAATTACCTGCCGATTGTGATGTGTTCATGATGGCTGGCACTTCAAATTATACCCATCAGGGATGTTGCCACCCAAATATCGACCGACGATCTGAACTATATTCTAACGTTTCATGCTTTAACGGGGTGTGATTCAACTCCGTTAACATATGGGGTGTCTAAACGATCCGCATGGAAGATTTACCTGGAATGTTGTGAACTCTTAAAGGGTATATGTAATATTGCAATATCCACTGAAACAATTGAAAGTGCTGAACATTTTGTATGGAGTTTCCGATGCAAAACTCAACAATGCAAGATTCGGGATGTTCACTCGGACTGAATCTCCTGAAATGCTTCCACCAACCAGTGACTCATTTCATTACCACCTTTTGAGAACAAACGACCAGGTTTTAGTTTGGAAACAAGTAACCATTCCTGTGCAAACATTACCGGATCCTTCGACAATGGGATGGAAAGAAGAAAATGGTCGTTTAGATCCAAACATGATGTCACTAGAACCCATTCCAAAATTATGTCTCGAAATAATCAAATGTGGGTGCAAGAAGGGATGTGTAACAGCAAGGTGTACATGCAGAAAATTAGAGTTACCCTGCACACCACCTGCAATTGTGGAACTGATGGCAAATTGTGTCGCATTGGGTGTTGATGAACCAGTTTCATAATATTACTGATTATTTTCTGATTATTATTTTTGAATTGTCATTTTAGGTCAGAAATAAATATTTGTCGAGTTGCCAACATTGTTTTTTGGAATCAGATTACAAATTACATTTAGACACAACTGTCTAAACCATTTGAAGGATATATTTCCGGCATACTTCACTTTCTACCATTTAAGACCGCAACAATTTATAAAATTTGCATTTTTTGTCATTTTTTGTCATTTTTGGGCATACATTGGGTTAAATGTCAAACATGTTCACTTTAAATTACCACATATGTTGTGTGTATACTTCTTCTTGTTCCAATTCGTTCGAAAGTACGGAAATACTCAATATTCGAACATCTTAGAGCAACACATAACAACAATCGTAAAGTTAGACTTTGTTTTGATGGCGGCCATTTTGAATTGCCATTTTTGACCAGAAATAATAATTTGTCAACTTGCCAACATTGGTTTTTGAAATCAGCATAAAAAATACATTTAGAAACAATTCTCAAAAGCTTTTGAAAGAAAAATGCCCGCACCTTTGTTTTTAGAAGTTTTTTTAGATTTTCGAACCTAACTAATGTATATGACATGTATATATGGTTGTGCATAGTTGTTCTCATAATATACATTCTCCCATGAAGCTGTTCGGTCAGTTGGTCACCACTATCCGTCAATCTTAAAGGTACTCAATTGCGATTCGATGGTCCCCATATCATCAGATTTCAACAACAACATTTTTAGAAATGCCTCTTTGTTTATCAGAATGGATTAATTGCCCAAAAATAATGCTAACCCCTGTCAACTATAGTATAACATTGCCCGAAACGTGTTATTTATCAACATGTTGTTCGATAAATTTGGTCTTATTATCAACACAAAGCCTCTTGATTTTAGAGTTATTCATCTTCATCCGTAATTTGGTCCGAACCCGTCGGCTCGTCGACTTTTACTGGGTCACTAATAAATCTCGATGGTAAAAAATAATAGATTTCAAAAATCGATATCTAATAACTCTGAGCTTTGATATGTGGGTTCCTCGACTCGAATTAAATATTGTTTACGACCGAATCCAAATAAATAGTAATTGAGGGGCGCTTAATCTGGTTATGCATCTTTAAACTTATTGTTTCCAAGTACAAATATGCACAATGAAAATACTGCTCAAATGGTCGTGGCTATCCATTGGTGATTGCAAATCAAATTTCCAACTGAAGTCCCCCCCCCCCCCCAAAAAAAACTCACCTTAAACAACAGAAGTTTTCCAACCAATGATTGGGCGGCCATTTGGTAAAAACAATACTTCAAGATTAGTGTCAAATAACAACAAACATGTCAATTCCAAATTAATAGACGTTTCAAAATTCAAAGTTTTCCAATTGCATAACGAATATTTCAAACCCAATTATTTACCAACAGAAAAATAGATGTCATGTTTCTTTTCAACAACTCGAAATAAAATAGTTGGGTTTTTATGGTGCAACTTTGGTCAAAATTATCAACTCTTGGAAATTTCATGCCTTGCCGATGTTAGCTCAAGTTATAGTTGTCCAATTGCTTTCAAATTTGTTATATGTGAATTCATCACATGCACACGCTGGTCAAGATCAAATGTGGGATACAGTCCGATTACAATTATGCATCCCTTAATGTTATTGACCAATTTATCCTGGAACCCCGAGTACACTCTTAAGAATAACAACAGCGGAAGCATTGTATTTTATATGATTTTATTTCACATTAAACATAACTTGCATGCATCATGATGCTTAATCCTTTCTATTCTAAATACTCATTGATGAGTTCCCTCAATAAATTTTCAGATAATATGTTAAACGAAAGACATTTCTTGTTTACGGAATGAGAAAAACCATTTAGTATAGAAAGGGTTAAAGATGGTCTAAACGGTAGTCAGAGAACGTGGCATGCATACTAGTCATACTGTGAACATCGATGTGGTTAATTTCCTGCATAGTTCAATCAAAATGAAGCCATTCCGTGCAAGTAAATTACATAAGCCATATAGAGCATAATCTGGATTGTAAAAAAATGGATTAAAGGACCACTTAATTTTCGAACCCCCAAAATATATGTCATATTATATACCATTTGAAAGAGGAAGCTCCAAAACATTGTATTATCAACTTATCCGGTGTAATAAACTGTGGACATGTTGTTTTTGTTGAATTGCCAACGCGTTTTGTCATCTATATATCGCAGTAAAAAGCATTATTATTTTCAATGCAGGGGGAATAACTCTATGAATTAAAGATAGAGCTCTTTCCCTTCCATTGGAACAGTTTGAATTCTGTTGTATTCTGGGAGCCAAAGGGGGGAAGTCATTCTATGATTTCAGCAGTTTTCCATTTCTCTGTGGGCATCTTCTGAGACACAGATGTTTCAAATAGTGATGAATTGGCATAGATTGTTATTAAAACCGCATATCAAGTCACTATAAAAATAATAATCGGCGACTCGAAATTTAAGTGGGCCTTTAGTTGTTTTTGCTTCGATTTTTGTCTGCTACAAAGTGCCTTAATTGAATGAATGTGTACTCACAATTGCCATGAGTATGGGTCAGGTAAATTTCGTTGGCAATAACAATGCATGTTACACATTGCATATATATTCATTTGGCTGAACCTGACTTATAACAATTCTATAGAAAATACTTCATAATTGAATCAAGATAATGTTGTTCATTGTGTACACTTTTAAACATTATTGTCAAATTAATGTCATTCCCACCTTTGTTTAGAAAATGATGAGAAACTCAAGTATAACATTATGTGCCCAGAGGTATTTCTTCATCGCGAAAATGAGCCTTCCCTGAGACAGCATATGATGGTTGTCAGGTAGCAGTTCATATCGGCACACACACCCACAAATCATGTGACAAATGATATCACAAAACAGATAAAATAGTAACATATTCAGCAGGTGCAAATTGTTCAACAGTTGGTAACTTTATAATAAGAAACAACAGAATATTGAAATTCCAAAACAAAACAGAAAAAAAATAATAACATATATTCAGCAGGTGTGCAGGTATGTAGTGGACAAATTGTTCAACATTTGGTAACGTCATAATAAAACATTAACAGAATTTTGAAATTCCAAAGTTCCAAACAAGAATGTTCAATTCTTCATTTTATATGTAGTTTGTCGTTCACCTCTTAATTGGTACAGTCTTATACGATGTCAGCCAATCTTCCAGTGTGAGCATGTGCTAAGTGATGCTGAATTTGTTAATGCCACTGATTTCATGCAAACAGCTACCCAGGATCTCCCAAACGTGCATAAAGCCACCCATGATATTCCAAATGCGCAAACAGTATTCGAGCATCATTCAAACTCAAAGCGGGCGGAATACCGACTCTCATTCCGTTGATATATTTTATTCGAATATCACAAACAAATAATCATTGTGATAATAATTAACAGACAACTAACTTAAAATCTGCATGTGTTTTTGAGACAATGCAATTTTTTTTTTGGATTGGGTGGTATTCGAAAACCAGCCCGCGACGGCGAGCGGGCCGACGTCAACACCACACGGCCACCGAAATAACCCAACCAAAAAGGAAGCCCAAATGGCCGCTGTATTCCGACGTCTCACTTATGACATTATATCCACATTTTAAGGTCTCTGGGTTATGTATATGTTAGGTTTTTTTGGTACAGCTGCATGCTATATGTACTTGTCTCCGCGGCCATGAGACATGCCGAGCGTTACCATATGTACTGCCTGGGATTATATATAACAAGTACACAAGCCGCCGCTTTGTAGAAGCTGCATATTGTTTTTGAGACAATGCACATTTATTGGATGACATGTATATATAGCAGTTCATATCGGCACACATAGCCACAAATCATGTCACAAATAAGATGGGTCGGGGTTCTAATCCCACTCAATTAAAAAAAAAACACGCCTTGTGTTATATATAGTCCCATGCAGTTATAAACAGGGCAACGCTTGGTATGTCTCGGAGACAAGTACATATGACATGCAGCTATACCAACAATCTACAATATACCTAACTCAGAGACCTTAAAATGTACATATACATGTAGTGTCCTACGTGCGACGTGGGAATACAGTGATAATTTGAGCTTCCCTTTTTGTGGTAGCTTTTGGTTTGGTATTGACGTCGGATGCTGTGCATGCTGTGCATGCTGTGCGACTCTTTACACGTTCAGGGATCCTGGGTAGTTTTTTACACGAATCCGTGAGACAATGACCAATTCAGCCTGAGTAATAATTTACGCATGCCTAATCAGTCTGTGGGAGGATCATGAGTACATGGGGAGAAATGTTCACATACCCGACAATGAATATCGCTAATATTTTTAATTCTTGCTTACATGTTATTTGCATTTTCATTATGCAGATTATGCAGTCTGAATCGTTAATCTTCCTTCATGTAACGTCACACGATGGACTACTAGCGACACACAGTGTCAAACTTGAAACCATGGCTTTTAACGTACTACTGATTATTTATACAGAAACGGATGGACCCTGAACATTGATGCATATAACATGTAAATAAGAATCCAACACATTAGCGATTTTCGTTGTCGGTTATACGGGATGATATTTGCCAGCAATGTGAAATGCGGCACTCATTATCACGGAAAGAATGAGTAAGACAAGAATCTGGCGGGGTTTTTCTGGTCCTTTAATCCGCATTGGATGCATGTCTATGTCATCATCTGTAATAGACATATACGAGCGGGATTCTTCTGGTCCATCCATAATTGGAATAAATTCCATGCCATCAGGTTTTCCTGTAAAAGATAGATTGATACTTGAGTATCAGTGGCAAATGTGGCTAAATGTACATGCATAAATTACATTCACACACTGGAAGCTAATTGCCGGTGTTATTTGCAGACATTTCGTCATAAAAAAACATATGATGCCTGTATGTGAAGGCAACATGTGCATAAAATGTATATATACATACCAAATTAAGCTAATGATATCAGAAATAAGATTTATGTAGTTCCACATGATGCTTTTTTGCATGCACATGTTGATAGCATCGAGTGGAACTTCTCGGGTAGTTATAGCTGAGTTAAATGTGAATTGTATAAATTATAGGCTGAATTTATTGTGCCTGTCATTTGCAGAATGGGGTCCCGAGAGGGTGAATTTGATGACGCTAGCTCGCAAATGACAGGCACACTAAATTCAATCTATGTGCCTGAAACCGAATACAGATATGCATATAATTTATATTTTTCATTATGCACGGCCTCATTTGTTATGAGAGACAGATATACTCAGATTGAAGTTCCATATGGTGAATATTCTGATGTACACCCATTGGAAAACTCGATTATGCAATGTTTCGTCTGTCAATTTGGGGATATAGAGAATCTAACATAAAAAAGAAAAGAATCTACGTGAAGAAGTTTCTATAGAAATTTGATAAAAAGAAAGTTTCCAGAGAAGATGAGGCCTAAGTAGAATGAGGTCCCCTGGTTGTGCTAGCCTTCTATGCGGGATAGCGTCACTAAATTCACCCTCTGGAGACCTTATTCTGCAAATGACAGGCACACCAAACTCGATCAGACTTGCATGCCTACAACAAATGTCACGCAAATTTCCGAGTATGTTAACATGGCCTGTATTAAGTTCACATAGAATGAAATAATATATTAGTCTTTTGATAAAAAAAAAACCCAGTTCACACTAAATACATGTCGAGTCCGAACTATCATTGTGTCAGACATGAAACTCCTGTCAACGATATATAAATAGAAAACAAGTGCGGGCGGTTGACTCGATTATATGACTCCTGGCTGCGCTCTGACATATTTTACGAATGTACACAAACCGGTGTTCCATTCAAAATTTGTTGACCGGTCAACAGCAGATGCTGGTGAATCGAAAACTAAAGATAGCAACCCTCGACCAATCAGAATGCGTGTTTCACAGACAATTGTTTTATATTTAACTTTAATTATAATTACCGGTAAGACAATTATCGATTACATTTCATTCTGCATTAATCAGAATGAATTCAAACCGACTTAAGTATTACATAAATGTAGGATTTCCTTACATTACACATGTATGTACGTCAGTTTTAGTAGTGTTCATACCGACGTAGCGGGCTAGGGACAGCGCTCTGCCTTGAAAGTTTTAGAAAGGTTGAAATTCTAAATTGGACTCGACTCGATGCATTACCTCTACATTCATGACATTGGTCTTTAAATGCTGAAGTGGAAGTTGATGTCTTTTCAAGCTCCAACGAGTTGAATTGGTGAGTAAAATTGAACTGAAAAAGAGAGAAAGATTTATTAAACGTATACATGGCTCGGTTGAACCTGGAAACAATTTTAGGTGACTTTCTGCTGAGGTTTATTTATTTGTGTCTGATGTTGCTTAATTCGAAAAAATTCTTAATCTGGCATGTGATGACTGAACAAAACCTGTATAACGTAGACCCGTAATACCATTGTTAAAGGTACTCAATCCGATTCAATGGTCCCCATATCATCAGATTCCAACACCAACAACATTTTTTTCAAATGACACTTCAGTTATCAGAATCGATTAATTGCCCAAAATAATGCTAACAACAGTCAACTGTAATATGAAAATGCCCAAAACCTGTTATTTAGCAACATTTTGGTCAATGGAATTTTGCCGGTTTGTCAAATATCTGACACAAAAAGCCACTTGATTTTAGAGTTATCCATCTTCATCTGCAATTTGGTCAGGGAATTTTCCTCTCGTCGACTGTTTACTGGGCCACTAAAGTTAAAATTAAAATAATAGATTTTCAAACATCGATATCTGATTACGCTGAGCTTTGATGTGTGGGTTCATCGACTCGAATCAAATATTTTTTACCAAGCCAAGGAAATAGTAATTTGCGAGCGTTAATTCGGATTGAGTACCTTTAAAGATACGGGCGGCGTTGGCGGTGGGTATGCTGTTAAAATATTCCACATCCGTCAAAAACTGCCATAAACAGAAAGACTAGTAAAATATAGACAGACTATGTTCTTATGCCAATCAGAAATATGGCATAAACAGTATGTTATTGTCAAATGTTTTCCTTTGTTATGTAAACAAAAGCAAAAAACGTTACAGAACCTGGTTTTTGTTTAGATCCGGATATGGTAAACATAAAGAGCGTTATTTGTTACTGTTTTCCTGATATGGAAATAATAAAGAGCGTATATTTCATTTGTGCGTGATTAACCAATAGAATTGCGCTGTGTTGTGTAAACAGAAGCAAAACTTCTATAACACGAGCAGGTTCTTGTTTACGTACACCATCGTACGTCTTGACGACAATATACTATTTACGCGCTGATAATGTTTGGCATATGAACACAACTATATTTATTACATGATCCTACCGTTATTCCATTCAATAAACCCATTCTATAAATTGTGATATTAAACGTTCGTTTAATAACAAGAAATAGTGCCAGGTGACCTTTGACTTCCGGTTTGTGGTTTATTTACATTCTGTACGCTACGTTTCAAAATACTATGGCTTCCAATATTTTTTCAACAAACTGTAATGAATGAAGAGTTTGAAAAATTATGTCAAGAAATATACGCCATTAAATACGCCAAAGAGTCTTTATTTATCTGGGACTATTTCTTTGCGCGGGCAAACAACGCAGAGTTGTGTGAAACGTCATCGCATGCCTTATAGAAGTTGATGTTAGTTTCGCGTCCCATTTGTTGATTTAAGTATCTTTTGTCGAGGTTTTGGATCATGTAATAAATAGAATCTGCAACTCGTCCCAAGTTTATAGCGGAATTTACAAAACTCGTCCAGTAAATTAGGTCTGGAACTCGCCAAAGGCTCGGTCCAGACCTAATTTACTGGACTCGTTTTGTAAATTCCGCTATAAACTGGGGACTCGTTGTAGATCCTCTATATATTTTAATATTCCTTCTGTTGATGGCGATTTGAACAGATATGAATATTTCTGCACGAAAGCCGCCCGTGCCTTTAATATAATATCAAATAGGTCATTAGCATCATTATAAGATGGTTGTTTATTATCTGAATAAATTACTTGGGGGTAACTACTCATCATTGATTATTTAGTATAGAAAGGGTTAAGCAGTCCTTTCACACGTTGTTAACATGCTTTGAAAACATATATAGAGCAAAACAGTTCATGCTGTTTAGACGCGGTGGTTGATATCCATGGTGTAAGTAAACTTGAACATGTTTTTCTTTGTGATCATGTAATAAATAGAATCTACATGAACTCATCACCAGTTTATAGCGGAATTTACAACAATCGTCCAGTAAATTAGGTCTGGACTCATTTTGTAAATTCCGCTATAAACTGGGGACTTGTTGTAGATCCTCTATATATTACACTAAAAACATGAAATAAATTGTCACTTGTAACCACATTTCCATAACAGTTATAAAGACGATGAGGGCGGGCAAAAGAAAAGAAAATTTATTTATTTATTTATTGGGGTTTAACATCGCTTTCAGCAGCCAGTGCTATATCACAACATTGCCAGTTTTAGTGGCGGAGGGAGAGTCCGTGCACGAATGTAAATCTAGCAATGATTTCATTGGCTGGAAGAATGACCCATTGTGCACGGCGAAACCAACGACCATCGTCGAGTAAATGGCATGCAACTCCCGCAGATAGCGATATGGGTATACAAAGTTAGCGACGACATCATATCGCCAGCGCTGGAGAGCGAGTCGGCCTGGAACAAAGCCCCTTACCGACCGAGCCCCCCAAAAGAGAAAAGAAAGAAGTAACTTCTTAGAAGTTATGTATCAAAATAACTTACCATATAGCTACCATTAGAGTAATTTGTTATCTTTTCAACGATCTCGAAAGTCAGTAGGTTGTATGATTCATCTAACAGGTGACGCCTCGTCCGAGATTTTTCATACAGAGCATCACGCCTTCTCAATAACTAGAATAAACAAAGAAAAAGTTAGAATTAAAGGATCAATATGTATGATTTTGAAATCACAACATTTTCAGTCAATTTACCAACATGTTTTGATTGATCTAAAATCACAAGCAGATCATAGATAGATTTTTCGTATCTTAGGCAAATCAAATTTGGAAAGCATGGTTTCCTACAATAGAGGTAAGCAAAATATGTGTATATATAAGTAGATTTAATGTTTTATTTGACTGGTAACGGAACAATACTTTGCTGTCAAAACAGATGGGACATATTTGAAAAAGGACTTTTTTTAATTTGTCATTCATTTGTAGGATGATTGTTGCAAATTGGGCAATCGGGATGATTCTAAGACACCCAAAATATTAAAAATATCCTATATTAATGCCAAATATTAACCGTCATATCCGTATCATTTTGGTGCCCGAATCCAACCCCCCCCCCATTCCTGACTCTGATGACATCAATTATGTTCTAATAACGTAAAAACAAAAAGGTGGTTTAAAAAAATAAAAAAATAAAGAGAGAGTTTGATTTACTGTCAGCTAGAAAATAAACAAATTATTTTCTTTGCATATTTCAGTTTTTGGTAGCCATTTTCAGAATTATGTTTTTGGATGAAAAATCACCATAAAACAACATAATGTTTAAAAATATGAATCAGTGTTGAGTGCTTATATCTGCCAGATTATTGCAAGCGTGGTTGAATAATATTGCTGTTGTTTCATGTTGTTTTGGTCCTTCGCGCAATGAAAATACTAACAATTCCTCTGTTCATCCTGTCAATAGGAATTTATTGAAATCAAAGATGAATTTGTTTTAAGCTTCATTAATTTGCAACAATGTGTTCAAACTGTTTCTAGAAAACTCTGCATGAACCCCCTGAGAACACATTCGGTGTTAATCCAGTTTGATTAATATATATCGTGGTCAAAATATCGTGACGACATTGAAGCAACCGGTCATTTTTTTATATGAATGCAGGCAGGGATGTGGCTAGAGGGTCTCCGCTGGGAGGGGGGGTGTCCACCTTGGGAATTTCCAACTGCACCCCCCCCCTTGAGTCGGAATCACACCAACACAACTTTTTGCATAATTCCATTTGCACACCCCCCCCTTGTACCTCATGTTCAGGCCTAATTTCCTATATATTCATAAGCCATGCTTCTATTTTCCCAGTATGATAACATTAAGATGTTTTAACCTGAAAATTGCCCCCCCAAAAAAACAACTAGTGATCTAATTCCAGACAAATGCACACAGCTACCGACAACAGACCACGAAACATCGGGCCGACCATGGTTGTTTGGCCCGGTGTGAGAAATTTTTTTAAACTATACAAGAAAATCGCAAATCCTAGCATCTAGACTGGCCTCAACTGAAGCTTTCGTAGTGTTGGAAATTTCAAACCTCATGCTCCCCCTCAGGTTGGAAAATTCTTCAACTGATGACCATTTATGTCTACAAGTTTGACCCAATGTAGTAAAATATTGTTTTGCTAAACTAATTATCAGTTTTGTATTGGCCATGTGGATGGGGCAATGACACACCGGGCCGACCATGGTTCGGCCCGGTGTGCGAAAATTTTGAAATCTGAACAAGAAAATCGCAAAATCCTAACATCTAGACTAGCCTCAAGCCTTCCTACTGTTGGAAATTTCAAACCCTACACCCCCACTTAGGTTGGAAAATTTCCAACTGATGACAATTCCAATGACAATGTTGACCAATTGTATGACAATATTGTTTTCTTAAATTAACTAGAAGTTTTTGACTGGCCACGGGGGAGGGACCAGGACACAAACTTTCCAAGTGTTGGAAATTTCCAACCTGTCACCCCCCTAAGGTTGGAAAATTTCCAACTAATGACCATTTCTGTCAAAAATTTTGACCAAAAATAGGAACATAAGCAAATATTGGTCGAAAAACAATAAATTCCCCCCAATAAATTGTTTTATAATCAAACTACAAGAACGTTTTCAACTTATTGTTGGTGTGAAATTTCGTTGTGGCAGGTATGAAATTTCCAACTATTGAAAATATAGCTCTCTGCTGGGGGGTGAGACACCCCCACACCCCCCTCTAGCCACATCCCTGAATGCAGGATATTATAGAAAGCATAACAGATACCATACCTGATCCATTCTGGTTACCACATCATCCTGGGCGTTGTGTCCACTCTCAACAAACTTGTTGGCAAAATCATTCAAGTCCTGGAAAATGTCCACAATATTTTTCAAATAGAACATATTAAGGATTTTGTACATTTTTCAATAATAACTGATGCTACTAATTACACATGGCATAAAACAACATAGTTTGCAGCATGCCAAGTAGATGTGTGATGTTTAGAAGCATCATATACAAATATAGGGTAAATGTTCTACTACTATTGTATTTTAAGGAAATGACCAGAATGCATGTAAATTAGTATTCTGACTGCGAGTCATACGTTAATTGGGTTCATATATATGAGTCACATTAAATCAACAGGGCAAAGCAAAAAAAAAACTAAAAAAACAACAACATAACAATACCTGGATCTTTCCTTCCTGAGCAGTGAGGGTCTTTTGGAAGTATTTCTGTTCCTCAATCAGAGCCTCGACACTATCTAGTGAATCTCCCAGATCTTCGTTGGCCAAAAATGCCTATAAAAGATATAAATAACATGGTTTTGTCATACACCATATGCGATATGTAACTGCTTCATAATATATGTTATGACACAAAAGTTTGTGACATGTACGTGGCTAAACATTTCAGAGCGAAAAAACATTAGTTTACATTTAAGTGTGCACATTGTTGTTACAGAACGCGAGAGTGAGAATTGCGGAAGTCTCATAAAAAAGTTGCCAGAACCATGAATCTCCAGCCGGTCACCCATCCAAGGACTTTTCGAGCTCGATATTGGCTGCGGACACACGTACCACAGTAGCGATGTCATAGTAGGTGTGACAATTTATTATGGTGGAATTTGGTGACAATTGGTAGTCATAATTAATATGCCATGGCAAGCTATGTCGCCCTCTGCAAATTCGCACAATGAGTATACCAAGCTCTACCAGCGACGGTCGATATCTCATGGATGTATCTACCTGTGAATGTCTTGTCGCTGTTGATCTTTACTCAACACGCAGTGTTATATTTTGCATGCTAACACACAAGTCCACTTGATAACTTAACGAATAACCCATTTCTGTCAACAGCCATGATTGTTCTTATTAATGAAATTAATATAAGTAGATAAACATGCATGCATTGAGATCATATACAAAAACGTACCACATGCATGATATGTGAGTCAATGGGGAATTGCCACCAGGCCACGGTCATACACAATTCTGGACGATCTATCGAGCAATTATATATATCGTGACATATAGCGAATACATTTTAGCAAAACGTAATGAGTAGAGATCAATCTTGGTGAAACGCAATGGGTTAATTGGTCCAGTCGACTCATTGTGCGGAAACTCAGCAGGAAACATGACTGGCTATGGCATATTAATTATGACGAACAATTGTCACCAAACTCCACTATAATAAATTGTCACACCTACTATGACATAGCTACTGTGGTACGTGTGTCCGCAGCCATTGCCTAAAGGTATGTTCACACAAGCACTCGCAAGTTTGCATGGTATATATTGCAGGTATTTCGTCGTAGAGGACCATATGGTGACAGAATATGAACGGAAACATGTATATAAAATCCATCTGTATCACAGATAACTACACGAGAAATACAATTTATGTAGTTCCACCTGTTACATAATTTTCCTTTTCATGTCGCTAGTTTTGGTAAAGATGGGTTGTATATGCATGTTTCCGTTCATATTCTGGCACCATATGATTTATAATGACGAAATGCCTGGAAAATATATATACCTTGAAAACATTTGAGTGTGTGAGCGTACCCTAAAATCGGTGATGTCACAAAGCGTCTTAACTAATGTGACCAAGATATCATCTAGACGTGTCGTGCAGAGAACTAATCGGCCTTCTATATTTACACCGCGAACGTTACACAACAAAAATTTTAATAGGAAGATAATATTTAACAATGATTTGAAAGTTTATATAGCCATGCGTATTTAATACTAAATCGTTTTGGCGTGGCATTTGTTCGCCAGTCAATCAGACTACTGATTTAATATGCTATTATCAACGCCACCGGTGTATACTGTGCTTGAAAATGTAATATCCACTGGTGTTATGCGGGATTAGGTCGATGTAAAAGCTGCGAACGGGTCGCTTTATAAGCTGTAGTGTTACCCCGAATACGGTATCCTCAATAAAATAGTCCGACACATATTAGCACATGTGCTGATATTGATAATTACCACACCCTTTGGAAAGCATGCGATCGTGTATCAAGGATGGATTTCGACGAAATTTTATACTTAGGGTTACTTTTGTCCGGGGAGTGTTTTGGACGGGTCAAATCGTGACCCCGACCTGACCTTGACCTTTAAAACAGTCAATTCAAGGTCAAATTGGGTAAAACGGACGGATTTCGACGAAATTTTATACCTATGGTTGCTTTTGTCCGGGGAGTGTTTTGGACGGGCCAAATCGTGACCCTGACCTGACCTTGACCTTCAATATGGTCAATCCAAGGTCAAATCTGGTAAAACTGATGGATTTCGACGAAATTTGATACCATGGGATAATTTTGTCCGGTGAGTGTTTTGGACGGGTCAAATCGTGACCCCGACCTTATCTTGACCTTCATAATGGTCAATTCAAGGTCAAATCGGGTAAACGGACGGATTTCGACGAAATTTGATACCTAGGGATACTTTTCTCCGGGGAGTGTTTTAGACGGGTCAAATCATGACCCCGACCTGACCTCCGACTTTAAAAATAGTCAATTCAAGGTCAAATCGCGCCTTTCGCCGGAAAGCAGATGGGAACAGCCCGGACGAAGTCGGGCCCACCAGCCAGTGTAATAAAAAGCGAGACAGCTTGAAGAATGTAATGTATAACAGGAGAAACGGGAAACGTGGTATATGGAAGCATCCAAATTTCCCACATGGAATTTGAAAGCTAGTTTATATTATAATTATATTATAATTTATATTTATGGCTAATAATATGATCTTGGTGGCGTTATCATTTCTGACTATGGTTTTCTTGTAATGGATATGCAAAAGGTCTCACACACGAAGTACCATTGAGCATCTCTTGTTAATTACCTCTTGTTCTGTGATCCATGTGTCAACTTGTGCCGATTCTCGCAGGAATAGTTCCAGGTCCATACATTGCCCATTCACGATTCGTTGATCCACCCACAAATTGGTGAAGCTGTTCTTTACTGATGAGAGCTGGTGTAACTGAAAAAGTTCACCATTGCTGACAATTTCCATGTAAAAAGTCAATGGAGCTATGAGAAGAAGTTGTAAAAATGCTCTTTACGACGGTACCACATTATATGTTCATATTTGTGTTATCGTACGTTGCTTCTCATTCTGAGAAATCACTAAAGATGAACAATACTCACATATTAGACCAAGTCTTCTCCAAGCCTTGAAATAGTGAGCCTGTCATTTGCAGAATGAAGTCCACAGAGGGTGAATTTAGGTCTTATCAGAATGAGGTTCACAGAGGGTGAATTTGGTGATGCTATCCCGCTGTGCGGGATAGCATCACTAAATTCACCCTCTGGGGGAACCTCATTCTGCAAATGACAGGCTCACTATTTCAAGGCTTGGTCTTCTCAGTCCACAACAGCTTGGGATATCGGCAGGGTTAATGCTGTTTTTGGACTGAGTCCCGTCCCGGGCTGTTACTCTTCTATAACAGACTTTACGCCCAGAATTGTGGGCGGGATTTATCTTTCTTGTATGTCTTTGGATTATGTCAAATGGACGATTTGCATATCTGAACATAGAGGGCAGATGGTGGCATATAACATATGCCTATATCAGATGTCCGTTGAATGTCAAAACATAGAAATTTATAAGTAAACAACTCCTTGTTTTCCAGAAAAATTCGATTTGTCGCGGTATCAGAAAATGTATGTTAACAATAAATTAAACAGTCGTATATCACTTTACCTTTTTCTATCACGGTAAATTATATATCATTTTAAAGGTAGATCAATCGCGGATATGTCAGATGATAATCGCATTCAGTGTTTCACGTGAATGTCCGGGCTCCATGTGTAAGTGTAATTCGTCGTTTCAATGAAAGTCTGATATAGAAGAGTAACGGGACGGGACTCGGTCCAAAAACAGCTGAAACCCAACCGATAGCACACGCTGTTGTGGACCGAGAATACTTTGTCTAGTTAAATATGTGGCTTATACTAAATTATATTCGCAAAAACTTAATATACTGTTACGAGATTAGCACTCACCGGTGATCATGTGGAATAATCGCAATACCTGCCTATATGTTGTTTTTAATGCATTCCCCCTGCTCCATTAAAGGCCTACTTAATTTTCGAGTCACCGATTATTTATTTTATAGTGACTCGATATACGGTTTTAATAACAATATATGCCATAAAATATGATTAAAATACTATAATTCATCACCATTTGAAACATCTGTGTCTCAGAAGATGCCCATAACAGTTAAAATCATATAAAGATTACCCCCGTTTTGGCTTCCAGAATGCAACAGAATTCAAACTAAAGATGGTTTTCGAATGGAAGGGGAATAACTATCCTTAAGAAATAGAGTTATTCCCCCTCTATTGAAAATAATACACTCTTTACTGCAATCTAGATGACAAAACACGTTGGTAACTCAACAAAAATAACATGTTCACAGTTTATTATACATCGAATAAGTTGAAAACACAATGTTTTTGGAGCTTCCTCTTTCAAAAGGTATATAATATGGCATATATTTTATATATGTGATCTGGAGGTTCGAAAATTAATTTATAAAATTGCATTGGCCAAAGAAATTTGCGTGATATTTCGTACATTTTAGCGTGAATGCCAAAGTCTATGAATTTACCTTGTCTTCCACTTCAGCTGCATCGTAGTGATTTGTGTCGACCAACTTCTGTCGGGATGCGACATGACTCTTCGTGCTCTCCTGGTTGCCATACATTTCCCCCCGAATGAGCTAGAGAAACAAGAAAATTAATAGAGGATTGAGAAATCATAATGGTTCAGTTGATGTTTTAAAATAACAAACATTTTACGTGCACGAAAGAATGACAGCACTAACCGTATAATATAAAATGTATGTGTTTGACCATTCCGAGTGACAGTAACGATCATGCACCATGCATATTATACATAATTCGAATGCTTATCGCCCCATGCATGAATATGACAACATGTATACATCGCTGTTGACAATTAAGTGTATTCATTGAAAAGAACTTCGAGGATAAATCAGCATGTAACTAACACCCCGATGAGCCATGCTAGGAACAGAATATATTCTTCATAGCCTCAAAGTCACCGATTTTCTGCAATTTAGGCAATATACATAACTGTCAATTATTCATAGAAACGAAAGAGTATCAAGAACTCTGCACAACTCAGACACACATGATGCTTTTTATTCGACAATATGATTATATAAAATGAATTCTTCAAATATGAGTTTTCTCATAATTATAGTTGCTGTGCAGACGGATCAAATTGGACTTTACTAAATTCTTTCAAACAGGGTCATGCATAGTGGAAATTAGAATCAAGTCTATAGCAGATGCGATCAGTATGAGAATGAAGATGCATCTTTTAAGTTGACAATAAACGCTCTTTATTGCTAATTAGTTGTCATCTGATGTCAATTTAAAGGCACATATCCTATGCCATTCCCCTGGTCATGTGACCTCTGTTTACCAATGTTCCTACATATCGTCTAAGCGAATAAGGAACTCTTTATTCTCACATAAGATAATACGATTATTACCCCCCCCCTGTAGGGTCAACGGCACCTATCCAATGGTACACCCGGTCAATTTACCCATGCATACCAATTTCCAGCCATTTCGGTTCCAACCATTTTGGGTATATAATTAATTATTTTGTTAAATTAATTATCTGCGCAATGTTATGACATCTGATGTCAATGGCACCTATCCCATGACCCCCGAGTCAATTGCCCCATGTGTGAAAACTTTCATCTCAGAGATTCCAGCCGTTTGGTCACCATAGCCCGACAGACAAACAAACAAAATTGGGGACATGACAAACTGCGGGATGGGACGGGACGCAGGACAAAATGACAGACTGCGGGACAGAATTTTTAATTGCGTGGGATGGACGATACCTCAAATAATATAGCAAGCAGAGGGCTCGTTTTGGTGTCTAACGAAAGCTCGATATTCGCCCCTACCAAATATATTAACTCAGCTACTCACTGGACCCCAAATGTTTCACTATCTGGCCAATAACTGACCTATACCCTAACAGTATCGAAATCAAGGCTGCGAGACAGCTGTAGAATTGCGTTTTTATAGCGAAAAAGCTATGACCATAAGCAAACTTAGTATTAACCCTTCCTATATTAAAGTATCAATGGTGAATAGTAGTTATCCCATATGTCGTTCGTTGAACTTATTATCTAAACATATTTAATTTACCCTCATCGGACCATATTTTAATTAACCCTACCTGGGTGTGACCATATTTTAATCAACCCTCGTGTAACCATACAAGTATTTTACTTAACCCTCATGATAGCCGTATTTTCAAAGATGATATCGGGAGTGCATTGCCTGATGCCATTCTTAGATCATCATTACGCCCTCTTGGGTGTATATTGGCAAGTATATCTGACCATGTCGTAGGAGGTGATGGACTAAATACGATTATAACGTACTCGGTATTTACGTAATTGGATTTACTAAATGTGATTAGAAACGTACTCGTTATTTATTTTATTTCTGTATGTAAACACCCTCGTACTGTAGATGCAATTTTAAAATAGCCATCAAATCATTGTCAACAGAGAAGACCATTGTTCTCACGCGGACAAATAAGATCCAACAGAAACGCTTTATCGCGCACCGAAAATGACAGAGTTGCGGGAAAAGCATGGGGGACAACTACGCCCCAAACATGGCGGAATCGAGATAAGCGATAGACTTGAGGCAGGGCCAACAAATTCTACGTAGGACACTAATAATTAAGTTAAGTAACTAATTAGTTATAACCCCAAAATGGTTGCAATATGTTCTGTGCAAATTGATACACATGGATAAATTGATCAGTATAGTGTGTCGTGAGATAAATGCTGTTGACCTCAGATGACTTAAAGGGGCAACTATGAGCAATAAAGAGCGTCCCTTATCATCTTAGAAGACATGTCACATGACCAGGGGATTGTCATGGATAGACGCATTTGACCTCAGATGACTTAAAGGGGGCGGGCTCGTAAATTATATGATCAAAAACTAGCGATTATCAGCCCAGACGATATGTGAGAAAATTGGTGCACAAAAGTAAATTGACGCGGGGGCTGTCACGGGATAGGTGTTGTTGACCTCAAATGACTTAAAGAGGCACTAGTAATTAGAAATAAAGAGCGTTTATTATCAACTTAAAAAAAATAGATGTAACTTTATCCGGAGAGTCATGTGATAGGTACTGTTTATCCTAAATGACTCCTATTTATTTAAAATGACTTGAAGGGCCACTAATAAATTACGCATTCTTCACACGAGCAATACCGGATACCCCACTGAAGTACAATTGTTTGATCTTAAAGTATAATTAGTGACACTTAAGTGCAAATATTTGAAATTAAGTACAATTATTTTCACTTATGAGCGCAAATATTTACACTTAATTCTAAATAAATCGAAAATGCAAAAAACGGCTTGCCATTCGTATGGGCCTTAAGTGGGGATGAAATTAAGCTATGGCATGTTTGCACGGTGAGGTGAAAAGCTTTCTTCCCGACTCCCTTCAGAAAGAACTCGGAATGAACATTTATAGAAAATAAATTATGGAATAACACATTTTAATCAAAATAATAAGTTAAAATACGATGGAGAAGAGACCTTCAACAATCCTGTAAATTATACAGTTCAGAAAATGTTTAACTAAAATAAATTAGTCTTTTCTTGATGAACTTATGAAACAACATTGAGACTATAAAAAAGCTTCGAGAAATGTAAAACCGAAATAAATATACTTGACCCAGCTGATGTAACTAAGCCCTCAAATCCCAAAGCCTAGATCATTGTGTGCATGCAGAAAGAGCGCGGACCTGTCCCAAACATTAATGTGACTACAAATGGCTAGAAAATAACTGTCATCAGTGCATCAAGCCAATCAGTGAATTATTTGCATGTCAACAAACTCAGATGATCTGTTTCTCTCAAAACATCAAAAGTATCCAAGTCTAGTATATTGATTGCTTGTCACTTAGCATATTAGAAGTTGCTCCAGTAGACTTTGTTAGTGGTATGAAATATTGCTAGATAATGGGCTGGTTGACAGATTAATCAGGAAATAGTTAGAAATTATGGAATTGTGTATATCCTGCACAATGCCCTATATAGGCTTTCAGATATCAGCACTTTATAAAATAATATTTCCAATTGCAGCTTGTTAGATATTCTCTCTAAGTATTTATTTTCAAAATATGTAAACTCTAGTTGAATTGGAGCTTGACATCTGACATGTAGTCTGGTCGTTGAGACTCGATTTTGAGATGAACCTAGAACAAATTGTTTACAAGCTGTTTTCGGTGTCATTCGACGCGGAAAAGCATCAGGAACAACATATCCAAAATCCGCAAAAATCCGCGTTGGGGAAACTTTGTTGTCCACGATGGGGTCCAACATGGTTGTCTATACTACATCAGTTCTCGATATAAGTCATTATACGATATATAGTGGCATCATAATTATTCCGTATTATCAGTTTGTGTTAAATTAGAATGCGGGAGCGAGTAGAGAGACACGGACAGAAAATTATACAATCGTGGCCATGAAATGGCTGTCAAAATGACCGCAACTCCAAACCATACCACGTAGAAAGCAACATATTGGGTAACGACATAATGGTGAAATACGTATTGGCAATATACTAGTCGGTTGTTAAATATCTTTAAAGGTACACACATCATTAAAACAGATCAATCTGAAGGATCATCGGTCACTGCACAGCAAGTCAACCCCCCCCCAATGATTTACGTATTTAACGTTTGGGTGTCCTGCTTATCCAACATCCAACGGTTGGGCAAAACAAAAATAGCTCGTGCATGCAACACACGAACTAATGTTTCGCCTCACAGTGCATGGTAGTTTCATTCGGCATGGTGATTAAACATTGAATGCAACGCCGAAATTTAAGTGCATACTCTAGAGGTATAAATACTAGTTATATTTCCGGAATTGTCAACACTCCCGGTGATAATAAACGATACAGGTATGTCGCAATGGTTATTATACTGTAAAGAAACACTCATATCTTCAATTGATTAGCACCGAATCTCACCAGGTCAAAGAGACTGTACATAGTACATTGTATGCAAGACTAATTTTCATTCTGCTACCAACCCGGTTTCTTAGTAGACAATTTTGTTAAAATTACTTCAGTGGCCACTTTACAACTAGAATAAGCTACAGCGCAATGCACACTATTAGTTTTCAGTATATTTTTGTTTGAAAATATATTACCATTACCACCCACGTAATCGTGCTAAATATCAGGTGATCATCGTTTAAGATGTTATTCCAACGTTGAACATTCACCCAATATTGTTAGTTGTGGTTCTGTGTGCAACAGACATGTGTAACATTATGGAAAATGAGTAAACGCGGTGATGCGGTTGAAGACAACGTAGTAAGTTTCGCGTAGATGTGGCATTGGTGAATTTAACCAAATATAATTTCCAGGTATAAACACAGTCTCTGTCACAGATTATGTAGGCAATTTTGGTCAAGTTTTGAATTTATTGAAGACAGTCTATGGTACTCATTTGTGATTTAATAAATTTAGTTCATGGTACACGGTGTATACCACCATACATTCTTGCGATAAAAGCGAAATATTCGTGTTTTATCACTTGATCTGAGGCAACTATAACTACTAGTTTGAGACACGTACTGGCACATCAATTATGAGTGAAGCAAGCCCTTGGCGATACCCAATTTTTGTGACACAAGCGCCAAAACATGTGCCATTAGTCGCACATTTCATCGCTTGTGTCGCTTTCGGTTCGCGCCGAAACATGCTCTAATGGCGCACTTTTTGTCGCTTTCGGCGTGCGCCGAAACATGCGCTAATATCGCACTTTTTGTCGCTTTCGGTGCTTTCGGCGCTTTCGGCGCGTTACTAATGGCGCACTTTTTGTCATTAGCCATTAGCAAGTGGCCCTAATAGTATTTCATAGATAAATATTGAGAGTAGATTAACACGTTCGGTCTTCTGGGAGTGGGGATATGATTTACTGGCACATTTATAAACTAAATTTGTATAACTTACCTGACCGAATTTTTCTATTTCCGACATAAGCGACAAGCTTCTTGCCATTGTAGACAAAAGATTTGCCTGTAATATTTAAAACATCTATATTATAATAATTATTCAGCTCACCAGATCCGTCGGCTTGTACACCGGTTTGTGCATGGACACAATCCGGCCACAACCGGATACAATTATGTGGATATCCCATTTCCACCATTATATAAGGCTTAAGCGACAAAGCCATGTGGTATGCACAGAAAGTAGTCAAGTAAATATAATATTTATCCTTAAGGTTAAGGCCAGTGTAACATAATTTCATTTTCACTTATCTCTCTCTATATATATGACCGTGGCCGACTGGTACGCTATTGTAGAGGTTAATGAATATATGGTTGGCTGTGTCGCTACTTTAGAGTTTAATGATTTACATGGGTACATACCTCAAATGACGAAATTTGCACCACTGTTTGACTGAAACAGAAAAGACAGAATTAAATTTATATAACAACAAGCCGATAGCTAAACATTATCGGAATTAATTGTTCAGAAACCAAACAGAAACTAGATCATGTAATAATGAATCTTTCTGAGATATCATATGTTCACCCGCTCGAAACATGCATGTGAACTTTTTGATGTTCTGACTTGCTCCACATGGTGGGGAACTTTATAACATTGATGACCGAACAAACCGCAACGCGTGTAGGCTATACTACATTTCTCTGTTAAAGGCACGTGAGGCCTTAGTTGTCGAAAATATTCATATCTGTTCTAATCAGAAACAGAAAAACATTAAAACGCATACAGTTTCGTTCATGTATACCATGACCATCACGTAAACAGTATGTTATCATAATGACCTACTAAATTTTACATAAGCAAGCGCCTGATTGTGTTACAGAAGACAGCACAATGCTACTGGCTAATCACACACAAATGGCATAAACGCTCTTTATTAGTTCCATATCAGGAATTCACAAACAAAGAACGCTCTTTGTGTTCACCATCATAATATAAACAAACACCAGAAAAGTAACTTTTTATGCTTTTGTTTACATAACAATAGTCAAACATTTGACAATAACATACTGTTTATGCGATATTTCTTATTTGTATACGGACAAAGTCTGCCTACATTTTGATGTTCTTTCTGTTTGTGGCGGTTTTTGACGGGTGGAAATATTTTCACAGGATACCCACCGCCAAGGCCAACCGTACCTTTAAATGGGTACTGTACACTAAATTCGACAATTTGTGGGACAATATCCTATCATATACTCAACAAAACATATGCAACAAATGAAAGAATTTGGGCCATGGATTAGACCTGCATGTGTAGACAATACAGTCCCCCTTTAAATTTAATACCAGTTTGTTCCGTAATAATTAATTTCATAGAAGGTGGTGATCCCAACTTCAGATTACATGAATGATGTTACTTGTGTATATCGCAATAAACATTAAGTTAATCACCCAGAAGAAATTCCATGATTGGAAGCGATGAAAATCAAAATCGGCTCAACTAAATCGTGCTATCTCGAGCTGCTGTACCTTCACCTATAAGCTAACGGTGAAATACATATTATTAAAGAACATGTATTAGATAGACTAACATAGAAATATTTGACCTGCACTGTCTTTTTTTTTGTTTCGATGTGGAGTATATTCTATGTGCGTAGACCGATTAGAGATTCGTGGCATGATCTAAACAGGAACTAGATACTGTAGGCCCTGTTGGATAGAGCATATTTTATACATTGGTTGATAGTTCAGAAACCTTTATATAAGAATCGAAAACAAAACGAAATTATAATGTATAACTAGCCAATATATGAAATAGAAAGTATAATTTTATAACTGTTTTCAAATTACAAACACATTTTTGTCGGCATAAATGACAAGTTTAATATTCCCTAATTATTGAGTAAATAGTCCTAGATATATACAGTGTGTCTAAAGGCCAATAGTTATAGTATTAATATAATGAATATAATATGATTATACTTAGTTTACTTACGTGAAAATAGGGTCGATGGTCACCCATCGCATCATAGCTGACGATAACAGCATAAATGTTAAAATTCCCATTATGCTGTTAATAAACTTGAAATATACCGGTACTGAGTTGACTATAGCAGATACATACGAATAGTTTGCTATATACTCTGCCTTCTATTGTTGACGTAATCGTGGTTGTCCCGACTCCAGGATACGGACGGAGTCATGTTTGACGTCATCGCGCCATGAATATTTCTGTTTGGTCTTGCGTTGTTGATGTGGGCTCTTGACAAAGTTGACTTATTATTTTAATATGATATAGCCTTCATATTTATATCTTCAAATTTTTTCGAAATTGTCACGCCATATATGATTAAACGCTGTGCCAGTATTTCTTATCTATAGGTCTAAACATTTAGTGTATAATTAACCGTCACCTATTACAAGATACAAGAATGTATTGCAAACACCCCAATGGGTAGTTGCAAGATACTGATGAATATCATATACATAAATAAGCAATACATAAACAAATTAATATAACAAAGACAGTTCTTATCAACATTCCCTCAACAATTTCTTCAAGTTTTATTATTCCGCCGAAGGAAGAATAGCATGCAGGACTATGTTGCAAACCGTGTTACTTAATTTAATATTATCATTTCTCATAATCAGTGCAAATTTATCTGCGTCATTCAAATTATTGAATTCACTATCGTGTTTCTCAATTTCGCTGAATAAATTAGATCTTAAAGGCACGGGAGACCTTAGTTGTCGAAAATATTCATATTTCTTCCAATAACCGTAAACAGAAAAACATTAAAACGCATACAATTTCGTTCATATATACCATGACCATCGCGTAAACAGCATGCTATCATAAAGACTTACTATATTGTACCTAAGCAAGAGTCTGATTATGTTACAGAAGACAGCACAGTGTTACTGGCTAATCACACAAAAATTATATAAACGCTCTTTATTAGTTCCATATCAGGAATTCAGCAACAAAGAACGCTCTTTATGTTTACCATCATAATATAAACAAACACCAGGAAAGTAACTTTTTATGCTTTTGTTTACATAACAATGGTCAAAAATATGACAAAAGATACTGTTTATGCGATATTTCTTATTTGTATACGGACAAAGTCTGTCTACATTTTAATATTCTTTCTGTTTGTGGCGGTTTTTGATCGGTGGAAATATTTTCACAGCATACCCACCGTCAAGGCCTCCCGTACCTTTAAATCATCGTATGCGTTACATTCAATGATAAAATGCATTTCAGATTCGACACATTGTTTGTCACACATGGAACACAGCCGATTTTCTAATGGTATTACTGGTTGTCTATGCCTCCCCTTTTCTATTGCCAATATGTGTTTGCTCACGCGCAATCTAGAAAACATTTCGCTAGCAATTTGTGATCGTGTGTGAATGACAAATGTCATATGGCTCAATTTTGTATTCATCTTTAAATATCCTATAGGTTCGTAGTTTATTTTCCCCTGTCGGTCTATCGTCATTGAATATATCATTGCGAAACACTTGCATGTGTTCTGATTTCAATGTCTTAGTCAGCATCTGTTCACGCTGCCATGATAGTTGGCCTGCGCTATTGATTACAGTGTTATAACGCGACAATTGGGTGAGCCATGCTAAAGGTAATTTACAATTCAGAGATTCATTGTAGCATGCGGATAAGATATTATGGTCATCTACTATAGTTTTAGCATGTACCTGAAGAGTTGTAAAATGGCATCATTCGCGATAGGGAAACGGCCTAACGCTGTCCTAGAAGCGTGATTTGAGGCCTTTCTATCCAAACATAGAGCCAGTTTACAAAACTTTAGATGTGTTTGTTCACATGGTATGGTACCTTTGAACGGCAAATTAAGGTCAGTGGACCATATCGCACATCCATACAATAAAATAGGCTTAGTTAGTTTATCAAATAATTTGCATTTAATGGCGATAGGTAACACTGGTGTTGTTTTTGTTAAATTTGTTTAAAAGAACATAGTTTTTTTATGCTTTTGCGCTCAGATTATCCTGTACTTTTTTCATGTTTCCATTAGATGGGAAAATTAATCCTAAATATTTATATTGATCCACTACTTCTATTGGCATATCATCAATGATAAATACATGACCATGTTTTGTTTTCCTTGAACGAAAGATCATACATTTTGTTTTGCTTACATTAAAGGTACTCAACCCGTAAAGAGGGTCCCCATCTCAACAGATTCCAACAACAACAATCCGATCAGAGGGTCCTATATTACTATTTCTTTGGCTTTGGGGGTAAAAAATATTTGATTCGAGTCGAGGAACCCATCAAACAAAGATCAGAGTTATTAGATATTGATTTTTGAAAATTCTTATGTTCTCGAGATGAGTACTTATAACTGCCGTCAATTTGGTAACCTGCTCGAGATATTACGCCAAAATTCTATTCAAACAGACAAGGATGGATAACTCTATAATCAAGTGGGTAATAATAACGAATTTTTGACTATCTTCTGGGCCAGAAAGAATTCCCGATAATGAAAAATAATAGATTTCTAAAATCGATATCTAACAAATCTGAGCTTTGATGGGTGACTTCCTCGACTCGAATCAAATATTTTTGACCCCCGAAGCCATTGAAATAGTAATTGAGAGGAGTTTTATCGGGTTGAGTACCTTTAACAGTTAGCCCATTGTCTAGCGCGTATTGCTCTAACTTCCTAATACCCGATTGTAAACCTGTCGGTGATTCAGATAACATCACCAGATCATCTGCGAAAAGCAAACGATTAAGGTTATGATCATGAACGTGTACGGGGTCACATGTTTCGTCAAAAAATATTAGCTATATAATCAATGAAAATTTTGAACAACGTAGGGGATAGAGAATAGCCTTGACGGACACCTATCGTAGACAATATCGGGGGAACAATTCCCGTAGTTGTTTTAACAGAATAGTAGCTTGATTTGTAAAGAGAAGTTGACGCGTCATATATATATGACCATTAATTCCTACACGTTGCAAATTTTCGAATAACAACGATCTATCAACTGCATCAAATGCTTTCTTAAAATCAACAAAAGGTGCATAAATAGGTTTTTTTTGTTTTCTTTATGCCTAATAACGATAGTTCGCAATATAAAAGCGCAATCAATTGTACTCCGATTTTTCCTAAATCCGAATTGCTTGTCACTAATTAAGTCATTTGCCTCAAGATAAGAGTTTATTCGTGTGTTTATGTGACTTTGTTGAATAACTTACCAAAATTACTACTTAAAGCAATAGGTCTATAATTGTTAGGGTCATGTTTATTGCCCTTCTTATATAGGGTTTTGATTGTTGACTCGCTCCAGCATACATGGTAATGACCAGAGTGTAAAACTCTCTTGATCAAGTTTGTGACCTCGTCCAACATAAATGGAATGACTGATTTTAATAATTCATTTAAAATGTTATCTGGTCCACTAGTTTTGTTATTTTAAAGTTGATACAGGTTATCTAATATTTCGCCTTTAGTTATATCATTATTGTTGAAATTTGTCACAACGGTACTTTGTTTCACAGATTTTGATTGCTTTTCAATTGATTTTTGGACATAACAGTTTATCGAAATAATCGATTGTTTCATCCGGGTCTAATTATATGGTTTTCCTTCTTCGGTCGCATATTATTCACGATTCTCCAATAGTTCGAGGGGTCACTAGTTTCGAGATTTGATAGCTCGTCAACAATATTTTCATGGAAAATGCGAGATTTCTTTTTGTCTCCCGTTTATATGCCTTTTTTGCTGTGAAAAATTTCAATGTCATAGATCTATCATGTGGTTTTCTTTTTATTTCCTCAATGACATTTTCCATTTCTTTTTAAAGCTTTTTGCATTCCTCATCAAACCAAAGTCGTTTCCGTCTGCACCTATATTTATTAAGGGAAAATACTTGTCTTGAAGCATTATTTATTAACCGGAGTATTTCATTTAAATCTCGAATCGCCATTTCCGTATCTGAGGGATCTGGCCCATATGAAGATATTTGGAACTTCATAAGTTTACTTCGCACGTGCGCGGTTGAAAAAACGGCTTGCTTTGTTCTTTCGCTACTTTCTTTGTACCATTTCGTCTGACTTGAACACACGTTATACTTATATTTTAGTCGCTTTTTAGTCGGACAATGTTTACTAAATTTCATGTGCATTGCCAGCAGCTGCTGGCAATGATCTGAATATTATGTTGGTGATTGGACACAAAACAAGCTTATATCAGACAAATAGCGCTCTTCAATAAGTATGTAATCAACGACGCTAGTTCCATTGTAATGGTAACTCGTTAAATTTCCAAGCAAATCACCAAATTTCCTTCCATACAATATTCGCATTCCGGGCGATTGGCACATCGATAGGAGCTGCTTTCCAAAACCGTTACAATGTTTATCTAAGCTTAATCTATCTCTAACTGAATCTAAAATATAGTTTTCAGAAAGTGTGACATGAGAATCATCGTCCTGCGCAACATAGTCCGGTCGATCACCTGTGCGTGCGTTGAAATCACCTCCCATAATAACCAAGAAAACCATAGTCAGAAATGGTAACGCCACGAAGATCATATTATTAGCCATAAATGTAAATTATAATATAAAATATATTCGTTACATGATTGCACCGCCTCAGAATTCCGTTAAAACAACTAATCCTTCAAACTATTAAAAAAAACTACGGCTTATTACTGCAGGTTTTTCATTCACCAAACCAGAAAGCTTCTAATGCGGATCAAAAATTGTGTTCCCGCCATAAAATCTTCAAGTGTGCATGGCCCAGCCATTGTTCATACCTAAACATCGAACGCAATTAACGCGGTCATAATATTTACATACTGCAACTATAAGACATCCAGCGAATACACACCCCACGAAAACCGAAATGTGTTGTCCTGCGAGATATTCCATCGCTATAGCTCAATTTGACACGGCCAGATTAGCCTTTCTACAATATCCTAAAAACAATAAAGCTTCTCAAATCATCAGCATAGTCAATAGAACTTTCACGAACTTGGACATTCCAACTACAGCTTTTACCGGACTCGGGGTACCAGTACAACTTTAGCGCGTCCAAAAATAACCGGAAAACCCAATTATCTATTTATAAAATCCCCATAGGACCACATATTTCTAAAATTTGTAGAGCAGTATACACCGGTGGCGTTAATAACTGACTAGGCTCCAACTAGCGATATACAATGTTAGTGAAAATAAGTTCTTTCTTATCATTGGTTTTCCAATAACTAGAATGTTCAGGTGGAAGAACTTTTCATATTTCAAGCTACAATAGAAGGCCACGCCGCCTCTTGCATTCTTGTTTGTATCGCGACATAGTTCTATACATCCATAGTTGGGCAATTGTATAAATGCAGCATCGTTGTGCCACGTTTCAGTTATTGTAATAAAGTCATTACGATTTAAAAGGACAGTGAATTCAAGATTTTTTACTTTATTAACAAGACCCTGTGCATTCCACGATGAATAGCACACACCGTGTGTGTCTGAATTGAGAACTTTAAACATCGGAATTATATAAATATACGTATTCCGCGGCCATCGGAGATATCTAGAGCGGAGTCTTTCAATACTAAAATCTAAAGTTAATATACAATTTTCCTTCGCGTGAATTTACAAGAGACATGTTAACAACGATCATCGGATAGTTAAATTGTTCGTGTGATTTCAGCATTAACATATATGACACATATTAAATAACATATATACACATGAATATGAACTAAATTGTATCCCAATTTCTAAGCATTGACTGTTCTACTGAAAATTTCATAAGTTGACTGGTGAATACCCTCAAGTCATCTCTCATAGAAGAGTCAGTACGTGCACTCTTATTCTGTGTCATGTTTTGTTTTGAAACGCTTGGCTGTCGCGGCTTAAATGGCCCGGCGTAAGCTTGGACCAAATTCTGGTCCTGTATATGACTCTCCCGCTGTGAGCGTTTCCTCTGTACTGATTCTGTGAGAAGTTCTGTCGGTTGTACCATCTATTATCACGAACTTGTTGGAATTTACTTTGAAATTGTCCTTTTTGTGGGTGTGATATGTAGTAGTATAAGCGAAATACCAACAAAGGGTGGCAAATTCAAACATTACCAAGGTATAAGATGGGTTGGTGGAATTCAATAGACACAAGTTTGGTTACCTCTCTTCAAAGTGTAAACTACCCAAAATAAAATACGACAATACACTTGAATTTTAATGAAATACACAGCCCTTTAACAATAATTTATCATAACCACAAAAATTCCGAATATGGGAAAAAACGCGACTTGCATGCAGGGAGGTTGCGACAGGAAGTTGTATATCTCATCGCCAACTTGAATGTCGAATCAGGCATGCCCTGATTTGTGTTTACAACCTTATTTAGTGTAATATGTCGTTTGTGTATTCGATTATTTTCATATTTTCAACCTTGAAAGAATTATAGACTGAAATGTGCGTAAGATGTAAAATGTCGAAACATGTGGGATTGTAATTTTTCGATAAGTTAATAGTTTTAAGTAGCAGTTGGAAAATATAGATACGAACTGAATGGGGTGCAATTGGCGTTTCTTCGCGTTGCCAACATATAGGAGGGTTGCAGTTGGAAATTCTTAGATGGACACCCTAAAAGATTCTATATAGCCACATACCTGGAAGCATACCCCAAATTGTATTGCTTGGCCATGCCGACAAAAGTATTCTTAGAAGAAATATATAATTTTAAGGGCAAAATAAATTGGTTTGTCTTGGAATGCGGTGGCCAGTAAAGCTTTCAGATGGATATATTTTAATATACTTTAAAGACATTTAAGTATACATAGTACTGCATCTTACATAATTTCACACGTTATGCATGGTTTACAAGCTGGTTCTTTCAATCTGAGTGATTCCAGACATATTTTGGATATGCGGCCATTGCCGTAACCATTTGTGGACACCGATTGCATTTGGTCTATCCGCGTCCTTCCATGCATGCCCTCCGTTGTGAACGTTTCACAATTTATGCTGCCATAAATGCACAATTGTCGCGAATTTTTTTTTGACATCGTGCCTGATTTTGATAATGAATAAGATATAATACATTTGAAATATTGGCAACCATGTTGGACGCCGTGTTTCACTTTGTGACTGCCCATGCTCCATCTTTATTTAACTTCAGGTTAAAGCGGCTCGTAATCTTCAAGTCTATAGAAGTGAATTCAGTCGTGTTACTTTAATGTTGCGAGCTTTCGGTGGTACCTGCGACCTTTCACTACAGCTTGGTCATTTAAGGTCGCAAGCACGATCGAAAGCTCGCAACATTACAGTAACACGATGTAAAATGGGTATCTCTTCAATCCTTATCACGAATCTTCAAGACTCAATTAACTTGTAAAACAACAATTACTTGCACCTGACACTTAGGTCGATAAATGGATGATATACTTACCCATGGAATATGTACCTTGTAAACCTTCATCGAAGTGATAGAAATTATCGCTTCAGACAGAAGGATACGTGACATTTAAAAATTAAGTGTTCTCTGTTATATAGTTTCCTCCTGATATGGTAAAACTCTCGTCTCACTTTTGTGCGGAACATTGAAAACAGCCATAACAAAGTTCCACGACTTAAATTATGGGGCATGCAAGTATTTCGTGTTTATATATCGGCCTATTTCGACCCACAAAACGTGGAAAAGACACGAGATTATGATAGGATTCGTTCAAGGCTTGAAAACTATGAACCGCTTTAGTTGCCAGGGATAACTTCACTTTCCCGTTTCGAACACTCCATTGATCATTGGACCCCCACACATCTGTGATGGATCTCCTCCGCACGACTTGGAACAATCTGATTCAGGTACAGATCCGTGCAGCCCGTAGCTCATACCGCAGATGCAGTGCACAGAAGACTGTACGCCTGCATACCGGAACCCTATGGAAAATAAAACAGTTCAATGGTTATGGTACAACTGTTTACTGGGCGAACACTTAAATTGGGACGGATTCTTCGTCTCCAGTTTAAACCCGATCTACGTAAACCTATCTCTAGGTTTAAACCATCATTTGACAGATAAGCCACAGTTTAAATCCGAGATCGCAGGTCTAAGTACAACTGGAGCAATCTTACTATTTATAAAAAAAATTTCAATGTTCTAATACAACCAAAAATCCGCGAACCTTGGCGGTTTTAGAACCAGACCAAGACACCATTAAAGGGGTACTGTACACAGGGATAGACAATTTTTTTTATTTACTCCCATTGAAATAACTTTCAAGTTAGATTGTGTTCGTGTTATATGAGTTTCGTATAAACCTAATTTAGCGAAGAAAATATTGATCTTGGAAACAAAAATATTACGATTTCAAATTACGCGCCATGTTTTTGACCTTCACCGGAGAAGACTCAAGTCGCACGAAGAACCGGAAGTTCATTGTTCACAGCTTCAATTGATGCATCCAATCTCTTCCATCGAACAATCTCACTCCCTATAAAAATAATTGACGCTTTATGACCTGTTTTTCCGAATCGGTTATAGCGGGCCTTCCTTTTGCAGGCAACATGTTATGTTTGCAACCCAATAATGTTCGCGAACGGCCGTCGATAAAAGACACTCGACAGATACGATTTCAAGAATGGTAACTCGTACTGGCATAATTCGCCATTTTGTGACTCCAGCCATAAATGATTTTATATTAAATATTTCAATTTTACTTTTGTGATAGCCTGTTAATCGGAACGTTTTCAGTAGACATTGTCGACTCAAATTAGTTATTTTAAAATATAATATTGATATTAGATCGCTATTGTCTCCGGGAATTTATTGAAATTGGGGTACAGTACCCCTTTAAGTAAGTCACATATATGTGTACCGGATATAAATAAAATCAATTGATTTTTGTTCAAGTTATCGTGATCAAAATTCAAGAACATGAACAAATTAAGTCCGCCCAAATTAGGCGGACATGGCCGGTTTCGAACTTGATTCATAGACCATAGCCCGCGAACCGACCTCGCTAAACTAAAGGTCGACCAAAACATTAATTCTTCATGCGCATTACACGCATCGATAAAGTCCACAAAATCATCCACAGGTAATACATCGAAATGATAACAAAATCTCATAGTTGAATACACTCTTTATTATCTAGCGATTTCGGGCGACGCTCTTTATATCATTGGAATTTTTGTCATAGTTTAATCAAAATTTAAAACGTGTTAATTAAAACTTAATTCCTCTTTTGAAAGTCGATAACTGGCCATCAAAACCTCATATTAATGGTTTCATATGCAAGATCTAATTGTGTTCTGTTATAGAAAACGTACATACGGTGATTCCATGGTTCTGAAATAAAGTAGGTTTAGCACTTCTTTACATTAGCGTGGAAACTGACCTTCCGCTGCACACGTGCTGATACAAAGGGCAGGCGTATTGGTTGACGTGAAGCGGCTGTACATTCCACATAGATCCCTTTTTAGTTCATCATCAAAGCAACCAATGTACCTGCCGGAAAGACCGCGAACATATCCTGTAAGCAAAGGAAATATGTGAATCCCACTATCGTATATGGGGAAGAAACCCTTGTTGGTCCCCACCGCGTAATATAATCAGTTATTTCTAATTGATAACGTGACGGACAAGGTCTGCGAAGTACATGCACGACCACTGACACTCATTTCTAGCTATAAACATTGAAATGTCAATATTTATTACATGATCCTACCCTTATTCCATTCAATAAACCCATTCTATAAATTGTGATATTAAAAGTTCGTTTCATAACAGGACACAGTGCCAGGCGACCGTTGACTTCCGGTTTTTCTTCTGTTTACATTCCGTACCCCATGTTTCAAAATATTATGGCTTCCATTACTTTTTTCAACAAAACTTTCAACAAATGAAGAGTTTGAAAATTTATGTCATTAAATATACGCCATTAAATGCGTGAAAGTGTCTTTAAGTGTATTTATCAGGGACTATTTCTTTACGCGGGCAAACAATGCATAGTTACGTGAAACGTCATCGCATGGCTTATAGAAACGATGTTATTTTTCACGTCCCATATGTTGATTTAAGTATGTTTTTATCGAGATTTTGGATCATGCAATAAATATAATCTACAACTCGTCCCCAGTTTTTTGCGGAATTTACAAAATATGTCCAGTAAATTAGGTTGGACCTCGCCAAAGGCACCCATCCACCATCTTTGGATAGCTGTATACACATAGAAAGATATTGATGGTAAATTGAACACACATGACGACTTCCATTTATGGTCAGTCCTAAATTTCCATATTCACTAGCATTAGAGTACCGTTATGAGTAGTGACACTTCGTTCACCCCAGATCTAGTAACCGTTAGTGGTATGTAATTTAAAATGCTCGAGATGCAGGTAAAAATAATCCCAACTCACTTCCGTTTTACATCCGACAAGGACGAATCGATTTTTTTGTGTGTGCAGAAATTGTGCTCCAAAATCGATGTTTAAAGGTTCAGTTTAAAAGAATATAACCCCAGCACATACCATGTACCGTATAATAATAATTACGAATGCTATGTCTTGTCACTGAATTACACCATCGTCCGTTATGTAGCATACATACTATGCCATTGCTATGCACATATATCCAGCCATTGGCGGTCACCTAATTCTAGATCAAATTCACGCGCGTGTAAATAGAACTATTTCAAAATACGTCTGCACTATAGATGACACAGAAACTACAATGAAAACAATATGTTTAAGTTGTTCCCATAATCCAGGCACATTAGGTTTCACAAGGGAAACAAATCGGGGAAAGCTGATTTTTTTCAGGGATTAAGGGTACGTTCATACGCTGGCAATATTGCACTGCAAACTGCAAAAATGCCAGCTGCAAAGGTTGTTTTGTTTTGTTTTGTTAGCTGGCATTTTTGCCAGCTACCGACGAGCTCGTGCTGTGTCGTGGCTGGTCGTCAACAATCAACGGTGTTATATGATAACGGGTGTATACCTCTCTACCGGTGGCCACAGCACAAGGCCACTAACAATAATTGATTGTGTCTGTACCGTCCTTGATACGATCGAATGGGATCGGGGTGTGTTCTCTGTGATTCTCATGCACACATAATTATACATGTGGATTTCCGTTATATGAGGATATGATGATATGACGTGATACAAATAGTACCAAAAGTGATGCCTCCCGAGTCATAAATGCGGGAGGTGGTGGCAGGACTCACTATGAGTATCCATGCATTGCTTCAAATGTGCTTACTTCAGTGTACAAATTTTCAATTGTTATCGAAATGGTCATGTATCGATCAGAATGGCACACTGAAATATCACTCAATTCAGATCAAGCTGGGGTTCGAATACGTGCCAACATCATCTACCCAGACTGCGATATCGATGTAATTGAAGTGGTTTAAAGGTGACGGGTTGTGTCGTCGTCGTGGTGGCGGGGTCTAACAGTAGGGATAATGGGATGTTAGTCTTTGGCATTGATAAAGCATATATGGACCAATATTATTATTCATGCCATTTGAATAACAATATATTGTGTGCTTTTGATTAACTTGTATTACTATTTATTTGATTTCTTTGTTTTGTTTAACATCAGCACCACGTCCCCCCCCCCGTTTTTCTTAACTTATTGTTTTGCTTAACATGAAGACCAACGAGTATGTGACTAAAATTATTGGAATGACAAGTTTGGAGTTTGGGATGATATCCGAGAAGATTTGAATTCGTCGGTTATCTTCGTTGAGCCAAGTGCGGACGCACCATCTCCTGTCTAGGTGACGTTTATTGTACTCATATATGAGCAGCATCCCATCGAGAGAGCTGGCCGTGGCGATATCACATTCCAACATGTCAAGTGACATTATTTTGACTGGCCTAAGAATACCAACACGCACCGTGTTCTGATATATTGCAAACAGCTCATCAATCACGCAAAACGGATGTCGTTAATTGATCACTACTAACGCTGATTTGTTGACAGCGGGCAGAAATTAATCCGTTTTGGCAATTTTGCAGCTGGCATTTTTGCAGTTTGCAGTGCAATATTGCCAGCGTATGAACGTACCCTAATAAGAACATGTTTATGAACAACATGGCAAAAGTCCTCTAGAATCCGAGTTGAGCTTGTTGAGATAACTTGATTTTTCGGAATGGTTCAAATTCTGCAGCATTTTCATCAGGCCATAATTATACGAATGCAGCCATGTGTAAACCAATTAATGCCAAATTCGTAACACATTGAGATATATACAAACAAGCTTAGTCGTGAACATTATATGTTGAACGTTTGTCCCAAAATGGCCAAAATAGAATGAAAATTACATTTTGTGCAAAATCGAATAACTATAGTCCCAAAATAGTGACAACACGCTCTGAGGAAGAATGCTTTCAGAGTATAAGAGAATCATTTTATCAGAGATGTACTAATTCTCTCTAATGTATTTCACGAGAGGTATAGCGAAACGCTATGTCTCATACAATGATTAAATCTGGACTTTTTGGGCGCAAAGAAACGGAAGAATAAGGCATTTTTCTGCACTAGTTATCTTTAATCGTGTGATATATGTGTACACTAAACTATAAAATGAAATTTAATAGCGACGAATTGATTCTGTGAACTTTCCTGGAAGTCGAAATATATGTGCTCATATTATATGAGTCTCACGAATGTGACCGGCCATCGCTTCTTTTGATATATACACCGTCAAATGTTTCAAAAATGTACTGCTATATGATATATATTCACAGAGTAATGGGTGAAATGTGTAGATTATATTCTCCGTGTCTTAAAATATTAGTCATAGTTGTCTATGATCAAGTAATAAAACACGAATATTTCGCTTTTATCACATGCATGGTGGTATAGCATGAACGCAATTTATCCAAACACAAAGGAGTACCATATATTATCTTCAAAAAAATCTAAACTTGACCAAAATTGCCTACATACTCTGTGACAGAGACTGTCTTTATACCTGTAAATAATATTTGATTATATTCACCAAGGTCACATATATACGCGAAGAGTACTATGTTCTCTGCAACCGCATTACCGTCTGTATCCCTTCTCCCCAACGGTACACATATATCTGCTGGACACACAACCATAAATAGCAACATAGAGTCAATGGTCAACGCTGAAATAACAGCGTTAAACGCTGATCACCTGATATTTTGCACAAGTTCATGGGTGCATGGTTGTGGTAAGATATTTTCAAACAACAAGATGCTGAAAACTAATATTGTACATTGCGTAATAGCATTTTCCAGTTGCAAATTGTCGAATGAAGTAATTTGAACAAAATTGTTTACTAAGACACCGGTTTGGAAGCAGCACGAAAATTAATCTCATATAAAATGTACGATGTACTGTCTATTTGATCTGGTCAGATGGAGTGCTAATCTTTTGAAGAGATAGTGGTTTCTTTGCAATACAATAAAAGTTTGGTTTATTATCATGGACAGTGCTGAAAATTCCGGAAATGAAACTACTACTTATACCGCAATAATATGCATTTAAGTTTCTGCGTTACAATCAATCAATAATTAATCATGCCGAATGAAACTACCATACACTGTGTGGCGAAACATTACTTCGTGTGTTGCATGCCCGAAATTATTATTTTTTGGCCCGACTGTAAACAGAAAACCCGAACTTTCAAAGACGTAAATCATTGGGTTTGACTTCCGTTGCAATGACCGATAAATCCTCCGGATGGATCTGTTTTAATGATATGTGTACCTTTAAAGATATTTAACAGCAGACTTGTATATTACCAATACGTATTTTACCTATAGGTGGTTATGCAATATGTTGTTTTCGTCGTGGCTTGGCTTGGTGGTTGCGGCCATTTTGACATCCATTTCATAACCGCGATTGTTTTATTCTGACCGTGTCATTATATTCGCTCTCGTTATCATATTTTTCACATAAACTGGTATAACTGCGTAATTCATCTGACTAGATTAGACAAAATAGAAGAGCAATTTGAGCAAAATATGACCGGGTCATTGACTACCAGTTTTGGGGGTTATGTTTTATAAGTTTTGACCACTTATGAAATGCGTACTCGCTAATTATGGTGTCTGTGCAGTTTTTAAAATAGATAGCTTGCGTCTATGTTTTGAGAAGCCCGAGCAATCCGACATTGAATACAACAGTTTGCCTTAAAAATCGTCATTGTTTTGGCTCAGTGTTTTATTTCACATCCATATCTGCGAAATTCATTCGGTTCCCCTTTGAATGGTGACTTTGGTTCGAGAATTGTGTATCGAACAATATGGAGTGGCTTTTGTATATATGTTTCGGCTAAAACAATTTACAGCATCAAATATTTTCATGATTGTGATAAATATTTAAAAAATATATATATATGGAAAAATGGTGTAACTCAGAAAGTTCAACTCTGATTTTAGGGGACTTTTCGTGACGCGTCCGCGATACTTATGGTCCAAATAATATTTTTTTAAATCAGTTTTCCCCGATTTATTTCCTTACTTTTGCACTTTCATGTCTAATGTGCCTGGACTACCAAACTATATTAATTACACTATCAATGTTTCAGAAACGACAAGAGGATAATTAAATCGCTTACCAAAATGTTTATTCATTTGTATTTTGTTCAATGAAAACGTTCGAACAGGGCGGAAAAGTCGATGCTCACACGAATAACATTGACAAAGAACCAGACACTATAAACCCTCAAATAATCTACGTTAAATGCCGAATAATATATATTCACAATCTCATTCCGAGTAAAATATAAATCCGTGTTATGCTACATATTAGACATGACGAAAAACGTGAACAGAATGTTATGCATGCATGGGGGTATGCTTTTGTCTCATGTAGAAAGTATTGGGAACAGAGCGGGACAAGTCTGGACTTGTAGATTGGCATGTGCATTTCTCTTATGGGAGTGACTATATATAAAAAAAAATTCCAGCTCAATCAGCCCTTCAATATACAGCCTGCGTCCTCTAAGCTATATGTCGTGTAAGCGCAAATTTTCTGGAAAATGGTCTTGAAAATAGGAAAAGCGCGGAATTTCGGACGAAGTTTCAGTGGGAGAGCACGAATTGGACTCATGTCACACCCCTCATGCATAAAACGAAAATTTAATTAAAAAAACAAAATTCTACGTGCCGAATATCGAATATCGAACGTCGAACTAACTTCACGCGAATCTCGAATGAATATCGAATGAATACCGAACGTGAAAATAAATTTTCAGCACAAAAAAAAAAAAAATCATTTGAGTCGGAGAGCACGAATTAGGTCTATAGAAGTCTCCTGGTGCATTCAATTGTTCTGCGAATTTTTGTCGATATGTTAGCTATGGTATTCGATATTCAAAACGCATGACACTGACCATGTCTGGACTTGTAGATTGGCATGTGCAGTTCTCATATGGGAGTGACTATAGTGATCAAATTTCAGCTGAATCGGTCCATTAATATAGCCTGCGCTCTCTACAGCTACTACTATATGTCGAGTAAGTGAAAATCCAGCTATGATCTGGAAAACACGAAAATAGTGGGAGAGCACGAATTGAACTCATGGCGCACCCATCACTCATAAAACGAAAATTGATTTGTTTAAATATCGAATATCGAACGTCGAACTAACTTCACGCGAATATCGAATGAATATCGAACGTCGAACTAACTCCACACACCTTCCAAACAGTGCGTTTTTAAATATTGTTGATAAGAAGTCGTTTAGGATGAATTATCTCTACCGATCTACTTATACATATTCTATGTAGGGATTCGTTAAATCATCACGATATATGTATATACATGTATATATGTGTGTGTTTATAATGTTATAAGACCACACTGATGCGCCAAAATCATAGTCCTTAATTACCAAAGGCCCACTTAATTTTCGAACTCCCAGATTACATTATATAAAATATATGCCATATTATATACCATTTGAAAGAGGAAGCTCCAAAACATTGTATTATCAACTTATCCGGTGTATATAATAAACTGTGGCTATGTTGTTTTTGTTGAGTTGCCAACGCGTTTTGTCATCTAGATTGCAGTAAAAAGCAGTATTATTTTCAATGCAGGGGGAATAACTCTATATATTAAAGATAGAGTTCTTCCCCCTCCATTGAAAAAGTTTGAATTCTGTTGCATTATGGGAGCCAAAGGGGGAGGTCATTCTATGATTTCAACAGTTTTCTATTTCTCTGTGGGCATCTTCTGAGACACATATGTATCAAATAGTGATGAATTATAGCATTTTGATCATATTTTATGGCATAGATTGTTATTAAAACCGTATATCAAGTCACTATACAAAAAATAATAGGCGACTCGAACATTAAGTGGGTCTTTAAAATAAATAAATGAAGATGAACTGAAGTAATGCTATATCATACGTATTATAAGCCACATTCAAATTGCGAATCTGATTGGTAAACAATTTTAAATCTACGCTCCTAAATCACTAACGGAACAATACAAAAATCAATGCAAATGAAACAACTATAAAAAATAATCAAGCTTAACACTGTTGGCTGACCCATTTTTGACTTTGTGCATGTATATTTGGAAACCAAGTTGTCAAAAAAATAACACAAATTGTTTGCCAATCGGTTTCAAACAAGTAGACCATCAAACTTGTAAACTCAGACGGCCAGTGCAAGTGAATGGAAAGAGCGAAGAACGAATGAACTGAATGACATTTTGTACACTGTATTATATATAGAATACACCTATAGTAGCCGAGAATACCATATTTTCACCACGAGTGGAATTGTGGTTTTAACCACGAGCCTTTTGGCGAGTGGTTAAAACCACAATACCACGAGTGGTGACAATTTTGTACTCTCGGGTACTATGCGTGTATTTTATTTATGCCATAATTATTATTTTTGTAATTTTGTTCGCGAATTCAACTACCCCGCTGTTTACTTTGAATGTGTATCCTCACACAGAGACACACACAGGACGCTATAAGGAATGTGCATCACGCGTAGTGATGCCTACATTAACGTCATGACGTCATCCTATTTCTGAGCGATCAGTCACTTGGAATTATCATTCATATGTTTCCTAGTTAATATAGCACTAGTTAACAAGCTACATTTAATTGGAATTCATGCAATTTTACTCATATCTAATTGATATCATGACAACTTCCAATTTCAAATGAATGTCACATAGTACAGCTCTAATTTATTCTGTTGATAATATAGACTTGACGACAGTCGATACCTGGTCACATAGGAACTATGTTGCTAACTACGATGTAGTTCTACTATTGGTATACACGTTTAACACATGAAATTACGTTCGAAAATTTACACCCATAGTAGAAATTTATACCCACAGTAGGAAGCTGTATACCCACAGTAGGGTGTAAAGATGAAATTTACAAAATAGGTGTTATACACACAATAGAACAGGCAATTATGGTATAAAATTGTTTCTCCAATAAAAACATAAAATCATCACGGTGTTCGAAACTAACACGGTCGCGAACAAAAACAACTACCCCACCTCCTGTTTTACCGATCCTGTCGTTTCTTATACCACTTCATTAATACCAGGTATCGACTGTCGTCAAGTCTATATTATCAACAGAATAAATTAGAGCTTAACCATGCGTGTTTCTGTAAACATACTCACATCACAATCAGTTATTTCAACAGCGATTATATCAATCTTGTTACGTACGCTTTGTGTATTAAGGTGTAAGAACAATAAGTCACCATCGCGCGTTCCGGGGGTTACATTCAACACATCAAATAAAAAGAAGAATAATAATTGTGGCCAATGACATCATTGATACACATAATACACTATACAAGTACATGTAATATTCTTATATACAACAGTTAAACGAGTCGTAACACCCACCCGCTGCTGTAGATGGAGACTTCCTTGAAATTGCTAGATTCTCAACATATAATTTTAGTTTAATTATTATTTGCATCGTTCATAGAGCACATGAGTGTATTTTGCACTAATACATGGCTCATATTCATTCATTTGTTGCATACATTCTGTTGAGTATAAAAGGTGATTGTCACACAAATGGCTGTATTTAGTGTACATTGCCCCGTTAAGTTAAACAAATAAGATCGTCTATTTTTGGCGTTAGTGGCATTCGCTGTGAATTTGCTGCGACAACAGTAGCGGTGATCTTTGGATAATAATTTCTACTCAAAATCGCGACGACGTCGCCGCGATTTAAATACCGGCTATTTCTAGTGGACCGATCGCCGCGTTGAGCGGAATGAGGCGGCTTCATCTTGGGAGCACTGCATATATGCACTTGTATAGACACGAGTTGTAATTCTATTTTAAATAACATTTAGCCAATCGTGTGATTTTGCCTGCAAGTGGCAATACTTTTGGGAGAAATAACCTATGTTTTGATGTTGCGCTTTCGGCGTGATGAATCCAACAGGGACTTTATCTACCCTTCCAAGCAGACAAACCATGACTACATGTTCCAAACAGATGAATAGTATATGGACAGGGGCATGTCATAAGCTAGGAGAAATTCTATAATTCTTTCAATGCTAATGGATCTTTGCTCATGGGTATGACTAATTTTAAATGCCCAACTGCACACCTCTTTTTTAATTTTATAGGCGACTTTTGTGAGCCGATTTCGTGATATGTATTCTGAATTGATTAACCGGAGAAAATCATCATGAATGGTAGCGATGCAAAGCGAAATCGGATAAGAAAATCATATAAAATCACAGAACATTGTTTAAATAATGCAGTCTCCAGCTGGGACATTCACCTACATGTACTCTGAAATGCACTCCGTATAATCGCTAGAAGAGGCATCTAGATATAGTTACTCACCTGAGAGCTCGAACACGTCGGCTCCTGTCTCACGTTTGTAGAGTTCACCGGTACTCGTGACGCACGTTGTTCCCTTGAATGAGAACCTCTGACAGCCTGTCTTCATGCAGATGATTGTGCATTCCCTTATCGATGACGCATTTACTGTAGTAGATCCTCCGCACGGCTGCCAGTATGAAGCGTCAGATTCCACTATCTGGACTTACTGTTTCACAAATAGCCGAGAGTCCACAGCACCATCTACATGTACATAAGTTGCTGCTAATGCGGTGAAAATCAGAAACATTTTGAGTGTCGTTTAATCAAATAATTATAGTCTGACGAGCTGGCAAACAATATTAGCATTTTTTACCAAAAAAAAAACAAAAAAACAAAAAACAAAGAATATTTTTAATTAGCTGCGACAAGATGTAATTTCACTACGGATAAGCAGCCACACAATGTGTCCACAGTAAATTAATCTGCATTTGATTCTCTCAGACAGTCCCTATATCATGGGCACACGTCTTTACTATATGATAAAAGAAACCTTGGCACAAAGATAAATTGGCAGCCATACTCCTGTGGGTTGCTACCTTGATTATGATCGACAATTGTGTTTGTGCGATATTAAGAATCAGTCTTCAGACTGCCAATGTCATTACCATTGATCGCGCAGGACAGATGAAAACGACAAGAGTGTGCAGGACGCACGGTTGTCTTCGCTTCCCTTTCCGAAACCAATAAAGCTACTTGGTGGTTTAAAGATCCATATTATTCTTAAAGTTGGTACACGGCGGACAAGTTCCAGGGATCAACATCTATTAAATATTTTGTTCTACCGATCCGACTTTGTTATGTAGGACTACTTTGATCCCTCCAATTTCACGTACCACCGTGTCCTTGACCTTGACTTAGATCATATACGCTCATATACGCATGCTTCTGGACCTCAACCGATCCGACTCAAATTTGGTATGTAGGCCTACTTTGATCCAGGGAACAATATGGGCGAGTCCAATTTCACGTGAGTCCTTGTCCTTGACCTTGACATCGCTCATATAGGCATGTTTCTGGACCGATCGAACAAATTATGCCCAGACGGAGGCGATCACAAAGAAATCCCCAAATAGCCCGGACGAGGTCGGGCACATCAGCTAGCCTGAGTATGTCGATAAATACGCTAAATATTTATAAACTGACTCTTTGTGTCATGCAGACAGCAAAACTTAAGTGATCGAGCTTAAATGTTATTAACGATGTTTGAGTTAGAGTATAATTACTTTATGTTTATCTGAGTGATACAATAAGTAAACATAATTCCCGTTTCCGGTGCCATAGGCGTATCTGGATGTATAACGAATCGGCATTACAAAATGCTTGCATTTTTGTGAGATACTGGTGTGATCAAATATAACTCTGTGAAGTTGGTTGGAGTGGGACGTTGAACGTTCGTAGATATTTGCGACACGGTCTATTTTCAGAAAAAAATAGCATTGACTGGCATTTTTTAACAAGCCTGATAGCTTCCTTGTGCCCATAAAACCCTTATTAAAAAAGTTGACATGCTTCCCAAACATATTTCCATGTAAATAACCAAAGTGTTGAATGTCCACGAACGTCCAACCAACTTCACAGCCATTTTCACAAAAAAATATCTTCGACTCGCACATGGGGACAGAACAAACTGCTGTTTTGGACGGAGTGGTATTACGTGAGAAGAATCATTGATCCATGAGACTTACCTGCTGAATTTTCAAGCCTATTCGTCCACTCGATTAGCCTCTACACTCTGTAATCCAATTTCAGGATGAAGGTAAGTTGCTGAAGTATCATTGAATAAACATCTATCTGTGTCGTCGAGGAATGATTCAACAAGACGACCGCGTGCGTCAATTCCGACTCAGTTATACGATTTCCCCCTAGCATGTGGTGGGCGTTGAAATCCCCGAAGTTGTGACAAATCTCATTGAACTACGACATCTACTGTTCAGAGAGCTCGTTGTGCAGGTTGTGCATATGACTTTGGTAAAACTGGATTTTCTTGTCGATATATTGTTCGGGCTTCTTGAAATGAAATGCGTCTTTCAGCTTTCAACTTTTGTATATTATACTCTTCTATAAGTACACTGGACATATTTTATCAAAAACAGTATGTGAACCGGTTACTACATGACACTAGAGTAAAACCATGGTTTTAATTTACTATGAATAGTTTTACCGTGGAATCTGTGGTATTTGCACACCATGTTCTATTTGTCATAGTTTGTTTTGGTAACTGTTGTTTTTGGTGTAAACATATGATAAAAGTAATTAATCTCACAACTACATTATAGTAAAACCATGTCGTAGAACAATTCTCAGACTGAAGGTCTTCTATACTATAGTTCACTGTTATATACATACATAATTCCAGTACCATGTTTTATTATACACCGGTTATATTGTGCGTGGAATTGTTTTGTGACAGTTTTCTATATTTGTGTGATGATGTGATCATAACTATGGATTCACTTGCTGTGAGCATGGTTTTACGATATCGAATCCATGGTCAAAGTATAGGCCTACATGGTAAATTATAACCATAATATTATCATGCATGCGCCGTGCCATGGTGTAAATGTATCGTGGTCAGTACTTGCTGCCTCGACCCTGATGAATACCAGGTGTCTCAGGCAGCATATGTTGTAATCCGTGGTTGTTGGTAGGAATGGATTGCTGAACATAATCACAACAACATGAATAACACAACAAAACGAACAACCTGTGGTTATTTCCAGATAACCGTTGTAAATTAACCACCCAATTAACCATTGTAAAACTATGGTTTCACTTTGGTTTTCACCAAACAAATAACCGTTGTAAATTAACCACCGAATTAACCGTTGTAAATTAACCACCCAAATCACCGTTGTAAATTAACCACCAAAATAAAAGTTGTAAAAATATGGTTTCACTTTGGTTTTCATCACACAAATAACCGTTGTAAATTAACCACCCAAATAACAATTGCAAATTAATCACCCAAATAACCGCTGCAAATTAACTATAGTTTCAGATGACCGTTGTAAATTAACTATTGTTTTTTTTATGGTAAACCATGATTTTACTATGGTAAAACAATATTAATTTTTAAGGGTTTAACGATACGCCCCAAGCTGTGCGTTCACCGTAACTGTCTACCATCGTTAACCGGAACCGCCTCAACCAAAATCATATAATACTCGTCGATTCCATACACTGGGAATAATAAAAAAAAAAAAAGGAAACAACACAAGTATAATTATGTAAGAAGTGTTTGATATCATATGATGGGTTGTATTTTTACTATATTAATTTCCATATATATAGGCTAAATTTTATGTTTAATGAATTATTTCATATTTAGTGTGCAGAGTCCCCTACGTTAGTCCGCTTAATTTGGAATAAATAGTGGTATCGTAATGTAACCATGTTCCGAACCCTGGACAATATTGGGTAACAAGATTAGGGAACAAGTGCTGCATTCGCCTATCGATCGTATACCCTTCTGTCATACTGCATGCATGTCCTTGCACGTGAAGACACGATACACGTGTACGTATATATACGGCGTCTGAAATCCATTTCTCAAAAAAATTTGCTTTGTTGGCGTTTACTGTACAATCATGTATCAGCTTTCTTTTAACGTGGCTTCCAGTTGGTGGCCCCAGAATCCGGCTAATGATAGCAACAACGTGGTTGTTTATACCTTAAGCACAGGTGAATTACGTCAGATATTTGTTCTATATCCATCAGTGATATTTCAAAGTTCGCGGGTATGGATTTTCGAGAAACTGTTACTCGACTTCTTGTTAGCAACTGTGTGGAGATTACCAAAGCGCGGAATCGGGAATGGACCATCGCGATGAAAATTAAATTAGCTACTTCACAACTTGTAAACGAAGAATTCCCATGTGATTTAGACCTATTTCTTTCATTTAGACCAACTTCGTTGGTTAGTTTAATGAAAACCAGCGAAGACGCCATGACAAGGTGTCTTACGTCATTTTGGATTTGTGGACCAGAATACAGACAAGGTTGCACAACCCACGACAGGTCTCGTCATGTCGTCTACGTCTGGACCACTGCCTGATGTTAGATATATTATTCTTAGCGTCATGTCGCCGATAAAAAAAAAATTGAGTCACAGCATGTGTGGTTGCTCCACTACGTGTCACGTACGTACGATTAATATTTTCATCTCTCCCTGAGTTTGGATGTCCTTAAGTATGTAAAGACACGCTACGTAGGCCTATATACGGCGTCTGAAAACCGTTTCCCAACCAGTCCCAAATGACATTTTCTTTGTTTGCGTTTACTGCTTCAACTTTCTTTTATAAAAGACGTGGCTTCCTGTTGGCGACCCCAGCATCCGGCAGCAGAGCTCTCCCTGTGTTTGGAATCCAAGGTAATATTCGGTCGAACAGGTCAGCGCCCATATTTACAGGATGTTTGCTTTAAAAGCCACCGGCGTGTTGTCCCTTTGTCCTGCATGATACGGTTGTTATATAAACGCCCACGGACTTTTTTAATAAAGAATACCCGTGGAACTTCTTTAAGAATAGGCAAGGGATTATTTGATGGACCAGTATACTCCCGCCGCGAGTCGAAACAATAGAATAAAACGTACATCGTTGCAGGGAGTCGGACGGTGGTGGGTAATTAACCATGAATGTGGTCATTAGTTGAAAAATTTCCAATCTTATGGGCATGTCAGGTTGGAAATTTCCAACACAAGGAAAGCTTGAGGCCAGTGCTATATGATTTTTGGAGTTTTCAAATTAAAATCCGATGGGCCTGGTCCCTCCCCCGCGGCCAGACAGTTAGTTTTCAGTCAGGTTCGGATTTTAAAAATATTCTCACATCGGCCGACATCAGTCGACCGGCGCCTGGGTCCTGGTCCCTCCGCGTGGCAATGAAAAACTGCTGATCACACAAAACAAAAAACACAAAACAAATCGAGGCCTGTAATATTATTTGCCTGTATTGTTAGACTCATATAGATGCTAGGATTTTGCTGTTTTCTGGTTCAGATTTCACACCATGCTCAGTCCGGTATGAAATTACGCGACATTGCGAGTGTGGTCTGGTTCAAGGGGGTGGGGTGCATTCGAAAAATCCAAGGTGGACACCAACCAAGTCCAGCGCGAACCTCTGTAAATAAACTTGCCCCATCAATTTCTATTAAAAGGAAAAACTTTAACCACATATATATTACAATTGTATTTGGTTTTGGGTGGTATGGTATGGAAACCCAGTAGGTTGGGTGGTAAATGTTTTGGGTGGAATCTTAATTATTCGTCAACGGCCACCTTACAATGCCGTTTATTTCGTGAAAATCGGAACAGAAATGCGAATTTGTGCATTATGCCACTTCGTGTTGTATGGTATGGAAACCCAGTGGTAAATGTTTTCGGTGGAATCGTATTTATTCATCAACGGGCCACTCTATAATGCCGTTTATTTCGTGAAATCTGACTGGAAATACGATTTTGCACATTGTGCCACTTTGGGTGGTATGATATGGAACCTTAATGTGTTTGGGTGGTTAATTTTTTGGGTGGAATCTTAATTATTCGTCAACGGCCACCCTACAATGCCCCCTTTAATTGTTGTTCATATTCTATATACAATGAAGAAGAGAATGTGTGAAATTTAAGATTATTTGTATTGGATGCAAAACCCAACCAGGGAATCATTTTGAAACTTAACAAGTTATTTTTCTTCTAATCTCATGAGTTTCAAGAACATTTAGCTACCATAGTGCTGAAATGTGCCGAAAGTTAATAGCGATTGGAAATTGGAGTGTCAATTTATCCCATAAGTTTAGTCAATTTTTTTTTCAAGATGATTTTGAAATTAAACAGCATCAGTTGGAAATGCAGAATAAGTTAAAAAGCATGACATAAGCTTGAACTGACAGTTTTATTTTCTCACCAGTATTATGCCAAATTCAGTTTGAAAGCCGATAATTTTCGCAACTTCGGGTAAAAAATTTAGAATTAAATGGAAATAAGTTTGAAAATTCTAACCATGTATAGGGGTGTCAATCAGGTTAAATAATTTCCAACATGCAGTAACTGTTGGATATGTTGAGGTATCAGTTGGACAGTTCCGCGATGAAAATCTCTCCCCAGCACGTTCTTGGCCATCCCGGACGGAATTTTTAACAGATGTCATATTATATTTCAGGCTAAAAATTACATGTACCTTCATAGCGTGTCTAGCGATTAGAAGTATCCTACCCTATATATACCAAATGTTTGGTTTAAAATTGATAACATTATACCAGTATACTATCCTACGAGGGGTTAGGTGCAAATGGGGGCAGCTGGAGCACCCCTTCCCAACACACCCCTGAACCCATTGAGGATCTTTAAATGTGATAAGCAACGCCGAGTTGGATATAGTCCGGGAGCTAATATGGGTACACTTGCACCCCCTGGGACTTAACTCTACCACACTCATTTTGTTCCTTATTATGTCCTTCAACTTTTAATCAATGTTAACAAGAAACAAAAGTGGCAGTGTAGACCCCAGACAAGATGACGGCCATCATGGTCGCCGTTTTTCAGACTAGGCCCCATAAGTCAGTTTGATGCAAATTATAGCGGGAAACTCTAGTAAAATGTATACAAATGTATTTTCGTGAAGCTCAGACATGGGGACACTTTATAGGGCAAAAATGAAACTCCCCATCCAAGATGGCCGCCAAAATGGCAGCCGGAAGTTGAAAATATGACTTTTTTCACTTATATCTTCTAGATCAGTTTATGCTGTTTGGAACTGGTTGAGAAATGTGACTTTAGTTTGTATTTTGTATATTAATTGACCATTGGAGCAATGAAATATGCAATTATTGGGGTCCTAGCCCCTTCCGATCCCTCAACAATTCTATTTTAGAGAATGCGGTATAAAATTTTACCAAAAAAAAAATCACAATTGGGATTCTAGTTGTATTTCAACAAGAATTGAACAGAACTTTGTAATGTAAGTGAGGTAGATCATTACCTAGGAATATTCCAACTCATTGGAACCAAAATTGTTACTTTGGATCAAAATGGACGCCAAAATACGGAAATTGGTAGATATTGCCCCATCGTGCCCTGCAATCGCTTACACGTTGCGGTTGGTGTATACCATTGGCTATTCTGCCTTCTATACATTGAATACTAACATATCTGATGCACCATGGTTAATTGTTACTATTGTCATCACCAGAAATATTGGATTTTTCTCTCACAAACTTGACATACATATCGGCAAAAATCACTTTTCAGGTTTGGACCATTTTTTCAAGTAAAATGTAACTATCTTTGGTATGAAAGTTGTTTATTGTTAAGATCTATCTTAAATGTGTCACAGACGGTGTTTATAGACCAAATTGCTCAAGATGGCTTCCAAAATGGCAACCAAATTTGGTAAAAAGTTCATTTTTAGATATATCCCAAACATTATTCGCTTCGTTTTCCGAAAAGATAACAAATTGTGACTCACTTGGTTTTATATGTGTTAGATAATTAACTGACAACTACATGGTTCTATTCTGGTTGTCCCAGTTCCGTGTGGGGCATGACAAATTCATTTTAAAGTTCCAGTATGGAATTTTGTCTAGAACCTCTTTTTGTGCTTGCAAACATGCACTATGATGCTTGCTATGAATAAATGGTGTTGCGATGTGATTGTGAGCTAGCTTGTCTAAGCTGTCAACATGGTTATTTAAGATTTGTGAAGAATAATGTCAATTACCACAGGTTTATCATATTTTAATAAAGACTAGATTCTGGTAGACCAGAAAAACAATTTCTTGTAACATTCAATGACATTCAGTTTATTTACAGACTATGGTACCACTTAGTACAAAAACAAAGCGTACAGGTCTCTGACGTACCCCCACCCCCACCACAAAGTGTCCATGCATGTCCCTAGTATTATTATTTAACTATTATTGTTAAATCCAGCCTTTAAAACAACAAAACTCAGTATAGAGTTACATCGCTTTACTTAGTTTTGCCATCGTCAAATCGTTGTTTTAAAAGTAAAACAAATGAGATGGTGTGTTGGTTTGATTCATAACTTGCCCGAAATTGAAGAATCAGGAAAGTACGTATTGGGTTGAGTATGTTCAGTGGTGGCGCCATAATTTCATGACGCATGGACTAACTACCACCACTGCCAGGAGGTAGATCCCTTGAGCTCTCATTACACATTTTCCCGATGGAGATGGAGCTACACCCCATGTTAGGTGGGGGCGGGCTTACAGCCATCCTGACCATCCTATATATGGCGCCACCTCTGAGTATGTTCTATCTTGATATCAGGCAATCAATGTTGTGTATGATAGGATAGGATAGGATATTTTATTTCAATATACACATATTAATACATGATACATTTGACAAATATTACATTGTATATTCGAGGGGGTGGCATAGTCAGGCTAGACTGTCTTACTGCCGCCCCCTTAAAGATGAAAAGATGTTACGATAGGCGGTCAGGATTCATTTTACAATGCACGGCTAAATAATTATGTATCTCACAATGGTTGCATTTAACTGGATTATATGCATGGAGGGTATACGTCTAGATAAATCGATTATTGGTTACTCGATGGTTTGTCTCTTTCTTGCCAGTGGGATGTTCATTGAAAGTCGAGTAGGAATGTGTTGAGTGAGGTTGTGGATTGCGATATAGCGGAAGTCACTTATTGACGAGCTACCACACAGTCGGGACATCTTTGATTGTTGCATTTAATTGTTGCAGCATATTTTTTAATGCAATCGGCATGTATAATAAACGCCGTTTGAATGTGTGCCTGGATTGGTATGATGTAAATTCGTTATCTAAGTTGTTCCAGATGGTTGGATAAGAATGGAATGGTAGTTGTTGGGACCAAGATGTTCTTGGTTTTTTTTTAAATAGTGGGTGCTTTTGCCGGGTGTCTGGTCCGGTTTTGCGTTTCGTAAACATGTCGGTGAATGATTCTATTAAGCGCATATAATACCAATCATGCATGAAAACAGCCGCTTGTACTTTGTGGATGTCGTAGATTTTGAGTATATTTTCTTTTTTAAAAAGAGGTTGTGTGTGGCTTCTATATTTCTTATTACATAAAACTCGTATCGCGTGTATACTTTAGTGTGTGCATGCCGCCGGGACTTGTCTAGGAAATGTGCAATTTTTATTTTAATTTTATACCAGTTAAAACCTGTTTAAACAGGCATAAACACTGATTTCTGTTGTTTCATATCTATTATTATATTAGCTAGTCAATTATTGGTAACCATATATATTTAGAAGTCTAAATGTCTATGAATTGAGCAGATAATCGGCATTGAAATAGTGATTGAATTAGCAATTCTCAGCAGTTCTTTGTTTGGAATTAAACAGGAAGTAAAAAAAAAACCTGGTTGGAATAGGAAGCGGTCGCTTAAATGAACCGTCTTTGGAGACATATAGGGGTGGGTGTCAAAAGTGTTAAGATAAAAATTACACAGAACGGTGTGTGGGTCCCAAAATTCGGAAAACAAACAAAATAAACTTGTATGGACTTTGTGCCCCCACCTGGTGGTCTATACCAAAACACCAGGTAACGGTACAATGGTACATATATATATATAGTTGTGCATAGTTGTTCTCGTAATATACATTCTCACATGAAGCTGTTCGGTCAGTTGGTCACCACTATCCGTCAATCTTAATGGTACTCAATCCGATTCGATGGCCCCCATATCATCAGATTCCAACAACAACATTTTTAGAAATGCCTCTTTGGTTATCAGAATGGATTAATTGCCCAAAAATAATGCTAACCCCTGTCAACTATAGTATAAAATTGCCCGAAACGTTATTTATCAACATGTTGTTCGAGAAATTTGGCCTTATTATCAACACAAAGCCTCTTGACTTTAGAGTTATTCATCTTCATCCATAATTTGGTCCGAAACCGTCGGCTCATCGACTTTTACTGGGCCACTAATAACTCTAATAAAATAATAGATTTCAACAATCGATATATAATAACTCTGAGCTTTGATATGTCGTTTCGTCGACTTGAAGCAAATATTTTTTTTCGCCGAATCCAAATAAATAGTAATTGAGGGGCGCTCAATCGGATTATGCATCTTTAAACTTATTGTTTCTAAGTACAATATGCACAATGAAAATACTGCTTAAAGGGCCGTGGCTATCCATTGGTGATTGCAAATCAATTTCCAACTGAAGTCCCCCCCCCCCCCCGCCCTCGCACTCACCTGAAACAACATAATTTCCAACCCAGTGTATGGGCGCCATTTGGTAAAAAACAATACGTCAAGATTAGTGTCAAATAACAACAAATATGTCAATTCCAAATTACTAGTTTCAAAATTCGATGTTTTCCAATTTTATAAGGAATATTTCCAACCCAATAATTTACCAACAGAAAAATAAATGTCATGTTTCTTTTCAAAAACTCGTTGTTTTTTAAGGTGAAACTTTGGTCAAAATTTTCAACTCTTGGAAATTTCATGCCTTGCCGATGTTAGCTCAAGTTATGGTTGTCCAATTGCTTTCAAATTTGTTATATGTGAATTCATCACATGCAAACACAGGTCGATCGAATGTGGGATCAAGTCCGAATAGAATTATACATCCCTTAATATTAATGACCAAATTATCGTGGAACCCCGAGTACAGGCTTAAGAATAACAACATCAGCAGCATTGTATTTTATATGATTTTATTTCACTAAATACTCATTGTTGAGTTCCCTCGAGAAATTTTCAGATAATAATTTAAAAACAAAGACCATACTGAATTGTTTACTGAATGTGAGAAACCACTTAGTATATAGCAAAGTTTAAAGACGGTCTATCTCTTCATATAACAAGTTTTATATAGTTTCCCGGGTTTAAAATAATACCTATGAACAGTCCGGAAACGCTTCTATCAATTAATATAAGTTTTAATTCAAATGTTCTGGTGGAAAACAGGATAACTCTATTTATTATATACTTGCCCATGAATTATAAGGTTTTAGCAGTGAGATATAAGTGATATCCCACTAGTGAGTGATATCAGTTGAAATTTCTGATGTATTGACATTCATTGGGAGCCACAGGCAAGTAACTAAAGTATATATAATAAACAGAATATCCACACTTTTTCAGTGGATATGGGTTAAATCTCATTCGTGATGACAAAACATTTGAAATTCAATGTTATGTCATCACTCATGAGATATAACCCATATCCACTGAAAAAGTGTGGATATCCTCTATATCTCTATCTGAGATCGCCTGACGGTCTGTTATAAAAATAGTGAAAAAAATGCCCAAATTGATTATCGCATTAACTTAGAAAATGTCCATATAAAATCAATATTAATTGATAGATGCGTTTCCGAACAGTTAATTGTCTTCGACTCGTATTTATTGTTTTATACACCGGGAACTATATAAAACGGAAGAGCTAGACCATCTTTCAGATAAGGAGGCACTTTCGTAACATAAACGCTCTTTGCATACACAAACATTATATTGTCTGGGCTCACCAGATTCCATGCATACTAATATGCTGTGCTTCGAGGATTTCAGAGACATAAGCACAAAAATCAACCCCGGACATCCCCCGGACATTAGTTCTCTTTCTAAATATTAGATCCGAACATTTCAGCGAAATGCGTTTTTTTTACCATATCGGAGATAGATTAACAATGAATGCTCTTCGTTGTTCCATGCGGGAAATGTAATAAATTACACACATTTATACTTAGAGCTTCATTATCGAGACAACGGGTATTGAGTTTCAATCACAATGTCTCACATATCGCTAATATGAGCGGGGTGGGGATGTCTGGTCGGTAAATGTCCAGATGCGTAAAAATCCTGCATGGTCAGCAATTGTCCAGGTGGAAAAATGTCCACCCGCGAAGGTGGGGAGATGTCCGGTGAAAAAAAATCTCCGGATACCTATATTATAAACACCTCTAATGAATCTGTTTATAGCTGTCCATAAAATATTTGTCAGCAGATATATTCCACCATGCAATCCCTTTGAAAAGCCGACAAAATTCCTAACGGATGTACATCCGTTAGGATTTTCATCAGTTTTTTTTAAAGAGACTGTATTATACCAACCAGCAATGCATTGAAAATGCTAGCGCCATCTTTGTTCACGCAAATTTAGATATCAGTGGATACTTTCATTGTAAAATTAGCTACACAAAACAGACAAAATGGTAACATATTCAGCAGGTGCAAATTATTCAACAGTTGATAACTTCATAATAAGAAACAACAGAATATTGAAATTCCAAACAAAACAGAACAAATAATAACATATATTCAGCAGGTGTGCAGGTACGTAGTGGACAAATTGTTCAACATTTGGTAACGTCATAATAAAAAAATAACATCATTTTGAAAATCCAAAGTTCCAAACAAGAATGTTCAATTCTTCATTTTATATGTAGTTTGTCGTTCACATATTAATTGGTACAGTCATACGATGTCAGGCAATGTTCGACGTGTGTGAGCATATGCTAAGTGATGCTGAATTTGTCAATGCCACAAGATTTCATGCAAACAGCTACCCAGGATCTCCCAAACGTGCATAAAGCCACCATGATCTTCCAAATGCGCAACAAGTGTTGGGAGCATCATTCAAACTAAAAGCGGGCGGAATACCGATTCACATTCCACTGATATATTTTATTCGAATATCACAAACAAATAATCATTGTGATAATAATTAACAGACAACTAACTTAAATCTGCATGTGTTTTTGAGACAATGCAATTTTTTTTGTGGATTGGGTGGTATTCGAACACCAGCCCGTGACGGCGAGCGGGCCGACGTTAATACCACACGGCCACCGAAAGAAGTTAAGAAGTTAAAAGAACCCAACCAAAAAGGTAGCCCAAATGGCCGCTGTATTCCGACGTCTCACTTGGGACATTATATCCACATTTTAAGGTCTCTGGGTTATGTATATGTTAGGTTTTTTGGTACAGCTGCATGCTATATGTACTTGTCTCCGCGGCCGCGAGACATGCCGAGCGTTATCCTGTGTATACTGTCTGGGATTATATATAACAAGTACACAAGCCGCCGCTTTGTAGAAGCTGCATATTGTTTTTGAGACAATGCACATTTATTGGATGACATGTATATATAGCAGTTCATATCGGCACACATATAGCCACAAATCATGTCACAAATAAGATGGGTCGGGGTTCTAATCCCACTCAATTAAAAAAAACACGCCTTGTGTTATATATAGTCCCATGCAGTTATAAACAGGGCAACGCTTGGTATGTCTCGGAGACAAGTACATATGACATGCAGCTATACCAACAATCTACAATATACCTAACTCAGAGACCTTAAAATGTGCATATAGTGTCCTACGTGCGACGTGGGAATACATTGATCATTTGAGCTTCCCTTTTTGGGGTATAGTTTTTGGTTTGGTATTGACGTCGGATGCTGTGCATGCTGTGCGACTCTTTACACGTTCAGGGATCCTGGGTAGTTTTGTGCACGAATCCGTGAGACAATGACCAATTCAGCCTAAGTAATAATTTACGCATGCCTAATTAGTCTGTGGGAGGATCATGAGTACATGGGGAGAAATTTTCACCATACCCGACAATGAATATCGCTAATATTTTTAATTCTTACTTACATGTTATTTGCATTTTCATTATGCAGATTATGCAGTCTGAATCGTTAATCTTCCTTGATGTAACGTCACACGATGGACTACTAGCGACACACAGTGTCAAACTTGAAACCATGGCTTTTAACGTACTACTGATTATTTATACAGAAACGGGTGGACCCTGAACATTGATGCATATAACATGTAAATAAGAATCCAACACATTAGCGATTTTCGTTGTCGGTTATACGGGATGATATTTTCCAGCAATGTGAAATGCGGCACTCATTATCACGGAAAGAACGAGTAAGACAAGAATCTGGCGGGGTTTTTCTGGTCCATTAATCCGCATTGGATGCATGTCTATGTCATCATCTGTAATAGACATATACGAGCGGGATTCTTCTGGTCCATCCATAATTGGAAGAAATTCCATGCCATCAGGTTTTCCTGTAAAAGATAGATTGATACTTGAGTATCAGTGGCAAATGTGGCTAAATGTACATGCATAAATTACATTCACACACTGGAAGCTAATTGCCGGTGTTATTTGCAGACATTTCGTCATAAAAAAACATATGATGCCTGTATGTGAAGGCAACATGTGCATAAAATGTATATATACATACCAAATTAAGCTAATGATATCAGAAATAAGATTTATGTAGTTCCACATGATGCTTCTTTGCATGCACATGTTGATAGCATCGAGTGGAACTTCTCGGGTAGTTATAGCTGAGTTAAATGTGAATTGTATAAGTTATAGGCTGAATTTATTGTGCCTGTCATTTGCAGAATGGGGTCCCGAGAGGGTGAATTTGATGACGCTAGCTCGCAAATGACAGGCACACTAAATTCAATCTATGTGCCTGAAACCGAATACAGATATGCATATAATTTATATTTTTCATTATGCACGGCCTCATTTGTTATGAGAGACAGATATACTCAGATTGAAGTTCCATATGGTGAATATTCTGATGTACACCCATTGGAAAACTCGATTATGCAATGTTTCGTCTGTCAATTTGGGGATATAGAGAATCTAACATAAAAAAGAAAAGAATCTACGTGAAGAAGTTTCTATAGAAATTTGATAAAAAGAAAGTTTCCAGAGAAGATGAGGCCTAAGTAGAATGAGGTCCCCTGGTTGTGCTAGCCTTCTATGCGGGATAGCGTCACTAAATTCACCCTTTGGAGACCTTATTCTGCAAATGACAGGCACACCAAACTCGATCAGACTTGCATGCCTACAACAAATGTCACGCAAATTTCCGAGTATGTTAACATGGCCTGTATTAATTTCCGAGTATGTTAACATGGCCTGTATTAGTCTTTTGATAAAAAAAAACCCAGTTCACACTAAATACACGTCGAGTCCGAACTAACATTGTGTCAGGCATGAAACTCCTGTCAACGATATATAAATAGAAAACAAGTGCGGGCGGTTGACTCGATTATATGACTCCTGGCTGCGCTCTGACATATTTTACGAATGTACACAAACCGGTGTTCCATTCAAAATTTATTGACCGGTCAACAGCAGATGCTGGTGAATCGAAAACTAAAGATAGCAACCCTCGACCAATCAGAATGCGTGTTTCACAGACAATTGTTTTATATTTAACTTTAATTATAATTACCGGTAAGACAATTATCGATTACATTTCATTCTGCATTAATCAACCGACTTAAGTATTACATAAATGTAGGATTTCCTCACATTACACATGTATGTACGTCAGTTTTAGTAGTGTTCATACCGACGTAGCGGGCTAGGGACAGCACTCTGCCTTGAAAGTTTTAGAAAGGTTGAAATTCTAAATTGGACTCGACTCGATGCATTACCTCTACATTCATGGCATTGGTCTTTAAATGCTGAAGTGGAAGTTGATGTCTTTTCAAGCTCCAACGAGTTGAATTGGTGAGTAAAATTGAACTGAAAAAGAGAGAAAGATTTATTAAACGTATACATGGCTCGGTTGAACCTGGAAACAATTTTAGGTGACTTTCTGCTGAGGTTTATTTATTTGTGTCTGATGTTGCTTAATTCGAAAAAATTCTTAATCTGGCATGTGATGACTGAACAAAACCTGTATAACGTAGACCCGTAATACCATTGTTAAAGGTACTCAATCCGATTCAATGGTCCCCATATCATCAGATTCCAACACCAACAACATTTTTTTCAAATGACACTTCAGTTATCAGAATCGATTAATTGCCCAAAATAATGCTAACCACAGTCAACTGTAATATAAAAATGCCAAAACCTTATATTTAGCAATATTTTGGTCAATGGAATTTTGCCGGTTTGTCAAATATCTGACATGTGCACAAAAAGCCACTTGATTTTAGAGTTATCCATCTTCATCTGCAATTTGGTCAGGGAATTTTCCTCTCGTCGACTGTTTACTGGGCCACTTAAGTTAAAATTAAAATAATAGATTTTCAAACATCGATATCTGATTACGCTGAGCTTTGATGTGTGGGTTCATCGACTCGAATCAAATATTTTTTACCAAGCCAAGGAAATAGTAATTTGCGAGCGTTAATTCGGATTGAGTACCTTTAAAGATACGGGCGGCGTTGGCGGTGGGTATGCTGTTAAAATATTCCACATCCGTCAAAAACTGCCATAAACAGAAAGACTAGTAAAATATAGACAGACTATGTTCTTATGCCAATCAGAAATATGGCATAAACAGTATGTTATTGTCAAATGTTTTCCTTTGTTATGTAAACAAAAGCAAAACACGTTACAGAACCTGGTTTTTGTTTAGATCCGGATATGGTAAACATAAAGAGCGTTATTTGTTACTGTTTTCCTGATATGGAAATAATAAAGAGCGTATATTTCATTTGTGCGTGATTAACCAATAGAATTGCGCTGTGTTGTGTAAACAGAAGCAAAACTTCTATAACACGAGCAGGTTCTTGTTTACGTACACCATCGCACGTCTTGACGACAATATACTATTTACGCGCTGATAATGTTTGGCATATGAACACAACTATATTTATTACATGATCCTACCGTTATTCCATTCAATAAACCCATTCTATAAATTGTGATATTAAACGTTCGTTTAATAACAGGAAATAGTGCCAGGTGACCTTTGACTTCCGGTTTGTGGTTTATTTACATTCCGTACGCTACGTTTCAAAATACTATGGCTTCCAATATTTTTTCAACAAACTGTAATGAATGAAGAGTTTGAAAAATTATGTCATGAAATATACGCCATTAAATACGCCAAAGAGTCTTTATTTATCTGGGACTATTTCTTTGCATGCACGGGCAAACAACGCAGAGTTGTGTGAAACGTCATCGCATGCCTTATAGAAGTTGATGTTAGTTTCGCGTCCCATTTGTTGATTTAAGTATCTTTTGTCGAGGTTTTGGATCATGTAATAAATAGAATCTGCAACTCGTCCCAAGTTTATAGCGGAATTTACAAAACTCGTCCAGTAAATTAGGTCTGGAACTCGCCAAAGGCTCGGTCCAGACCTAATTTACTGGACTCGTTTTGTAAATTCCGCTATAAACTGGGGACTCGTTGTAGATCCTCTATATATTTTAATATTCCTTCTGTTGATGGCGATTTGAACAGATATGAATATTTCTGCACGAAAGCCGCCCGTGCCTTTAATATAATATAAAATAGGTCATTAGCATCATTATAAGATGGTTGTTTATTATCTGAATAAATTACTTGGGGGTAACTACTCGTCAATGATTATTTAGTATAGAAAGGGTTAAGCAGTCCTTTCACACGTTGTTAACATGCTTTGAAAACATATATAGAGCAAAACAGCCGAAAGTTCATGCTGTTTAGACGCGGTGGTTGATATCCATGGTGTAAGTACACTTGAACATGTTTTTCTTTGTGATCATGTAATAAATAGAATCTATATGAACTCATCACCAGTTTATAGCGGAATTTACAACATTCGTCCAGTAAATTAGGTCTGGACTCATTTTGTAAATTCCGCTATAAACTGGGGACTTGTTGTAGATCCTCTATATATTACACTAAAAACATGAAATAAATTGTCACTTGTAACCACATTTCCATAACAGTTATAAAGACGATGAGGGCGGGCATAGAACACAAAAGAAAATTTATTTATTTATTTATTGGGGTTTAACATTGCTTTCAGCAGCCAGGGCTATATCACAACATTGCCAGTTTTAGTGGCGGAGGGAGAGTCCGTGCACGAATGTAAATCTAGCAATGATTTCATTGGCTGGAAGAATGACCCATTGTGCCCGGCGAAACCACCGACCATCGTCGAGTAAATGGCATGCAACTCCCACAGATAGCGATATGGGTATACAAAGTTAGCGACGACACCATATCGCCAGCGGTGGAGAGCGAGTCGGGCTGGAGCAGAGCCCCTTACCGACCGAGCCACCAAAGCCCCCAAAAGAGAAAAGAAAGAAGTTATGTATCAAAATAACTTACCATATAGCTACCATTAGAGTTAATTGTTATCTTTTCAACGATCTCGAAAGTCAGTAGGTTGTATGATTCATCTAACAGGTGACGCCTCGTCCGAGATTTTTCATACAGAGCATCACGCCTTCTCAATAACTAGAAAATAACAATGAAAAAGTTAGAATTAAAGGATCAATATGTATGATTTTGAAATCACAACATTTTCAGTCAATTTACCAACATGTTTTGATTGATCTAAAATCACAAGCAGATCATAGATAGATTTTTCGTATCTTAGGCAAATGAAATTTGGAAAGCATGGTTTCCTACAATAGAGGTAAGCAAAATATGTGTATATATAAGTAGATTTAATGCTTTATTTGACTGGTAACGGAACAATACTTTGCTGTCAAAACAGATGGGACATATTTGAAAAAGGACTTTTTTTAATTTGTCATTCATTTGTAGGATGTATGTTGCAAATTTGGGCAATCGGGATGATTCTAAGACACCCAAAATATTAAAACATATCCTATATTAATGCCAAATATTAACCGTCATATCTATCATTTTGGTGCCCGAATCCACCCCCCCCCCATTCCTGACTCTGATGACATCACTTATGTTCTAATAACGTAAAAACAAAAAGGTGGTTTAAAAAAAATAAAAAATAAAGAGAGAGTTTGATTTACTGTCAGTTAGAAAATAAACAAATTATTTTCTTTGCATATTTCAGTTTTTGGTAGCCATTTGCAGAATTATGTTTTTGGGTGAAAAATCACCATAAAACAACATAATGTTTAAAAATATGAATCAGTGTTGAGTGCTTATATCTGCCAGATTATTGCAGGCGTGGTTGAATAATATTGCTGTTGTTTCATGTTGTTTTGGTCCTTCGTGCAATGAAAATACTAACAATTACTCTGTTCATCCTGTCAATAGGAATTTATTGAAATCAAAGATGAATTTGTTTTAAGCTTCATTAATTTGCAACAATGTGTTCAAATTGTTTCTAGCGAACTCTACATATAACCCCATGTGAACACATTCGGTGTTAATGCAGTTTGATTAATATATATCGTAATCAAAATCTCGTGACGAAATTGAAGCCACCGGTCATTTTTTTTTATATGAATGCAGGATATTATAGAAAGCATAACAGATACCATACCTGATCCATTCTGGTTACCACATCATCATGGCCGTTGTGTCCACTCTCAACAAACTTGTTGGCAAAATCATCCAACTCCTGGAAAATGTCCAAAATATTTTTCAAATAGAACAATATTAAGGATTTTGTAAATTTTTCAATAATAACTGATGCTACAAATTACACATAGCATAAAACAACCTATTTTGCAGCATGCCAATTAGTCAATAGATGTGTGAGGTTTAGAAGAATCATATACAAATATAGGGTAAATGTTCTACTACTAATTGTATTTTAAGGAAATGACCAGAATGCATGTAAATTAGTCTGACTGAGAGTCATAATAAGTTAATTGGGTTCATATATATGAGTCACATTAAATCAACAGAGCCAAGCAAATAGCAAAATATACAACAACAACATAACAATACCTGGATCTGTCCTTCCTGAGCAGTGAGGATCTTTTGGAAGTATTGCTGTTCATTAATCAGAGCCTCAACAATATCTAGTGAATCGCCCAGATCTTCGTTGGCCAAAAATGCCTATAAAAGATATAAATAACATGGATTTGTCATACACCATATGCGATATGTGACTGCGTCATAATATATGTTATGACATAAAGGTGTGTGAGCTTGTTCGTGGCTAAATATTTGAGAGCGAAAAAAATAATGGTTTACATTTAAGTGTCCATATTACAGAACGCGAGAGTGAGAACTTCGGAAGTCTCACTGAAAGTTGGCACCACATGAGTCCCGAACCGGTCACCCATCCAAGGACTAATTTAGTATAGCTCGACGTTGCTGAGAGGTACAGTAATGCTCTAAGTAATCGACTCCTTAACCACAGCAGAATTATGGGTAACTTTTCAGGATTTAGTCGGAAATATGGCTTGTTGCCATTCATCGGAAAGATCTCGCAGAGAGCTTTCCGACGAATGGCAAAAAGCCATATTTCCATCTAAATCCTGAAAAGTTACCCATAATTCTGCTGTGGTTAAGGAGTCGATTACATCGAGCATTACTGTATGTTCACACAAGCACTCGCAAGTTTGCACGGCATACTAATATTTTGCAGGTATTTCATCGTAGAAGACCATATGGTGGGTGCCAGCCTCAGTGAGAATGTGAACGGAAACATGCATATAAAATATATCTATATCACAGTTAACTACATGAGAAATATAATCTCTGTTGTTCAACCTTTAGCGATGTTACAGAAATTGTACTTCTCATGTCGTTAGCTTTGGTAAAGATCCATTTTATATGCACGTTTCCGTACATATTCTGGCACCATATGGTTTACTACGACGAAATGCCTGTAAAACATAACGTGCAATTTGCGAGTGTGTGAGCGTACCCTAACATCGGTGATGACACAAAGCGTCTAACGACTGTGACCAATATATCTAGACGTCTCGTGCAGAAAAATCATCGGCCTTCTATATTTACACCGTAACCGTTACACTACAAATAGGAAGATAATATTTAACAATGATTTGAAAGTTTATAAAGCCATGTGTATTTAATACTAAAACGTTTTGGCATGGCATGTGTTCGCCAGACAATCAAACTATACTGGTCAATAAGCGCATTTTAATATGCTATTATAATGGATATAATTATGCAAAAGGTCTCACACACGAAGTACCATTGAGCATCTCTTGTTAATTACCTCTTGTTCTGTGATCCATGTGTCAACTTGTGCCGAGTCTCGCAGGAATAGTTGCAGGTCCATGCATTGTCCATACACGATTCGTTGATCCACCCACAAATTGGTGAAGCTGTTCTTTACTGATGAGAGCTGGTGTAACTGAAAAAGTTCACCATTGCTGACAATTTCCATGTAAAAAGTCAATGGAGCTATGAGAAGAAGTTGTAAAAATGCTCTTTACGACGGTACCACATTATATGTTCATATTTGTGTTATCGTACGTTGCTTCTCATTCTGAGAAATCACTAAAGATGAACAATACTCACATATTAGACCAAGTCTTCTCCAAGCCTTGAAATAGTGAGCCTGTCATTTGCAGAATGAGGTCCACAGAGGGTGAATTTAGGCCTTATCAGAATGAGGTTCACAGAGGGTGAATTTGGTGATGCTATCCCGCTGTGCGGGATAGCATCACTAAATTCACCCTCTGGGAACCTCATTCTGCAAATGACAGGCTCACTATTTCAAGGCTTGGTCTTCTCAGTCCACAACAGCTTGGGATATCGGCAGGGTTAATGCTGTTTTTGGACTGAGTCCCTTCCCGGGCTGTTACTCTTCTATAACAGACTTTACGCCCAGAATTGTGGGCGGGATTTATCTTTCTTGTATGTCTTTGGATTATGTCAAATGGACGATTTGCATATGTGAACATAGAGGGCAGATAGTGGCATAAAACATATGCCTATACCAGATGTCCGTTGAATGTCAAAACATAGAAATTTATAAGTAAACAACGCCTTGTTTTCCAGAAAAATTCGATTTGTCGCGGTATCAGAAAATGTATGTTAACAATAAATTATATAAACAGTCGTATATCACTTTACTTTTTTCTATCACGGTAAATTATATATCATTTTGAAGTAGAGCAATCGCGGATATGTCAGATGATAATCACATTCAGTGTTTCACGTGAATGTCCGGGCTCCATGTGTAAGTGTAATTCGTCGTTTCAATGAAAGTCTGATATAGAAGAGTAACGGGACGGGACTCGGTCCAAAAACAGCTGAAACCCAACCGATAGCACACGCTGTTGTGGACCGAGAATACTTTGTCTAGTTAAATATGTGGCTTATACTAAATTATATTCGCAAAAACTTAATATACTGTTACGAGATTAGCACTCACCAGTGATCATGTGGAATAATCGCAATACCTGCCTATATGTTTTTTTAATGCCGTCCCCCTGCTCCATTAAAGGCCTACTTAATTTTCGAGTCACCGATTATTTATTTTATAGTGACTCGATATACGGTTTTAATAACAATATATGCCATAAAATATCATAAAAATACTATAATTCATCACCATTGAAAATAATACACTCTTTACTGCAATCTAGATGACAAAACACGTTGGTAACTAAACAAAAATAACATGTTCACAGTTTATTACATCGAATAAGTTGAAAATACAATGTTTTTGGAGCTTCCTCTTTCAAAAGGTATATAATATGGCATATATTTTATATATGTGATCTGGAGGTTCGAAAATTAAGTGGGCCTTTAAGATAAATTTTTCCCTAACGTTCGTAAACCAATTAATAAAATTGCTTTGGCATAATAAATTTGCATGATATTTCGTACATTTTAGCGTGAATTCCAAAGTCTATGAATTTACCTTGTCTTCCACTTCAGCTGCATCGTAGTGATTTGTGTCGACCAACTTCTGTCCGGATGCGACATGACTCTTCAGGCTCTCCTGGTTGCCATACATTTCTCCCCGAATGAGCTAGAGAAACAAGAAAATTAATAGAGGATTGAGAAATCATAATGGTTCAGTTGATGTTTTAAAATAACAAACATTTTACGTGCACGAAAGAATGACAGCACTAACCGTATAATATAAAATGTATGTGTTTGACCATTCCGAGTGACAGTAACGATCATGCACCATGCATATTATACATCATTCGAATGCTTATCACCCCATGCATGAATATGACAACATGTATACATCGCTGTTGACAATTAAGTGTATTCATTGAAAAGAACTTCGAGGATAAATCAGCATGTAACTAACACCCCGATGAGCCATGCTAGGAACAGAATATATTCTTCATAGCCTCAAAGTCACCGATTTTCTGCAATTTAGGCAATATACATAACTGTCAAATATTCATAGAAACGAAAGAGTATCAAGAACTCTGCCCAACTCAGACACACATGATGCTTTTTATTCGACAATATGATTATTTAAAATGAATTCTTCAAATATGAGTTTTCTCATAATTATAGTTGCTGTGCAGACGGATCAAATTGGATTTTACTAAATTCTTTCAAACAGGGTCATGCATAGTGGAAATTAGAATAAAGTCTATAGCAGATGCGATCAGTATGAGAATGAAGATGCATCTTTTAAGTTGACAATAAACGCTCTTTATTGCTAATTATTAGTCATCTGAGGTCAATTTAAAGGCGCATATCCTATGCCATTCCCCTGGTCAGGTGACCAATGTTCCTACATATCGTCTAAGCGAATAAGGAACTCTTTATTCTCACATATGAAAATATGATGGGTCAACGGCACCTATCCAATGGTACACCCGGTCAATTTACCCCTGCATACCAATTTCCAGCCATTTCGGGTCCAACCATTTGGGGTATATAATTAATTATTTTATTAAATTAATTATCTGCGCAATTGTATGACATCTGATGTCAATGAAACCTATCCCATGACCCCCGAGTCAATTGCCCCATGTATGCAAACTTTCATCTCCGAGATTCCAGCCGTTGGTCGCCCATAGCCCGACAGACAAACAAACAAAATTGGGGACATGACAAACTGCGGGACGCAGGACAAAATGATAGACTGCGGGACAGAATTTTTAATTGCGTGGGATGGACGATACCTCAAATAATATAGCAAGCAGAGGGCTCGTTTTGTTGTCCAACGAAAGCTCGATATTCGCCCCTACCAAATATATTAACTCAGCTACTCACTGCATGGACCCCAAATGTTTCATTATCTGGCCAATAACTGACCTATACCCTAACAGTATCGAAATCAAGGCTGCGAGAGAGCTGTAGAATTGCGTTTTTATAGCGAAAAAGCTATGACCATAAGTAAACTTGGTATTAACCCTTCCTATATTAAAGTATCAATGGTGAATAGTAATTATCCCATATGTCGTTCGTTGAACTTATTATCTAAACATATTTTAATTTACCCTCATCGGACCATATTTTAATTAACCCTATCTGGGTGTGACCATATTTTAATCAACCCTCGTGTAACCATACAAGTATTTTACTCAACCCTCATGATAGCCGTATTTTCAAAGATGATATCGGGAGTGCATTGCCTGATGCCATTCTTAGATCATCATTACGCCCTCTTGGGTGTATATTGGCAAGTATATCTGACCATGTCGTAGGAGGTGATGGACTAAATACGATTATAACGTACTCGGTATATACGTAATTGGATTTACTAAATGTGATTAGAAACGTACTCGTTATTTATTATATTTCTGTATGTAAGCACCCTCGTACTGTAGATGCAACTTTAAAATAGCCATCAAATCATTGTCAAGACGCGGACAAATAAGATCCAACAGAAACGCTTTATCGCGCACCGAAAATGACAGAGTTGCGGGAAAAGCATGGGGGACAACTACGCCCCAAACATGGCGGAATCGAGATAAGCGATAGACTTGAGGCAGGGCCAACAAATTCTACGTAGGACACTAATAATTAAGTTAAGTAACTAATTAGTTATAACCCCAAAATGGTTGCAATATGTTCTGTGCAAATTGATACACATGGATAAATTGATCAGTATAGTGTGTCGTGAGATAAATGCTGTTGACCTCAGATGACTTAAAGGGGCAACTATGAGCAATAATGAGCGTCCCTTATCATCTTAGAAGACATGTCACATGACCAGGGGATTGTCATGGATAGACGCATTTGACCTCAGATGACTTAAAGGGGGCGGGCTCGTAAATTATATGATCAAAAACTAGCGATTATCAGCCCAGACGATATGTGAGAAAATTGGTGCACAAAAGTAAATTGACGCGGGGGCTGTCACGGGATAGGTGTTGTTGACCTCAAATGACTTAAAGAGGCACTAGTAATTAGAAATAAAGAGCGTTTATTATCAACTTAAAAAAAATAGATGTAACTTTATCCGGAGAGTCATGTGATAGGTACTGTTTATCCTAGATGACTCCTATTTATTTAAAATGACTTGAAGGGCCACTAATAAATTACGCATTCTTCACACGAGCAATACCGGATACCCCACTGAAGTACAATTGTTTGATCTTAAAGTATAATTAGTGACACTTAAGTGCAAATATTTGAAATTAAGTACAATTATTTTCACTTATGAGCGCAAATATTTACACTTAATTCTAAATAAATCGAAAATGCAAAAAACGGCTTGCCATTCGTATGGGCCTTAAGTGGGGATGAAATTAAGCTATGGCATGTTTGCACGGTGAGGTGAAAAGCTTTCTTCCCGACTCCCTTCAGAAAGAACTCGGAATGAACATTTATAGAAAATAAATTATGGAATAACACATTTTAATCAAAATAATAAGTTAAAATACGATGGAGAAGAGACCTTCAACAATCCTGTAAATTATACAGTTCAGAAAATGTTTAACTAAAATAAATTAGTCTTTTCTTGATGAACTTATGAAACAACATTGAGACTATAAAAAAGCTTCGAGAAATGTAAAACCGAAATAAATATACTTGACCCAGCTGATGTAACTAAGCCCTCAAATCCCAAAGCCTAGATCATTGTGTGCATGCAGAAAGAGCGCGGACCTGTCCCAAACATTAATGTGACTACAAATGGCTAGAAAATAACTGTCATCAGTGCATCAAGCCAATCAGTGAATTATTTGGATGTCAACAAACTCAGATGATCTGTTTCTCTCACAACATCAAAAGTATCCAAGTCTAGTATATTGATTGCTTGTCACTTAGCATATTAGAAGTTGCTCCAGTAGACTAACAAAAGTGGTATGAAATATTGCTAGATAATGGGCTGGTTGACAGATTAATCAGGAAATAGTTAGAAATTATGGAATTGTGTATATCCTGCACAATGCCCTATATAGGCTTTCAGATATCAGCACTTTATAAAATAATATTTCCAATTGCAGCTTGTTAGATATTCTCTCTAAGTATTTATTTTCAAAATATGTAAACTCTAGTTGAATTGGAGCTTGACATCTGACATGTAGTCTGGTCGTTGAGACTCGATTTTGAGATGAACCTAGAACAAATTGTTTACAAGCTGTTTTCGGTGTCATTCGACGCGGAAAAGCATCAGGAACAACATATCCAAAATCCGCAAAAAATCCGCGTTGGGGAAACTTTGTTGTCCACGATGGGGTCCAACATGGTTGTCTATACTACATCAGTTCTCGATATAAGTCATTATACGATATATAGTGGCATCATAATTATTCCGTATTATCAGTTTGTGTTAAATTAGAATGCGGGAGCGAGTAGAGAGACACGGACAGAAAATTATACAATCGTGGCCATGAAATGGCTGTCAAAATGACCGCAACTCCAAACCATACCACGTAGAAAGCAACATATTGGGTAACGACATAATAGTGAAATACGTATTGGCAATATACTAGTCGGTTGTTAAATATCTTTAAAGGTACACACATCATTAAAACAGATCAATCTGAAGGATCATCGATCACTGCACAGCAAGTCAACCCCCCCCCCCAATGATTTACGTATTTAACGTTTGGGTGTCCTGCTTATCCAACATCCAACGGTTGGGCAAAACAAAAATAGCTCGTGCATGCAACACACGAACTAATGTTTCGCCTCACAGTGCATGGTAGTTTCATTCGGCATGGTGATTAAACATTGAATGCAACGCCGAAATTTAAGTGCATACTCTAGAGGTATAAATACTAGTTATATTTCCGGAATTGTCAACACTCCCGGTGATAATAAACGATACAGGTATGTCGCAATGGTTATTATACTGTAAAGAAACACTCATATCTTCAATTGATTAGCACCGAATCTCACCAGGTCAAAGAGACTGTACATAGTACATTGTATGCAAGACTAATTTTCATTCTGCTACCAACCCGGTTTCTTAGTAGACAATTTTGTTAAAATTACTTCAGTGGCCACTTTACAAATAGAATAAGCTACAGCGCAATGCACACTATTAGTTTTCAGTATATTTTTGTTTGAAAATATATTACCATTACCACCCACGTAATCGTGCTAAATATCAGGTGATCATCGTTTAAGATGTTATTCCAACGTTGAACATTCACCCAATATTGTTAGTTGTGGTTCTGTGTGCAACAGACATGTGTAACATTATGGAACATGAGTAAACGCGGTGATGCGGTTGAAGACAACGTAGTAAGTTTCGCGTAGATGTGGCATTGGTGAATTTAACCAAATATAATTTCCAGGTATAAACACAGTCTCTGTCACAGATTATGTAGGCAATTTTGGTCAAGTTTTGAATTTATTGAAGACAGTCTATGGTACTCATTTGTGATTTAATAAATTTAGTTCATGGTACACGGTGTATACCACCATACATTCTTGCGATAAAAGCGAAATATTCGTGTTTTATCACTTGATCTGAGGCAACTATAACTACTAGTTTGAGACACGTACTGGCACATCAATTATGAGTGAAGCAAGCCCTTGGCGATACCCAATTTTTGTGACACAAGCGCCAAAACATGTGCCATTAGTCGCACATTTCATCGCTTGTGTCGCTTTCGGTTCGCGCCGAAACATGCTCTAATGGCGCACTTTTTGTCGCTTTCGGCGTGCGCCGAAACATGCGCTAATATCGCACTTTTTGTCGCTTTCGGTGCTTTCGGCGCGTTACTAATGGCGCACTTTTTGTCATTAGCCATTAGCAAGTGGCCCTAATAGTATTTCATAGATAAATATTGAGAGTAGATTAACACGTTCGGTCTTCTGGGAGTGGGGATATGATTTACTGGCACATTTATAAACTAAATTTGTATAACTTACCTGACCGAATTTTTCTATTTCCGACATAAGCGACAAGCTTCTTGCCATTGTAGACAAAAGATTTGCCTGTAATATTTAAAACATCTATATTATAATAATTATTCAGCTCACCAGATCCGTCGGCTTGTACACCGGTTTGTGCATGGACACAATCCGGCCACAACCGGATACAATTATGTGGATATCCCATTTCCACCATTATATAAGGCTTAAGCGACAAAGCCATGTGGTATGCACAGAAAGTAGTCAAGTAAATATAATATTTATCCTTAAGGTTAAGGCCAGTGTAACATAATTTCATTTTCACTTATCTCTCTCTATATATATGACCGTGGCCGACTGGTACGCTATTGTAGAGGTTAATGACTATATGGTTGGCTGTGTCGCTACTTTAGAGTTTAATGATTTACATGGGTACATACCTCAAATGACGAAATTTGCACCACTGTTTGACTGAAACAGAAAAGACAGAATTAAATTTATATAACAACTAGCCGATAGCTAAACATTATCGGAATTAATTGTTCAGAAACCAAACAGAAACTAGATCATGTAATAATGAATCTTTCTGAGATATCATATGTTCACCCGCTCGAAACATGCATGTGAACTTTTTGATGTTCTGACTTGCTCCACATGGTGGGGAACTTTATAACATTGATGACCGAACAAACCGCAACGCGTGTAGGCTATACTACATTTCTCTGTTAAAGGCACGTGAGGCCTTAGTTGTCGAAAATATTCATATCTGTTCTAATCAGAAACAGAAAAACATTAAAACGCATACAGTTTCGTTCATGTATACCATGACCATCACGTAAACAGTATGTTATCATAATGACCTACTAAATTTTACATAAGCAAGCGCCTGATTGTGTTACAGAAGACAGCACAATGCTACTGGCTAATCACACACAAATGGCATAAACGCTCTTTATTAGTTCCATATCAGGAATTCACAAACAAAGAACGCTCTTTGTGTTCACCATCATAATATAAACAAACACCAGAAAAGTAACTTTTTATGCTTTTGTTTACATAACAATAGTCAAACATTTGACAATAACATACTGTTTATGCGATATTTCTTATTTGTATACGGACAAAGTCTGCCTACATTTTGATGTTCTTTCTGTTTGTGGCGGTTTTTGACGGGTGGAAATATTTTCACAGGATACCAACCGCCAAGGCCAACCGTACCTTTAAATGGGTACTGTACACTAAATTCGACAATTTGTGGGACAATATCCTATCATATACTCAACAAAACATATGCAACAAATGAAAGAATTTGGGCCATGGATTAGACCTGCATGTGTAGACAATACAGTCCCCCTTTAAATTTAATACCAGTTTGTTCCGTAAAAATTAATTTCATAGAAGGTGGTGATCCCAACTTCAGATTACATGAATGATGTTACTTTTGTATATCGCAATAAACATCAAGTTAATCACCCAGAAGAAATTCCATGATTGGAAGCGATGAAAATCAAAATCGGCTCAACTAAATCGTGCTATCTCGAGCTGTACCTTCACCTATAAGCTAACGGTGAAATACATATTATTAAAGAACATGTATTAGATAGACTAACATAGAAATATTTGACCTGCACTGTCTTTTTTTTTTTTTCGATGTGGAGTATATTCTATGTGCGTAGACTTATTAGAGATTCGTGGCATGATCTAAACAGGAACTAGATACTGTAGGCCCTGTTGGATAGAGCATATTTTATACATTGGTTGATAGTTCAGAAACCTTTATATAAGAATCGAAAACAAAACGAAATTATAATGTATAACTAGCCTATATATGCAATAGAAAGTAAAATTTTATAACTGTTTTCAAATTACAAACACATTTTTGTCGGCATAAATGACAAGTTTAATATTCCCTAATTATTGAGTAAATAGTCCTAGATATATACAGTGTGTCTAAAGGCCAATAGTTATAGTATTAATATAATGAATATAATATGATTATACTTAGTTTACTTACGTGAAAATAGGGTCGATGGTCACCCATCGCATCATAGCTGACGATAACAGCATAAATGTTAAAATTCCCATTATGCTGTTAATAAACTTGAAATATACCGGTACTGAGTTGACTATAGCAGATACATACGAATAGTTTGCTATATACTCTGCCTTCTATTGTTGACGTAATCGTGGTTGTCCCGACTCCAGGATACGGACGGAGTCATGTTTGACGTCATCGCGCCATGAATATTTCTGTTTGGTCTTGCGTTGTTGATGTGGGCTCTTGACAAAGTTGACTTATTATTTTAATATGATATAGCCTTCATATTTATATCTTCAAATTTTTTCGAAATTGTTACGCCATATATGATTAAACGCTGTGCCAGTATTTCTTATCTATAGGTCTAAACATTTAGTGTATAATTAACCGTCACCTATTACAAGATACAAGAATGTATTGCAAACACCCCAATGGGTAGTTGCAAGATACTGATGAATATCATATACATAAATAAGCAATACATAAACAAATTAATATAACAAAGACAGTTCTTATCAACATTCCCTCAACAATTTCTTCAAGTTTTATTATTCCGCCGAAGGAAGAATAGCATGCAGGACTATGTTGCAAACCGTGTTACTTAATTTAATATTATCATTTCTCATAATCAGTGCAAATTTATCTGCGTCATTCAAATTATTGAATTCACTATCGTGTTTCTCAATTTCGCTGAATAAATTAGATCTTAAAGGCACGGGAGACCTTAGTTGTCGAAAATATTCATATTTCTTCCAATAACCGTAAACAGAAAAACATTAAAACGCATACAGTTTCGTTCATATATACCATGACCATCGCGTAAACAGCATGCTATCATAAAGACTTACTATATTGTACCTAAGCAAGAGTCTGATTATGTTACAGAAGACAGCACAGTGTTACTGGCTAATCACACAAAAATGATATAAACGCTCTTTATTAGTTCCATATCAGGAATTCAGCAACAAAGAACGCTCTTTATGTTTACCATCATAATATAAACAAACACCAGGAAAGTAACTTTTTATGCTTTTGTTTACATAACAATGGTCAAAAATATGACAAAAGATACTGTTTATGCGATATTTCTTATTTGTATACGGACAAAGTCTGTCTACATTTTAATATTCTTTCTGTTTGTGGCGGTTTTTGATCGGTGGAAATATTTTCACAGCATACCCACCGTCAAGGCCTCCCGTACCTTTAAATCATCGTATGCGTTACATTCAATGATAAAATGCATTTCAGATTCGACACATTGTTTGTCACACATGGAACACAGCCGATTTCTAATGGTATTACTGGTTGTCTATGCCTCCCCTTTTCTATTGCCAATATGTGTTTGCTCACGCGCAATCTAGAAAACATTTCGCTAGCAATTTGTGATCGTGTGTGAATGACAAATGTCATATGGCTCAATTTTGTATTCATCTTTAAATATCCTATAGGTTCGTAGTTTATTTTCCCCTGTCGGTCTATCGTCATTGAATATATCATTGCGAAACACTTGCATGTGTTCTGATTTCAATGTCTTAGTCAGCATCTGTTCACGCTGCCATGATAGTTGGCCTGCGCTATTGATTACAGTGTTATAACGCGACAATTGGGTGAGCCATGCTAAAGGTAATTTACAATTCAGAGATTCGTTGTAGCATGCGGATAAGATATTATGGTCATCTACTATAGTTTTAGCATGTACCTGAAGAGTTGTAAAATGGCATCATTCGCGATAGGGAAACGGCCTAACGCTGCCCTAGAAGCGTGATTTGAGGCCTTTCTATCCAAACATAGAGCCAGTTTACAAAACTTTAGATGTGTTTGTTCACATGGTATGGTATCTTTGAACGGCAAATTAAGGTCAGTGGACCATATCGCACATCCATACAATAAAATAGGCTTAATTAGTTTATCAAATAATTTGCATTTAATGGCGATAGGTAACACTGGTGTTGTTTTTGTTAAATTTGTTTAAAAGAATATAGTTTTTTATGCTTTTGCGCTCAGATTATCCTGTACTTTTTTCATGTTTCCATTAGATGGGAAAATTAGTCCTAAATATTTATATTGATCCACTACTTCTATTGGCATATCATCAATGATAAATACATGACCATGTTTTGTTTTCCTTGAATGAAAGATCATACATTTTGTTTTGCTTACATTAACAGTTAGCCCATTGTCTAGCGCGTATTGCTCTAACTTCCTAATACCCGATTGTAAACATGTCGGTGATTCAGATAACATCACCAGATCATCTGCGAAAAGCAAACGATTAAGGTTATGATCATGAACGTGTACGGGGTCACATGTTTCGTCAAAAAATATTAGCTATATAATCAATGAAAATTTTGAACAACGTAGGGGATAGAGAATAGCCTTGACGGACACCTATCGTAGACAATATCGGGGGAACAATTCCCGTAGTTGTTTTAACAGAATAGTAGCTTGATTTGTAAAGAGAATATGACGCGTCATATATATATGACCATTAATTCCAACACGTTGCAAATTTTCGAATAACAACGATCTATCAACTGCATCAAATGCTTTCTTAGAATCAACAAAAGGTGCATAAATAGGTTTTGTTTTGTTTTCTTTATGCCTAATAACGATAGTTCGCAATATAAAAGCGCAATCAATTGTACTCCGATTTTTCCTAAATCCGAATTGCTTGTCACTAATTAAGTCATTTGCCTCAAGATAAGAGTTTATTCGTGTGTTTATGTGACTTTGTTGAATAACTTACCAAAATTACTACTTAAAGCAATAGGTCTATAATTGTTAGGGTCATGTCTATTGCCCTTCTTATATAGGGTTTTGATTGTTGACTCGCTCCAGGATACATGGTAATGACCAGAGTGTAAAACTCTCTTGATCAAGTTTGTGACCTCGTCCAACATAAATGGAATGAATGATTTTAATAATTCATTTAAAATGTTATCTGGTCCACTAGTTTTGTTATTTTAAAGTTGATACAGGTTATCTAATATTTCGCCTTTAGTTATATCATTATTGTTGAAATTTGTCACAACGGTACTTTGTTTCACAGATTTTGATTGCTTTTCAATTGATTTTTGGACATAACAGTTTATCGAAATAATCGATTGTTTCATCCGGGTCTAATTATATGGTTTTCCTTCTTCGGTCGCATATTATTCACGATTCTCCAATAGTTCGAGGGGTCACTAGTTTCGAGATTTGATAGCTCGTCAACAATATTTTCATGGAAAATGCGAGATTTTCTTTTTGTCTCCCGTTTATATGCCTTTTTTGCTGTGAAAAATTTCAATGTCAGAGATCTATCATGTGGTTTTCTTTTCATTTCCTCAATGACATTTTCCATTTCTTTTTAAAGCTTTTTGCATTCCTCATCAAACCAAAGTCGTTTCCGTCTGCACCAATATTTATTAAGGGAAAATACTTGTGTTGAAGCATTATTTATTAACTGGAGTATTTCATTTAAATCTCGAATCGCCATTTCCGTATCTGAGGGATCTGGCCCATATGAAGATATTTGGAACTTCATAAGTTTACTTCGCACGTGCGCGGTTGAAAAAACGGCTTGCTTTGTTCTTTCGCTACTTTCTTTGTACCATTTCGTCTGACTTGAACACACGTTATACTTATATTTTAGTCGCTTTTTAGTCGGACAATGTTTACTAAATTTCATGTGCATTGCCAGCAGCTGCTGGCAATGATCTGAATATTATGTTGGTGATTGGACACAAAAAAAGCTTATATCAGACAAATAGCGCTCTTCAATAAGTATGTAATCAACGACGCTAGTTCCATTGTAATGGTAACTCGTTAAATTTCCAAGCAAATCACCAAATTTCCTTCCATACAATATTCGCATTCCGGGCGATTGGCACATCGATAGGAGCTGCTTTCCAAAACCGTTACAATGTTTATCTAAGCTTAATCTATCTCTAACTGAATCTAAAATATAGTTTTCAGAAAGTGTGACATGAGAATCATCGTCCTGCGCAACATAGTCCGGTCGATCACCTGTGCGTGCGTTGAAATCACCTCCCATAATAACCAAGAAAACCATAGTCAGAAATGGTAACGCCACGAAGATCATATTATTAGCCATAAATGTAAATTATAATATAAAATATATTGGTTACATGAATGCACCGCCTCAGAATTCCGTTAAAACAACTAATCCTTCAAACTATTAAAAAAAACTACGGCTTATTACTGCAGGTTTTTCATTCACCAAACCAGAAAGCTTCTAATGCGGATCAAAAATTGTGTTCCCGCCATAAAATCTTCAAGTGTGCATGGCCCAGCCATTGTTCATACCTAAACATCGAACGCAATTAACGCGGTCATAATATTTACATACTGCAACTATAAGACATCCAGCGAATACACACCCCACGAAAACCCGAAATGTGTTGTCCTGCGAGATATTCCATCGCTATAGCTCAATTTGACACGGCCAGATTAGCCTTTCTACAATATCCTAAAAACAATAAAGCTTCTCAAATCATCGGCATAGTCAATAGAACTTTCACGAACTTGGACATTCCAACTACAGCTTTTACCGGACTCGGGGTACCAGTACAACTTTAGCGCGTCCAAAAATAACCGGAAAACCCAATTATCTATTTATAAAATCCCCATAGGACCACATATTTCTAAAATTTGTAGAGCAGTATACACCGGTGGCGTTAATAACTGACTAGGCTCCAACTAGCGATATACAATGTTAGTGAAAATAAGTTCTTTCTTATCATTGGTTTTCCAATAACTAGAATGTTCAGGTGGAAGAACTTTTCATATTTCAAGCTACAATAGAAGGCCACGCCGCCTCTTGCATTCTTGTTTGTATCGCGACATAGTTCTATACATCCATAGTTGGGCAATTGTATAAATGCAGCATCGTTGTGCCACATTTCAGTTATTGTAATAAAGTCATTACGATTTAAAAGGACAGTGAATTCAAGATCTTTTACTTTATTAACAAGACCCTGTGCATTCCACGATGAATAGCACACAGAGTGTGTGTCTGAATTGAGAACTTTAAACATCGGAATTATATAAATATACGTATTCCGCGGCCATCGGAGATATCTAGAGCGGAGTCTTTCAATACTAAAATCTAAAGTTAATATACAATTTTCCTTCGCGTGAATTTACAAGAGACATGTTAACAACGATCATCGGATAGTTAAATTGTTCGTGTGATTTCAGCATTAACATATATGACACATATTAAATAACATATATACACATGAATATGAACTAAATTGTATCCCAATTTCTAAGCATTGACTGTTCTACTGAAAATTTCATAAGTTGACTGGTGAATACCCTCAAGTCATCTCTCAGAGAAGAGTCAGTACGTGCACTCTTATTCTGTGTCATGTTTTGTTTTGAAACGCTTGGCTGTCGCGGCTTAAATGGCCCGGCGTAAGCTTGGTCCAAATTCTGGTCCTGTATATGACTCTCCCGCTGTGAGCGTTTCCTCTGTACTGATTCTGTGAGAAGTTCTGTCGGTTGTACCATCTATATTATCACGAACTTGTTGGAATTTACTTTGAAATTGTCCTTGTTGTGGTGTGATATGTAGTAGTATAAGCGAAATACCAACAAAGGGTGGCAAATTCAAACATTACCAAGGTATAAGATGGTTGGTGGAATTCAATAGACACAAGTTTGGGTACCTCTCTTCAAAGTGTAAACTACCCAAAATAAAATACGACAATACACTTGAATTTTAATGAAATACACAGCCCTTTAACAATAATTTATCATAACCACAAAAAATCCGAATATGGGAAAAAACGCGACTTGCATGCAGGGAGGTTGCGACAGGAAGTTGTATATCTCATCGCCAACTTGAATGTCGAATCAGGCATGCCCTGAATTGTGTTTACAACCTTATTTAGTGTAATATGTCGTTTGTGTATTCGATTATTTTCATATTTTCAACCTTGAAAGAATTATAGACTGAAATGTGCGTAAGATGTAAAATGTCGAAACATGTGGGATTGTAATTTTTCGATAAGTTAATAGTTTTAAGTAGCAGTTGGAAAATATAGATACGAACTGAATGGGGTGCAATTGGCGTTTCTTCGCGTTGCCAACATATAGGAGGGTTGCAGTTGGAAATTCTTAGATGGACACCCTAAAATATTCTATATAGCCACATACCTGGTAGCATACCCCAAATTGTATTGCTTGGCCATGCCGACAAAAGTATTCTTAGAAGAAATATATAATTTTAAGGTCAAAATAAATTGGTTTGTCTTGGAATGCGGTGGCCAGTAAAGCTTTCAGATGGATATATTTTAATATACTTTAAAGACATTTAAGTATACATAGTACTGCATCTTACATAATTTCACACGTTATGCATGGTTTACAAGCTGGTTCTTTCAATCTGAGTGATTCCAGACATATTTTGGATATGCGGCCATTGCCGTAACCATTTGTGGACACCGATTGCATTTGGTCTATCCGCGTCCTTCCATGCATTCCCTCCGTTGTGAACGTTTCACAATTTATGCTGCCATAAATGCACAATTGTCGCGAAAAAAAAATTGACATCGTGCCTGATTTTGATAATGAATAAGATATAATACATTTGAAATATTGGCAACCATGTTGGACGCCGTGTTTCACTTTGTGACTGCCCATGCTCCATCTTTATTTAACTTCAGGTTAAAGCGGCTCACAATCTTCAAGTCTATAGAAGTGAATTCAGTCGTGTTACTTTAATGTTGCGAGCTTTCGGTGGTACCTGCGACCTTGGTCATGTAAGGTCGCAAGCACGACCGAAAGCTCGCAACATTACAGTAACACGATGTAAAATGGGTATCTCTTCAATCCTTATCACGAATCTTCAAGACTCAATTAACTTGTAAAACAACAATTACTTGCACCTGAAACTTAGGTCGATAAATGGATGATATACTTACCCATGGAATATGTACCTTGTAAACCTTCATCGAAGTGATAGAAATTATCGCTTCAGACAGAAGGATACGTGACATTTAAAAATTAAGTGTTCTCTGTTATATAGTTTCCTCCTGATATGGTAAAACTCTCGTCTCACTTTTGTGCGGAACATTGAAAACAGCCATAACAAAGTTCCACGACTTAAATTATGGGGCATGCAAGTATTTCGTGTTTATATATCGGCCTATTTCGACCCACAAACGTGGAAAAGAGACGAGATTATGATAGGATTCGTTCAAGGCTTGAAAACTATGAACCGCTTTAGTTGCCAGGGATAACTTCACTTTCCCGTTTCGAACACTCCATTGATCATTGGACCCCCACACATCTGTGATGGATCTCCTCCGCACAACTTGGAACAATCTGATTCAGGTACAGATCCGTGCAGCCCGTAGCTCATACCGCAGATGCAGTGCACAGAAGACTGTACGCCTGCATACCGGAACCCTATGGAAAATAAAACAGTTCAATGGTTATGGTACAACTGTTTACTGGGCGAACACTTAAATTGGGACGGATTCTTCGTCTCCAGTTTAAACCCGATCTACGTAAACCTATCTCTAGGTTTAAACCATCATTTGACAGATAAGCCACAGTTTAAATCCGAGATCGCAGGTCTAAGTACAACTGGAGCAATCTTACTATTTATAAAAAAAATTCAATGTTCTAATACAACCAAAAATCCGCGAACCTTGGCGGTTTTAGAACCAGACCAAGACACCATTAAAGGGGTACTGTACACAGGGATAGACAATTTTTTTTATTTACTCCCATTGAAATAACTTTCAAGTTAGATTGTGTTCGTATTATATGAGTTTCGTATAAACCTAATTTAGCGAAGAAAATATTGATCTTGGAAACAAAAATATTACGATTTCAAATTACGCGCCATGTTTTTGACCTTCACCGGAGAAGACTCAAGTCGCACGAAGAACCGGAAGTTCATTGTTCACAGCTTCAATTGATGCATCCAATCTCTTCCATCGAACAATCTCACTCCCTATAAAAATAATTGACGCTTTATGACTCTTGTTTCTTTCTCCTGTTTTTCCGAATCGGTTATAGCGGGCCTTCCTTTTGCAGGCAACATGTTATGTTTGCAACCCAATAATGTTCGCGAACGTCCGTCGATAAAAGACACTCGACAGATACGATTTCAAGAATGGTAACTCGTACTGGCATAATTCGCCATTTTGTGACTCCAGCCATAAATGATTTTATATTAAATATTTCAATTTTACTTTTGTGATAGCCTGTTAATCGGAACGTTTTCAGTAGACATTGTCGACTCAAATTAGTTATTTTAAAATATAATATTGATATTAGATCGCTATGGTCTCCGGGAATTTATTGAAATTGGGGTACAGTACCCCTTTAAGTAAGTCACATATATGTGTACCGGATATAAATAAAATCAATTGATTTTTGTTCAAGTTATCGTGATCAAAATTCAAGAACATGAACAAATTAAGTCCGCCCAAATTAGGCGGACATGGCCGGTTTCGAACTTGATCAAGACATTGTTGACTTGTTGACATATTCCGAATATCAACAAAACAAATTGATATTTGTTCAAGTTATCGCGCTATGGCCATTCATAGACCATAGCCCGCGAACCGACCTCGCTAAACTAAAGGTCGACCAAAACATTAATTCTTCATGCGCATTACACGCATCGATAAAGTCCACAAAATCATCCACAGGTAATACATCGAAATGATAACAAAATCTCATAGTTGAATACACTCTTTATTATCTAGCGATTTCGGGCGACGCTCTTTATATCATTGGAATTTTTGTCATAGTTTAATCAAAATTTAAAACGTGTTAATTAAAACTTAATTCCTCTTTTGAAAGTCGATAACTGGCCATCAAAACCTCATATTAATGGTTTCATATGCAAGATCTAATTGTGTTCTGTTATAGAAAACGTACATACGGTGATTCCATGGTTCTGAAATAAAGTAGGTTTAGCACTTCTTTACATTAGCGTGGAAACTGACCTTCCGCTGCACACGTGCTGATACAAAGGGCAGGCGTATTGGTTGACGTGAAGCGGCTGTACATTCCACATAGATCCCTTTTTAGTTCATCATTAAAGCAACCAATGTACCTGCCGGAAAGACCGCGACCATATCCTGTAAGCAAAGGAAATATGTGAATCCCACTATCGTATATGGGGAAGAAACCCTTGTTGGTCCCCATCGCGTAATATAATCAGTTATTTCTAATTGATAGCGTGACGGACAAGGTCTGCGAAGTACATGCACGACCACTGACACTCATTTCTAGCTATAAACATTGAAATGTCAATATTTATTACATGATCCTACCCTTATTCCATTCAATAAACCCATTCTATAAATTGTGATATTAAAAGTTCGTTTCATAACAGGAAACAGTGCCAGGCGACCGTTGACTTCCGGGTTTTCTTCTGTTTACATTCCGTACCCCATGTTTCAAAATATTATGGCTTCCATTACTTTTTTCAACAAAACTTTCAACAAATAAAGAGTTTGAAAATTTATGTCATTAAATATACGCCATTAAATGCGTGAAAGTGTCTTTAAGTGTATTTATCAGGGACTATTTCTTTACGCGGGCAAACAATGCATAGTTACGTGAAACGTCATCGCATGGCTTATAGAAACGATGTTATTTTTCACGTCCCATATGTTGATTTAAGTATGTTTTTATCGAGGTTTTGGATCATGCAATAAATATAATCTACAACTCGTCCCCAGTTTTTTGCCTCCCGAGTCATAAATGCGGGAGGTGGTGGCAGGACTCACTATGAGTATCCATGCATTGCTTCAAATGTGCTTACTTCAGTGTACAAATTTTCAATTGTTATCGAAATGGTCATGTATCGATCAGAATGGCACACTGAAATATCACTCAATTCAGATCAAGCTGGGGTTCGAATACGTGCCAACATCATCTACCCAGACTGCGATATCGATGTAATTGAAGTGGTTTAAAGGTGACGGGTTGTGTCGTCGTCGTGGTGGCGGGGTCTAACAGTAGGGATAATGGGATGTTAGTCTTTGGCATTGATAAAGCATATATGGACCAATATTATTATTCATGCCATTTGAATAACAATATATTGTGTGCTTTTGATTAACTTGTATTACTATTTATTTGATTTCTTTGTTTTGTTTAACATCAGCACCACGTCCCCTCCCCCCCCCCCCGTTTTTCTTAACTTATTGTTTTGCTTAACATGAAGACCAACGAGTATGTGACTAAAATTATTGGAATGACAAGTTTGTAGTTTGGGATGATATCCGAGAAGATTTGAATTCGTCGGTTATCTTCGTTGAGCCAAGTGCGGACGCACCATCTCCTGTCTAGGTGACGTTTATTGTACTCATATACGAGCAGCATCCCATCGAGAGAGCTGGCCGTGGCGATATCACATTCCAACATGTCAAGTGACATTATTTTGACTGGCCTAAGAATACCAACACGCACCGTGTTCTGATATATTGCAAACAGCTCATCAATCACGCAAAACGGATGTCGTTAATTGATCACTACTAACGCTGATTTGTTGACAGCGGGCAGAAATTAATCCGTTTTGGCAATTTTGCAGCTGGCATTTTTGCAGTTTGCAGTGCAATATTGCCAGCGTATGAACGTACCCTAATAAGAACATGTTTATGAACAACATGGCAAAAGTCCTCTAGAATCCGAGTTGAGCTTGTTGAGATAACTTGATTTTTCGGAATGGCCATAATTATACGAATGCAGCCATGTGTAAACCAATTAATGCCAAATTCGTAACACATTGAGATATATACAAACAAGCTTAGTCGTGAACATTATATGTTGAACGTTTGTCCCAAAATGGCCAAAATAGAATGAAAATTACATTTTGTGCAAAATCGAATAGTCCCAAAATAGTGACAACACGCTCTGAGGAAGAATGCTTTCAGAGTATAAGAGAATCATTTTATCAGAGATGTACTAATTCTCTCTAATGTATTTCACGAGAGGTATAGCGAAACGCTATGTCTCATACAATGATTAAATCTGGACTTTTTGGGCGCAAAGAAACGGAAGAATAAGGCATTTTTCTGCACTAGTTATCTTTAATCGTGTGATATATGTGTACACTAAACTATAAAATGAAATTTAATAGCGACGAATTAATTCTGTGAACTTTCCTGGAAGTCGAAATATATGTGCTCTTATTATATGAGTCTCACGAATGTGACCGGCCATCGCTTCTTTTGATATATACACCGTCAAATGTTTCAAAAATGTACTGCTATATGATATATATTCACAGAGTAATGGGTGAAATGTGTAGATTATATTTTCCGTGTCTTAAAATATTAGTCATAGTTGTCTATGATCAAGTAATAAAACACGAATATTTCGCTTTTATCACAAGAATGCATGGTGGTATAGCATGAACGCAATTTATCCAAACACAAAGGAGTACCATATATTATCTTCAAAAAAATCTTAACTTGACCAAAATTGCCTACATACTCTGTGACAGAGACTGTCTTTATACCTGTAAATAATATTTGATTATATTCACCAAGGTCACATATACGCGAAGAGTACTATGTTTTCTGCAACCGCATTACCGTGTGTATCCCTTCTCCCTAACGGTACACATATATCTGCTGGACACACACCCATACATAGCAACATAGAGTCAATGGTCAACGCTGAAATAACAGCGTTAAACGCTGATCACCTGATATTTTGCACAAGTTAATGGGTGCATGGTTGTGGTAAGATATTTTCAAACAACAAGATGCTGAAAACTAATATTGTACATAGCATTTTCCAGTTGCAAATTGTCGAATGAAGTAATTTGAACAAAATTGTTTACTAAGACACCGGTTTGGAAGCAGCACGAAAATTAATCTCATATAAAATGTACGATGTACTGTCTATTTTATCTGGTCAGATGGAGTGCTAATCTTTTGAAGAGATAGTGGTTTCTTTGCAATACAATAAGCATTGCATCATACGATACGTGTTTGGTTTATTATCATGGACAGTGCTGAAAATTCCGGAAATGAAACTACTACTTATACCGCAATAATATGCATTTAAGTTTCTGCGTTGCAATCAATCAATAATTAATCATGCCGAATGAAACTACCATACACTTAGTCCAAGTCTTCTTGTACTAAAACCAGCTAAGATATTGGGATGGCGATTTGCTGTTTTTAGTCCAAGCCCGCTTGCATACCAATCCTATCACACGAGTTACGCCCACGATCTGTGGCGGGAATCTGTGGTGTATTTTACTCGATTTACCTAATGAATCAATACATGATGCTATATACATCGGAAAGAGAGACATCTTATGGTCATAATGGTGTATAATAATCTAACTTTCATGTTAAATTACGCATAGAATATTCCGGTTGATTGTCACCAACATCGCTGTTTTTTCTGTTTGTTTACTTAACTGAAAGCCGAACTCAGGTTCCGAAGAACTTCGGCATTGTCCGGTGTTTGTTCTGAGTATTCTCGTTTCCGTTTCTATATATAGCGCGGGGTTTTCCGAACAAAATAGCGAAACCCGATCGCCGCAAAGTCCAGTTTCCAATGTGCTTTGAGAACAATTCCCGCACTAAAAACTTAATGACATAATGGAGGATCAGAAAGGTAGTTTTGTTGACAATTTTCGCAAGCAACTTGTCAAACTTGGAGCAAATTAGAACTCTTGTGTCTGACTTGCCATGCGTGTGATTTTCATCCATGTGCATTTTGACTTTTGTGTTGATAAAATAATCGGAGAACCGAATCACACAGTTTCGAAATATAGTTCTTCCGTTTTAGTGGGACTTTTCAAACTTAAGGTTAAAAATTTATACAAATTTTGTTTGATTTTTTGTGTGCTTAACAAGAGCAGTATATTGCTCTGTTCGCTTAGTATATATCTTAATTTCGCTGAAGTCCACCAAATGTGGGAAATGTAGCACCATATTATTTATTCTAATGGTCGTTGTGTTTACACTGTTTTAAACTTTGAGAGGGTTGTAATTCCCCGTAATTTATTTAATGTATTACATTTATATCTTCAATGTTTAATTAATCTATTTATTTTTTATTTATTGACACACATAATTACGATTACAATGGAGAATTCATCGTAATTTGCGTGGTCAGTCGAAAATCTACGGAATATTTTCAACGGAAAATGCCGAACACAGTTCGCGAGGTCAACTGAGTTCGCATACTTTTAAAAATTTGTAAACATTGCGGTAAATGTCACTTTTCGCATTAAATTACCGCTTTCAATTCACAACTGATGTGGGTTTCAGATCAAATAGCATGTCTTCTGCGGAAAATATCCGTTTATTGTCGCAATTGTGATATTTTATTTCATATAATTGTGGTTTTATTTGAGCGGGTCACAAATGCTTAAGTCGTGTCATAAGAATACATGGGCCTGGAACTCGGACTAAAGACCGGCACCTCCATCCCAATATCTTAGCCGGTTTTAGTACGAGAAGACTTGGACTACCATACACTGTGTGGCGAAACATTACTTCGTGTGTTGCATGCCCGAAATTATTATTTTTTGGCCCGACTGTAAACAGAAAACCCGAACTTTCAAAGACGTAAATCATTGGGTTTGACTTCCGTTGCAATGACCGATAAATCCTCCGGATGGATCTGTTTTAATGATATGTGTACCTTTAAAGATATTTAACAGCAGACTTGTATATTACCAATACGTATTTTACCTATAGGTGGTTATGCAATATGTTGTTTTCGTCGTGGCTTGGCTTGGTGGTTGCGGCCATTTTGACATCCATTTCATAACCGCGATTGTTTTATTCTGACCGTGTCATTATATTCGCTCTCGTTATCATATTTTTCACATAAACTGGTATAACTGCGTAATTCATATGACTAGATTAGACAAAATAGAAGAGCAATTTGAGCAAAATATGACCGGGTCATTGACTACCAGTTTTGGGGGTTATGTTTTATAAGTTTTGACCACTTATGAAATGCGTACTCGCTAATTATGGTGTCTGTGCAGTTTTTAAAATAGATAGCTTGCGTCTATGTTTTGAGAAGCCCGAGCAATCCGACATTGAATACAACAGTTTGCCTTAAAAATCGTCATTGTTTTGGCTCAGTGTTTTATTTCACATCCATATCTGCGAAATTCATTCGGTTCCCCTTTGAATGGTGACTTTGGTTCGAGAATTGTGTATCGAACAATATGGAGTGGCTTTTGTATATATGTTTCGGCTAAAAAAATTTACAGCATCAAATTATTTTCATGATTGTGATAAATATTTAAAAAATATATATATATGGAAAAATGGTGTAACTCAGAAAGTTCAACTCTGATTTTAGGGGACTTTTCGTGACGCGTCCGCGATACTTATGGTCTAAATAATATTTTTAAAAATCAGTTTTCCCCGATTTATTTCCTTACTTTTGCACTTTCATGTCTAATGTGCCTGGACTACCAAACTATATTAATTACACTATCAATGTTTCAGAAACGACAAGAGGATAATTAAATCGCTTACCAAAATGTTTATTCATTTGTATTTTGTTCAATGAAAACGTTCGAACAGGGCGGAAAAGTCGATGCTCACACGAATAACATTGACAAAGAACCAGACACTATAAACCCTCAAATAATCTACGTTAAATGCCGAATAATATATATTCACAATCTCATTCCGAGTAAAATATAAATCCGTGTTATGCTACATATTAGACATGACGAAAAACGTGAACAGAATGTTATGCATGGGGGTATGCTTTTGTCTCATGTAGAAAGTATTGGGAACAGAGCGGGACAAGTCTGGACTTGTATAGATTGGCATGTGCATTTCTCTTATGGGAGTGACTATATATAAAAAAAAATTCCAGCTCAATCGGCCCTTCAATATACAGCCTGCGTCCTCTAAGCTATATGTCGTGTAAGCGCAAATTTTCTGGAAAATGGTCTTGAAAATAGGAAAAGCGCGGAATTTCGGACGAAGTTTCAGTGGGAGAGCACGAATTGGACTCATGTCACACCCCTCATGCATAAAACGAAAATTTAATTAAAAAAACAAAATTCTAAGTGCCGAATATCGAATATCGAACGTCGAACTAACTTCACGCGAATCTCGAATGAATATCGAATGAATACCGAACGTGAAAATAAATTTTCAGCACAAAAAAAAAAAAAATCATTTGAGTTGGAGAGCACGAATTAGGTCTATAGAAGTCTCCTGGTGCATTCAATTGTTCTGCGAATTTTTTCCATATGTTAGCCGAAATTTTCAAAAGTCCAGCTATGGTATTCGATATTCAAAACACATGACGCTGACCATGTCTGGACTTGTAGATTGGCATGTGCAGTTCTCATATGGGAGTGACTATAGTGATCAAATTTCAGCTGAATCGGTCCATTAATATAGCCTGCGCTCTCTACAGCTACTACTATATGTCGAGTAAGTGAAAATCCAGCTATGATCTGGAAAACACGAAAATAGTGGGAGAGCACGAATTGAACTCATGGCGCACACATCACTCATAAAACGAAAATTGATTTTTTTAAATATCGAATATCGAACGTCGAACTAACTTCACGCGAATATCGAATGAATATCGAACGTCGAACTAACTTCACACACCTTCCAAACAGTGCGTTTTTAAATATTGTTGATAAGAAGTCGTTTAGGATGAATTATCTCTACCGATCTACTTATACATATTCTATGTAGGGATTCGTTAAATCATCACGATATATGTATATACATGTATATATGTGTGTGTTTATAATGTTATAAGACCACACTGATGCGCCAAAATCATAGTCCTTAATTACCAAAGGCCCACTTAATTTTCGAACTCCCAGATTACATTATATAAAATATATGCCATATTATATACCATTTGAAAGAGGAAGCTCCAAAACATTGTATTATCAACTTATCCGGTGTATATAATAAACTGTGGCTATGTTGTTTTTGTTGAGTTGCCAACGCGTTTTGTCATCTAGATTGCAGTAAAAAGCAGTATTATTTTCAATGCAGGGGGAATAACTCTATATATTAAAGATAGAGTTCTACCCCCTCCATTGAAAAAGTTTGAATTCTGTTGCATTATGGGAGCCAAAGGGGGAGGTCATTCTATGATTTCAACAGTTTTCTATTTCTCTGTGGGCATCTTCTGAGACACATATGTATCAAATAGTGATGAATTATAGCATCTTGATCATATTTTATGGCATAGATTGTTATTAAAACCGTATATCAAGTCACTATACAAAAAATAATAGGCGACTCGAACATTAAGTGGGTCTTTAAAATAAATAAATGAAGTAATGCTATATCACACGTATTATAAGCCACATTCAAATTGCGAATCTGATTGGTAAACAATTTTAAATCAACGCTCCTACATCACTAACGGAACAATACAAAAATCAATGCAAATGAAACAACTATAAAAAATAATCAAGCTTAACACTGTTGGCTGACCCATTTTGGACTTTGTGCATGTATATTTGGAAACCAAGTTGTCAAAAAAATAACACAAATTGTTTGCCAATCGGTTTCAAACAAGTTGACCATCAAACTTGTAAACTCAGACGGCCAGTGCAAGTGAATGGAAAGAGCGAAGAACGAATGAACTGAATGACATTTTGTAGACTGTATTATATATAGAATACACCTATAGTAGCCGAGAATACCATATTTTCACCACGAGTGGAATTGTGGTTTTAACCACGAGCCTTTTGGCGAGTGGTTAAAACCACAATACCACGAGTGGTGACAATTTTGTACTCTCGGGTACTATGCGTGTATTTTATTTATGCCATAATTATTATTTTTGTAATTTTGTTCGCGAATTCAACTACCCCGCTGTTTACTTTGAATGTGTATCATCACACAGAGACACACACAGGACGCTATAAGGAATGTGCGTCACGCGTAGTGATGCCTACATTAACGTCATGACGTCATCCTATTTCTGAGCGATCAGTCACTTGGAATTATCATTCATATGTTTCCTAGTTAATATAGCACTAGCAAGCTACATTTAATTGGAATTCATGCAATTTTCCTCATATCTAATTGATATCATGACAACTTCAAATTTCAAATGAATGTCACATAGGAACTATTTTGCTAACTACGATGTAGTTCTACTATTGGTATACACGTTTAACACATGAAATTACGTTCGAAAATTTACACCCATAGTAGAAATTTATACCCACAGTAGGAAGATGAAATTTACAAAATAAGTGTTATACACACAATAGAACAGGCAATTATGGTATAAAATTGTTTCTCCAAAAAAAAACATAAAATCATCACGGTGTTCGAAACTAACACGGTCGCGAACAAAAACAACTACACCACCTCCTGTTTTACCGATCCTGTCGTTTCTTATACCACTTCATTAATACCAGGTATCGACTGTCGTCAAGTCTATATTATCAACAGAATAAATTAGAGCTTAACCATGCGTGTTTCTGTAAACATACTCACATCACAATCAGTTATTTCAACAGCGATTATATCAATCTTGTTACGTACGCTTTGTGTATTAAGGTGTAAGAACAATAAGTCACCATCGCGCGTGCCGGGGTTATACATTCAACACCTCAAATAAAAAGAAGAATAATAATTGTGGCCAATGACATCATTGATACACATAATACACTATACAAGTACATGTAATATTCTTATATACAACAGTTAAACGAGTCGTAACACCCACCCGCTGCTGTAGATGGAGCCTTCCTTGAAATTGCTAGATTCTCAACATATAATTTTAGTTTAATTATTATTTGCATCGTTCATAGAGCACATGCGTGTATTTTGCACTAATACATGGCTCATATTCATTCATTTGTTGCATACATTCTGTTGAGTATAAAAGGTGATTGTCACACAAATGGCTGTATTTAGTGTACATTGCCCCGTTAAAGGTACGGTTGGCCTTGGCGGTGGGTATCCTGTGAAAATATATCCACCCGTCAAAAACCGCCACAAACAGAAAGAACATCAAAATGTAGATAGACTTTGTAAGTATACAAATAAGAAATATCGCATAAACAGTATGTTATGGTCATATGTTTGACCATTGTTATGTAAACAAAAGCATAAAAAGTTACTTTTCTGGTGTTTGTTTATATTATGATGATAAAGATAAAGAGCGTTCTTTGTTGTTAAATACCTGATATTGAACTAATAAAGAGCGTTTATGTCATTTGTGTGTGATTATCCAGTAGCACTGTGCTGTCTTCTGTAACACAATCAGGCTCTTGCTTAGGTAAAATATAGTAGGTCTTTGTGATAACATGCTGTTTACGCGATGGTCATGGTATATATGAACGGAACTGTGTGCGTTTTAATGTTTTTCTGTTTACGGTGTTTGGAACAAATATGAATTTTTTCGACAATTAAGGCCGCACGTGCCTTTAAGTTAAACAAATAAGATCGTCTATTTTTGGCGTTAGTGGCATTCGCGGTGAATTTACTGCGACAACAGTAGCGGTGATCTTTGGATAATAATTTCTACTCAAAATCGCGACGACGTCGCCGCGATTTAAATACCGGCTATTTCTAGTGGACCGATCGCCGCGTTGAGCGGAATGAGGCTGCTTCATTTTGGGAGCACTGCATATATGCACTTGTATAGACACGAGTTGTAATTCTATTTTAAATAACATTTAGCCAATCGTGTGATTTTGCCTGCAAGTGGCAACACTTTTGGGAGAAATAACCTATGTTTTGATGTTGTGCTTTCGGCGTGATGAATCCAACAGGGTCTCCATCTACCCTTCCAAGCAGACAAACCATGACTACATGTTCCAAACAGATGAATAGTATATGGACAGGGGCATCGTATAAGCTAGGAGAATTCTATAATTCTTTCAATGCTAATGGATCTTTGTTCATGGGTATGACTAATTTTAAATGCCCAACTGCACACCTCTCTTTTAATTTTATAGGCGACTTTTGTGAGCCGATTTCGTGATATGTATTCTGAATTGATTAACCGGAGAAAATCATCATGAATGGTAGCGATGCAAAGCGAAATCGGATAAGAAAATCATATAAAATCACAGAACATTGTTTAAATAATGCAGTCTCCAGCTGGGACATTCACCTACATGTACTCTGAAATGCACTCTGTATAATCGCTAGAAGAGGCATCGAGATATAGTTACTCACCTGAGAGCTCGAACACGTCGGCTCCTGTCTCACGTTTGTAGAGTTCACCGGTACTCGTGACGCACGTTGTTCCCTTGAATGAGAATCTCTTACAGCCTGTCTTCATGCAGATGATTGTGCATTCCCTTATCGATGACGCATTTACTGTAGTAGATCCTCCGCACGGCTGCCAGTATGAAGCGTCAGATTCCACTATCTGGACTTCCTGTTTCACAAATAGCCGAGAGTCCACAGCACCATCTACATGTACATAAGTTGCTGCTAATGCGGTGAAAATCAGAAACATTTTGAGTGTCGTTTAATCAAATAATTATAGTCTGACGAGCTGGCAAACAATATTTGCATTTTTCACCAAACATAAAAAAAAGAAAGAATATTTTTAATTAGCTGCGACAAGATGTAATTTCACTACGGATAAGCAGCCACACAATGTGTCGACAGCAAATTAATCTGCATTTGATTATCTCAGACAGTCCCTATCATGTGCACACGTCTTTACTATATGATACAAGAAACCTTGGCACAAAGATAAATTGGCAGTCATACTCCTGTGTCCTGTGGGTTGCTACCTTGATTATGATCGACAATTGTGTTTGTGCGATATTAAGAATCAGTCTTCAGACTACCAATGTCATTTCGGCCAATTTGGCCGGTTACTTCATGTGACTTTTTCATCTGACGTGTGTGTCGGATAATTGATCTGGAGGATTTATGTAAATGTTAGCCCAAACTACATTTCCAAGTAACGATGGTTTTGTTGTTTATTTTGAGGAATAATACCGCGTCAGATGAATTCAGCCCAAATATGTTAACAGTTGTCGTGTCAAACATTCGGCAGTAGGTTAGCGTTATTTAGTATTTGTGGATGTCCTTTAACATGGGGAAAATAGACTACTGCGCTTGAACGAGCATGTGAATTTGTCGTTTTTAATGTACAGCAACTTGATAATCAATAACAGAGGCATTCTCTGTCAAATAAGGTCGCTCTATTTACGGTATTAATTGCGGAACTTTCTAAAGTAAACTACGCGTAAACGGATACATACGGTAAATTATAGAATGTGCCGGAATCGGCCTAATCGCCCCATGGCCAACTCGCCCAGTCGACGTGTGTCAATTCGGTACCTACTATAACATGTACCCGAGTCCGATACGGAATAAAAGATGTATACGGGTGTTATATAGCGTTTGGTCCGTTGTTTCTCAATGAATATTATTGAAATTTGGTGTATATGTCCGGGCTGGGACATGGAATACAACAACGTTTGAATTGTTTTTAAATTTACAAATTTGTTGATTTTATTCAATTTTTTTTCGTTCTGGAAACACACTATAAAGTGTATATAATATAATAAAGAACACGAGACATACATAATTTATAAACTGTTAACAAAAGATATCAAATTCAATACATGACAAAGATGACTCAGTGGAGTTTATAAAGTGAACATAAAAACATTGAGGTAAGAATCTTTTTAAGGAATGCAACTTTATTTAATGATAATAAACACATAAATTAAAATAACAAACATGAGACATACATGATTTATTAACTGTTAACAAAATATATCAAACTCAATACATGACAAAGATGACTCAGTGAAGTTTATAAAGTGAACATAAAAATATTAAGGTAAGAATCTTTTTAAGCATTACTAAACCGTTTAGCACAGACCACAGTCCACTTCACTCATCCGATCATCACCAAACTTCATATTTATCTTGATATTGATCTATCAGATGAGAGCTATCAAATATTTTTTTAATTTCATTGGAAAAAATGGTCGCCAGCGGCCATATTGCATTTACGTTATATTTTATCGCGTCATGTCGATATCTAGTATTACTTAGAAATTTCACCTTTCCAGATTCATAATTGCTCCATTGACTGTAACAGATGAAATTATTCCCCTCTTCGGATAGAGTGTCACTGAAACTTTATTTTGTCAGACTGTCTGTATAATCACTGATTATATATGGCAATAATCTGTAATAAGATGTAGCACTATTTTATTTTATATTTACATGCAGTGCTGTTTTTATACATCAATTCTAATCCCCCTAGATCATCATGTGATCGATCATACATCGCGCGAGGACCTGGTTGAATTAAGGGGGGTTTTATGGATCACTTCTGTCCTCAAGCTAGATTATACTTATGACATTTAATGGCATGTCTCTAACGTGGAGGGTTAGATATGCTTGAGAAACCACCACTCTTTAATTCACACCAAGTTCTCAGCTGTCATGTTCGGATATTAGAACCCATAACCATGATATATGGTTTATTTTGTGTATACTAGTAATATAGTTATTTTCAGTACCTTTATATACCAGTACTGTGTATAACAATGCATATAAATTAATCCATGTATACATGTATATTGATTCAACGGATTCAGTGGTTTTGTCCATCAGTCTATCAAATTTGCGGGGAAAACATGGCCACAAGCAGTACACCCTGCTAAATTTCGAATTTGAATCAATTGGCGCACCCTGCAGCCAGCTTTTATTGGAGAACTTTTTCTTATGTGGATATTTTGGGTCACCGCTAGATGTGAGCCATATTTTGTTCTCAAACTGTCCTTGTGAAGACATCACTGCCAGCGGTGATCTTCAATTTTACTATTTTTATGGCTAAATAATTTGGTGATCCTACAGACGACACCCTTGTCCGATCGTCATCAGATTCCACAATTATCTTCTGGATAACCAGGGTGAGAGTAATCTAATTTTCCCGAATTTCGTTAAAAAACATTACCACAGGCAGCAATTAGGTATCTTACTCTTTGATCCTCTTTTGCATGACTGAATTGTTTAGCAACTGTACAGACATATCCCTCATCTGGTTTTTATATACATGTATATCTCTTCATGCGGATAGCCAGTATTACGTAGGTACTTCAACTTTCTGCATTCCTGTCATCATTTGAAATATAAAAATTTACCTGATACATGCACCCTTCAAAATTTGTTTCGTCGTATCTATTTTAATGACCCGTATGGTAATATTGATACAGATATATTTGTCAAACATTTCTTTGTACAATATACAGGTATTTAGTTTGTAACTAAATCTAGAAATATATAATAGTAGCTCGTGGACCCCACTTCGTCCGGGATGTTCCCCTCTGATTTTCGGAGAAATGCGCGATTTAACCTTGAATTGACTATTTTAAAGGTGAAGGTCATGTCGGGGTCACGATTTGACCCGTCCAAAACACTCCCCGGACAAAAGTCTCGACAAAAGTACCCGTCGAAATCCGCCCGGCTTTATACCCGATTTGACCTTGAATTGACAATTTTGAATGTCAAGATCAGGTCAGGGTCATGATTTGACCCACCCGAAACACTCCTGGGACAAAAGTAACAGTAGGTATCAAATTTCGTTGAAATACTTCCGTTTTACCAGATTAGACCTTGAATTGATCTTTTTGAATGTCAAAGTCAGGTCGGGATCAAGATTTGACCCGTCCAAAATACTCCCTGGAAATAATTTCCCCTAGGTATCAAATTTCTTCAAATCTGTCCGGCAGTTTTCCCGGCCATAGCTAACAGACAAACAGACAGACAAATGTCCAAAATATATATTAAACTAGCTGATGTACTCGACTTCGTTCGGGCTAGTTAGGGATTTTTTTTGTGATCGCCTCCATCTGGACAGTACCCAGTATATACAGCGTCTGGCCAAACTATTGTTCAATTGGTCCAGAAACATGCCTATATCAGCACGTTCGAGAACATGGTCCCACGTGAAATTGGACCCGTCCATATTGCTCCCGGGATCGAAGTAGTCCTACACACAAATTATTAGTCGGATCGGTCAAGGTCCAGAAACATGCCTATGAGCGAGGTCAAGTTGACACGTTAAATACCAAATTCGAGCAGTGTTAGAGTCTATAACACATACACACATGCATTCACGCATACACACATACATACATACATACATACATACATACATACAGACAGGTGTTTCAAAATGTATAATCGATAGCTACAACAATTCTATGGTAGATAGTTCACGGCCGACCTGATGCATGCATCTTAGTTTTCTTGTTACCATTGATCGCGCAGGACAGATGAAAACGACAAGAGTGTGCAGGACGCACGGTTGTCTTCACTTCCCTTTCCGAAACCAATAAAGCTACTTGGTGGTTTAAAGGTCCATATTATTCTTAAAGTTGGTACACGGCGGACAAGTTCCAGGGATCAACATCTATTATATATTTTGTTCTACCGATCCGACTTTGTTATGGAGGACTACTTTGATCCCTCCAATTTCACGTACCACCGTGTCCTTGACCTTGACTTCGATCATATACGCTCATATACGCATGCTTCTGGACCTCGACCGATCCGACTCAAATTTGGTATGTAGGCCTACTTTGATCCCGGGAACAATATGGGCGAGTCCAATTTCACGTGTCCTTGTCCTTGACCTTGACATCGCTCATATAGGCATGTTTCTGGACCGATCGAACAAATTATGCCCAGACGGAGGCGATCAAAAAGAAATCCCCAAATAGCCCGGACGAGGTCGGGCACATCAGCTAGTATGTCGATAAATACGCTAAATATTTACAAACTGACTCTTTGTGTCATGCAGACAGCAAAACTTAAGTGATCGAGCTTAAATGTTATTAACGATGATTGAGTAAGAGTATAATTACTTTATGTTTATCTGAGTGATACAATAAGTAAACATAATGCCCGTTTCCGGTGCCATAGGCGTATCTGGATGTATAACGAATCGGCATTACAAAATGCTTGCATTTTGTGAGATACTGGTGTGATCAAATATAACTCTGTGAAGTTGGTTGGAGTGGAACGTTGAACGTTCGTAGACATTTGCGACACGGTCTATTTTCAGAAAAAATAGCATTGACTGGCATTTTTTAACAAGCCTGATAGCTTCCTTATGCCCATAAAACCCTTATTAAAACAGTTGACATGCTTCCCAAACATATTTCCATGTAAATAACCAAAGTGTTGAATGTCCACGAACGTCCAACCAACTTCAGAGCCATTTTCACAAAAAATATCTTCGACTCGCACATGGGGACAGAACAAACTGCTGTTTTGGACGGAGTGGTATTACGTGAGAAGAATCATTGATCCATGAGACTTACCTGCTGAATATTCAAGCCTTTTTTTCATCCACTCGATTAGCCTCTACACTCTGTAATACACTCGAATTTTTTACAGAATTTTCCCGACTGTTCGTTTCCCTTTTGAAAGACATTCAAACAGACATTCAAATATGTGCTTCCAAGTAACTTAAGGGGTTCTTATTCAACACGTTGAATGTGTATAGATACCAAATACAACTATAATATATCTATGGAGAAATTATTGCAGTGCCCTTATTCAAATTTCCCATGGTTTATTATAGTAAATATATAGTAAACATTGTTTTACCATAGTAATTCTATAGTAATCATGGTTTTAACATGGTTACTATAGCAATTATGTGGTGTTTGCATACTTCGATATACTTCAAGATTAGCGAGTGACTAACATCGCCGATATTGAAGCTCACATTGCATTCGTTGTTTTATTGCATGTGCAACATCGCGATCAAACCATCTTGTTTCGACAGTTCGGAATGACTTTTGACTTCGGGATTGCCACATTGGCTATGTCGATAAGATTTCGAGTGAAATCTTCATTTTGTGTTCTGAATCAGCCAAAGCTTCCTCTCTAAGAAACAGCTCACATTAATCAGTGAATAACGACCAATCAGCCTGATTGTACTTCCAGAACTAACGACCATTCAAACCTTGATCTACTGTTTCCAAGAGTATTGGAAAATGATCACTTCCATGCAGATCTGGACATACCTTCCAAGTAAAATCTGTAAATATCTGTGCGTGACATATACTCACATCAATAGATGTATATTCTCCAATTTCAGGATGAAGATAAGTTGCTGAAGTATCATTGAATAAACATCTATCTCTGTCGTCGAGGAATGATTCAACAAGACGACCGCGTGCGTCAATTCCGACTCAGTTGTACGATTTCTCCCTAGCATGTGGTGGGCGTTGAAATCCCCGAAGTTGTGACAAATCTCATTGAACTACGACATCTACTGGTCAGAGAGCTCGTTGTGCAGGTTGTGCATATGACTTTGGTAAAACTGGATTTTCTTGTCGATATATTGTTCGGGCTTCTTGAAATGAAATGCGTCTTTCAGCTTTCAACTTTTGTATATTATACTCTTCTAAGTACACTGGACATATTTTATCAAAAACAGTATGTGAACCGGTTACTACATGACACTAGAGTAAAACCATGGTTTTAATTTACTATGAATAGTTTTACCGTGGAATCTGTGGTATTTGCACACCATGTTCTATATTTGTCATAGTTTGTTTTGGTAACTGTTGTTTTTGGTGTAAACATATGATAAAAGTAATTAATCTCACAACTACATTATAGTAAAACCATGTCGTAGAACAATTCTCAGACTGAAGGTCTTCTATACTATAGTTCACTGTTATATACATACATAATTCCAGTACCATGTTTTATTATACACCGGTTATATTGTGCGTGGAATTGTTTTGTGACAGTTTTCTATATTTGTGTGATGATGTGATCATAACTATGGATTCACTTGCTGTGAGCATGGTTTTACGATATCGAATCCATGGTCAAAGTATAGGCCTACATGGTAAATTATAACCATAATATTATCATGCATGCGCCGTGCCATGGTGTAAATGTATCGTGGTCAGTACTAGCTGCCTCGACCCTGATGAATAACTACCAGGTGTCTCAGGCAGCATATATTGTAATCCGTGGTTGTTGGTAGGAATGGATTGCTGAACACAATCACAACAACATGAATAACACAACAAAATGAACAACCTGTGGTTATTTCCAGATAACCGTTGTAAATTAACCACCCAATTAACCATTGTAAAACTATGGTTTCACTTTGGTTTTCACCAAACAAATAACCGTTGTAAATTAACCACCGAATTAACCGTTGTAAATTAACCACCCAAATCACCGTTGTAAATTAACTACCAAAATAAACGTTGTAAAAATATGGTTTCACTTTGGTTTTCATCACACAAATAACCGTTGTAAATTAACCACCCAAATAACAATTACAAATTAATCACCCAAAACACCGGTGTAAACTAATCACCCAAATAACCGCTGCAAATTAACTATAGTTTCAGATGACCGTTGTAAATTAACTATTTTTTTTTTTTTATGGAAAACCATGATTTTACTATGGTAAAACAATATTAATTTTTAAGGGTTTAACGATACGCCCCAAGCTGTGCGTTCACCGTAACTGTCTACCATCGTTAACCGGAACCGCCTCAACCAAAATCATATAATACTCGTCGATTCCATACACTGGGAATAATTAAAAAAAAAAAAAGGAAACAACACAAGTATAATTATGTAAGAAGTGTTTGATATCATATGATATGTATTTTTACTATATTAATTTCCATATATATATATAGGCTAAATTGTATGTTTAATGAATTATTTCATATTTAGTGTGCAGAGTCCCCTACGTTAGTCCGCTTAATTTGGAATAAATATTGGTATCGTAATGTAACCATGTTCCGAACCCTGGACAATATTGGGTAACAAGATTGGGTAACAAGTGCTGCATTCGCCTATCGATCGTATACCCTTCTGTCATACTGCATGCATGTCCTTGCACGTGAAGACACGATACACGTGTACGTATATATACGGCGTCTGGAATCCATTTCTCAAAGAAATTTGCTTTGTTGGCGTTTACTGTACAATCATGTATCAGCTTTCTTTTAACGTGGCTTCCAGTTGGTGGCCCCAGAATCCGGCTAATGATAGCAACAACGTGGTTGTTTATACCTTAAGCGCAGGTGAATTACGTCAGATATTTGTTCTATATCCATCAGTGATATTTCAAAGTTCGCGGGTATGGATTTTCGAGAAACTGTTACTCGACTTCTTGTTAGCAACTGTGTGGAGATTACCAAAGCGCGGAATCGGGAATGGACCATCGCGATGAAAATTAAATTAGCTACTTCACAACTTGTAAACGAAGAATTCCCATGTGATTTAGACCTATTTGTTTCATTTAGACCAACTTCGTTGGTTAGTTTAATGAAAACCAGCGAAGACGCCATGACAAGGTGTCTTACGTCATTTTGGATTTGTGGACCAGAATCCAGACAAGGTTGCACAACCCACGACAGGTCTCGTCATGTCGTCTACGTCTGGACCACTGCCTGATGTTAGATATATTATTCTTAGCGTCATGTCGCCGATAAAAAAAAATTTGAGGCACAGCATGTGTGGTTGCCCCACTACGTGTCACGTACGTACGATTAATATTTTCATCTCTCCCTGAGTTTGGATGTCCTTAAGTATGTAAAGACACGCTACGTAGGCCTATATACGGCGTCTGAAAACCGTTTCCCAACCAGTCCCAAATGATATTTTCTTTGTTTGCGTTTACTGTTTCAACTTTCTTTTATAAAAGACGTGGCTTCTTGTTGGCGACCCCAGCATCGGCAGCAGAGCTCTCCCTGTGTTTGGAATCCAAGGTAATATTCGGTCGAACAGGTCAGCGCCCATATATACAGGATGTTTGCTTTAAAAGCCACCGGCGTGTTGTCCCTTTGTCCTGCATGATACGGTTGTTATATAAACGCCCACGGACATTTTTAATAAAGAATACCCGTGGAACTTCTTTAAGAATAGGCAAGGGATTATTTGATGGACCAGTATACTCCCGCCGCGAGTCGAAACAATAGAATAAAACGTACATCGTTGCAGGGAGTCGGACGGTGGTGGGTAATTAACCAGGAATGTGGTCATTAGTTGAACAATTTCCAATCTTATGGGCATGTCAGGTTGGAAATTTCCAACACAAGGAAAGCTTGAGGCCAGTGCTATATGATTTTTGCAGTTTTCAAATTCAAATCCGATGGGCCTGGTCCCTCCCCCGCGGCCAGACAGTTAGTTTTCAGTCAGGTTCGGATTTTAAAAATATTCTCACATCGGCCGACATCAGTCGACCGGCGCCTGGGTCCTGGTCCCTCCGCGTGGCAATGAAAAACTGCTGATCAATTACAAAACAAAAAACACAAAACAAATCGAGGCCTGTAATATTATTTGCCTGTATTGTTAGACTCCTATAGATGCTAGGATTTTGCTGTTTTCTGGTTCAGATTTCACACCATGCTCAGTCCGGTATGAAATTACGCGACATTGCGAGTGTGGTCTGGTTCAAGGGGGTGGGGTGCATTCGAAAAATCCAAGGTGGACACCAACCAAGTCCAGCGCGAACCTCTGTAAATAAACTTGCCCCATCAATTTCTATTAAAAGGAAAAACTTTAACCACAGATATATTACAATTGTATTTGGTTTTGGGTGGTATGGTATGGAAACCCAGTAGGTTGGGTGGTAAATGTTTTGGGTGGAATCTTAATTATTCGTCAACGGCCACCTTACAATGCCGTTTATTTCGTGAAAATCGGAACAGAAGTGCGAATTTGTGCATTATGCCACTTCGTGTTGTATGGTATGGAAACCCAGTGGTAAATGTTTTCGGTGGAATCGTATTTATTCATCAACGGGCCACTCTATAATGCCGTTTATTTCGTGAAATCTGACTGGAAATACGATTTTGCACATTGTGCCACTTTGGGTGGTATGATATGGAACCTTAATGTGTTTGGGTGGTTAATTTTTTGGGTGGAATCTTAATTATTCGTCAACGGCCACCCTACAATGCTCCCTTTAATTGTTGTTCATATTCTATATACAATGAAGAAGAGAATGTGTGAAATTTAAGATTATTTGTATTGGATGCAAAACCCAACCAGGGAATCATTTTGAAACTTAACAAGTTATTTTTCTTCTAATCTCATGAGTTTCAAGAACATTTAGCTACCATAGTGCTGAAATGTGCCGAAAGTTAACAGCGATTGGAAATTGGAGTGTCAATTTATCCCATAAGTTTAGTCAAATTTTTTTTTTCAAGATGATTTTGAAATTAAACAGCATCAGTTGGAAATGCAGAATAAGTTAAAAAGCATGACATAAGCTTGAACTGACAGTTTTATTTTCCCACCAGTATTATGCCAAATTCAGTTTGAAAGCCGATAATTTTCGCAACTTCGGGTAAAATATTTAGAATTAAATGGAAATAAGTTTGAAAATTCTAACCATGTATAGGGGTGTCAATCAGGTTAAATAATTTCCAACATGCAGTAACTGTTGGATATGTTGAGGTATCAGTTGGACAGTTCCGCGATGAAAATCTCTCCCCACGTTCTTGGCCATCCCGGACGGAATTTTTAACAGATGTAATATTATATTTCAGGCTAAAAATTACATGTACCTTCATAGCGTGTCTAGCGATTAGAAGTATCCTACCCTATATATACCAAATGTTTGGTTTAAAATTGATAACATTATACCAGCCGTAGTATACTATCCTACGAGGGGTTAGGTGCAAATGGGGGCAGCTGGAGCACCCCTTCCCAACACACCCCTGAACCCAATGAGGATCTTTAAATGTGATAAGCAACGCCGAGTTGGATATAGTCCGGGAGCTAATATGGGTACACTTGCACCCCCTGGGACTTAACTCTACCACACTCATTTTGTTCCTTATTATGTCCTTCAACGTTTAATCAATGTTAACAAGAAACAAAAGTGGCCGTGTAGACTCCAGACAAGATGACGGCCATCATGTTGCCGTTTTTCAGACTAGGCCCCTAAGTCAGTTTGATGCAAATTATAGCGGGAAACTCTAGTAAAATGTATACAAATGTATTTTCGTGAAGCTCAGACATGGGGACACTTTATAGGGCAAAATTGAAACTCCCCATCCAAGATGGCCGCCAAAATGGCAGCCGGAAGTTGAAAATATGACGTTTTTTTCACTTATATCTTCTAGATCAGTTTATGCTGTTTGGAACTGGTTGAGAAATGTGACTTTATTTTGTATTTTGTATATTAATTGACCATTGGAGCAATGAAATATGAAATTATTGGGGTCCTAGCCCCCTCCGATCCCTCAACAATTCTATTTTAGAGAATGCGGTATAAAATTTCACCAAAAAAAAAATCACAATTGGGATTCTAGTTGTATTTCAACAAGAATTGAACAGAACTTTGTAATGTAAGTGAGGTAGATCATTACCTAGGAATATTCCAACTCATTGGAAACAAAATTGTTACTTTGGATCAAAATGGACGCCAAAATACGGAAATTGTTAGATATTGCCCCATCGTGCCCTGCAATCGCTTACACGTTGTGGTTGGTGTATACAATTGGCTATTCTGCCTTCTATACATTGAATACTAACATATCTGATGCACCATGGTTAATTGTTACTATTGTCACCTCTGACATCACCAGAAATATTGGATTTTTCTCTCACAAACTTGACATACATATCGGCAAAAATCACTTTTCAGGTTTGGACCATTTTTTCAAGTAAAATGTAACTATCTTTGGTATGAAAGTTGTTTATTGTTTAGATCTATCTTAAATGTGTCACAGACGGTGTTTATAGACCAAATTGCTCAAGATGGCTTCCAAAATGGCAACCAAATTTGGTAAAAAGTTCATTTTTACATATATCCCAAACATTATTTACTTCGTTTTCCGAAAAGATAGCAAATTGTGACTCACTTGTTTTTATATGTGTTAGATAATTAACTGACAACTACATGGTTCTATTCTGGTTGTCCCAGTTCCGTGTGGGGCATGACAAATTCATTTTAAAGTTCCAGTATGGAATTTTGTCTAGAACCTCTTTGTGTGCTTGCAAACATGCACTATGATGCTTGCTATGAATGAATGGTGTTGCGATGTGATTGTGAGCTAGCTTGTCTAAGCTGTCAATATGGTTATTTAAGATTTGTGAAGAATAATGTCAATTACCACAGGTTTATCATATTTTAATAAAGACTAGATTCTGGTAGACCAGAAAAACAATTTCTTGTAACATTCAATGACATTCAGTTTATTTACAGACTATGGTACCACTTAGTACAAAAACAAAGCGTACAGGTCTCGGACGTACCCCCACCCACCACCACAAAGTGTCCATACATGTGCCTAGTATTATTATTTAACTATTATTGTTAAATCCAGCCTTTAAAACAACAAAACTCAGTATAGAGTTACATCGCTTTACTTAGTTTTGCCATCGTCAAATCGTTGTTTTAAAAGTAAAACAAATGAGATGGTGTGTTGGTTTGATTCATAACTTGCCCGAAATTGAAGAATCAGGAAAGTACGTATTGGGTTGAGTATGTTCAGTGGTGGCGCCATAATTTCATGACGCATGGACTAACTACCACCACTGCCAGGAGGTAGATCCCTTGAGCTCTCATTGCACATTTTCCCGATGGAGATGGAGCTACACCCCATGTTAGGTGGGGGCGGGCTTACAGCCATCCTGACCATCCTATATATGGCGCCACCTCTGAGTATGTTATTTCTTGATATCAGGCAATCAATGTTGTGTATGATAGGATAGGATAGGATATTTTATTTCAATATACACATATTAATACATGATACATTTGACAAATATTACATTGTATATTCGAGGGGGTGGCATAGTCAGGCTAGACTGTCTTACTGCCGCCCCCTTAAAGATGAAAAGATGTTACGATAGGCGGTCAGGATTCATTTTACAATGCACGGCTAAATAATTATGTATCTCACAATGGTTGCATTTAACTGGATTATATGCATGGAGGGTATACGTCTAGATAAATCGATTATTGGTTACTCGATGGTTTGTCTCTTTCTTGTCAGTGGGATGTTCATTGAAAGTCGAGTAGGAATGTGTTGAGTGAGGTTGTGGATTGCGATATAGCGGAAGTCACTTATTGACGAGCTACCACACAGTCGGGACATCTTTGATTGTTGCATTTAATTGTTGCAGCATATTTTTTAATGCAATCGGCATGTATAATAAACGCCGTTTGAATGTGTGCCTGGATTGGTATGATGTAAATTCGTTACCTAAGTTGTTCCAGATGGTTGGATAAGAATGGAATGGTAGTTGTTGTTTGAGTATATTTTCTTTTTTAAAAAGAGGTTCTGTGTGGCTTCTATATTTCTTATTACATAAAACTCGTATCGCGTGTATACTTTAGTGTGTGCATGCCGCCGGGACTTGTCTAGGAAATGTGCAATTTTTATTTTTATTTTATACCAGTTAAAACCTGTTTAAACAAGCATAAACACTGATTTCTGTTGTTTCATATCTATTATTATAGTAGCTAGTCAATTATTGGTAACCATATATATTTAGAAGTCTAAATGTCTATGAATTGAGCAGATAATCGGCATTGAAATAGTGATTGAATTAGCAATTCTCAGCAGTTCTTTGTTTGGAATTAAACAGGAAGTAAAAAAAAACCTGGTTGGAATAGGAAGCGGTCGCTTAAATGAACCGTCTTTGGAGACATATAGGGGTGGGTGTCAAAAGTGTTAAGATAAAAATTACACAGAACGGTGTGTGGGTCCCAAAATTCGGAAAACAAACAAAATAAACTTGTATGGACTTTGTGCCCCCACCTGGTGGTCTATACCAAAACACCAGGTAACGGTACAATGGTACATATATATATATAGTTGTGCATAGTTGTTCTCGTAATATACATTCTCACATGAAGCTGTTCGGTCAGTTGGTCACCACTATCCGTCAATCTTAAAGGTACTCAATCCGATTCGATGGCCCCCATATCATCAGATTCCAACAACAACATTTTTAGAAATGCCTCTTTGGTTATCAGAATGGATTAATTGCCCAAAAATAATGCTAACCCCTGTCAACTATAGTATAAAATTGCCCGAAACGTTATTTATCAACATGTTATTCGAGAAATTTGGCCTTATTATCAACCCAAAGCCTCTTGACTTTAGAGTTATTCATCTTCATCCATAATTTGGTCCGAAACCGTCGGCTCATCGACTTTTACTGGGCCACTAATAACTCTAATAAAATAATAGATTTCAACAATCGATATTTAATAACTCTGAGCTTTGATATGTCGTTTCGTCGACTTGAAGCAAATATTTGTTTTCGCCGAATCCAAATAAATAGTAATTGAGGGGCGCTCAATCGGATTATGCATCTTTAAACTTATTGTTTCTAAGTACAATATGCACAATGAAAATACTGCTTATAGGGCCGTGGCTATCCATTGGTGATTGCAAATCAATTTCCAACTGAAGTCCCCGCCCCCGCACTCACCTGAAACAACAGAATTTCCAACCCAGTGTATGGGCGCCATTTGGTAAAAAACAATACGTCAAGATTAGTGTCAAATAACAACAAATATGTCAATTCCAAATTACTAGTTTCAAAATTCGATGTTTTCCAATTTTATAAGGAATATTTCCAACCCAATAATTTCTTTTCAAAAACTCGAAATAAAATAGTTGGTTTTTAAGGTGAAACTTTGGTCAAAATTTTCAACTCTTGGAAATTTCATGCCTTGCCGATGTTAGCTCAAGTTATGGTTGTCCAATTGCTTTCAAATTTGTTATATGTGAATTCATCACATGCAAACACAGGTCGATCGAATGTGGGATCAAGTCCGAATAGAATTATACATCCCTTAATATTAATGACCAAATTATCGTGGAACCCCGAGTACAGGCTTAAGAATAACAACATCAGCAGCATTGTATTTTATATGATTTTATTTCACTAAATACTCATTGTTGAGTTCCCTCGAGAAATTTTCAGATAATAATTTAAAAACAAAGACCATACTGAATTGTTTACTGAATGTTAGAAACCACTTAGTATATAGCAAAGTTTAAAGACGGTCTATCTCTTCATATAACAAGTTTTATATAGTTTCCCGGGTTTAAAATAATACCTATGAACAGTCCGGAAACGCTTCTATCAATTAATATAAGTTTTAATTCAAATGTTCTGGTGGAAAACAGGATAACTCTATTTATAATATACTTGCCCATGAATTATAAGGTTTTAGCAGTGAGATATAAGTGATATCCCACTAGTGAGTGATATCAGTTGAAATTTCTGATGTATTGACATTCATTGGGAGCCACAGGCAAGTAACTAAAGTATATATAATACACAGAATATCCACACCTTTTCAGTGGATATGGGTTAAATCTCATTCGTGATGACAAAACATTTGAAATTCAATGTTATGTCATCACTCATGAGATATAACCCACATCCACTGAAAAAGTGTGGATATCCTCTATATCTCTATCTGAGATCGCCTGACGGTCTGTTATAAAAATAGTGAAAAAAATGCCCAAATTGATTATCGCATTAACTTAGAAAATGTCCATATAAAATCAATATTAATTGATAGATGCGTTTCCGAACAGTTAATTGTCTTCGACTCGTATTTATTGTTTTATACACCGGGAACTATATAAAACGGAAGAGCTAGACCATCTTTCAGATAAGGAGGCACTTTCGTAACATAAACGCTCTTTGCATACACAAACATTATATTTTCTGGGCTCACCAGATTCCATGCATACTAATATGCTGTGCTTCGAGGATTTCAGAGACATAAGCACAAAAATCAACCCCGGACATCCCCCGGACATTAGTTCTCTTTCTAAATATTAGATCCGAACATTTCAGCGAAATGCGTTTTTTTTACCATATCGGAGATAGATTAACAATGAATGCTCTTCGTTGTTCCATGCGGGAAATGTAATAAATTACACACATTTATACTTAGAGCTTCATTATCGAGACAACGGGTATTGAGTTTCAATCACAATGTCTCACATATTGCTAATATGAGCGGGGTGGGGATGTCTGGTCGGTAAATGTCCAGATGCGTAAAAATCCTGCATGGTCAGCAATTGTCCAGGTGGAAAAATGTCCACCCGCGAAGGTGGGGAGATGTCCGGTGAAAAAAAATCTCCGGATACCTATATTATAAACACCTCTAATGAATCTGTTTATAGCTGTCCATAAAATATTTGTCAGCAGATATATTCCACCATGCAATCCCTTTGAAAAGCCGACAAAATTCCTAACGGATGTACATCCGTTAGGATTTTCATCAGTTTTTTTTAAAGAGACTGTATTATACCAACCAGCAATGCATTGAAAATGCTAGCGCCATCTTTGTTCACGCAAATTTAGATATCAGTGGATACTTTCAATGTAAAATTAGCTACACAAAACAGACAAAATGGTAACATATTCAGCAGGTGCAAATTATTCAACAGTTGATAACTTCATAATAAGAAACAACAGAATATTGAAATTCCAAACAAAACAGAACAAATAATAACATATATTCAGCAGGTACGTAGTGGACAAATTGTTCAACATTTGGTAACGTCATAATAAAAAAATAACATAATTTTGAAAATCCAAAGTTCCAAACAAGAATGTTCAATTCTTCATTTTATATGTAGTTTGTCGTTCACATATTAATTGGTACAGTCATACGATGTCAGGCAATGTTCGACGTGTGTGAGCATATGCTAAGTGATGCTGAATTTGTCAATGCCACAAGATTTCATGCAAACAGCTACCCAGGATCTCCCAAACGTGCATAAAGCCACCATGATCTTCCAAATGCGCAACAAGTGTTGGGAGCATCATTCAAACTAAAAGCGGGCGGAATACCGATTCACATTCCACTGATATATTTTATTCGAATATCACAAACAAATAATCATTGTGATAATAATTAACAGACAACTAACTTAAATCTGCATGTTTGTTTGAGACAATGCAATTGTTTTTGTGGATTGGGTGGTATTCGAACACCAGCCCGTGACGGCGAGCGGGCCGACGTCAATACCACACGGCCACCGAAAGAACCCAACCAAAAAGGTAGCCCAAATGGCCGCTGTATTCCGACGTCTCACTTGGGACATTATATCCACATTTTAAGGTCTCTGGGTTATGTATATGTTAGGTTTTTTGGTACAGCTGCATGCTATATGTACTTGTCTCCGCGGCCGCGAGACATGCCGAGCGTTATCCTGTGTATACTGTCTGGGATTATATATAACAAGTACACAAGCCGCCGCGTTGTAGAAGCTGCATATTGTTTTTGAGACAATGCACATTTATTGGATGACATGTATATATAGCAGTTCATATCGGCACACATAGCCACAAATCATGTCACAAATAAGATGGGTCGGGGTTCTAATCCCACTCAATTAAAAAAAACACGCCTTGTGTTATATATAGTCCCATGCAGTTATAAACAGGGCAACGCTTGGTATGTCTCGGAGACAAGTACATATGACATGCAGCTATACCAACAATCTACAATATACCTAACTCAGAGACCTTAAAATGTGCATATAGTGTCCTACGTGCGACGTGGGAATACAGTGATCATTTGAGCTTCCCTTTTTGTGGTAGCTTTTGGTTTGGTATTGACGTCGGATGCTGTGCATGCTGTGCGACTCTTTACACGTTCAGGGATCCTGGGTAGTTTTTTACACGAATCCGTGAGACAATGACCAATTCAGCCTGAGTAATAATTTACGCATGCCTAATTAGTCTGTGGGAGGATCATGAGTACATGGGGAGAAATTTTCACATACCCGACAATGAATATCGCTAATATTTTTAATTCTTGCTTACATGTTATTTGCATTTTCATTATGCAGATTATGCAGTCTGAATCGTTAATCTTCCTTGATGTAACGTCACACGATGGACTACTAGCGACACACAGTGTCAAACTTGAAACCCCGGCTTTTAACGTACTACTGATTATTTATACAGAAACGGGTGGACCCTGAACATTGATGCATATAACATGTAAATAAGAATCCAACACATTAGCGATTTTCGTTGTCGGTTATACGGGATGATATTTGCCAGCAATGTGAAATGCGGCACTCATTATCACGGAAAGAATGAGTAAGACAAGAATCTGGCGGGGTTTTTCTGGTCCATTAATCCGCATTGGATGCATGTCTATGTCATCATCTGTAATAGACATATACGAGCGGGATTCTTCTGGTCCATCCATAATTGGAAGAAATTCCATGCCATCAGGTTTTCCTGTAAAAGATAGATTGATACTTGAGTATCAGTGGCAAATGTGGCTAAATGTACATGCATAAATTACATTCACACACTGGAAGCTAATTGCCGGTGTTATTTGCAGACATTTCGTCATAAAAAAACATATGATGCCTGTATGTGAAGGCAACATGTGCATAAAATGTATATATACATACCAAATTAAGCTAATGATATCAGAAATAAGATTTATGTAGTTCCACATGATGCTTCTTTGCATGCACATGTTGATAGCATCGAGTGGAACTTCTCGGGTAGTTATAGCTGAGTTAAATGTGAATTGTATAAATTATAGGCTGAATTTATTGTGCCTGTCATTTGCAGAATGGGGTCCCGAGAGGGTGAATTTGATGACGCTAGCTCGCAAATGACAGGCACACTAAATTCAATCTATGTGCCTGAAACCGAATACAGATATGCATATAATTTATATTTTTCATTATGCACGGCCTCATTTGTTATGAGAGACAGATATACTCAGATTGAAGTTCCATATGGTGAATATTCTGATGTACACCCATTGGAAAACTCGATTATGCAATGTGTCGTCTGTCAATTTGGGGATATAGAGAATCTAACATAAAAAAGAAAAGAATCTACGTGAAGAAGTTTCTATAGAAATTTGATAAAAAGAAAGTTTCCAGAGAAGATGAGGCCTAAGTAGAATGAGGTCCCCTGGTTGTGCTAGCCTTCTATGCGGGATAGCGTCACTAAATTCACCCTCTGGAGACCTTATTCTGCAAATGACAGGCACACCAAACTCGATCAGACTTGCATGCCTACAACAAATGTCACGCAAATTTCCGAGTATGTTAACATGGCCTGTATTAAGTTCACATAGAATGAAATAATATATTAGTCTTTTGATAAAAAAAAAAACCCAGTTCACACTAAATACGAGTCCGAACTAACATTGTGTCAGACATGAAACTCCTGTCAACGATATATAAATAGAAAACAAGTGCGGGCGGTTGACTCGATTATATGACTCCTGGCTGCGCTCTGACATATTTTACGAATGTACACAAACCGGTGTTCCATTCAAAATTTGTTGACCGGTCAACAGCAGATGCTGGTGAATCGAAAACTAAAGATAGCAACCCTCGACCAATCAGAATGCGTGTTTCACAGACAATTGTTTTATATTTAACTTTAATTATAATTACCGGTAAGACAATTATCGATTACATTTCATTCTGCATTAATCAGAATGAATTCAAACCGACTTAAGTATTACATAAATGTAGGATTTCCTTACATTACACATGTATGTACGTCAGTTTTAGTAGTGTTCATACCGACGTAGCGGGCTAGGGACAGCACTCTGCCTTGAAAGTTTTAGAAAGGTTGAAATTCTAAATTGGACTCGACTCGATGCATTACCTCTACATTCATGACATTGGTCTTTAAATGCTGAAGTGGAAGTTGATGTCTTTTCAAGCTCCAACGAGTTGAATTGGTGAGTAAAATTGAACTGAAAAAGAGAGAAAGATTTATTAAACGTATACACGGCTCGGTTGAACCTGGAAACAATTTTAGGTGACTTTCTGCTGAGGTTTATTTATTTGTGTCTGATGTTGCTTAATTCGAAAAAATTCTTAATCTGGCATGTGATGACTGAACAAAACCTGTATAACGTAGACCCGTAATACCATTGTTAAAGGTACTCAATCCGATTCAATGGTCCCCATATCATCAGATTCCAACACCAACAACATTTTTTTCAAATGACACTTCAGTTATCAGAATCGATTAATTGCCCAAAATAATGCTAACAACAGTCAACTGTAATATAAAAATGCCCAAAACCTGTTATTTAGCAACATTTTGGTCAATGGAATTTTGCCGGTTTGTCAAATATCTGACACAAAAAGCCACTTGATTTTAGAGTTATCCATCTTCATCTGCAATTTGGTCAGGGAATTTTCCTCTCGTCGACTGTTTACTGGGCCACTAAAGTTAAAATTAAAATAATAGATTTTCAAACATCGATATCTGATTACGCTGAGCTTTGATGTGTGGGTTCATCGACTCGAATCAAATATTTTTTACCAAGCCAAGGAAATAGTAATTTGCGAGCGTTAATTCGGATTGAGTACCTTTAAAGATACGGGCGGCGTTGGCGGTGGGTATGCTGTTAAAATATTCCACATCCGTCAAAAACTGCCATAAACAGAAAGACTAGTAAAATATAGACAGACTATGTTCTTATGCCAATCAGAAATATGGCATAAACAGTATGTTATTGTCAAATGTTTTCCTTTGTTATGTAAACAAAAACAAAAAACGTTACAGAACCTGGTTTTTGTTTAGATCCGGATATGGTAAACATAAAGAGCGTTATTTGTTACTGTTTTCCTGATATGGAAATAATAAAGAGCGTATATTTCATTTGTGCGTGATTAACCAATAGAATTGCGCTGTGTTGTGTAAACAGAAGCAAAACATCTATAACACGAGCAGGTTCTTGTTTACGTACACCATCGTACGTCTTGACGACAATATACTATTTACGCGCTGATAATGTTTGGCATATGAACACAACTATATTTATTACATGATCCTACCGTTATTCCATTCAATAAACCCATTCTATAAATTGTGATATTAAACGTTCGTTTAATAACAAGAAATAGTGCCAGGTGACCTTTGACTTCCGGTTTGTGGTTTATTTACATTCTGTACGCTACGTTTCAAAATACTATGGCTTCCAATATTTTTTCAACAAACTGTAATGAATGAAGAGTTTGAAAAATTATGTCATGAAATATACGCCATTAAATACGCCAAAGAGTCTTTATTTATCTGGGACTATTTCTTTGCGCGGGCAAACAACGCAGAGTTGTGTGAAACGTCATCGCATGCCTTATAGAAGTTGATGTTAGTTTCGCGTCCCATTTGTTGATTTAAGTATCTTTTGTCGAGGTTTTGGATCATGTAATAAATAGAATCTGCAACTCGTCCCAAGTTTATAGCGGAATTTACAAAACTCGTCCAGTAAATTAGGTCTGGAACTCGCCAAAGGCTCGGTCAAGACCTAATTTACTGGACTCGTTTTGTAAATTCCGCTATAAACTGGGGACTCGTTGTAGATCCTCTATATATTTTAATATTCCTTCTGTTGATGGCGATTTGAACAGATATGAATATTTCTGCACGAAAGCCGCCCGTGCCTTTAATATAATATCAAATAGGTCATTAGCATCATTATAAGATGGTTGTTTATTATCTGAATAAATTACTTTGGGGGTAACTACTCATCATTGATTATTTAGTATAGAAAGGGTTAAGCAGTCCTTTCACACGTTGTTAACATGCTTTGAAAACATATATAGAGCAAAACAGTTCATGCTGTTTAGACGCGGTGGTTGATATCCATGGTGTAAGTAAACTTGAACTCATCACCAGTTTATAGCGGAATTTACAACAATCGTCCAGTAAATTAGGTCTGGACTCATTTTGTAAATTCCGCTATAAACTGGGGACTTGTTGTAGATCCTCTATATATTACACTAAAAACATGAAATAAATTGTCACTTGTAACCACATTTCCATAACAGTTATAAAGACGATGAGGGCGGGCATAGGACACAAAAGAAAATTTATTTATTTATTTATTGGGGTTTAACATCGCTTTCAGCAGCCAGTGCTATATCATAACATTGCCAGTTTTAGTGGCGGAGGGAGAGTCCGTGCACGAATGTAAATCTAGCAATGATTTCATTGGCTGGAAGAATGACCCATTGTGCACGGCGAAACCAACGACCATCGTCGAGTAAATGGCATGCAACTCCCGCAGATAGCGATATGGGTATACAAAGTTAGCGACGACATCATATCGCCAGCGCTGGAGAGCGAGTCGGCCTGGAACAAAGCCCCTTACCGACCGAGCCCCCCAAAAGAGAAAAGAAAGAAGTAACTTCTTAGAAGTTATGTATCAAAATAACTTACCATATAGCTACCATTAGAGTAATTTGTTATCTTTTCAACGATCTCGAAAGTCAGTAGGTTGTATGATTCATCTAACAGGTGACGCCTCGTCCGAGATTTTTCATACAGAGCATCACGCCTTCTCAATAACTAGAATAAACAATGAAAAAGTTAGAATTAAAGGATCAATATGTATGATTTTGAAATCACAACATTTTCAGTCAATTTACCAACATGTTTTGATTGATCTAAAATCACAAGCAGATCATAGATAGATTTTTCGTATCTTAGGCAAATCAAATTTGGAAAGCATGGTTTCCTACAATAGAGGTAAGCAAAATATGTGTATATATAAGTAGATTTAATGTTTTATTTGACTGGTAACGGAACAATACTTTGCTGTCAAAACAGATGGGACATATTTGAAAAAGGACTTTTTTTAATTTGTCATTCATTTGTAGGATGATTGTTGCAAATTGGGCAATCGGGATGATTCTAAGACACCCAAAATATTAAAAATATCCTATATTAATGCCAAATATTAACCGTCATATCCGTATCATTTTGGTGCCCGAATCCAACCCCCCCCCCATTCCTGACTCTGATGACATCAATTATGTTCTAATAACGTAAAAACAAAAAGGTGGTTTAAAAAAATAAAAAAATAAAGAGAGAGTTTGATTTACTGTCAGCTAGAAAATAAACAAATTATTTTCTTTGCATATTTCAGTTTTTGGTAGCCATTTTCAGAATTATGTTTTTGGATGAAAAATCACCATAAAACAACATAATGTTTAAAAATATGAATCAGTGTTGAGTGCTTATATCTGCCAGATTATTGCAAGCGTGGTTGAATAATATTGCTGTTGTTTCATGTTGTTTTGGTCCTTCGCGCAATGAAAATACTAACAATTCCTCTGTTCATCCTGTCAATAGGAATTTATTGAAATCAAAGATGAATTTGTTTTAAGCTTCATTAATTTGCAACAATGTGTTCAAACTGTTTCTAGAAAACTCTGCATGAACCCCCTGAGAACACATTCGGTGTTAATCCAGTTTGATTAATATATATCGTGGTCAAAATATCGTGACGACATTGAAGCAACCGGTCATTTTTTTATATGAATGCAGGCAGGGATGTGGCTAGAGGGTCTCCGCTGGGGGGGGGGGGTCCACCTTGGGAATTTCCAACTGCACCCCCCCCCTTGAGTCGGAATCACACCAACACAACTTTTTGCATAATTCCATTTGCACACCCCCCCCTCTTGTACCTCATGTTCAGGCCTAATTTCCTATATATTCATAAGCCATGCTTCTATTTTCCCAGTATGATAACATTAAGATGTTTTAACCTGAAAATTGCCCCCAAAAAAAACCAACTAGTGATCTAATTCCAGACAAATGCACACAGCTACCGACAACAGACCACGAAACATCGGGCCGACCATGGTTGTTTGGCCCGGTGTGAGAATTTTTTTTAAACTATACAAGAAAATCGCAAATCCTAGCATCTAGACTGGCCTCAACTGAAGCTTTCGTAGTGTTGGAAATTTCAAACCTCATGCTCCCCCTCAGGTTGGAAAATTCTTCAACTGATGACCATTTATGTCTACAAGTTTGACCCAATGTAGTAAAATATTGTTTTGCTAAACTAATTATCAGTTTTGTATTGGCCATGTGGATGGGGCAATGACACACCGGGCCGACCATGGTTCGCCCCGGTGTGCGAAAATTTTGAAATCTGAACAAGAAAATCGCAAAATCCTAACATCTAGACTAGCCTCAAGCCTTCCTACTGTTGGAAATTTCAAACCCTACACCCCCACTTAGGTTGGAAAATTTCCAACTGATGACAATTCCAATGACAATGTTGACCAATTGTATGACAATATTGTTTTCTTAAATTAACTAGAAGTTTTTGACTGGCCACGGGGGAGGGACCAGGACACAAACTTTCCAAGTGTTGGAAATTTCCAACCTGTCACCCCCATAAGGTTGGAAAATTTCCAACTAATGACCATTTCTGTCAAAAATTTTGACCAAAACTAGGAAAATAAGCAAATATTGGTCGAAAAACAATAAATTCCCCCCAATAAATTGTTTTATAATCAAACTACAAGAACGTTTTCAACTTATTGTTGGTGTGAAATTTCGTTGTGGCAGGTATGAAATTTCCAACTATTGAAAATATAGCTCTCTGCTGGGGGGTGAGACACCCCACACCCCCTTCTAGCCACATCCCTGAATGCAGGATATTATAGAAAGCATAACAGATACCATACCTGATCCATTCTGGTTACCACATCATCCTGGGCGTTGTGTCCACTCTCAACAAACTTGTTGGCAAAATCATTCAAGTCCTGGAAAATGTCCACAATATTTTTCAAATAGAACATATTAAGGATTTTGTACATTTTTCAATAATAACTGATGCTACTAATTACACATGGCATAAAACAACATATTTTGCAGCATGCCAAGTAGATGTGTGATGTTTAGAAGCATCATATACAAATATAGGGTAAATGTTCTGCTACTATTGTATTTTAAGGAAATGACCAGAATGCATGTAAATTAGTATTCTGACTGCGAGTCATACGTTAATTGGGTTCATATATATGAGTCACATTAAATCAACAGGGCAAAGCAAAAAAAAAAAAAAAAAAAACAACAACATAACAATACCTGGATCTTTCCTTCCTGAGCAGTGAGGGTCTTTTGAAAGTATTTCTGTTCCTCAATCAGAGCCTCGACACTATCTAGTGAATCGCCCAGATCTTCGTTGGCCAAAAATGCCTATAAAAGATATAAATAACATGGTTTTGTCATACACCATATGCGATATGTAACTGCTTCATAATATATGTTATGACACAAAAGTTTGTGACATGTACGTGGCTAAACATTTCAGAGCGAAAAAACATTAGTTTACATTTAAGTGTGCACATTATTGTCACAGAACGCGAGAGTGAGAATTGCGGAAGTCTCATAAAAAAGTTGCCAGAACCATGAATCTCCAGCCGGTCACCCATCCAAGGACTTTTCGAGCTCGATATTGGCTGCGGACACACGTACCACAGTAGCGATGTCATAGTAGGTGTGACAATTTATTATGGTGGAATTTGGTGACAATTGGTAGTCATAATTAATATGCCATGGCAAGCTATGTCGCCCTCTGCAAATTCGCACAATGAGTATACCAAGCTCTACCAGCGACGGTCGATATCTCAAGGATGTATCTACCTGTGAATGTCTTGTCGCTGTTGATCTTTACTCAACACGCAGTGTTATATTTTGCATGCTAACACACAAGTCCACTTGATAACTTAACGAATAACCCATTTCTGTCAACAGCCATGATTGTTCTTATTAATGAAATTAATATAAGTAGATAAACATGCATGCATTGAGATCGTATACAAAAACGTACCACATGCATGATATGTGAGTCAATGGGGAATTGCCACCAGGCCACGGTCATTCACAATTCTGGACGATCTATCGAGCAATTATATATATCGTGACATATAGCGAATACATTTTAGCAAAACGTAATGTGTAGAGATCAATCTTGGTGAAACGCAATGGGTTAATTGGTCCAGTCGACTCATTGTGCGGAAACTCAGCAGGAAACATGACTGGCTATGGCATATTAATTATGACGAACAATTGTCACCAAACTCCACTATAATAAATTGTCACACCTACTATGACATAGCTACTGTGGTACGTGTGTCCGCAGCCATTGCTTAAAGGTATGTTCACACAAGCACTCGCAAGTTTGCATGGTATATATTGCAGGTATTTCGTCGTAGAAGACCATATGGTGACAGAATATGAACGGAAACATGTATATAAAATCCATCTGTATCACAGATAACTACACGAGAAATACAATTTATGTAGTTCCACCTGTTACATAATTTTCCTTTTCATGTCGCTAGTTTTGGTAAAGATGGGTTGTATATGCATGTTTCCGTTCATATTCTGGCACCATATGATTTACAATGACGAAATGCCTGGAAAATATATATACCTTGAAAACATTTGAGTGTGTGAGCGTACCCTAAAATCGGTGATGTCACAAAGCGTCTTAACTAATGTGACCAAGATATCATCTAGACGTGTCGTGCAGAGAACTAATCGGCCTTCTATATTTACACCGCGAACGTTACACAACAAAAATTTTAATAGGTAGATAATATTTAACAATGATTTGAAAGTTTATATAGCCATGCGTATTTAATACTAAATCGTTTTGGCGTGGCATTTGTTCGCCAGTCAATCAGACTACTGATTTAATATGCTATTATTAACGCCACCGGTGTATACTGTGCTTGAAAATATAATATCCACTGGTGTTATGCGGGATTAGGTCGATGTAAAAGCTGCGAACGGGTCGCTTTATAAGCTGTAGTGTTACCCCGAATACGGTATCCTCAATAAAATAGTCCGACACATATTAGCACATGTGCTGATATTGATAATTACCACACCCTTTGGAAAGCATGCGATCGTGTATCAAGGATGGATTTCGACGAAATTTGATACTTAGGGTTACTTTTGTCCGGGGAGTGTTTTGGACGGGTCAAATCGTGACCCCGACCTGACCTTGACCTTTAAAACAGTCAATTCAAGGTCAAATTGGGTAAAACGGACGGATTTCGACGAAATTTTATACCTATGGGTGCTTTTGTCCGGGGAGTGTTTTGGACGGGCCAAATCGTGACCCTGACCTGACCTTGACCTTCAATATGGTCAATCCAAGGTCAAATCTGGTAAAACTGATGGATTTCGACGAAATTTGATACCATGGGTTAATTTTGTCCGGGGAGTGTTTTGGACGGGTCAAATCGTGACCCCGACCTGATCTTGACCTTCATAATGGTCAATTCAAGGTCAAATCGGGTAAACGGATGGATTTCGACAAAATTTGATACCTAGGGAAACTTTTCTCCGGGGAGTGTTTTAGACGGGTCAAATCATGACCCCGACCTGACCTCCGACTTTAAAAATAGTCAATTCAAGGTCAAATCGCGCCTTTCGCCGGAAAGCAGATGGGAACAGCCCGGACGAACTCGGGCCCACCAGCCAGTGTAATAAAAAGCGAGACAGCTTGAAGAATGTAATGTATAACAGGAGAAACGGGAAACGTGGTATATGGAAGCATCCAAATTTCCCACATGGAATTTGAAAGCTAGTTTATATTATAATTATTTATATTTATGGCTAATAATATGATCCTGGTGGCGTTATCATTTCTGACTATGGTTTTCTTGTAATGGATATGCAAAAGGTCTCACACACGAAGTACCATTGAGCATCTCTTGTTAATTACCTCTTGTTCTGTGATCCATGTGTCAACTTGTGCCGATTCTCGCAGGAATAGTTCCAGGTCCATACATTGCCCATTCACGATTCGTTGATCCACCCACAAATTGGTGAAGCTGTTCTTTACTGATGAGAGCTGGTGTAACTGAAAAAGTTCACCATTGCTGACAATTTCCATGTAAAAAGTCAATGGAGCTATGAGAAGAAGTTGTAAAAATGCTCTTTACGACGGTACCACATTATATGTTCATATTTGTGTTATCGTACGTTGCTTCTCATTCTGAGAAATCACTAAAGATGAACAATACTCACATATTAGACCAAGTCTTCTCCAAGCCTTGAAATAGTGAGCCTGTCATTTGCAGAATGAGGTCCACAGAGGGTGAATTTAGGCCTTATCAGAATGAGGTTCACAGAGGGTGAATTTGGTGATGCTATCCCGCTGTGCGGGATAACATCACTAAATTCACCCTCTGGGAACCTCATTCTGCAAATGACAGGCTCACTATTTCAAGGCTTGGTCTTCTCAGTCCACAACAGATTGGGACATCGGTAGGGTTAATGCTGTTTTTGGACTGAGTCCCGTCCCGGGCTGTTACTCTTCTATAACAGACTTTACGCCCAGAATTGTGGGCGGGATTTATCTTTCTTGTATGTCTTTGGATTATGTCAAATGGACGATTTGCATATGTGAACATAGAGGGCAGATGGTGGCATAAAACATATGCCTATATCAGATGTCCGTTGAATGTCAAAACATAGAAATGTATAAGTATACAACGCCTTGTTTTCCAGAAAAATTCGATTTGTCGCGGTATCAGAAAATGTATGTTAACAATAAATTAAACAGTCGTATATCACTTTACCTTTTTCTATCACGGTAAATTATATATCATTTTAAAGGTAGATCAATCGCGGATATGTCAGATGATAATCACATTCAGTGTTTCACGTGAATGTCCGGGCTCCATGTGTAAGTGTAATTCGTCGTTTCAATGAAAGTCTGATATAGAAGAGTAACGGGACGGGACTCGGTCCAAAAACAGCTGAAACCCAACCGATAGCACACGCTGTTGTGGACCTAGAATACTTTGTCTAGTTAAATATGTGGCTTATACTAAATTATATTCGCAAAAACTTAATATACTGTTACGAGATTAGCACTCACCAGTGATCATGTGGAATAATCGCAATACCTGCCTATATGTTTGTTTTAATGCCGTCCCCCTGCTCCATTAAAGGCCTACTTAATTTTCGAGTCACCGATTATTTATTTTATAGTGACTCGATATACGGTTTTAATAACAATATATGCCATAAAATATGATTAAAATACTATAATTCATCACCATTTGAAACATCTGTGTCTCAGAAGATGCCCATAACAGTTGAAATCATATAAAGATTACCCCCGTTTTGGCTTCCAGAATGCAAACTAAAGATGGATTTCGAATGGAAGGGGAATAACTATCCTTAAGAAATAGAGTTATTCCCCCTCTATTGAAAATAATACACTCTTTACTGCAATCTAGATGACAAAACACGTTGGTAACTCAACAAAAATAACATGTTCACAATTTATTATACATCGAATAAGTTGAAAACACAATGTTTTTGGAGCTTCCTCTTTCAAAAGGTATATAATATGGCATATATTTTATATATGTGATCTGGAGGTTCGAAAATTAAGTGGGCCTTTAAGATAATTTTTTCCCTAACGTTCGTAAACCAATTAATAAAATTGCTTTGGCCAAAGAAATTTGCGTGATATTTCGTACATTTTAGCGTGAATTCCAAAGTCTATGAATTTACCTTGTCTTCCACTTCAGCTGCATCGTAGTGATTTGTGTCGACCAACTTCTGTCCGGATGCGACATGACTCTTCATGCTCTCCTGGTTGGCATACATTTCCCCCCGAATGAGCTAGAGAAACAAGAAAATTAATAGAGGATTGAGAAATCATAATGGTTCAGTTGATGTTTTAAAATAACAAACATTTTACGTGCACGAAAGAATGACAGCACTAACCGTATAATATAAAATGTATGTGTTTGACCATTCCGAGTGACAGTAACGATCATGCACCATGCATATTATACATAATTTGAATGCTTTTCGCCCCATGCATGAATATGACAACATGTATACATCGCTGTTGACAATTAAGTGTATTCATTGAAAAGAACTTCGAGGATAAATCAGCATGTAACTAACACCCCGATGAGACATGCTAGGAACAGAATATATTCTTCATAGCCTCAAAGTCACCGATTTTCTGCAATTTAGGCAATATACATAACTGTCAAATATTCATAGAAACGAAAGAGTATCAAGAACTCTGCCCAACTCAGACACACATGATGCTTTTTATTCAACAATATGATTATTTAAAATGAATTCTTCAAATATGAGTTTTCTCATAATTATAGTTGCTGTGCAGACGGATCAAATTGGATTTTACTAAATTCTTTCAAACAGGGTCATGCATAGTGGAAATTAGAATCAAGTCTATAGCAGATGCGATCAGTATGAGAATGAAGATGCATCTTTTAAGTTGACAATTCACGCTCTTTATTGCTAATTATTAGTCATCTGAGGTCAATTTAAAGGCGCATATCCTATGCCATTCCCCTGGTCAGGTGACCAATGTTCCTACATATCGTCTAAGCGAATAAGGAACTCTTTATTCTCACATATGAAAATATGATGGGTCAACGGCACCTATCCAATGGTACACCCGGTCAATTTACCCCTGCATACCAATTTCCAGCCATTTCGGGTCCAACCATTTTGGGTATATAATTAATTATTTTATTAAATTAATTATCTGCGCAATTGTATGACATCTGATGTCAATGAAACCTATCCCATGACACCCGAGTCAATTTCCCCATGTATGCAAACTTTCATCTCCGAGATTCCAGCCGTTTGGTCGCCCATAGCCCGACAGACAAACAAACAAAATTGGGGACATGACAAACTGCGGGACGCAGGACAAAATGATAGACTGCGGGACAGAATTTTTAATTGCGTGGGATGGACAATACCTCAAATAATATAGCAAGCAGAGGGCTCGTTTTGTTGTCCAACGAAAGCTCGATATTCGCCCCTACCAAATATATTAACTCAGCTACTCACTGCATGGACCCCAAATGTTTCATTATCTGGCCAATAACTGACCTATACCCTAACAGTATCGAAATCAAGGCTGCGAGAGAGCTGTAGAATTGCGTTTTTATAGCGAAAAAGCTATGACCATAAGTAAACTTGGTATTAACCCTTCCTATATTAAAGTATCAATGGTGAATAGTAATTATCCCATATGTCGTTCGTTGAACTTATTATCTAAACATATTTTAATTTACCCTCATCGGACCATATTTTAATTAACCCTATCTGGGTGTGACCATATTTTAATCAACCCTCGTGTAACCATACAAGTATTTTACTTAACCCTCATGATAGCCGTATTTTCAAAGATGATATCGGGAGTGCATTGCCTGATGCCATTCTTAGATCATCATTACGCCATCTTGGGTGTATATTGGCAAGTATATCTGACCATGTCGTAGGAGGTGATGGACTAAATACGATTATAACGTACTCGGTATATACGTAATTGGATTTACTAAATATGATTAGAAACGTACTCGTTATTTATTATATTTCTGTATGTAAGCACCCTCGTACTGTAGATGCAATTTTAAAATAGCCATCAAATCATTTTCAACACGCGGACAAATAAGATCCAACAGAAACGCTTTATCGCGCACCGAAAATGACAGAGTTGCGGGAAAAGCATGGGGGACAACTACGCCCCAAACATGGCGGAATCGAGATAAGCGATAGACTTGAGGCAGGGCCAACAAATTCTACGTAGGACACTAATAATTAAGTTAAGTAACTAATTAGTTATAACCCCAAAATGGTTGCAATATGTTCTGTGCAAATTGATACACATGGATAAATTGATCAGTATAGTGTGTCGTGAGATAAATGCTGTTGACCTCAGATGACTTAAAGGGGCAACTATGAGCAATAATGAGCGTCCCTTATCATCTTAGAAGACATGTCACATGACCAGGGGATTGTCATGGATAGACGCATTTGACCTCAGATGACTTAAAGGGGGCGGGCTCGTAAATTATATGATAAAAAACTAGCGATTATCAGCCCAGACGATATGTGAGAAAATTGGTGCACAAAAGTAAATTGACGCGGGGGCTGTCACGGGATAGGTGTTGTTGACCTCAAATGACTTAAAGAGGCACTAGTAATTAGAAATAAAGAGCGTTTATTATCAACTTAAAAAAAATAGATGTAACTTTATCCGGAGAGTCATGTGATAGGTACTGTTTATCCTAGATGACTCCTATTTATTTAAAATGACTTGAAGGGCCACTAATAAATTACGCATTCTTCACACGAGCAATACCGGATACCCCACTGAAGTACAATTGTTTGATCTTAAAGTATAATTAGTGACACTTAAGTGCAAATATTTGAAATTAAGTACAATTATTTTCACTTATGAGCGCAAATATTTACACTTAATTCTAAATAAATCGAAAATGCAAAAAACGGCTTGCCATTCGTATGGGCCTTAGGTGGGGATGAAATTAAGCTATGGCATGTTTGCACGGTGAGGTGAAAAGCTTTCTTCCCGACTCCCTTCAGAAAGAACTCGGAATGAACATTTATAGAAAATAAATTATGGAATAACACATTTTAATCAAAATAATAAGTTAAAATACGATGGAGAAGAGACCTTCAACAATCCTGTAAATTATACAGTTCAGAAAATGTTTAACTAAAATAAATTAGTCTTTTCCTGATGAACTTATGAAACAACATTGAGACTATAAAAAAGCTTCGAGAAATGTAAAACCGAAATAAATATACTTGACCCAGCTGATGTAACTAAGCCCTCAAATCCCAAAGCCTAGACCATTGTGTGCATGCAGAAAGAGCGCGGACCTGTCCCAAACATTAATGTGACTACAAATGGCTAGAAAATAACTGTCATCAGTGCATCAAGCCAATCAGTGAATTATTTGCATGTCAACAAACTCAGATGATCTGTTTCTCTCACAACATCAAAAGTATCCAAGTCTAGTATATTGATTGCTTGTCACTTAGCATATTAGAAGTTGCTCCAGTAGACTAACAAAAGTGGTATGAAATATTGCTAGATAATGGGCTGGTTGACAGATTAATCAGGAAATAGTTAGAAATTATGGAATTGTGTATATCCTGCACAATGCCCTATATAGGCTTTCAGATATCAGCACTTTATAAAATAATATTTCCAATTGCAGCTTGTTAGATATTCTCTCTAAGTATTTATTTTCAAAATATGTAAACTCTAGTTGAATTGGAGCTTGACATCTGACATGTAGTCTGGTCGTTGAGACTCGATTATGAGATGAACCTAGAACAAATTGTTTACAAGCTGTTTTCGGTGTCATTCGACGCGGAAAAGCATCAGGAACAACATATCCAAAATCCGCGTTGGGGAAACTTTGTTGTCCACGATGGGGTCCAACATGGTTGTCTATACTACATCAGTTCTCGATATAAGTCATTATACGATATATAGTGGCATCATAATTATTCCGTATTATCAGTTTGTGTTAAATTAGAATGCGGGAGCGAGTAGAGAGACACGGACAGAAAATTATACAATCGTGGCCATGAAATGGCTGTCAAAATGACCGCAACTCCAAACCATACCACGTAGAAAGCAACATATTGGGTAACGACATAATAGTGAAATACGTATTGGCAATATACTAGTCGGTTGTTAAATATCTTTAAAGGTACACACATCATTAAAACAGATCAATCTGAAGGATCATCGGTCACTGCACAGCAAGTCAAACCCCCCCCCCCCAATGATTTACGTATTTAACGTTTGGGTGTCCTGCTTATCCAACATCCAACGGTTGGGCAAAACACAAATAGCTCGTGCATGCAACACACGAACTAATGTTTCGCCTCACAGTGCATGGTAGTTTCATTCGGCATGGTGATTAAACATTGAATGCAACGCCGAAATTTAAGTGCATACTCTAGAGGTATAAATACTAGTTATATTTCCGGAATTGTCAACACTCCCGGTGATAATAAACGATACAGGTATGTCGCAATGGTTATTATACTGTAAAGAAACACTCATATCTTCAATTGATTAGCACCGAATCTCACCAGGTCAAAGAGACTGTACATAGTACATGGTATGCAAGACTAATTTTCATTCTGCTACCAACCCGGTTTCTTAGTAGACAATTTTGTTAAAATTACTTCAGTGGCCACTTTACAAATAGAATAAGCTACAGCGCAATGCACACTATTAGTTTTCAGTATATTTTTGTTTGAAAATATATTACCATTACCACCCACGTAATCGTGCTAAATATCAGGTGATCATCGTTTAAGATGTTATTCCAACGTTGAACATTCACCCAATATTGTTAGTTGTGGTTCTGTGTGCAACAGACATGTGTAACATTATGGAAAATGAGTAAACGCGGTGATGCGGTTGAAGACAACGTAGTAAGTTTCGCGTAGATGTGGCATTGGTGAATTTAACCAAATATAATTTCCAGGTATAAACACAGTCTCTGTCACAGATTATGTAGGCAATTTTGGTCAAGTTTTGAATTTATTGAAGACAGTCTATGGTACTCATTTGTGATTTAATAAATTTAGTTCATGGTACACGGTGTATACCACCATACATTCTTGCGATAAAAGCGAAATATTCGTGTTTTATCACTTGATCTGAGGCAACTATAACTACTAGTTTGAGACACGTACTGGCACATCAATTATGAGTGAAGCAAGCCCTTGGCGATACCCAATTTTTGTGACACAAGCGCCAAAACATGTGCCATTAGTCGCACATTTCATCGCTTGTGTCGCTTTCGGTTCGCGCCGAAACATGCTCTAATGGCGCACTTTTTTTGTCGCTTTCGGCGTGCGCCGAAACATGCGCTAATATCGCACTTTTTGTCGCTTTCGGTGCTTTCGGCGCGTTACTAATGGCGCACTTTTTGTCATTAGCCATTAGCAAGTGGCCCTAATAGTATTTCATAGATAAATATTGAGAGTAGATTAACACGTTCGGTCTTCTGGGAGTGGGGATATGATTTACTGGCACATTTATAAACTAAATTTGTATAACTTACCTGACCGAATTTTTCTATTTCCGACATAAGCGACAAGCTTCTTGCCATTGTAGACAAAAGATTTGCCTGTAATATTTAAAACATCTATATTATAATAATTATTCAGCTCACCAGATCCGTCGGCTTGTACACCGGTTTGTGCATGGACACAATCCGGCCACAACCGGATACAATTATGTGGATATCCCATTTCCACCATTATATAAGGCTTAAGCGACAAAGCCATGTGGTATGCACAGAAAGTAGTCAAGTAAATATAATATTTATCCTTAAGGTTAAGGCCAGTGTAACATAATTTCATTTTCACTTATCTCTCTCTATATATATGACCGTGGCCGACTGGTACGCTATTGTAGAGGTTAATGACTATATGGTTGGCTGTGTCGCTACTTTAGAGTTTAAAGGCACGTGCGGCCTTAATTGTCGAAAATATTCATATTTGTTCCAAACACCGTAAACACAAAAACATTAAAACGCATACAGTTCCGTTCATTTAGCCCATGACCATCGCGTAAACAGCATGTTATCATAAAGACCTACTATATTTTACCTAAGCAAGAGCCTGGTTGTGTTACAGAAGACAGCACAATGCTACTGGCTAATCACACACAAATGGCATAAACGCTCTTTATTATTTCCATATCGGGTATTCACCAACAAAGAACGCTCTTTATGTTTACCATCATAATATAAACACCAGAAAAGAAACTTTTTATGCTTTTGTTTACATGACAATGGTCAAACAAATGACCATAACACACTGTTTATGCGATATTTCTTATTTGTATACGGACAAAGTCTATCTACATTTTGATGTTCTTTCTGTTTGTGGCGGTTTTTGACGGGTGGAGATATTTTCACAGGATACCCACCGCCAAGGCCAACCGTGTCTTTAATGATTTACATGGGTACATACCTCAAATGACGAAATTTGCACCACTGTTTGACTGAAACAGAAAAGACAGAATTAAATTTATATAACAACAAGCCGATAGCTAAACATTATCGGAATTAATTGTTCAGAAACCAAACAGAAACTAGATCATGTAATAATGAATCTTTCTGAGATATCATATGTTCACCCGCTCGAAACATGCATGTGAACTTTTTGATGTTCTGACTTGCTCCACATGGTGGGAACTTTATAACATTGATGACCAAACAAACCGCAACGCGTGTAGGCTATACTACATTTCTCTGTTAAAGGCACGTGAGGCCTTAGTTGTCGAAAATATTCATATCTGTTCTAATCAGAAACAGAAAAACATTAAAACGCATACAGGTTCGTTCATGTATACCATGACCATCACGTAAACAGTATGTTATCATAATGACCTACTAAATTTTACATAAGCAAGCGCCTGATTGTGTTACAGAAGACAGCACAATGCTACTGGCTAATCACACACAAATGGCATAAACGCTCTTTATTAGTTCCATATCAGGAATTCACAAACAAAGAACGCTCTTTGTGTTCACCATCATAATATAAACAAACACCAGAAAAGTAACTTTTTATGCTTTTGTTTACATAACAATAGTCAAACATTTGACAATAACATACTGTTTATGCGATATTTCTTATTTGTATACGGACAAAGTCTGCCTACATTTTGATGTTCTTTCTGTTTGTGGCGGTTTTTGACGGGTGGAAATATTTTCACAGGATACCCACCGCCAAGGCCAACCGTACCTTTAAATGGGTACTGTACACTAAATTCGACAATTTGTGGGACAATATCCTATCATATACTCAACAAAACATATGCAACAAATGAAAGAATTTGGGCCATGGATTAGACCTGCATGTGTAGACAATACAGTCCCCCTTTAAATTTAATACCAGTTTGTTCCGTAATAATTAATTTCATAGAAGGTGGTGATCCCAACTTCAGATTACATGAATGATGTTACTTTTGTATATCGCAATAAACATTAAGTTAATCACCCAGAAGAAATTCCATGATTGGAAGCGATGAAAATCAAAATCGGCTCAACTAAATCGTGCTATCTCGAGCTGTACCTTCACCTATAAGCTAACGGTGAAATACATATTATTAAAGAACATGTATTAGATAGACTAACATAGAAATATTTGACCTGCACTGTCTTTTTTTTTTTTTTCGATGTGGAGTATATTCTATGTGCGTAGACCGATTAGAGATTCGTGGCATGATCTAAACAGGAACTAGATACTGTAGGCCCTGTTGGATAGAGCATATTTTATACATTGGTTGATAGTTCAGAAACCTTTATATAAGAATCGAAAACAAAACGAAATTATAATGTATAACTAGCCTATATATGAAATAGAAAGTATAATTTTATAACTGTTTTCAAATTACAAACACATTTTTGTCGGCATAAATGACAAGTTTAATATTCCCTAATTATTGAGTAAATAGTCCTAGATATATACAGTGTGTCTGAAGGCCAATAGTTATAGTATTAATATAATGAATATAATATGATTATACTTAGTTTACTTACGTGAAAATAGGGTCGATGGTCACCCATCGCATCATAGCTGACGATAACAGCATAAATGTTAAAATTCCCATTATGCTGTTAATAAACTTGAAATATACCGGTACTGAGTTGACTATAGCAGATACATACGAATAGTTTGCTATATACTCTGCCTTCTATTGTTGACGTAATCGTGGTTGTCCCGACTCCAGGATACGGACGGAGTCATGTTTGACGTCATCGCGCCATGAATATTTCTGTTTGGTCTTGCGTTGTTGATGTGGGCTCTTGACAAAGTTGACTTATTATTTTAATATGATATAGCCTTCATATTTATATATTCAAAATTTTTCGAAATTGTTACGCCATATATGATTAAACGCTGTGCCAGTATTTCTTATCTATAGGTCTAAACATTTAGTGTATAATTAACCGTCACCTATTACAAGATACAAGAATGTATTGCAAACACCCCAATGGGTAGTTGCAAGATACTGATGAATATCATATACATAAATAAGCAATACATAAACAAATTAATATAACAAAGACAGTTCTTATCAACATTCCCTCAACAATTTCTTCAAGTTTTATTATTCCGCCGAAGGAAGAATAGCATGCAGGACTATGTTGCAAACCGTGTTACTTAATTTAATATTATCATTTCTCATAATCAGTGCAAATTTATCTGCGTCATTCAAATTATTGAATTCACTATCGTGTTTCTCAATTTCGCTGAATAAATTAGATCTTAAAGGCACGGGAGACCTTAGTTGTCGAAAATATTCATATTTCTTCCAATAACCGTAAACAGAAAAACATTAAAACGCATACAGTTTCGTTCATATATACCATGACCATCGCGTAAACAGCATGCTATCATAAAGACTTACTATATTGTACCTAAGCAAGAGTCTGATTATGTTACAGAAGACAGCACAGTGTTACTGGCTAATCACACAAAAATGATATAAACGCTCTTTATTAGTTCCATATCAGGAATTCAGCAACAAAGAACGCTCTTTATGTTTACCATCATAATATAAACAAACACCAGGAAAGTAACTTTTTATGCTTTTGTTTACATAACAATGGTCAAAAATATGACAAAAGATACTGTTTATGCGATATTTCTTATTTGTATACGGACAAAGTCTGTCTACATTTTAATATTCTTTCTGTTTGTGGCGGTTTTGGATCGGTGGAAATATTTTCACAGCATACCCACCGTCAAGGCCTCCCGTACCTTTAAATCATCGTATGCGTTACATTCAATGATAAAATGCATTTCAGATTCGACACATTGTTTGTCACACATGGAACACAGCCGATTTTCTAATGGTATTACTGGTTGTCTATGCCTCCCCTTTTCTATTGCCAATATGTGTTTGCTCACGCGCAATCTAGAAAACATTTCGCTAGCAATTTGTGATCGTGTGTGAATGACAAATGTCATATGGCTCAATTTTGTATTCATCTTTAAATATCCTATAGGTTCGTAGTTTATTTTCCCCTGTCGGTCTATCGTCATTGAATATATCATTGCGAAACACTTGCATGTGTTCTGATTTCAATGTCTTAGTCAGCATCTGTTCACGCTGCCATGATAGTTGGCCTGCGCTATTGATTACAGTGTTATAACGCGACAATTGGGTGAGCCATGCTAAAGGTAATTTACAATTCAGAGATTCGTTGTAGCATGCGGATAAGATATTATGGTCATCTACATTAGTTTTAGCATGTACCTGAAGAGTTGTAAAATGGCATCATTCGCGATAGGGAAACGGCCTAACGCTGCCCTAGAAGCGTGATTTGAGGCCTTTCTATCCAAACATAGAGCCAGTTTACAAAACTTTAGATGTGTTTGTTCACATGGTATGGTATCTTTGAACGGCAAATTAAGGTCAGTGGACCATATCGCACATCCATACAATAAAATAGGCTTAATTAGTTTATCAAATAATTTGCATTTAATGGCGATAGGTAACACTGGTGTTGTTTTTGTTAAATTTGTTTAAAAGAACATAGTTTTTTATGCTTTTGCGCTCAGATTATCCTGTACTTTTTTCATGTTTCCATTAGATGGGAAAATTAATCCTAAATATTTATATTGATCCACTACTTCTATTGGCATATCATCAATGATAAATACATGACCATGTTTTGTTTTCCTTGAACGAAAGATCATACATTTTGTTTTGCTTACATTAACAGTTAGCCCATTGTCTAGCGCGTATTGCTCTAACTTCCTAATACCCGATTGTAAACCTGTCGGTGATTCAGATAACATCACCAGATCATCTGCGAAAAGCAAACGATTAAGGTTATGATCATGAACGTGTACGGGGTCACATGTTTCGTCAAAAAATATTAGCTATATAATCAATGAAAATTTTGAACAACGTAGGGGATAGAGAAAAAAGCCTTGACGGACACCTATCGTAGACAATATCGGGGGAACAATTCCCGTAGTTGTTTTAACAGAATAGTAGCTTGATTTGTAAAGAGAAGATGACGCGTCATATATATATGACCATTAATTCCTACACGTTGCAAATTTTCGAATAACAACGATCTATCAACTGCATCAAATGCTTTCTTAAAATCAACAAAAGGTGCATAAATAGGTTTTGTTTTGTTTTCTTTATGCCTAATAACGATAGTTCGCAATATAAAAGCGCAATCAATTGTACTCCGATTTTTCCTAAATCCGAATTGCTTGTCACTAATTAAGTCATTTGCCTCAAGATAAGAGTTTATTCGTGTGTTTATGTGACTTTGTTGAATAACTTACCAAAATTACTACTTAAAGCAATAGGTCTATAATTGTTAGGGTCATGTCTATTGCCCTTCTTATATAGGGTTTTGATTGTTGACTCGCTCCAGCATACATGGTAATGACCAGAGTGTAAAACTCTCTTGATCAAGTTTGTGACCTCGTCCAACATAAATGGAATGACTGATTTTAATAATTCATTTAAAATGTTATCTGGTCCACTAGTTTTGTTATTTTAAAGTTGATACAGGTTATCTAATATTTCGCCTTCAGTTATATCATTATTGTTGAAATTTGTCACAACGGTACTTTGTTTCACAGATTTTGATTGCTTTTCAATTGATTTTTGGACATAACAGTTTATCGAAATAATCGATTGTTTCATCCGGGTCTAATTATATGGTTTTCCTTCTTCGGTCGCATATTATTCACGATTCTCCAATAGTTCGAGGGGTCACTAGTTTCGAGATTTGATAGCTCGTCAACAATATTTTCATGGAAAATGCGAGATTTTCTTTTTGTCTCCCGTTTATATGCCTTTTTTGCTGTGAAAAATTTCAATGTCAGAGATCTATCATGTGGTTTTCTTTTCATTTCCTCAATGACATTTTCCATTTCTTTTAAAAGCTTTTTGCATTCCTCATCAAACCAAAGTCGTTTCCGTCTGCACCTATATTTATTAAGGGAAAATACTTGTGTTGAAGCATTATTTATTAACTGGAGTATTTCATTTAAATCTCGAATCGCCATTTCCGTATCTGAGGGATCTGGCCCATATGAAGATATTTGGAACTTCATAAGTTTACTTCGCACGTGCGCGGTTGAAAAAACGGCTTGCTTTGTTCTTTCGCTACTTTCTTCGTACCATTTCGTCTGACTTGAACACACGTTATACTTATATTTTAGTCGCTTTTTAGTCGGACAATGTTTACTAAATTTCATGTGCATTGCCAGCAGCTGCTGGCAATGATCTGAATATTATGTTGGTGATTGGACACAAAAAAAGCTTATATCAGACAAATAGCGCTCTTCAATAAGTATGTAATCAACGACGCTAGTTCCATTGTAATGGTAACTCGTTAAATTTCCAAGCAAATCACCAAATTTCCTTCCATACAACATTCGCATTCCGGGCGATTGGCACATCGATAGGAGCTGCTTTCCAAAACCGTTACAATGTTTATCTAAGCTTAATCTATCTCTAACTGAATCTAAAATATAGTTTTCAGAAAGTGTGACATGAGAATCATCGTCCTGCGCAACATAGTCCGGTCGATCACCTGTGCGTGCGTTGAAATCACCTCCCATAATAACCAAGAAAACCATAGTCAGAAATGGTAACGCCACGAAGATCATATTATTAGCCATAAATGTAAATTATAATATAAAATATATTGGTTACATGAATGCACCGCCTCAGAATTCCGTTAAAACAACTAATCCTTCAAACTATTAAAAAAACTACGGCTTATTACTGCAGGTTTTTCATTCACCAAACCAGAAAGCTTCTAATGCGGATCAAAAATTGTGTTCCCGCCATAAAATCTTCAAGTGTGCATGGCCCAGCCATTGTTCATACCTAAACATCGAACGCAATTAACGCGGTCATAATATTTACATACTGCAACTATAAGACATCCAGCGAATACACACCCCACGAAAACCCGAAATGTGTTGTCCTGCGAGATATTCCATCGCTATAGCTCAATTTGACACGGCCAGATTAGCCTTTCTACAATATCCTAAAAACAATAAAGCTTCTCAAATCATCGGCATAGTCAATAGAACTTTCACGAACTTGGACATTCCAACTACAGCTTTTACCGGACTCGGGGTACCAGTACAACTTTAGCGCGTCCAAAAATAACCGGAAAACCCAATTATCTATTTATAAAATCCCCATAGGACCACATATTTCTAAAATTTGTAGAGCAGTATACACCGGTGGCGTTAATAACTGACTAGGCTCCAACTAGCGATATACAATGTTAGTGAAAATAAGTTCTTTCTTATCATTGGTTTTCCAATAACTAGAATGTTCAGGTGGAAGAACTTTTCATATTTCAAGCTACAATAGAAGGCCACGCCGCCTCTTGCATTCTTGTTTGTATCGCGACATAGTTCTATACATCCATAGTTGGGAAATTGTATAAATGCAGCATCGTTGTGCCACGTTTCAGTTATTGTAATAAAGTCATTACGATTTAAAAGGACAGTGAATTCAAGATTTTTTACTTTATTAACAAGACCCTGTGCATTCCACGATGAATAGCACACACCGTGTGTGTCTGAATTGAGAACTTTAAACATCGGAATTATATAAATATACGTATTCCGCGGCCATCGGAGATATCTAGAGCGGAGTCTTTCAATACTAAAATCTAAAGTTAATATACAATTTTCCTTCGCGTGAATTTACAAGAGACATGTTAACAACGATCATCGGATAGTTAAATTGTTCGTGTGATTTCAGCATTAACATATATGACACATATTAAATAACATATATACACATGAATATGAACTAAATTGTATCCCAATTTCTAAGCATTAACTGTTCTACTGAAAATTTCATAAGTTGACTGGTGAATACCCTCAAGTCATCTCTCAGAGAAGAGTCAGTACGTGCACTCTTATTCTGTGTCATGTTTTGTTTTGAAACGCTTGGCTGTCGCGGCTTAAATGGCCCGGCGTAAGCTTGGTCCAAATTCTGGTCCTGTATATGACTCTCCCGCTGTGAGCGTTTCCTCTGTACTGATTCTGTGAGAAGTTCTGTCGGTTGTACCATCTATTATCACGAACTTGTTGTAATTTACTTTGAAATTGTCCTTGTTGTGGGTGTGATGTGTAGTAGTATATAAGCGAAATACCAACAAAGGGTGGCAAATTCAAACATTACCAAGGTATAAGATGGGTTGGTGGAATTCAATAGACACAAGTTTGGGTACCTCTCTTCAAAGTGTAAACTACCCAAAATAAAATACGACAATACACTTGAATTTTAATGAAATACACAGCCCTTTAACAATAATTTATCATAACCACAAAAATTCCGAATATGGGAAAAAACGCGACTTGCATGCAGGGAGGTTGCGACAGGAAGTTGTATATCTCATCACCAACTTGAATGTCGAATCAGGCATGCCCTGATTTGTGTTTACAACCTTATTTGGTGTAATATGTCGTTTGTGTATTCGATTATTTTCATATTTTCAACCTTGAAAGAATTATAGACTGAAATGTGCGTAAGATGTAAAATGTCGAAACATGTGGGATTGTAATTTTTCGATAAGTTAATAGTTTTAAGTAGCAGTTGGAAAATATAGATACGAACTGAATGGGGTGCAATTGGCGTTTCTTCGCGTTGCCAACATATAGGAGGGTTGCAGTTGGAAATTCTTAGATGGACACCCTAAAATATTCTATATAGCCACATACCTGGTAGCATACCCCAAATTGTATTGCTTGGCCATGCCGACAAAAGTATTCTTAGAAGAAATATATAATTTTAAGGGCAAAATAAATTGGTTTGTCTTGGAATGCGATGGCCAGTAAAGCTTTCAGATGGATATATTTTAATATACTTTAAAGACATTTAAGTATACATAGTACTGCATCTTACATAATTTCACACGTTATGCATGGTTTACAAGCTAGTTCTTTCAATCTGAGTGATTCCAGACATATTTTGGATATGCGGCCATTGCCGTATATAACCATTTGTGGACACCGATTGCATTTGGTCTATCCGCGTCCTTCCATGCATTCCCTCCGTTTTGAACGTTTCACAATTTATGCTGCCATAAATGCACAATTGCCGCGGAATTTTTTTTGGACATCGTGCCTGATTTTGATAATGAATAAGATATAATACATTTGAAATATTGGCAACCATGTTGAACGCCGTGTTTCACTTTGTGACTGCCCATGCTCCATCTTTATTTAACTTCAGGTTAAAGCGGCTCATAATCTTCAAGTCTATAGAAGTGAATTCAGTCGTGTTACTTTAATGTTGCGAGCTTTCGGTGGTACCTGCGACCTTTCACTACAGCTTGGTCATTTAAGGTCGCAAGCACGATCGAAAGCTCGCAACATTACAGTAACACGATGTAAAATGGGTATCTCTTCAATCCTTATCACGAATCTTCAAGACTCAATTAACTTGTAAAACAACAATTACTTGCACCTGACACTTAGGTCGATAAATGGATGATATACTTACCCATGGAATATGTACCTTGTAAACCTTCATCGAAGTGATAGAAATTATCGCTTCAGACAGAAGGATACGTGACATTTAAAAATTAAGTGTTCTCTGTTATATAGTTTCCTCCTGATATGGTAAAACTCTCGTCTCACTTTTGTGCGGAACATTGAAAACAGCCGTAACAAAGTTCCACGACTTAAATTATGGGGCATGCAAGTATTTCGTGTTTATATATCGGCCTATTTCGACCCACAAAACGTGGAAAAGACACGAGATTATGATAGGATTCGTTCAAGGCTTGAAAACTATGAACGCTTTAATTGCCAGGGATAACTTCACTTTCCCGTTTCGAACACTCCATTGATCATTGGACCCCCACACATCTGTAATGGGTCTCCTCTGCACGACTCGGAACAATCTGATTCAGGTACAGATCCGTACAGCCCGTAGCTCATACCGCAGATGCAGTGCATATAAGACTGTACGCCTGCATACCGGAACCCTATGGAAAATAAAACAGTTCAATGGTTATGGTACAACTGTTTACTGGGCGAACACTTAAATTGGGACGGATTCTTCGTCTCCAGTTTAAACCCGATCTACGTAAACCTATCTCTAGGTTTAAACCATCATTTGACAGATAAGCCACAGTTTAAATCCGAGATCGCAGGTCTAAGTACAACTGGAGCAATCTTACTATTTATTAAATTTTTTCAATGTTCTAATACACCCAAAAATCCGCGAACCTTGGCGGTTTTAGAACCAGACCAAGACACCATTAAAGGGGTACTGTACACAGGGATAGACAATTTTTTTTATTTACTCCCATTGAAATAACTTTCAAGTTAGATTGTGTTCGTGTTATATGAGTTTCGTATAAACCTAATTTAGCGAAGAAAATATTGATCTTGGAAACAAAAATATTACGATTTCAAATTACGCGCCATGTTTTTGACCTTCACCGGAGAAGACTCAAGTCGCACGAAGAACCGGAAGTTCATTGTTCACAGCTTCAATTGATGCATCCAATCTCTTCCATCGAACAATCTCACTCCCTATAAAAATAATTGACGCTTTATGACTCTTGTTTCTTTCTCCTGTTTTTCCGAATCGGTTATAGCGGGCCTTCCTTTTGCAGGCAACATGTTATGTTTGCAACTCAATAATGTTCGCGAACGGCCGTCGATAAAAGACACTCGACAGATACGATTTCAAGAATGGTAACTCGTACTGGCATAATTTGCCATTTTGTGACTCCAGCCATAAATGATTTTATATTAAATAATTCAATTTTACTTTTGTGATAGCCTGTTAATCGGAACGTTTTCAGTAGACATTGTCGACTCAAATTAGTTATTTTAAAATATAATATTGATATTAGATCGCTATGGTCTCCGGGAATTTATTGAAATTGGGGTACAGTACCCCTTTAAGTAAGTGACATATATGTGTACCGGATATAAATAAAATCAATTGATTTTTGTTCAAGTTATCGTGATCAAAATTCAAGAACATGAACAATTAAGTCCGCCCAAATTAGGCGGACATGGCCGGTTTCGAACTTGATCAAGACATTGTTGACTTGTTGACATATTCCGAATATCAACAAAACAAATTGATATTTGTTCAAGTTATCGCGCTATGGTCATTCATAGACCATAGCCCGCGAACCGACCTCGCTAAACTAAAGGTCGACCAAAACATTAATTCTGCATGCGCATTACACGCATCGATAAAGTCCACAAAATCATCCACAGGTAATACATCGAAATGATAACAAAATCTCATAGTTGAATACACTCTTTATTATCTAGCGATTTCGGGCGACGCTCTTTATATCATTGGAATTTTTGTCATAGTTTAATCAAAATTTAAAACGTGTTAATTAAAACTTAATTCCTCTTTTGAAAGTCGATAACTGGCCATCAAAACCTCATATTAATGGTTTCATATGCAAGATCTAATTGTGTTCTGTTATAGAAAACATACATAAGGTGATTCCATGGTTCTGAAATAAAGTAGGTTTAGCACTTCTTTACATTAGCGTGGAAACTGACCTTCCGCTGCACACGTGCTGATACAAAGGGCAGGCGTATTGGTTGACGTGAAGGGGCTGTACATTCCACATAAATCTCTTTTTAGTTCATCATTAAAGCAACCAATGTACCTGCCGGAAAGACCGCGAACATATCCTGTAAGCAAAGGAAATATGTGAATCCCACTATCGTATATGGGGAAGAGAACCCTTGTTGGTCCCCATCGCGTAATATAATCAGTTATTTCTAATTGATAACGTGACGGACAAGGTCTGCGAAGTACATGCACGACCACTGACACTCATTTCTAGCTATAAACATTGAAATGTCAATATTTATTACATGATCCTACCCTTATTCCATTCAATAAACCCATTCTATAAATTGTGATATTAAAAGTTCGTTTCATAACAGGAAACAGTGCCAGGCGACCGTTGACTTCCGGTTTTTCTTCTATTAACATTCCGTACCCCATGTTTCAAAATATTATGGCTTCCATTACTTTTTTCAACAAAACTTTCAACAAATGAAGAGTTTGAAAATTTATTTCATTAAATATACGCCATTAAATGCGTGAAAGTGTCTTTAAGTGTATTTATCAGGGACTATTTCTTTACGCGGGCAAACAATGCATAGTTACGCGAAACGTCATCGCATGGCTTATAGAAACGATGTTATTTTTCACGTCCCATATGTTGATTTAAGTATGTTTTTATCGAGGTTTTGGATCATGCAATAAATATAATCTACAACTCGTCCCCAGTTTTTTGCGGAATTTACAAAATATGTCCAGTAAATTAGGTTGGACCTCGCCAAAGGCACCCATCCACCATCTTTGGATAGCTGTATACACATAGAAAGATATTGATGGTAAATTGAACACACATGACGACTTCCATTTATGGTCAGTCCTTTCCATATTCACTAGCATTAGAGTACCGTTATGAGTAGTGACACTTCGTTCACCCCAGATCTAGTAACCGTTAGTGGTATGTAATTTAAAATGCTCGAGATGCAGGTAAAAATAATCCCAACTCACTTCCGTTTTACATCCGACAAGGACGAATCGATTTTTTTGTGTGTGCAGAAATTGTGCTCCAAAATCGATGTTTAAAGGTTCAGTTTAAAAGAATATAACCCCAGCACATACCATGTACCGTATAATAATAATTACGACTGCTATGTCTTGTCACTGAATTACACCATCGTCCGTTATGTAGCATACATACTATGCCATTGCTATGCACATATCTCCAGCCATTGGCGGTCACCTAATTCTAGATCAAATTCACGCGCGTGTAAATAGAACTATTTCAAAATACGTCTGCACTATAGATGACACAGAAACTACAATGAAAACAATATGTTTAAGTTGTTCCCATAATCCAGGCACATTAGGTTTCACTATGGAAACAAATCGGGGAAAGCTGATTTTTTTCAGGGATTAATAAGAACATGTTTATGAACAACATGGCAAAAGTCCTCTAGAATCCGAGTTGAGCTTGTTGAGATAACTTGATTTTTCGGAATGGTTCAAATTCTGCAGCATTTTCATCAGGCCATAATTATACGAATGCAGCCATGTGTAAACCAATTAATGCCAAATTCGTAACACATTGAGATATATACAAACAAGCTTAGTCGTGAACATTATATGTTGAACGTTTGTCCCAAAATGGCCAAAATAGAATGAAAATTACATTTTGTGCAAAATCGAATAACTAGTCCCAAAATAGTGACAATACGCTCTGAGGAAGAATGCTTTCAGAGTATAAGAGAATCATTTTATCAGAGATGTACTAATTCTCTCTAATGTATTTCACGAGAGGTATAGCGAAACACTATGTCTCATACAATGATTAAATCTGGACTTTTTGGGCGCAAAGAAACGGAAGAATAAGGCATTTTTCTGCACTAGTTATCTTTAATCGTGCATGTGATATATGTGTACACTAAACTGTAAAATGAAATTTAATAGCGACGAATTGATATTGTGAACTTTCCTGGAAGTCGAAATATATGTGCTCATATTATATGAGTCTCACGAATGTGACCGGCCATCGCTTCTTTTGATATATACACCGTCAAACGTTTCAAAAATGTACTGCTATATTATATATATTCACAGAGTAATGGGTGAAATGTGTAGATTATATTCTCCGTGTCTTAAAATATTAGTCATAGTTGTCTATGATCAAGTAATAAAACACGAATATTTCGCTTTTATCACAAGACTGCATGGTGGTATAGCATGAACGCAATTTATCCAAACACAAAGGAGTACCATATATTATCTTCAAAAAAATCTAAACTTGACCAAAATTGCCTACATACTCTGTGACAGAGACTGTCTTTATACCTGTAAATAATATTTGATTATATTCACCAAGGTCACATATACGCGAAGAGTACTATGTTTTCTGCAACCGCATTACCGTGTGTATCCCTTCTCCCTAACGGAACACATATATCTGCTGGACACACAACCATAAATAGCAACATAGAGTCAATGGTCAACGCTGAAATAACAGCGTTAAACGCTGATCACCTGATATTTTGCACAAGTTAATGGGTGCATGGTTGTGGTAAGATATTTTCAAACAACAAGATGCTGAAAACTAATATTGTGCATTGCGTAATAGCATTTTCCAGTTGCAAATTGTCGAATGAAGTAATTTGAACAAAATTGTTTACTAAGACACCGGTTTGGAAGCAGCACGAAAATTAATCTCATATAAAATGTACGATGTACTGTCTATTTGATCTGGTCAGATGGAGTGCTAATCTTTTGAAGAGATAGTGGTTTCTTTGCAATACAATAAGCATTGCATCATACGATACGTGTTTGGTTTATTATCATGGACAGTGCTGAAAATTCCGGAAATGAAACTACTACTTATACCGCAATAATATGCATTTAAGTTTCTGCGTTACAATCAATCAATAATTAATCATGCCGAATGAAACTACCATACACTGTGTGGCGAAACATTACTTCGTGTGTTGCATGCCCGAAATTATTATTTTTTGGCCCGACTGTAAACAGAAAACCCGAACTTTCAAAGACGTAAATCATTGGGTTTGACTTCCGTTGCAATGACCGATAAATCCTCCGGATGGATCTGTTTTAATGATATGTGTACCTTTAAAGATATTTAACAGCAGACTTGTATATTACCAATACGTATTTTACCTATAGGTGGTTATGCAATATGTTGTTTTCGTCGTGGCTTGGCTTGGTGGTTGCGGCCATTTTGACATCCATTTCATAACCGCGATTGTTTTATTCTGACCGTGTCATTATATTCGCTCTCGTTATCATATTTTTCACATAAACTGGTATAACTGCGTAATTCATCTGACTAGATTAGACAAAATAGAAGAGCAATTTGAGCAAAATATGACCGGGTCATTGACTACCAGTTTTGGGGGTTATGTTTTATAAGTTTTGACCACTTATGAAATGCGTACTCGCTAATTATGGTGTCTGTGCAGTTTTTAAAATAGATAGCTTGCGTCTATGTTTTGAGAAGCCCGAGCAATCCGACATTGAATACAACAGTTTGCCTTAAAAATCGTCATTGTTTTGGCTCAGTGTTTTATTTCACATCCATATCTGCGAAATTCATTCGGTTCCCCTTTGAATGGTGACTTTGGTTCGAGAATTGTGTATCGAACAATATGGAGTGGCTTTTGTATATATGTTTCGGCTAAAAAAATTTACAGCATCAAATTATTTTCATGATTGTGATAAATATTTAAAAAATATATATATATGGAAAAATGGTGTAACTCAGAAAGTTCAACTCTGATTTTAGGGGACTTTTCGTGACGCGTCCGCGATACTTATGGTCTAAATAATATTTTTTTAAATCAGTTTTCCCCGATTTATTTCCTTACTTTTGCACTTTCATGTCTAATGTGCCTGGACTACCAAACTATATTAATTACACTATCAATGTTTCAGAAACGACAAGAGGATAATTAAATCGCTTACCAAAATGTTTATTCATTTGTATTTTGTTCAATGAAAACGTTCGAACAGGGCGGAAAAGTCGATGCTCACACGAATAACATTGACAAAGAACCAGACACTATAAACCCTCAAATAATCTACGTTAAATGCCGAATAATATATAATCACAATCTCATTCCGAGTAAAATATAAATCCGTGTTATGCTACATATTAGACATGACGAAAAACGTGAACAGAATGTTATGCATGGGGGTATATATGCTTTTGTCTCATGTAGAAAGTATTGGGAACAGAGCGGGACAAGTCTGGACTTGTAGATTGTCATGTGCATTTCTCTTATGGGAGTGACTATATATATAAAAAAAAATTCCAGCTCAATCGGCCCTTCAATATACAGCCTGCGTCCTCTAAGCTATATGTCGTGTAAGCGCAAATTTTCTGGAAAATGGTCTTGAAAATAGGAAAAGCGCGGAATTTCGGACGAAGTTTCAGTGGGAGAGCACGAATTGGACTCATGTCACACCCCTCATGCATAAAACGAAAATTTAATTAAAAAAACAAAATTCTACGTGCCGAATATCGAATATCGAACGTCGAACTAACTTCACGCGAATCTCGAATGAATATCGAATGAATACCGAACGTGAAAATAAATTTTCAGCACAAAAAAAAAATCATTTGAGTTGGAGAGCACGAATTAGGTCTATAGAAGTCTCCTGGTGCATTCAATTGTTCTGCGAATTTTTTTTCGATATGTTAGCCGAAATTTTCAAAAGTCCAGCTATGGTATTCGATATTCAAAACGCATGACGCTGACCATGTCTGGACTTGTAGATTGGCATGTCCAGTTCTCATATGGGAGTGACTATAGTGATCAAATTTCAGCTGAATCGGTCCATTAATATAGCCTGCGCTCTCTACAGCTACTACTATATGTCGAGTAAGTGAAAATCCAGCTATGATCTGGAAAACACGAAAATAGTGGGAGAGCACGAATTGAACTCATGGCGCACCCATCACTCATAAAACGAAAATTGATTTTTTTAAATATCGAATATCGAACGTCGAACTAACTTCACGCGAATATCGAATGAATATCGAACGTCGAACTAACTTCACACACCTTCCAAACAGTGCGTTTTTAAATATTGTTGATAAGAAGTCGTTTAGGATGAATTATCTCTACCGATCTACTTATACATATTCTATGTAGGGATTCGTTAAATCATCACGATATATGTATATACATGTATATATGTGTGTGTTTATAATGTTATAAGACCACACTGATGCGCCAAAATCATAGTCCTTAATTACCAAAGGCCCACTTAATTTTCGAACTCCCAGATTACATTATATAAAATATATGCCATATTATATACCATTTGAAAGAGGAAGCTCCAAAACATTGTATTATCAACTTATCCGGTGTATATAATAAACTGTGGCTATGTTGTTTTTGTTGAGTTGCCAACGCGTTTTGTCATCTAGATTGCAGTAAAAAGCAGTATTATTTTCAATGCAGGGGGAATAACTCTATATATTAAAGATAGAGTTCTTCCCCCTCCATTGAAAAAGTTTGAATTCTGTTGCATTATGGGAGCCAAAGGGGGAGGTCATTCTATGATTTCAACAGTTTTCTCTGTGGGCATCTTCTGAGACACATATGTATCAAATAGTGATGAATTATAGCATTTTGATCATATTTTATGGCATAGATTGTTATTAAAACCGTATATCAAGTCACTATACAAAAAATAATAGGCGACTCGAACATTAAGTGGGTCTTTAAAATAAATAAATGAAGATGAACTGAAGTAAGGCTATATCACACGTATTATAAGCCACATTCAAATTGCGAATCTGATTGGTAAACAATTTTAAATCTACGCTCCTAAATCACTAACGGAACAATACAAAAATCAATGCATATGAAACAACTATAAAAAATAATCAAGCTTAACACTGTTGGCTGACCCATTTTGGACTTTGTGCATGTATATTTGGAAACCAAGTTGTCAAAAAAATTACACAAATTGTTTGCCAATCGGTTTCAAACAAGTAGACCATCAAACTTGTAAACTCAGACGGCCAGTGCAAGTGAATGGAAAGAGCGAAGAACGAATGAACTGAATGACATTTTGTACACTGTATACCACGAGTGGTGACAATTTTGTACTCTCGGGTACTATGCGTGTATTTTATTTCTGCCATAATTATTATTTTTGTAATTTTGTTCGCGAATTCAACTACCCCGCTGTTTACTTTGAATGTGTATCCTCACACAGAGACACACACAGGACGCTATAAGGAATGTGCGTCACGCGTAGTGATGCCTACATTAACGTCATGACGTCATCCTATTTCTGAGCGATCAGTCACTTGGAATTATCATTCATATGTTTCCTAGTTAATATAGCACTAGCAAGCTACATTTAATTGGAATTCATGCAATTTTCCTCATATCTAATTGATATCATGACAACTTCCAATTTCAAATGAATGTCACATAGGAACTATTTTGCTAACTACGATGTAGTTCTACTATTGGTATACACGTTTAACACATGAAATTACGTTCGAAAATTTACACCCATAGTAGAAATTTTATACCCACAGTCGGAAGCTGTATACCCACAGTAGGGTGTAAAGATGAAATTTACAAAATAGGTGTTATACACACAATAGAACAGGCAATTATGGTATAAAATTGTTTATACCATGACTCCCTATTGTACTGTGTACAAACATGCTATATAATATATTTGTGCTGTACACCCTACTGTGTGTGAACAGGAGTCCGACCGTGGGTAACACGTTTCTAATGTGGGTAACACGTTTGAATGGCATATCAATGGTTAAAGTTCATACCCATAGTAGAACTACATCCGAGTTGACCTTTCATTAACCTTCCGTGACCTCGATCAAAATGACTCTATTTTTAAAATGTAGCGCCTCGCGATGAAAACAATTTGATACTTTCGATTCAATTGAATATTATACTCACGATAAAAACGAACAGTTAATTCCGTGGAAATCACATCCAGATCAACAAATTGAACATATATTTCAAGAAATAGACGTAAAAAACTCGAACAACAAACGGTGGATTTCAAAATGACTTTCGTGGTTTCCTGTTCACTGTACGGCGGAGAAAAAAAGTTCCCGCAATGTGTTATATTTATATTCATTAAATTCGTATTCCCATATATATTCATGTTGTTTATTTATGGCGGTTTCATTACAGTTTATTGTGAATTGGCTACAATGATACCATATTCGTACAATTGAATGTTGACCTAATTCAATGTATCAATACGCCTGATCAGCTGTGATAGTGTACGTCGATGTATGACCAAGTGTGGGGAACACAACGGGGATGATTGTGAATGGTGCGACAGAATCATCTTAATTTAAGTGGGTTTATTTCGATTTCATAGCATTTTTTGCTCCTGTACCGGTCATGGTATAAACAAAATACACACGTAGTGTTTCTGAATACCAAATTTACACCACTCGTGGGATTGATGATTTACCACACTCGCTAAAGCTCGTGTGGTAAATCATCAATCCCACTCGTGGTGTAAATTTGGTATTCAGAAACACTACGTGTGTATTCTATATTTCTGCAATAAAAACATAAAATCATCACGGTGTTCGAAACTAACACGGTCGCGAACAAAAACAACTACACCACCTCCTGTTTTACCGATCCTGTCGTTTCTTATACCACTTCATTAATACCAGGTATCGACTGTCGTCAAGTCTATATTATCAACAGAATAAATTAGAGCTTAACCATGCGTGTTTCTGTAAACATACTCACATCACAATCAGTTATTTCAACAGCGATTATATCAATCTTGTTACGTACGCTTTGTGTATTAAGGTGTAAGAACAATAAGTCACCATCGCGCGTTCCGGGGGTTATACATTCAACACCTCAAATAAAAAGAAGAATAATAATTGTGGCCAATGACATCATTGATACACATAATACTCTATACAAGTACATGTAATATTCTTATATACAACAGTTAAACGAGTCGTAACACCCACCCGCTGCTGTAGATGGAGCCTTCCTTGAAATTGCTAGATTCTCAACATATAATTTTAGTTTAATTATTATTTGCATCGTTCATAGAGCACATGAGTGTATTTTGCACTAATACATGGCTCATATTCATTCATTTGTTGCATACATTCTGTTGAGTATAAAAGGTGATTGTCACACAAATGGCTGTATTTAGTGTACATTGCCCCGTTAAGTTAACCCTTTACCCAACAAACCGGCCAAAACCGGCCAAATAAAGCTTCAACAGCCTAAAATATCTTCGGTCTGTCTCAATAGAACCATACAAATATGGATATCATTGGAACCGGCTCCTTGACCACATTGTGATAGTTACAGTTATGCCCTGTGCCAATGCATTCTCTTATATATGCGAGTCGACCATAGGTCGCCTCGCATATATAAGAGAATGCATTGGCCTAAAAACAATCTTTTTTTAACACTTTTTACCATTTTTTCTTACATTCTTTAACAATTTTATAATTTTTAATGTGTTAAGCCAATGCATTCTCTTATATATGCGAGGCGACCTATGGTCGACTCGCATATATAAGAGAATGCATTGGCACAGAGCCATTCTGTTGGGTAAAGGGTTAAGTTAAACAAATAAGATCGTCTATTTTTGGCGTTAGTGGCATTCGCGGTGAATTTACTGCGACAACAGTAGCGGTGATTTTTGGATAATAATTTCTACTCAAAATCGCGACGACGTCGCCGCGATTTAAATACCGGCTATTTCTAGTGGACCGATCGCCGCGTTGAGCGGAATGAGGCTGCTTCATCTTGGGAGCACTGCATATATGCACTTGTATAGACACGAGTTGTAATTCTATTTTAAATAACATTTAGCCAATCGTGTGATTTTGCCTGCAAGAGGCAACACTTTTGGGAGAAATAACCTATGTTTTGATGTTGTGCTTTCGGCGTGATGAATCCAACAGGGTCTCCATCTACCCTTCCAAGCAGACAAACCATGACTACATGTTCCAAACAGATGAATAGTATATGGACAGGGGCATCGTATAAGCTAGGAGAATTCTATAATTCTTTCAATGCTAATGGATCTTTGTTCATGGGTATGACTAATTTTAAATGCCCAACTGCACACCTCTCTTTTAATTTTATAGGCGACTTTTGTGAGCCGATTTCGTGATATGTATTCTGAATTGATTAACCGGAGAAAATCATCATGAATGGTAGCGATGCAAAGCGAAATCGGATAAGAAAATCATATAAAATCACAGAACATTGTTTAAATAATGCAGTCTCCAGCTGGGACATTCACCTACATGTACTCTGAAATGCACTCTGTATAATCGCTAGAAGAGGCATCTAGATATAGTTACTCACCTGAGAGCTCGAACACGTCGGCTCCTGTCTCACGTTTGTAGAGTTCACCGGTACTCGTGACGCATGTTGTTCCCTTGAATGAGAATCTCTGACAGCCTGTCTTCGTGCAGATGATTGTGCATTCCCTTATCGATGACGCATTTACTGTAGTAGATCCTCCGCACGGCTGCCAGTATGGAGCGTCAGCTTCCACTATCTGGACTTCTTGTTTCACAAATAGCTGAGAGTTAATTGCACCATCTACATGTACATAAGTTGCTGCTAATGTGATGAAAATCAGAAACATTTTGAGTGTCGTTTAATCAAATAATTATAGTCTGACGAGCTGGCAAACAATATTTGCATTTTTTACCAAACATAAAAAAAAGAAAGAATATTTTTAATTAGCTGCGACAAGATGTAATTTCACTACGGATAAGCAGCCACACAATGTGTCCACAGCAAATTAATCTGCATTTGATTCTCTCAGACAGTCCCTATCATGGGCACACGTCTTTACTATATGATAAAAGAAACCTTGGCACAAAGAGAAATTGGCAGCCAGACTCCTGTGGGTTGCTACCTTGATTATGATCGACAATTGTGTTTGTGCGATATTAAGAATCAGTATTCAGACTGCCAATGTCATTACCATTGATCGCACAGGAGAGATGAAAACGACAAGAGTGTGCAGGACGCACGGTTGTATTCGCTTCACTTTCCGAAACCAATAAAGCTACTTGGTGGTTTAAAGGTCCATATTATTCTCACAGTAGTTACACGGCGGATCGGTTCCAGGGATCAACATCTATTATATATTTTGTTCTACCGATCCGACTCAAATTTGGTATGTGGGACTACTTTGGTCCCTCCAATTTCACGTACCACCGTGTCCTTGACTTCGCTCATATACGCTCATATACGCATGTTTCTGGACCTCGACCGATCCGACTCAAATTTGGTATGTATGCCTACTTTGATCCCGGGAACAATATGGGCGAGTCCAATTTCACGTGAGTCCTTGTCTTTGACCTTGACATCGCTCATATACGCTCATATACGCATGATTCTGGACCGATCGAACAAATTCTGACCAGACGGAGGCGATCACAAAGAAATCCCCAAATAGCCCGGACGAGGTCGGGCACATCAGCTATAGTATGTCGATAAATACGCTAAATATTCACAAATTGACTGTGTCAGATAGTAAACATAATGTCCGTTTCCGGTGCCATAAGCGTATCTGGATGTATAACGAATCGGCATTACAAAATGCTTGCATTTTGTGAGATACTGGTGTGATCAAATATAACTCCGTGAAGTTGGTTGGAGTGGGACGTTGGACGTTCGTAGACATTTGCGACATGGTGTTACGCCGAGTTATGTAGTAACTGACGAGTTTTGTGGTAGCTCACGAGCGACGAGTTTTGTGGTAGCTCACGAGTTTTGTAGTAAAATCGACGAGTTATGTAGTAATTTCAGGTTACGAGTTTTGTAGTAAAATATCGACGAGTTTTGTAGTAAAAAACAAGCTAACGAGTTTTGTAGTAATACTCGTCGAGTTTTGTAGCAACAATATTTAGTCAGTTTCAAAGGCGGGTTTGGACTTAATAAAATCGTATATAGTAAATGCAATGTTTTTTGTGTAATTGTTTGTGTGGTGGACGTTAATGACACTGTAGCTCAACTTGATATTGATCCCTCGTCACTGCGGCGCCGTTTCTCGCAGATCTGAGCGAGCTAAACTTCGTACCTAGAAGTACTATGGCCATGCTATTAACTTGCACCTGGCCCCCATTACGTCAAACGTCGCGTCCTGACGTGACATTGTAGCTCAATCTGATGGTGGTCAATCGTCATTCATCCGCTGTTTATCGGCAGATCGGGACGAAACTTGATATATATACGTATTGTGGCCATGTTATTTATGTGCACCTGGTCCCGATTACCTCAGTCGCGTTCTGACAATAATGACGTTGTAGCTCAACTTGATATTGGTCCCTCGTCACTGCTGTGCCGTTTTTCGGCAGATATGAGCGAAACTTCGTACCTGGAGTACTATGGCCATATTATTAACTTGGTCCTAGTCCCCATTACATCAGATGTCGCATTCTGACGTTAATGACGTTATAGCTCAACTCGATGATGGTCCCTCGTCACTCCTCCGCAGTTTATCGGCAGATCAGTTGGAAAATTGGTACATAGACGTATTGTAGCCATGTTATTTATGTGGACCTGGTCCCAATTACCCCAGACGTCGCGTTCTGACGTTAATGACGTTGTAGCTCAACTTGATATTGGTCCCTCGTCACTGCTGTGCCGTTTTTCGGCAGATATGAGCAAAACTTCGTAATTAGAAGTACAATGGCCATGCTATTAACTTGAACCTGGCCCCCATTACGTCAAACGTTGCGTCCTGACGTTAATGACATTGTAGCTCAATCTGATGGTGGTCCATCGTCATTCATCCGCTGTTTATCGGAATATCGGGACGAAACTTGGTACATAGACGTATTGTTGCCATGTTATTGATGTGGACCAGGTCCCGATTACGTTAGCCGTCGCGTCCTGGCGGCAATAACGTTGTAGCTCAACCTGATGGTGATCCATCGTCACTCATCCGCTGTTTCTCGGCAGATCGAGGCGAAACTTCTCCCCTAGAGTACTATGGCCATGTTATTAACTTGGACCTGGACCCCATTACACCAGACGCCGGGTTCTGACGTTAATGACGTTGTAGCTCAACTCGATGATGGTCCCTCGTCACTCCTCGGCAGATCAGTTCGAAACTTGGTACATAGACGTATTGTGGCCATGTTATTTATGTGGACCTGGTCCCGATTACCTCAGACGTCGCGTTCCGACGTTAATGACGTTGTAGCTCAACTTGATATTGGTCCCTCGTCACTGTTGTACCGTTCTTCTGCAGATATGAGCGAATCTTCGTACCTAGAAGTACTATGGCCATGTTATTAACTTGGACCTAGTCCCCATTACGTCAGATGTCGCGTTATGACGTTAATTACGTTGTAGCTCAACTCGATGATGGTTCCTCGTCACTCCTCCGCAGTTTATCGACAGATCAGTTCGAAACTTGGTACATATACGTATTGTGGCTATGTTATTTATGTGGACCTGGTCCCGATTACCTCAGCCGTCGCGTTCTGCCGTTAATGACGTTGTAGCTCAACTTGATATTGGTCCCTCGTCACTGTTGTACCGTTTTTCGGCAGATATGAACGTATTGTGGCCACGTTATTTATGTACACCTGGTCCCCATTACGTCAAAACGTCGCGTCCTGACGTTAATGACGTTGTAGCTCAGTCCGTTTCTCGACATATCGGGGCGAAACTTCGGACCTAGAGGAATTATGACTATGTTATTAACTTGGACCTGGTCGCGATTACATCGGACGTCGCGTTGTGAAGTAATGACGTTGTAACTCAACTTGACGTTGACTTGACGAGTTTTGTGGTTAAATTGACGAGTTTTGTAGTAACATCAACGAGTTTTGTAGTAACAATTGACGAGTTTTGTAGTAACATCGACGAGTTTTGTAGTAAAATCGACGACATTTGTGGTAAAAATGACGAGTTTTGTGGTGACAATTGACGAGTTTTGTAGTAAAATCGACGTGATTTGTTGTAAAATTTACGAGTTTTGTAGTAAAATCGACGAGTTTTGTAGTAACAATTGACGAGTTTTGTAGTAACAATTGACGAGTTTCGTAGTAACAATTGACGAGTTTTGTGGTAAAATTGAAGAGTTTTATTGTAACAATCGACGAGTTTTGTAGTAACAATTGACGAGTTTTGTAGTAACATCGACGAATTTTGTAGTAACAATTGACGAGTTTTGTGGTAAAATTGACGAGTTTTGTGGTAAAATTGACGAGCTTTGTAGTAACAATTGACGAGTTTTGTAGCAACATCGACGAGTTTTGTAGTAAAATCGACGAGATTTGTGGTAAAATTGACGAGTTTTGTGGTGAGAATTGACGAGTTTTGTAGTAACAATTGACGAGTTTTGTGGTAAAATTGACAATTTTTGTAGTAACAATCGACGAGTTTTTTTAGTAACATCGACGAGTTTTGTAGTAAAATCGACGAGATTTGTGGTAAAATTGACGAGTTTTGTGGTGAAAATTGACGAGTTTTGTAGTAAAATTGTTATGGGCGATCGCCATGGCGTATTCATTTTTTTGACCAAGTTGGTCACCCCTTCTAATAATCTGAAATATCCACTTTTGTAAGAAAAACCATAAGCTCCCACTTTTCAAAACAATATTCGCCCACATTTGAAAGAACCCGGATTATTACAAAAAACTGGCTTTTTATTACAAAAGTTGTGAGCTAGTAATGAAGTGTTTGCGAAAGTGTTAAGAGCCCACTTGTGAAGAAACAAGTTTCTCCTTCTACATAAACCCCTCGTGCCGATTATTCACCGTTAAGGCACTGGACACATCAAACACAACTTTCGTATGCGAATGGGCGATTTCCTGTGTGAATAGCTATGCTTCGAGATATGACCCAAATAAAGGAATATGTCCATGTTTAATTCCCACTTGTATGGGTGCTTTCTTGATGCGAATGGGTACATTTCTCTATCTTGACATATTATGTACTAAATAAATGAACATTTATCACATCGAATGTGAATCATACGTTAATAACAACCGACACATACAGACACCATTCATGTACAATATGGATACTTCGTATGGATTTCAATATTTGTTATCACCGTTAAGGGCACAGTTTATTAAAGTATATGTCACGCGCGAATGGGCGATATTCTTAGTAGTCAGCTAAGTGGCTTTCTTATATTATCTCAATGAAGGAATATTGGGCATATAACTCACAATCGTATGGGCGGGTCGAAAATATTTTCTTCATGTGAGGTCTTAGAGGCACTCGGTATATTAAATCACGTCAAACATACCATCGCGAATGGGCGATGGAATGTTCTATGTGACTTATTGTGCAGAAATAAGATCCCAATCAAGCCGAAACAAAGTGACAATATATATATACAAATCCCATGGGTGCGGGTGCCTCGTGTGGATTTAGTTATTACCTGTTACCGTGTTACGTATTACGAGCACATGGTATTTTAAACCGCGGTAAAAATATAGCGCAAGCGGATGAGCGATATCTTTTATTATTAACGAATTTGTAGTAGACTGAGTAGTTCGAGCACGAAACGCTCGGGAGGGTCCAAAGCGTCGGGAGACCATCTCCTCCACCCATTAACGATTATGATCCGAACCATAATCATGTATTAGTAGCGAATATGACAGGAATCCAAAAACAAAATTCATTATGTATGGATGTCTCACGTGGACTGTTGTATTACCCGTTAAGTGCGCATGGTCTTAAATCGCGGTAGAATATGCCTACATGGGCCCAACAACTGAATAATTTCGTATCTAACCTTAACTTGTCTGGACGCTTTGCGTTTACATAAATATTTGGCCATGTATGGCAAATCGACAGTCGCGTCAAGAATGCATTTATACCACACATTAATGGCCGGGGTTTGAATATTTACATGCGTTGAAAATAGTACAACTAATGTGGCATTGTCCGCTCGTCGACAATTTAAAGGCAATTTTCGTTGCCATAAATGGATCCAACGGGCTGACAATTATTGTTGTGATATTTCCCTCTGCAGATGTTAGCCCGGGTTCCCTTCGGCTGGCAGGAACTCGGGCTACGCCGATATTAACGTGCATGCACAAGAGAACCTGGTTAGGCCCGTTTCAAACGACGGATTTTTGTCGACTCGAATCTAATTGTATTAACATAGCGATATTTTGAATTGTTTATGTTAGGCGATGCGTCTGTTCTAAAATATGAAAGAAATCCTCTGTATCGGGCAGATATACACTTGTCAGAGGATCCTGAAAAGTCATGTGCTACGGACTGCGTTTTCCTTTATCTCAGAAGTAACCACATTTGACTGCACACTGCGACCACTATTTTTGAACAGGCCTGCACTACATTTCCATAGCTCTTGTCAATTGTAACTGTTTTTGTGGAAACTATATTAATATGCAATCCTCTGACGATTCAAGGTCCCTCAGTTTGAATGAATATATGTAGCTCTTAAATATATTGATATAAACATACTTGTAATGCTTTCTTCTATGTATCTGTGTTGCTAGATCATTATAGGAATGCCCTGATTTCCATCCCCATATAAATATGACAGTTGAGAAGATATAATTGTTCAAGTGACTTAATTCGGTCACACTTTGTCGAGATTGTGAAATTGGAATGCCAACCACTCCTTATAACGACATGGAGATGGCCTGGGAGATGACTATATATAACTTTGTTGGATATCGGCGAATTGAACACTCTTATATATGCTAGTGAATCTCCTCTCCCCACCCAATACCCAAACGGCCCCAAATGTGATATAATTAATCATGTCATTAGAGACGAACGTGCATGGATTTGGTGGAATCAGTGCTATTAATATATTTGTATAGACTTTGTCGCAACTCCCCTCATGCATGACTTGAATCGCACCACTTGTGCCATATATAAACCACGTCTATTATAGACTCATGCGTGCATTGTATAATGGAGATGATTATATATAAGTTTGGTGGTATTCGGCAACTGAACACATTCTTATCATATGTATTACCACCCCCCCCCCCCATCTCTCACACAAACGGCGGATTTTGGATATGTTGTACCAGAGATTATCCCGCGTTGAATGACACCAAGATCGCTTCTTTAACAATTTTTCTGGGTCAACCCCATTTTTTGCGTACAACGACCATACTATATTGGTAAGAAAAATTGTCTATTGTCCGACCAAAATATATCTTCAATTTACAGAAGAGACAAGAAACCTCCTAAGTTCGAATCAGCTGGATGTTACTCTAGCACTCCCGGCGTTTTAAAATATTAATGGTGTAACCCGAATAACCTCGGTTCTCGAATTGGAGAAAACAGCGGGCGTTCAGAACATTTCACAGTAACCTATTGGCATGCATCGACCAAGACCCTACTTGCACATACGATGAAGGGGTTCGATTTTATATTGTGCAAGGGAAATGACAACATGTGGTACTTTTAGTATGTTCGACGCCTACAGCGCTATATGCCCTTCAATAAAACACACTCAAATAATTGTTCAAGTGACTTAATGCGTTCACCATTTGTCGAGATTGTGAAATTAGAATGCCAACAACTCCTCATAACGACATGGAGATGGCCTGGGAGATGACTATATATAACTTTGTTGGATATCGGCGAATTGAGCACTCTTATAAATGCTAGTGAATCTCCTCTCGCCATCCATGAACCAAACGGCCCCAAATGTGAGATAATTAATCATATCATTAGATACGAACGTGCATGCATTTGGTGGAATCAGTGCTATTAATATATTTGTATCGACTTTGGTGCAACTCCCCTCATGCATGACTTGAATCGCGCCACTTTTATCATATATAAACCAGGTATATTAGACGCATGCATTATATAATTGAGATGATTATATATAAGTTTGGTGGTATTCGGCAACTAAACAAATTCTTCTTATCATATTTATTACCCCCCCCCCATCTCGCACACAAACGGCACCAATTTCGCGTCTTAAATCACACGTTTATATCCCTCGCATCAACAACGTAAGTTTAGAAAAGTTTAACCCTGACCATTATCATACTCGTAAAAAGTTATCCCTATCAGACCGCCTTGGTGCCATCTCGATTGTACCCTTATAGTTATATATAGAACACAGAAAGCTAGATATTCGCAAATATTTGATTCATTGTATCATTTGAGAAGAACGTGTATGTGTTTGATGGTAATTGGCACTAAACATATCTTTTATAAGTTTTTGGTTGGACTCTTTATATCATGGATATTATTATTTGTTTGTTTGGTGCTAATCCGCGACTAAACAATTTTTTAACAAATTTAGTGCTCACCCCATCCCACCCCATCTCTCACCAAAGCAGCACCAATATGACGTCACGCGATTAGATACCTCATATCATGGATAAGAATGTGTATCAATTTGGTGGCAATTGGCGCTAAAGATAATGTGTATCAATGTTGGTGCCCCTCTCCGTTTCAGGGCACCCTGACTCGAATGACGCCACGTATGACAGCTTTAAGCCACGCAATTAGACACCTCATATCATGGGATGAATTTGTATAAGTTTCGTGGCAATCGGCGACTAAACCAATTCTTATCAGATTTAGTACCCACCTACCGCCCCCAAAATCTCTAATCCAAACGACACCAATTTGGCGTCTTTAAATCACGCAATAAGATTCCTGGTATCATGGAGAAGATCTCAGAAGACACCCGATCCGCATAGACTTATCAGATATAAATACGTAATGACGGAAATTCTTTACCATCTATAGATACGTAAGTGTGGACCGTATACGCCTATCGAGCCCACTATTACTATTTATATCTCTTAATGATGGTCTGATCACGGGCCCACCATTATGACATATAGAACACTAATTGTAACCTTATCCAGAGTCCATTATGTTTATCTATAAAACTGTAATAAAACCCAACGGATAGTTTTGTGTTTATAGCGTTTATGGTCATTGCCTTGTGTGTGTAGGGGTGGGCAATATCGGCATCTCTATGCATTGAAGTGTGCATATCTATACTAGTTAAAGACTGGGTATGAGGTATAAACGAATCGATGCATGGATGTTTTTAAATGAATGGTTGAAAAGGACCCGTTTTGAGTACACGTCTTAAACTGATATACAGTACCAATATCGACATCAAATTAAAAAAAAATGTTGCGTATTTCCATGAAATCTTACGCGTGTATGCTTCCCAATCTCCTATATATTTTGGAGACCTCTGTATGTCTGTCTGTATGTCTGTATGTATGTATGTATGTCATTTATACAAATCTACGATTCTCGACCGATCGGGACGAAACTTGGTACGTGTGTGTAGTTTGACCAGGCGGTCGTCGTTGTCGTATTGGCGAGCCCGTGCGGCGCCCACTTCGCGCATGCGCAGACGAGATCTCGGAAACGGGTGGAGCTATCGACTTGAAATTTGCTATGTGAATGTATCTTGCCCCGGATACGAATTTTATCGGGTCGCCGAGCCCGTGCGACGCCAGCTTCGCGCATGCGCAGACGTGATCTCGGAAACGGGTGGAGCTATCGACTTGAAATTTGGTATGTGAATGTATATTGCCCCGGATACGAATTTTATCGGGTCGCCGAGCCCGTGCGACGCCAGTTTCGCGCATGCGCAGACCAGATCTCGGAAACGGGTAGAGCTATCGACTTGAAATTTGGTTTTTGAATAGCCCGGACCATCGACGTATATTGTATAGATCGATGCCCGGACAACGTCGGGCTGGGTAGAGCTATCGACTTGAAATTTGGTTTTTGAATTGCCCGGACAACGTCGGGCTCATCGGCTAGTCTATTATATATGTTGGGAAATTTGTCTGTGTGTGTGTATGTCTGTCTGTCTGTTCGCGATGGACTCGAAAACGGCCGAACCGATTTCGATGAAACTTGGTATGTGGGGGTACTTTCGGCCGGGTAGTGGCATGGGCCTATTAATTTGCCTGTGAGACGTGACCTTGACTTTGAAATCGGGTCATTTCCAGGTCGAACGCCCGAGTATCACGTGATTTCGATGAAAATTAGTGTCTGGGGATACTTTCGTATGGGGAGTATCATAAGCCTATTCGTTTGCCAGTGCGACGTGACCTTGACCTTGAAATCGGGTCAATTCAAGATCAAATCGCGAATTTTTATGGAATTTTGACGGAATTTGATACATATGGTAACTTTTTTCCACTGGGTGTTTTGGACGGGTCAAATCGTGACCCCGACCTGACATTGACCTTCAAAATTATCAATTCGTGGTCAAATCGGGTAAAACCGGATGGAGGTACTTTTGTCGGGTACTTTTGCATGGGCAGTGTTTTGGACGGGTCAAATCGTGACCCCATCTGACCTTGACCTTCAAAATGGACAATTCAAGGTCAAATCGCGCAATTCGCCGAAAAGCAGAGGGGAAACAGCCCGGACGAAGTCGGGTCCACCTGCTAGTTACGATATAAAATATGAGATTAAGGAACACGGACAACAAAGATTAGTTCCATTCCTTATTCAAAAGTTGTACAAGGTAAAACAAAGGGTATTATATTGTGCCCACAATGTACCCCCCCCCCTTACGCACCCACCCCGATCCAAAAATGCCGTCATCCAGAGGGATTCAAATAGGGCACCAATGTAATTTTTCGGGCCCTTAACCGATTTAGGTCAAATAAAGGATGCTATAGTTTGCACCAAATCACTCTTTCCAAACACCCCACCCTCATCCAAAAAATGGCCGCCGTCCAGATGAGTTCATATAGGATACCCCTGTCATTTCTCGGCCTCGACCGATTTAGGTCAAACAAAGGGCGTTGTATAGTGGCTCCCAAGCCAATCTAAATATTTATCCCATTCAACCCCCGATTCAAAATGGCCGCTGTCCAGAAGAGTTCAAATATGGCACCCATGCCATTTCTCGGCCCCTTGACCAATCTAGGTCAAACAAAGTGTATTGTATGGTGACCCCATAGCGGTGTTGTAGGATGACTCACAAGCCTATCTAAATATGCGCCTACCTGATCTAAAAATGGACGCCCTCCAGAGGGGTTCAAATAGGTAGGCCTACTCATGCATCGGTCCTTTGACCGGTATATGTCAAACAAAGGGTGTTGTAGAGTGGCCGCCTAGCCGATCTTAATATTCACACCACACCGATCCAAAATGGACGCCACCCGGATGGGTTCAAATATGGCATAGGTCCCTTGGCAGATTTATGTCAAATAAATAGCGTTCTAGGGTGTCATACAATCAAATCTTTGCACACACCCCAACCTGGTCCAAAATGGCCGCCACACAGAGGGGTTCAAATAGGGTACATATATATGCAATTTCTCGTCCTCTTGGTCGATTTAGATCAAACAAATGGCGTTGTATGATGGCCCCGGCCAATTTAAATATTCACCCCATTCATCCCTTCCAGAATCAAAGAATCAAGAGGAGTTCAAATACGGCTCCCATGGCCATTTACCCGATTTAGTTCAAATAAAGGATGTTGCGTATGGCCCCAAGCCAATCTAAATATTCACCGCGTTCACCCGACCCCAGTCTAAAATGGCCGCTGTCCAGATGGGTTCAAATTGGGCACCATGTCAACCCTAGACCCTTAATCGATTTAGGTTTCATAAACCTATATCCAATAATAGGTTTTGTGTGGCCCTCTTTATAATTAACCCGACGAACCCACTTCCATCTAAAATGGCCGCCATCCAATGGATATCAGATAGGGCACTCGTGCCATTTTTTTCGTTTAATGTCAAACAAATGGTGTTTTAGGATGACCCCTATCCGATCTAAATATTCACCCATGCATCCTGATCCAAAAATGGCCGCCGTCCAGTGGGGTTCAAATAGGCCACTCGCGCAATTTATTGGCCGATTTAGGTTAAACAAAGGGTGTAATTGTAGGGTGGCCCTAAGCCGATCTAAATATTCACCATACCACGATCCAAAATGGCCGCCACCCAGAGGGTTTCAAATGGGGCATATATGCCGTTTATCGGCCCTTGACCGGTTTAGGTCAAATAAAGGGCATTGTTATGAGTTCCCCTCAATGAACTCGTCATACATCCCACACACCCCATCCCGATCCAAAATGTCCGCCGTCCAGAGGGGTTTGAATAGGGTGCCCATGCCATTTCTCGGCCCCTTGACCGATTTATGTCAAATAAAGTGTGTTGTATGATGATCCACTTGTAGACCCAAATACAAGTGGGCGTTCCCATATATGGGAAAATAATTGCGCAAATGAATTGTGCTGAAGCGCAATTGATTGCGCTGCAGTCCAATTCAATTGCGCTTCATCAATTGCACTGAAGCGCAATTGAATTGCGCTGAAACGCAATTATTAATATATGTGAATTTGGCCTCCCATAGTTACATTGTGCCCCCTTCCGCCTCCCACAAGGAACTGTTTTCACACCCCATAACCCTATCCCAATCCAAAAATTGCCGCCATCCAGGGGTTCAAATGGGCACCCATAGACTACCGTAAGCCGGAATCTAACGAGTGAAGAAAGTCTACCAGAATCAGTTATCGGCTTGCCATAATATTTATTTGAGACGTCATGGACGCTGGGATTTGCCAGCTCACGTGATATGGATACTTGACATGTGTAGTCACGTGATTTCTCATTCGTACAAAATGGCCTTTTATACGTTTACCACGCTTCACAAATTAAATTCTTGTATTTCACTTCACATCGGACGCAAACAAACGTACTTGAAGAACCAGTCGACGATGTTTCAGGATCAAGAAATCGGAGTGTAAGTATTTGCTGTAGTCAATAACTCAATATGACAATAACTGGGAAGTCGGTAATCCAACAAATTAGACGATTCGGATGTAAATTGTAAATGTCCAAATATGAAAATATATCTTAAAGTGATGTGAAACGTAAATTGAACCTCACAATTGAGTTCCCTGTGTTATTCTGTGGAAAGACTGAATAAAATAACCCCCATACACGAAATGCCCTAACCAGATATCAGTTTGTACTAATTATACGGCCACGTAACTAACTATTTACTTTCCCTCAATCGGGACGAATAATTCCACTGTAAACGCGAAATAAATACACAAACGAGTTGTCGTGTGCAGTCGCGGAAACACCCGAACACTTCCGACTTGGTCGGGATTGAGTCGGCTTTCGTTCTCAGAAAATAGCTTCCGTGGAGGGAGGCCGTTTGCTGGAATAGCGTAACATCAGCTTAATAAAACGAAAAACAAGCGGTATAGTCAATTCGAATGGGAGGGATATAAAAGGAATTATTGCCTGAAATCACCCACGGAAGAACATTGACCGAGTTATGAAAGAATTATAATCAAAGTGGTCATGATCGAGCAATGAACAACGGTAACAGTTGAAAATGTTACTATTTATAGAAATTTGTAATCGTTGCAGATCGTTGACCGATTTTATGATCGAACTACAGCAGGTACAGTCTCGTGCAGAAAGAGTTGTCTTACATGTGTATTTCAAACTGTTTAATTACCTGTGCAATGCTACATGTGTGCCATATTGCTATTCACTATTCTAGTACAGACCGTATTTGTTTGGGACAGCGATAGTGATATAGATATCCATATGGAATTATGTTTTCTTCAATTTTTGAGTTTATATAGGCCCAAATAAATATACCATAAGATGGACTCAATCATTGACAGTTAAATTGGATGGAAGTAAAGAAGTGTTGTGTATTTGCACTAAGTAAGCGCAATTGCTTTATGCTTAAGCGCAAATATTTGTATGCAAATAAATAATAAATGTAAAAAAGACTCCCATGTGATTTGCTCTAAACTCAAATTAACTCAGGCCATAAAACATTACTCAAACATAGGTGAGGACTCCACCCAGATCCCATACTAAGATGGATGTTCAGACTGAGGAAGCCAGTTGGAGATAGGTACATGTATTTGCTTAATAAGCATAATTCATTTCAATTACCCTTAAGTGTAAATGAAATCCACTTAAGCGTAAATGAGTTGCGCTTAACCGTAATTCATATACACCCCCATTGAACTCCACATACTCAAGCTGAAATGGATGCAACCACATTACTAATGCCAGTAAGTTAACATACATCAGATTATACAAATATACATATAAGGTAAGACAGCCGATGAAATTATTGCTCTTAATATAATTCCAATGTATTATGATAACGCATAAGTCAATTATGCTTAAGCGTAAATGAATACATTAAGCGTAACTGATTTACGCTTAAATGCAATTAGTTAATATAAAATGTGAAAATGAATCATTTGCGCTTAAGCGCAAGTATATGTCTATCAATATATTTGCGCTTAAGCGCAAATACCTAACACTCCATTACTTCCCCCTGATTGTGAATGATAGAGTCCATCTCATAGTATATTATCATGGACCCATAGTAGTAGCCCCATATAATACTGAAACATTGAAGAAAAAATATTTCCATATGCATATATCAGCATCTCTGTCCCTGGTGTTCCAAGAATTGGTGCCTCACTCCCAGAGCTCTAGTATATTTTATTAAAGGGACATCTCCTACACAGATATATACCATTTCCATGGCCATAAATATGGAATTCGGGGTTACTGGGGACTCGCTTCCCTCATATGGTGTACTTATTGACTTGAAATTGGGGAACACCCCAATTTTCATATTATCAGCATCCCTGTCCCCAAGAATTTGTGTCTCCATCCCAGAGATCTAGTATATTTTATAAAAGAGATATATCCTGCACATATCTCTACCATTTCCATGGTCATAAAAGAGATATTGGGGTTACTGGGGGGGGGGGGGTGCTTCCCTCATATGGTGGGTCTGTGCCATTTAAAATTAATTCAGGGGGGTGATATCAATGCATCTTAATTTTTATTTGCGCAAATGATTTACACTGAAGCGCAAATGATAGATGTTATTTTGCGAAATATTTGCGCTTGATCGTAAATGAATAATAAATGTGAAATGGGTATCCCATACATGAAATGCCGTATCTATATGCTATAGCGCGTATATCCTACAGGTCTGGGTGAACCACCGATCAATCAATAACAGCCCGATCGGGCTAAAGTAGACCGATCAGGCTAAAATAGACCGATCGTTCTTTCACAGCCAGCTTGAATCTTGGATAAAGGGAGTAGGCCTACTCTAAATTGTTCTTTCAAGTGAAATAGGCCTCCCATACATGAAACGCCTTATCTATATACTATAGCGCGCATACCCTACAGGTCTGGGTGAACCACCGATCAATCAATAATAGCAAGATCGGGCTAAAATAGACCAATCGGGCTAAAATAGACCGATCGGTCTTTCACAGCCAGCCTGAATCTTGGATAAAGGGAGTAGGCCTACTATAAATTGTTCTTTCAAGTGAAATAGGCCTCCCATACATGAAACGCCTTATCTATATACTATAGCGCGCATACCCTACAGGTCTGGGTGAACCACCGATCAATCAATAATAGCCCGATCGGGCTAAAATAGACCGATCGGGCTAAAATAGACCGATCGGTCTTTCACAGCCAGCCTGAATCTTGGATAAAGGGAGTAGGCCTACTATAAATTGTTCTTTCAAGTGAAATAGGCCTCCCATACATAAAACGCCTTATCTATATCCTATAGTGCGCATATCCTACAGGTCTGGGTGAACCACCGATCAATCAATAATAGCCCGATTGGGCTAAAATATACCGATCGGGCTAAAATAATCCCATCGGTCTTTCACAGCCACCATGAATTATTCTTATTCATTTTGAAACTAATGAAAGACAATTTTGAAACTAATGAAAGACAATGTATAATTTTTTGCTGGTATATTCATCATAAATTTGAACAAATCTTCAAGCAAACAAAATTTCAATATTCAAGAAATCTCTTACAACAGTGTCAGGAAGACCAATCGATCTAGCTCAGCACGATTGGTCTATTGTGATGTCAAATATTATTGAAATATTGCTTATAATTTACATTTACAGAAGTCAATAATTCGCATGCAGATAACTTCACCTTGTATTCGGCCAAATATGTTGACGTTAGATTAGAAGGCAGAATTCCCAGATTTGTTTATTATTGGTGAACCTGGATAATTTCGGAGGTGTGCCAATCGTCTTTTGCACACTGTGAATACGTACTCATTCTCTCCTAAATTTGCAAAAATTCCATATATATATAAATATATATACAGAGTGTGAAAACTTTGTTAGTTGCCAAATAATTGTCGACATTTTACTTAGAAAACTTGAATGCAAAAACTATGATAGGCCCCCTATTATTATTATTATTTTTTTTCTCTTTTTGTTGAATCTACTTTCGTTATCGACATGCCGGCCTTTGTTTTGGCTGTTCTCCCAGTCGTGCGTGCCAGCCGATCGTCGTTATTCGGGTGGTTCCGATTTCCTCCGAATATAATTCCATGAGACTCCGCGCGCTGATTCGCTCCGAAAATGTGTTAGTATCTGAGAAGATTTCTTACTCTGATCGCAGTTTTCAACAATTTAATACAGGGCGAGTACCGCACTAATAATATGCCACATTGGGGTTTTCTTTCTAGTTTTGTATGACCTTTCTTGTGGTATATCGGGCACAGTTCTGTCTGACATCAAATATATGCCCACCGGGAGTGAAGCTAATGACTTTAACCCGAATAGTCTAATTTGATGGACTAGGAAGTCGGTAACCGAGAGGTAGCGTATTGGTCTCTCGTGCTAGCGGACCGGGGATTGCAACTTGTGAAGTGGCGAAAAATCAATACAACTTAGTGTCGGCGCACACGATCTCGGCTGCCGGATAAATCGGGGACAACCGGGATCGTGTGCGCCCACACTTTGGGCCTGTTTTTGTCGGATTTGATTTAATCTGACCGATCAAACTGAGTTTGATTTCACCTGGAAAATCCGGCTCGTGACAATGGCAACACGCATGTTTTGCTTGTCGCATGACCGTCACGTGGCCAAAACCTCATTCAAAATGTCAGAATAGTTAGCAGCAACCGCTATTCGAAAATAAATAAAGAATTCTGATCAATCGACTCTTTGCATGACTAAATCCTTTGGCATGGGCTACAGGTCGTACCTTTGGTCAGATCTTCATGAAATTTGTCATGTATGCTAACAATGAGATGTAGATGGGAACGAGTCATTTTGGGGTCATTCGGCAAAAAAACATGGCCGCCAGCAGCCATCTTGAATTTTACTCTTTGCATGACTAAATTCTTTGGCACGGTCTACAGGTCCCTCATCTCTTTGTAACGAACATCATATGGTACTTTTGACTGACCTTTAGATTGGAGCCATCAAATTTTTTAAATATTTTATTGAAAAACATGGCCACCAGCAACCATCTTGGATTTTACTCTTTGTATGACTAAATCCTTCGGCACACCCTACATGCCTTCTGCCTCATCGGATCGTCACCAAACTTCACAGGGATCTTCAGGGTGACCTCAGATAGGAGCCGTTATTTTTAGCTCAACTTACTTTGTAAGTTTGATCTATTGCCATGGGTTGTCGTGTGTGTGTCTGTCAACAATTTCCTTTTGCGCGGGCTACAGGTCGTACCTTTGGTGTGATCTTTATGAAATTTGTCATGGATGTTAATAATGACGTGTAGATGGGAACGAGTCATTTTGGGGTCATTCCGCCAAAAACATGGCCGCCAGCAGCCATCTTGGATTTTACTCTTTGCATGACTAAATCCTTTGGCGCGGGCTACAGGTGGTACCTTTGGTCTGATTTTTATGAAATTTGTCATGAATTTTTTCATTGACATGTAGATGGGAATGAGTTATTTTGGGGTCATTCGGCCAAAAAACATGGCTGCTGGCGGCCAGCTTGGATTTCAAAATTAAATCCATTGGCGCGGGCTACAGGTCGTACTGTTCCTCTGATCATCATGAAATTTGTCATGTATGTTAATATTGACAAGTAATTTTTGGAGTCGTTCGGCCAAAAAACATGGCTGCCAGCAGCCATCTTGGATTTTGCTCTTTACATGACTAAATCCTTTGGCGCGGGCTACCGGTCATAGATTTTGTCGGATCTTCATGAAATTTGTCATGGATGTTAAAAATTACATGTAGATGGGAACGAGTCGTTTTGGGGTCATTCGGCCAGAAAACATGGCCACCAGCAGCCATCTTGGATTTTGCTCTTTACATGACTAAATCCTTTGGCGCGGGCTACAGGTCGTAGCTTTTGTCGGATCTTCATGAAATTTGTCATGGATGTTAACAATGCCATGTAGATGGGAATGAGTGATTTTGGGTTTGTTCGGCCAAAAAAACATGGCAGCCAGCAGCCATCTTGGATTTCAGAATTCAATCCATTACCACAGTCTACAGGTCGTATCTTTTTTCGGATCATTATGAAATTTGAAATGGATGTTAATATTGACATATAGTTGGTATTGAGTTATGATGGGGTCAAAAAAACATGGCCGCCAGCAGCCATTTTGGATTTTACTCTTTGTATGACTAAATCCTTTAGCACGGGCTACAGGTCGTACCTTTGGTCTGATCATCATGAAATTTGTCATGAATGTTAACATTGACATGTAGATGGGGGCCAGCGACCATCTTGGATTTCAAAGTTCAATCCATTAGCAGAAGACACGCCGGAGTGTTCGTCTGATTATCATGAAATTTGTCGTGGAATTAATATTGACTTGTGGATGAGAACGAGTAATTTTGGGGTCATTCGGCCCAAAAACATGGCCGCCAGCAGCCATTTTGGATTTTACTCTTTGTATGACTAAATCCTTTAGCACGGCCTACAGGTCGTACCTTGGGTCGGATCATCATAAAATGTATCATGGATGTTAACAACGACATGCAAATGAGAACGAGTCATTTTGGGGTCATTCGGCAAAAAAACATGGCCGCCAGCAGCCATTTTGGATTTTACTCTTTGTATGACTAAATCCTTTAGCCTTTAGTCTGATCATCATGAAATTTGTCATGGCTGTTAAAATTGGAATGTTAATGGGAACGAGTCATTTTGGGGTCATTCGGACAAACAACATTGCTGCCAGTGGCCATCTTGGATTTCAAAATTCAATCCATTAGCACGGGCTACAGGTCGTACCTTTGGTCTGATCATCATGAAATTTGTCATTCATGAATGTTAACATTGACATGTAGATGGGAACGAGTAATTTTGGAGTCATTCGGCCAAAAAACATGGCTGCCAGCAGCCATCTTAGATTTACTCTTTGCATGACTAAATTCTTTGGTACGGCCTACAGGTCGTACCCTTGGTCGGATTATCATAAAATGTATCATAGCTATTGACATTGAAATGTAGATGGGAACGAGTCATTTTGGGTTCATTCGGGGAAAAAACATGGCCGCCAGTGGCCATCTTGGATTTCAATATTCAATCCATTAGCACGGGCTACAGGTCGTACTGTTTGTCTGATCATCATGAAATTTGTCATGGATATTAATACTGACATGTAGATGGGAAACGAGTAATTTTGGGGTTGTTCCGTCAAAAAACATGGCCATCGGCTGCCATCTTAGATTTTACTCTTTGCATGACTGAATTCTTTGGCATGGCCTACAGGTTGTACCTTTGGTCGGATCATCATAAATAAAATGTTAACAATGTTAACAATGACATGTAGATGGGAACGAGTCATTTTGGGGTCATTCGGCAAAAAAATATGGCCGCCAGCAGCCATTTTGGATTTTACTCTTTGTATGACTAAAATAAATCCTTTAGCACGGGCTACAGGTCGTACCTTTAGTCTGATCATCATGAAATTTGTCATGGCTGTTGAAATTGGAATGTAGATGGGAGTCATTTTGGGGTCATTCGGACAAACAACATGGCCACCAGCGGCCATCTTGGATTTCAAAATTCAATCCATTAGGACGGGCTACAGGTCGTACCTTTGGTCCGATCTTTATGAAATTTGTCATGAATGTTGACATTGTCATGTAGATGGGAACGAGTTATTTTGGGGTCATTCGGCAAAAAACATGGCCACCAGCCACCATTTTGGATTTCAAAATTCAATCCATTGGCGCGGGCTACAGGTCATACTGCTTGTCTGATCATCATGAAATTTGTCAAGGATGTTAATATTGACATGTAGATGGGAACGAGTCATTTTGGGGTCATTCGGCCAAAAAAAATGGCCACCAGAAGCCATCTTGGATTTAACTCTTTGCATGACTAAATCCTTTGGCGCGGCCTACAGGTCGTATCATTTGTCAGATCATCATGAAATTTGTACTGGATGTTAATAATGACTGTGGGAACGAGTCTTTTTGGGATCATTTGGCAAAAAAACATGGCTGCCAGCGGCCATCTAAGATTTTACTCTTTGCATAACTAGACCTTTCAACTTTCCACATTCCTAATCACTCCATTGACTTTAACACATGAAATTATTCCCTTTCCAAGTTGAGCTACAGTGTCATTGACACTTTCATTCAAACTTCATATGGTTCTTTGGGGTGACCATCATGAATTTTACGCTTTCCATGGTGAATCCTTTGGCACATCCTGCAAGCCCTTATCCGATTGTCACCAAACTTAATATAGATCTTCAGTATGACAACCAGATCAGAGCCATAAAATTTTTTTGAAATTTGTTTAAAAAATGGCCACCGTCTTGGAATTTACTCTGGATTATTGTGTACAAGGATTATTATTGTATGATTAGTGAAGGATTATTCATAATTTTGTTTTCATTATCATTAAGGATCCTGGAACTCAAAGAGCTACATATATATATATATATGGATAATAATGTGAGGGACCAGAATTTGATCAAGATATTATCCCAGAGATAGCTGAAAACTGATAAGGTATACATAATGTCTATCATGATATGTGGATACAGTAATAGCCCGCCACTGGCGGCATTCGTCCCATGGCTTTGTTCGAAAAAGCAATTGCAACAGGTTCCGAGACACTTGTGCTGCATTTGCACCAAATTTCGGCAATAGTCAGAAACATGGCAATTTTAATTTAATATTTGTTTTTCAATGAGTTAATTTTTTTGTTTTTCAATCAGTTAATTGTGCTTTTTTAATTTTTTAATTGAATTTTTTGTTTTAAAATTTTACCCGATTTTTTGTGGTTTTTCAAGGAGTTAATTGTGCCTTTTTAATTTTGTTTTTCAATTTTACCCGATTTGTTTTTGTTTTTCAATGAACCCGTCCATGACACTTCCCGTATTTAGCAAGTTTGAGCTCAATCGGTTCGAGTCTATAAAGGACACACACATATATATGACACTTCCCGTAGGTAGCATGTTTGAGCTCAATCGGCATTCCCTGGAATTTCCCAGTAAATATTTAGCAAGTTTGAGCTCAATCGGTTCGAGTCTATAAAGGACACACTCATATATATGACACTTCCCGTAGGTAGCAAGTTTGAGCTCAATCGGCATTCCCTGGAATTTCCCAGTCACCAACGCGGCGTAATTTTGGTACATATATAGAGACCAATTGTCCATCGGCTGTCATGTGTAGTAAAGATGTCTTATAAGCCGACATTGCCGTGGGTATGCCCGTTCCTACACGCGTTTTCGATTCTATGAAGTACCCACATATATACATGTACACACATACATATATATATAGCTATATATATATATATATATACGGAAGTCTCAAATTATATAGTAGATTGGCAGATTCCAGTAGCTTTATAACGGTATATCTGGGGAGAAATCTGAAGCTATATTCGTGATTATCTGGGATGATTTCGGTCGGTATATACTGTAAAAACAAAGCGCGCCTTCCGTGCTCGCAGGGAATAAATTTCGAGTGATAACGTTTGCGTAAATACAAAATTGTGAGTGTTGGTTTGTAACCGGGATTTCTGAGAAGCATTATGCCTATAACTACCCCCCCTAAACCCTGACCTAAGTGTCATACATACTATAACAATGATGTTGTAAGAGCTCCAACAAATCTCCCCGCATAGGCAAGCACTCAATGCGTATAACTCTGCAGATGCTAATAACGTTGAATGGGAAACAGACGCTCTTTATAGAGATGCGTCAAAAACAAACGCTCATTAAATAATCACTTGATTAACCCACGCCGTGCCTTTGCGGTGATTTGAGATTGGAGAACGGGTGCTCTGAGCTTCTCTAAACCGCGACCACGGTCGTGTCGGTGGGATTTGACACTTACATAGGAAGTTTGAGCTCAATCTTTACACGCGTTTTGGATTCTATGAAGTACCCACACACATATATACGAAGTCTCAAAATATATAGTACTAGCAGGTTAGCCCGCCACTGGCGGCATTCGTCTCATGGCTTTGTTTCAGAAACATGACATTTTTTTAATTTAACCAAATTTCAAGTCGATAGCTCCACCCGTTTCCGAGATCTGGTCTGCGCATGCGCGAAGCTTGCGTCGCACGGGCTCGGCGACCCGATAAAATTCGTACCCGGGGCAAGATACATTCACATACCAAATTTCAAGTCGATAGCTCCACCGGTTTCCGAGATAACGCATTCTTTGTTTTTCAATGAGTTAATTCATGGTACCCGTCCTCCCCGTCCTAAACTTCAGAGCGGACAGTCAATTAATCCCGTCGTGAAATCCCTCTGCATAATATTTCGAGCTCTTAGATCAATTCTGCCTTTTTAGTTGTATTTCGTCCGCATCCGTATTTCGGACGCATGAGGTCAGTCGTTTAGCCACGTCCATTGGAATCCGCATCGGACGCATGGGGTATCTTTTAGCCACGTCCATTGCAATAAAGAGCGTTAATTGTTAAAACCTCCGTATAAGGTATAGATAAAGAGCGTTATTGCCTTAACCCCCGCCGTGCCTTTGCGGTGATTTGGGAGTGGATAAAGGGTGCTCATAGCTTCTCGAAAACACGACTACGGCGGTGTCGGTGGTATTTTACACTTACATACGAAATTTGATCTCAATCTGTACACGCGTTTTGGATTCTATGAAGTACACACACACATACACACATATATACGAAGTCTCAAAATATATAGTATAGACTAGAAGGTGACCCGACTTTGTCCGGGGTTTGACCTTGAATTGTCTATTTTGAAGGCCAAGGTCAAGTGGGGTCACGATTTGACCCGTCCAAAACACTGCCCGAACAAAAGTACCCGTCGAAATCCATCCGGTTTTACCCGATTTGACCTTTTAACCCAATTTGATTTCCACTCAAGTATATAAACGCGCCTCATATACACACGCTCATTAATTATCAAGTTTCAACGTAAAGATAAATTACCATCGGTGCCCGAGATATCGCCAAGACGTCTGAAACAGTCAAATGCATCGGCCGGTTAAGCGTTAACCCCCTCTGTCAAGACAGGTACTGTGAATATGTGATGTAGGTGTTTGACTTATTGTGGTGTGAACAGTTTAACAGATAACTACCATTGGTATCGGACTACAACAATCATGTAGCTAAACGGTGAACCCATGTGACTTCCATTCCATGGGGTTTGTGATACGTTGAATGAATTGTCTTCAAGTGTCTTACTATCACTTCTTGCATCATATTCGCCATGACACAGCTAGATAGAAATGCAATGCAACATTTCCAAAACCCTCCATGAGACTGAGAGTGACTCGCCAATGTCATGATTTTTCAAAACAATACAAAAGTTACAACGGATGTTTAAGGAGATTAGCATTGCTATATAGTATCTAGAGAATTTTTGCAGTTTTTTAGCTCAACTTTACTTTGTAAAGTTTGAGCTATTGCCATGGTTTGGTATCTGTCGTCCGTGGGTGTGTTTGCGTGTGTGTGTGAATGACTCATCAACAATTTCCTTTAGCATGGGCTACAGGTCGTACCTTTGGTTGGATCATTATGAAATTTGTCATGGATTTTGACATTGACATGTAGATGGGAATAAGTCACTTTGGGTCATTCGGCAAAAATACATGGCTGCCAGTGGTCATCATGGATTTCAAATTTCAATCCATTAGCACAGGCTACAGGTCGTACTGTTTGTCTGATCGTCATGAAATTTGTCGTGGATGTTAATATTGAAATGTAGATGGGAACGAGTCATTTTGGGGTTGTTTGGCAAAAAAATATGGCCGTCAGCAGCCATCTTGGATTTTACTCTTTGTATGACTAAATCCTTTGGCATGGGCTGCATGTCGCAGCTTTGGTTGGATCATCATGAAATTTGACATGGATGTTAACACTGATATGTAGATGGGAAACAAGTCATTTTTGGGTCATTTGGCCAAAAACATGGCCGCCAGCAGCCATCTTGGATTTTACTCTTTGCATAACTAGGCCTTTCAACTTTCCACATTCCTAATCACTCCATTGACTAGCTGTCTGTAGCACATGAAATTATTCCCTTTCCAAGTTGAGCTACAGTGTCATTGACACTTTCATTGTCATGATACACTGAAAGACACAATGGTCGACAATGTCAATCACTAGCTGATTCGATTCGAGATTCGATTCGATGTCGATATCAGGAAGGAGATTCGATATCGAGATTTGATTCGCTGTAAAATCCCCGATTTGCAGATCCCTAACACAAACCCCTGTTGTGCTATGATAAATATCATTCAGGCTACTACTACCGGGTATATCCTGGAAGCTACCAAAAAAATGGTTCTTGCAGAAATAGTAATTCTGATCAGTCACATGCTTTTTATATGCCTGTTTGAAAGAAAAAAATGTTGTATTTCGTAATCGGTCTGTCCCTCTGTCTGTCCATCCATCTGTCTGTTAATTTGTTCTTGTTTCTGACCGTTAACCCCAGCTTGGATTATCTGAACATAATTATGTATGTGTTTTTCCCAGCTAAAATATACAAACCAAGTTCGAATATGTGTTCCGTCATATTATTTTTAAATGAGCTACGGTCCTTTTTCGACTTAGAAATTGCCTAATTTCTTAACATTTTGTTTTCTTGTCGGTAACTCTAGTGGGTATTATTTTATCTGAACCAATGTTGGTATTTGTGCTTCCCGGTTAAAAATAGAGACCAAGTTCGAATATGGGTTCTGTCCAATTATTTTTACATGAGTTAAGGCCCTTTTTTATACGCCCTTTTGAAAAAAAGGTTGTCTCCAATATATTTTGAGACTTCCGTATATAAATATACTAGAAGGTGACCCGACTTCGTCCGGGGTTTGACCTTGAATTGTCTATTTTGAAGGCCAAGGTCAAGTGGGGTCACGATTTGACCCGTCCAAAACACTGCCCGAACAAAAGTACCCATCGAAATCCATCCGGTTTTACCCGATTTGACCTTTTAACCCGATTTGATTTCCACTCAAGTATATAAATGCGCCTCATATACACACGCTCATTCATTATCAAGTTTCAACGTAAAGATAAATTACCATCGGTGCCCGAGATATCGCCAAGACGTCTGAAACAGTCAAATGCATCGGCCGGTTAAGCGTTAACGTGATCTAACGTTATGAACTCTAACGACGTCATAGAAGTTACGCATTGTTTTTATCCTGATGGAAGAGAGTACAACTTCTTCTTGATAATTGAGGCAGATAACTAAAACGGATACATACGCATTATATATCGTTGGAAAGAGGAAACACGAAAGATTCTCACAGTGTCATTATTATGACTGGCATTTAATTATTCGCGCTGTTTCGAATCGATTTGTAAGCACCGAACTCAAATGAAAGTCCCGTAACACAGCGTAAAAACAGATTTGACCTCGGCACGTGAAAAGTTGACCTCGGATCTGAAAATCAATATGCCTATGCCACCCCCCGGCCGAAAATACCCCCACATACCAAGTTTGGCCGTTTTCGAGTTCATCGCGAACACACACACAGACCACACACAGACAGATCTTCCAAAATATATAATAGATGTGTGTGTGTACTTTATAGAATCGAAAACGGGTTGACCGATCGAGACCAAACTTCCTATCTAAAGGTCAAATCCCACGAGAATGGTCGTCGCGGCGTTTTGGAGAAGCTCAGAGCACCTGTTCTCCACTCTGTCACAAAAAACGGCACTGCGGTGGTTAATCAAGTGATAATTTAATGAATTTTGAAAAATAAGAGTTTTATCAACATAAATCGATTTTAATGTTAAAATTTAGCATCGAAAAAATTTAATTTCTTCTATCTAAAACATAATTACGTGTTGGACTGTGTCATTTTAAGAATATATAAGTATTACACGCAGTCACACGAAGTCTCAGCTTGAAATTTTGAAAAATAAGAGTTTTAACGACATAAATCGATTTGAATGCGAAATCCTATGTAAAAATTTAAATATTATTTTCGATACACTGTTAAAATTCTATAGAAGCAAAGTGGTCAACTCGGGACGGGTCAACCGATTGAGCCCAAACTTGCTACCTACATGTATGGGTACTTTTGTCCCGAATGTGTCACAGACGGGTCAAATCGGGACCCCGATGTGACATTGACCTTCAAACTGGTCAATTCAAGGTCAAATTGGGTAAAACTGGCGGATTTCTGTACTTTTGTCCGGGGAGTGTTTTGGACAGGTCAAATCATGACCACGACCTGACCTTGACCTACAAAATTGTCAATTCAAGGTCAAATCGGGTAAAACTTGCTGATTTCGACGAAATTTGGTACAAATGCAGCACAAGTGTCTCGGAACCTGTTGCAATTGCTATTTCGAACAAAGCCATGGGACGAATGCCGCGGGCTAACCTGCTAGTATTATATAAATGGGTTGTCCGTCCGCATTTGGTTTCCGGATGATAACATTAGATTGAATCGAGTGAACTGAACCAAATTTGGTATGTTAGTTTACCACCCCAAAATACAGATCATGTTCGAATATGGGTTTTGTCCGCATGATTTTGACTGAGTTATACCCCTTTTGCGACTTAGATTTTACCTGATATGCAGTTTCCAGATGATAACTTTAGATTGAATTGAGTGAACTTAACCAAAAAATTTGGTGTTCAGATCAAGTTCAAATATGGGTTCTGCCTACATGATTTTGCAGGTCAAGTTCGAATTTGAGTCCGATCCAACCATTTTTGCCAGAGTTATAGGATTTTTTTATACCCCCACTTTCGAAGAAAATGGGGGGTAGTATACTGGATTGACTGCGTCCGTCCGTCATGCTTTCTCCCTCTGTGTCTGTCCGTCCGTCCATCCGACCTCATAACTCCAACAACTATGAACCAATTTTAAAAAAATTTGGTACGCAAGCTCCTTAGGACTGCCTCTCTGTATGATGCTAAATTTTTTTTAAAGTTACGCCTCATTTTCGACCTATTTCGACATAGAAAATTCTGTCCCACTTAATAACTTTAACAAAAATGAACCGATTTCAAAAAATTTTGGTATTCATGTTTCTCACAATACCCTTTCTACATGATGCGGCTAGTGATTGGCTCAGACTGTTTTTCGTAATATTACACTTCATTTTCGACTTATTTTGAAAATTCTGTCCGACTTAATAACTTTAACAAATATGAACCAATTTGAATAATTTTTTCTGTACAAGCTTCTTGTGACACCATATCGATATTATTAGTCCGAATTTTTCTTTAAAGTTAAAAATCTGTTTTGTTGGGTTTACGGATAATGCGGGTTGAATTTGCCATGGTGGGGGTATGCTAGCACTCGAGTGCACACCTCTTGTTTTGTCTGAAAATAGCCGAAAATAAATATTTAAAAGTTTTTTTGAGGGATTTTCAGTCATAAATACCACACTTGAAGTTATTGTGTTTTATTTTTTTTATTATTTCATCTTAAGTCAAAGGTTTCAACCAAATGAATTAAACCTTGCCCCACTCTACTCCAGAAAAGGCGTATTATGCCCACGCTTCGACGGCGTGCTCTTGTTCGACTTTCTATTTGCCCAATTTCACAATTTTTTTTTCTCCAACTGATAGCTCCTGTTTGGATTATTTGAACTGAACCAAAGTTGGTATGTGTGTCTCTTTGCAAAAGATACAGGCCAAGTTCAAATATGGGTTTCATCCAATTATCTGTCCTGTATCTCCTATGTTATTCATCTGATCATATTGAAATTTATAGCAAATTGAAAACATGGTATTATTAAAGTGCAGCATATTGTGGGACTTATTTATCCCAATGTTTTATAACCTTTTGAATGTTACTTGATCGAAAAAATTACCATTTTGAAAAATCACACTTTCAACTTTTACACTCGTGTAGACCAAGACTTGTCGGTCCACAATAGCTTGAGATATCAGTTGTGTTGATGTCTTTTTGGACCCAGTCAAGTGCTATTGCTCTTCTATAACAGAATTTCTTCTATAACAGACTTTCATTAAAAAGTCGTACTCTATATAATTACATGTGGAGTCACTGGAGCCTGGATATTCATGTGAACTGTTGAATGTGATTAGTCATCTGACATGTCCACGATTAATCTGTCTTCATACTGATGTATCAATTACTATGATAGAAAAAGGTATTTAAGTGAAGATTTGATAGATTATTATATTGTTTACACACATTTTCTGATAATGTGACACATTCAAATTCTCTGGAAAACAATGGTTTGTTTAGTTAAATCTTGTTGCTTTGACATTCAACAAACTTCTGATATACGATTGTTTTATATCATCATGCTTGGGAAAGAATGCCCTTTATGTTCATATGCACAAAGCGCTAATTGACTTAATCTGAAGACATGCCAGCAAGATAACTCCCGCCCTCGATTATGGGCGTAAAGTCTGTTATAGAAAAGTAACTCGGTCAAAAACAGTATCAATCCAACTGATTTCCCAGGCTGAGGAGACTCGGTCTAACACTTGTGTTTATGGGTTATTGGGTGATCAGTGATTATTAAAGTGTCATAGACTTATTGCTGCATGGGATTTTCTTGAACTTGATAAGAGCCTAGCATTTTATTATTGGTTCATTGTGTTTTATTGGGATGGTAGTTATACATGCGTAGATCTTTCTGTACCCAATTTTCACAAACTGCATTGTGGGTGTACATGTACATGTAGATGTATCACTAATTAATAGTGTCACATAATTACGCCATGAATATGTATGCAGATTATACGGTATTGATATCAAACTCGATCGAAATTAGTGATTAACTGAAAACTGCTTAATTATTTTTGCTCATACACATAACTGTATTTACTTAAATTAATAAAACATAACCGAAATGTACATATATATATTAATTATACAACCTGAGAATTGCACATGCGATTTAATTTTTCGTGTAACATACTTAAACTGAAATTAATCAACACCGTATAGCAATAATGTCTGGATTGACTTCGCCATGGATTTATTAAAGGCAAACATTGCCATAAAGCAGCTATAAGAATGTGTGTTTCACCGAATGCGACATGAAAACTTGGCCAAATTTCAAGGAACTGGCTGTGCGAAACACTGTATCCAAATTTGGCAGTGTAATTGACATCAGCCAGTCTCTTGTAAATGAGGTTTCTTACTGAAACACCTATTTTGCAGACGACTTGTATTATGGAGTTGTTTACCTTCAACAGATCTATTGTGTTAACCCTTGCTGGTCCTCCATATGGGATATGGTTCTAATCGAGTGGTTGCAGTGAACCAGATATTAGAGCGATTCGAAATCATGCACATAAAACAGCATGACAACTAGTCAATTTGTCGAAAATCCCATGCAGTAATAAGGCTGGTGACACTTAACCAACAATGATCACCCAGATAACCCATCAACATATGATTCTGTTGAGCCTCAAAGTTGAGTGTGATATTGTATACGCCTGTTTTGGGACATATTAATTATGTTATTTGTATTTTTTATCTTAATAATAGCTATTTTTTGTTTAAATGTAGGAATTTGGATTCCTCTCACCAATTTTCACCAGAGTTATGGCCATTTTTGTTGGAATTTGCACTTAATTTTAGTTTCCGGATAACTTTTGCAAGTCTGAATAGAATGGAATTAAATTTGGTATGTGAGTTTATTAGCCCCAAATACAGGTGAAATTTCTTATTTGGATTCCGCTTGCTAATTTCCACTTGAGTTATGGCCCATTGTTGAAATTACCACGGGTGTATTTGGCCACGTCCTAGAAATGCTCTTGTTGAAAATTGCAAATATATCCAATCAAGCAATATTCTGACAGAAAGCTAGAAAACCCTCTGGTTAATTAACTCTCACAATGTGTTACATTTTCATGCTCTCTATTTATGCAAATTATCAATACGAATGGATATACTGTGTATTATATGAGGGAGGAACTTAATTTTTTCAGTTATTTATATATTATATATCATATTGTTGCTGAATCCCATGTTGTTTTTAAAATTTTGTATACAAATCTTACACAATAAATTTATCTTGAATTAGAGTATCTTGCTTTATTGAATATGTCTTCTCATGGGTTATCTAAAAACCTTGAGCTCTGGTTATCAGAAATTAGTTCCAAACCGTCTTGTTGGTGTGCACCCTCATATACTAAATAAAGATTTAATGCTGCATGGACAGAAACTATGAATATTGAAGCAGTTTAAAAAATAGTAATATCTTAATTTGGTATCTGCTGCTCTTATTTTATTAAACAAAGAAAATTTCACATATTGTACACTCCTATCTAATAGACACTGTGAGCCACTAGCCTTGAGCAATATGAAATAACAATATATTTTCAATAATACAGTTGTATTCTTTATTTACCTCTCAAAATGGGCATGGGACCTGACGCAAGTTACAGTTAAGCCACTTTTGTCATAAGCATTCATATTCGCATTCATGCGAGGTGTTATTGTAATTGCAAATAAAGAATAATAGGATTTTCTTTTATAGGGAATGTCAGATTACAAGAACTCAAATCTTAACATTCCTCAAGTTGACTACTCATTGTCAAAATTTAATATCCAGTTATCAAAGGGTTGGAGTGTGTCAACAGGGAAAAAGCTAATTATGCTTTCATAGTTGACAAACTATATCAGGGCTGTTTACTGATTAAATTTGTTTATCTCAGATTTAATGAATTGTGGGACATCGATCTCCTGATAGTATCCAGATTGTATAACCTGGACATGTCAATAAGAAATGAGAGTTTGTTCAGGAACATGTGAAGATATCTTGGATATGGTGTCAAATTAATCGCACCCCTAAAATTCATAAGGAGTTGTGAGTTATATTCCATTGGCAATATTGAAGAGTGCCAATTAACTCTAGCAATTCCTAGGGTGGGTGAAGATACTCGGATACTTCGTAGCTAGGTACCTACGGTGAAGGCAACTCCACTCCAGTCAATGAGTTCGGGACCAGGATGATGAACCAACTAAATCCATGCTGGACGTCCCAGAAAACCAATTCGACTCGGTGAAGAATTCAATCATGACACTCCAAATTAAAATCAAATTAAATTAGATTATATTATTACAAACCCTTTTCACATTTATTATTTATTTGCGCTTAAGCACAAATACCTAACATTCCCTTACTTCCCACTGATTGTGAATGATTGAGTCCATCTCATAGTATATTATTATGGGCCCATAGTAATAGCCCCATACAGACTCGAATTTGAAGAAAAAAAAACATTTACATATGCATAGCATATCTGTCCCTGGTGTCCCAGGAATTAGTGCCTCACTCCCAGAGCTCTAGTATATGTTATTAAAGGGACATCTCCTGCACAGATATATATATATATATATATATATATATTATATATCACTTCCATGGCCATAAAAAGGGAATTAAGGGTTACAGGGGGCTTGCTTCCTTTTTATGGTGTACTTACTGACTTGAAATAGGCGGGAAACCTATTTTCATATTATCAGCATCCCTGTCTCCAAGAATTTGTGTCTCCATCCCAGAGATCTAGTATATTTTATAAATAAGACATATCCTGCACAGATCTATATCTTTTCCATGGTCATAAAAGGGATCTAGGGGTTACTGGGGGATTGCTTCCCTCATATGGTGGGTTTATATAGACTTGAGTGATGTGTTTAGGCCTGTGCCAATTAAAATTAATTCAGGGGGGAATCAATGAATATTATTTTTTATTTGCGCTTAAGTGGAAATTATTTGCACTTAATTAAGCATAAATAATTTGCATTTAAGGGCAAATTATTTGCGCTTGAGCACAAATGATTTACGCTTAAGCGTAAATATTTGCGCTTAAGCGCAAATCATGGAGGTTATTTGCGTTTAAGCACAAATATTGCGTAATAAATATTCAACAATGAACGGATACCTGTCTTAATTTTCAAACTATTCCAATCTTCACGTCAGCAGTCACCTACGTCAGCGGAGAGTTTCTACTTTAAAAAAAAAATTATATATATATATATATATATATATATATAATTATACATGTATATTGACAGGAAACAGGTGCGATGATGAGCATAATATATAGGCCTATAGTCGAGCGATGTGCCAGCCTCGCATTCGAATTGTCATGACATTGTCAGTATAGACCTAGATTTGCATATAGCGTATAGTAGTTCAATGAGTTGAGTTGTTCACTAAGTTTATAACATGTCACTAACGGTGTGTGCACGTGCAGATACGCACAATGAATTTCGTGGTTTTTATCTAACACTAATAAGTAGATCATGCCATGAATCTCAACTTTGTCTACGGTCGTTTGACAGCTATAGTAGAGATTCATGACATGACTTAACTTATAAGTACTCGAGGCACAGGATATTTCAGTCGGGATGATTATTATGGCATACCCCAGTCTACAGTTGGGATATCTGCAATGGTCAGCAAGCCCAGGTCATAGTATATGCCTACTTATGTAGGCTATAGCTTTGGCCACCCTGCGTGTCACGTCGAGGGATCGCAGCACCTGCATCTATATAGTCCTATGGGTCGAAAAATCATGCATGCATGGCGACACCCTTGGCATTGCAGTAGCTAAGGTAGCCTATATAGGCCTATACATATATAGGCCATCGTGTGCGTATATAATTTAGCTTTATTGTGCCTTTATATTTGCATCTGCACACTAACTTGTAAATAATGTACATAACTATATATACCGTAGGCCTACATGTATGGTAATTTTTTCACGCTCACTGAAGCAATTAAGCGCATTTGAAGCAATGGCACATATATGTAGACCTATACTGAGTCCGTGCTTACATTTCTCTGATATAAAAAGGCGTGGTTTTAGAAAATATAAATTATATTAATATCACAAGACCTTTCAATATAAACTCATAGGCCCCTATTGTCATCGCATCGGGCGTCAGCCCATTAGTTTGCCTTTAGTTGGTTGGTTTAAACATATTTATTGTAACTCAATTTACAAGGGATTGGGGGACAAGTTTGTTGGTTTAACCATCGATCTATAGTATATACGTCGATGGTTTAACAGTACTGTCTTCGAGGAACCGTCTCATTTTATAGGTAGGCTATATACAGTCCTCGTCAATATACAATCATGGAACCGCGAGACGACAGGCCTATATACATGCAAACTTGAAGCATGGATGATGATTCGAAAAATTGCAAAACTTGTAGGCCTATCTGCACAATCATAGCCAGGCAGTCTATTTACTGCATTAATTTGCGTAGAGCTGGAGGTAGGCCTACATATACTGGTAGGCCTATAGCTATCCCAGTCCCATATAGATACATTTTATAACTTGAATCACATTGCACACATTTAGGCCATAAGCAGCAATATCTGTCGGCATCATGGGGACTATAATTATGCCTATGTAGATTATTTTTTTTATTATATATGGCGATAGGCCTATTAAATTTGAGCTACACATATGTATAAATGTAGCCCTATGGCGATCGAGATACACGCATTTGCACGAAGTCAAGTTTGTATATTGCATGTCGCTACCTGTAATCCTGTATATATGGCCGGGCCTAACTATAATGACACATGCAATAGATTAGTATAGCATTTAGTAACTTTGTATGGGTTTTATATATATATAAATCATATTAACTTGTTTATATATATAACATTTTGTAGGTCTTTAACTTTAGAAGGCACACATTGCAATTTTATTTAGTAAAACAAATTTTCTCGTTCTCAAAACTAGGAAATAAGCTGAAATTTTATAACCGGCTTGTGCAATACGTCACGCATTTTGAGTACACATGGAGCTGAAAATTTCACACGAATTTTTAGAAACTGTTATTATAAAATTGACGATATTAACCACAGAGGCGATGAACACATACTGACTGGGTGGCAACTTGTTTCCAACCAACCAAAGAATGTATATGACGGGTGAGTATGTGTTATTATAGCTCGATGGTGGTGATATTCGACTCATAAATTTGAACCTAATTAAGTCACATAATTTCGTCGTACTTTTGATAATAATACTAGGTATCATGACTTTTGTAAGTTTGTCAGTTTGTGATTGAACTTGAAGGTGAACATTTGACTTGTGAAATTGTGTTTCATGATAAAGAGAGTTCACTGAGGCTAATGGGGTCGTTGTCGTAACGTTTTACATAAATGCACAACAGTCTCCGCCTCGCGCAGTGTCACGTGACGGGCCATTGTCGTAGTATTTTCTAAATAAATTCACACGTGTTGATATTTTTTGTAAGTTAATTTTCTTCCGTTCATCGATCAAACAACCATGCAGTTCTTTCGGTCCCTGTTTAATATACGATCAATATGTTACCGATGATCAATTTTATTGCAGTTTCGTCATTGACATTGTGATAAAAGAATGACTATCAGAACTTAGGAAGAAAAATAGTTATGAATTGAAGCAGACAGCAATTATTTATGGCAACATTTCAATCTCGCGGTGTGCATTTATGTATAAAACGTTACGACAATGACCCCATTAGCTTCACTGAGTTTACCAATTGTCTGAGTTTTGTGATCTGATCTGAATCTGAGATCTCGCTATGCATTTCTAATTGTCTCCTCCCCTTGTAATAATCGATGCATACATGTTATCGTTGCAGTGAATTTATCTGCCAAGGCGAACCATCACGTCGAGTTGAAGAGGTGAGATCATTGTAACAAATAAGCCGCCGCAGGCGTCGAGTTTGATCAGCGATCAAAACTCTTCAACTGGACATGATGCGAAGCCCAAATCAATCCATTGCAGCAATAACAGGTTTATTATGGTATATGACATGATTTTTATTTAAAAAGCACAATTATGAAATGAAACCACATATGTCGGCCAATAGTAACAAGGATAAAGAAGGAACCATTGTTGTATAATAAATCGTCCGGCTTTTTTACGTCACAACCATTCATTCTTTGTTGTAATTTTAATAGTGACTTTGAATGTTTTTGCTTCTGTTTATCAGAGCAAAGAGGGTCAAACAGTTTTGTCAAACTGGTTAGCACATCGGTGTCTTCATCGCTATGAAATCAACACAATGCACACCTATTACTAATTGCTCCAAGCACATTGGGTCGTATAACAGACATGGGTTTTATATTATATACGGATATACAGATTGGATCAGTTCTGTTGAACTTGAGAATAAGAGATGGCACCATAACTGGCTGGAATTAGGTATAGTCTCCCTTTAAATAACAAATAGATTGTTGTATATCATTTTCAACATAGCATGTCAACACCATGACCAAAGTTATTTGTACTTTACATACATAATTTCATTCCAAAATAATTTATTTGCCCTTATCCTTTCAGAATGGTGTATATGCATGCAGTTTAATAGAGTTCTATGCACAGACATATAGGTTTTGGAACTGCTGGCTGTAAAATGTAAGTGATTATTCCTAGTTTCAAACACAATTAAAGCAGACATTCATGACAAACATTGGTGGATTTTATTAATTACTGCCGGCCTGCAATGGGCAAATTGAAGGAAATGATTATCCCAGACGAAGAAAATTATGAAATAAATATAGTTTGTTAGTGTACTTGAATATGCTCCAATGGGCCACAGTGCAATACTCCTCAATAGAACATGCTCAAACTACATTCATTTCTTAAATTATTTTTATAATAAATTAGGATCAGGGAACAATCCAGGGCTGATTTGAAACCTGTTACTGGTGTGGGCGCCAGAACTCTGGAAGGCCAAATGTCCAGAAATTCCTAGCGGAGATTATTTATTTAATCTGAATAATCATGAATTATAATAATAATAATATAATAGTATGATACAAAAAGTTTAAAGAAATCATGATATTTGCCAGGTGTCATTGCCAGGTTGTCCCTGCCATCACTACTAATATATAATTATTGGTACCGGTGTAACAGGATATCTCCCCCCTGGATATCTTCCCCCCCACCCTGGATATCTCCCCCCCCCCCCATGTACGACTAAAAAATAATTTCACTCATTTGTTATCGTTTGGTTCTGAAATGGCCAGAAAAATGTTTTTTGAGATTAAAAAAAATATATATATTAATTTTTTTTTTTATTTTTTTTTTTAAAGTGACAAAATTATTGTTTTCACGAATTTGATTGTCTGTTCATTGGCCAGAAAAATGTTTTTTTTTAAATTCAATTTTTGTCTTTTCTTTCAAATGTCCAGGCTTGGATATTCCACCATGCCCCCCCCCCCCCCCCCCACACCCAGCACATACATGACAAAAAAATCATCTTATGGTTTTATCGCTTATTTTGCTTTATATATTCATGAGTCAGGGTTTGGGGTGGGGGGAAGATGTCCAGGTCAGGATATTTCCCCCCCCCCCCCCCCACACCCAGCACCTACATGACAAAAAAATAATCTTATGGTTTTATCGCTCGTTTTGCTTTATATAGTCATGAAACAACGAGAAATTAACTTCTTCTGAGAACAAGTTGTTTGAGTCAGGGTTTGGGTGGGGGGGAAGATGTCCAGGTCAGGATATCTTCCCCCCCCCCCCCCCCACCCAGCACCTACATGACAAAAAAATATAGGGCTTCACGGTATCCGGATTTTAATACCGACTACGGTATTCAAAATGATACCGCGATATGACTAAATATCGTCACCAATAAATTTGAGTAGAACTGTTTGATAATGATACTAGTAGCAAGCAGACAAAAATATAGCATTATTGATTTGATAATGATAATTATGAACACATGTTGCTTTGACAGGTATATAAAATAAATAATTAATATAAATGGTCCTGAGTTTCGTTCTTTATACGACGGATAGATATATTTATAAGTGCCTGACGTAATCGGGAATTCCCTACCAACTGCGGGTCGCTTATGACATTCAAAATGAAGCTAACAGTCGCTCGTGTAAATAATAACAGCAAACATGTATTGATTTCATATTTTATATTGTACAAACAAAACAAGATAACTAATGTGACAAGCATAGAATAGAAGTCCGTATCTGATTTTAACTTATCCATTTCGATGTATAGGACTGATATATGGCCGTGTAGTTATAATGATCTAATGAGTTAGTGCATTATACCTCTAATGCATAAGATTTTGTGGCGCTGTTGAACGCGCGTCATTGTGTCTCCAGATTATAAAAACACCACACATGTTTTATTGTATTTGACCAGGAAACCTTCCAGCAATATTGAGCTGAGAACAGCCTGTATACACACATCAATTGCCGCCCATGCAATAAGGCATGCCGACTTGATTGTCCGCATTGTGTTGACAAACGCTTATGGAGCAGTGAGAAATAATTAATTTTTACGCCACGCTAAACCGAAGCCGTTAGCAATGGCCTTTGTCTCAGCATTAGAGGTGTCGATGGTTGCTAAATACTTGACACTGATAGAGATATCGTCGGTATTAATATCCACACCGGCGGCTACGATGTACCGACTATTTGCATAAAGAGAAACCGACTACACGGTGTAAAAAACAGTATCGCGATATGACTAAATACCGAAATACCGTGAAGCCCTAAAAAAATAATCTTATGGTTTTATCGCTTGTTTTGCTTTATATAGTCATGTTTTTTGAGTCAGGGTTTGGGATGGGGGGAAGATGTCCAGGTCAGGATATCTTCCCCCCCCAGCACCTACATGACAAAAAAATAATCTTATGGTTTTATCACTCGTTTTGCTTTATATAGTCATGAAACAGCGAGAAATTAACTTCTTCTTAGAACAAGTTGTTTGAGTCAGGGTTTGGGAGGGGGGGGGAGATGTCCAGGTCAGGATATCTCCCCCCCCCCCCCACCCAGCACCTACATGACAAAAAAATAATCTTATGGTTTTATCGCTTGTTTTGCTTTATATAGTCATGAAACAGCGAGAAATTAACTTCTTCTGAGAACAAGTTTTTTGAGTCAGGGTTTGGTTTGGGGGGGGGGGGGAGATGTCCAGGTCAGGATATCTCCCCCACCCCCCCCCCCCATCCAGCACCTACATGACAAAAAAATAATCTTTACTTTCTCGCTGATTCATGACTATATAAAGCAAAACAAGCGATAAAACCATAAGATTATTTTTTTGTCATGTGGGTGGGGGGGGGGGGGGGGGGGGGCGATATCCTGACCTGGATATTTCCCCCCTCCCCCCACCCCAAACCCTGACTCAAACAACTTTCTCTTGGAGAAGCTAATTTCTCGCTGTTTCATTACTATATAAAGCAAAATAAGCGATAAAACCATAAGATGATTTTTTTTGTCATGTAGGTGCGGGGTTGGGGGGGGGTGTGGAATATCCAAGCCTGGACGTATGAAAAAAAAAGAAGAAAATTGAATTAAAAAAAACAAACAATTCTGGTCATTTTATGAACAGACAATCAAATTCGTGAAAAAACTAATTTTGTCACTTTTTTTTTTTAAATAAAAAAAAACTTAATAAAAAAAATAAAATTCTGGCCATTTCAGAACCAAACGATATCATATGAGTGAAATTATTTTTTTAGTCGTACATGGGGGTGGGGGGGGGGGGGGGGGAGATATCCTGGGGGGGAAGATGACGTGTTACACCGGTATTGATGGTATGACCTTTTATCGGATTATTTTCAAATTTTGTATATCGATTACTCATGAATATACAGGTAAAATTCAAATTTTGGTTCCATCCCCCTTTTTTACCGGAGTTATGATCGTTGTTGGCTTATAATTTGACCTTTATTTTGGTTTCCGTGGGAGAGCTTAGCTTTAGTTATCTCACCGGCAGGAAAACAGTTTCACCATCTCTACCGGTTAGCATAAGTTTTTTTTCATAAACAAGTTATGAGGCCTCGGTCTGTCATATTAGCCTTCGGCCCATATGGCAGACATCGGCCTCATAACTCGGCCAATATGGAAACAACCTATTAATGACTTATATTATTAACTTCTTCACTGCTGAATGATGTTGTGTGCAAAGCCATTGACATTATAGTCCGATCATGTACTTCGAAAAATATAACAGCAATATCGAAAAACATTATCACTGACTCCGTAAAATGGCTTTTCTCATTCACAATCCTGGAACATCATACACTTTATCAAACATCCAGATAGAATTGTTCCCATGTACTAATTTCTTAATTCCTGTTTTGAATAATGAGCAACTGTATTCTGTAGTAGGTCCGTACTCATACTGGTATAGTCTATATTGGTATTTTAGTAATTTTCCCCATGGGCCTGTTGTACTCACATGTAGCAGCCAAGAGATTAATAGATTGTATTTTGTTTAATCTTTCAGTTATTCCGAATATGACATAATTCACATGTTAGCTTGGACTATCTAGCATTATCACATGAGTCGGAGTGACAGAAAGAAAGGAACAGATAGCAACTCTCTTACAAGTGCGTATAATCTAATTGAATTATTCAGTACTAGTGTATGGTATATATTGACAGAACACAACACGCCTCTTAAGGGGGAGATACATATTTTGCATAAATCCAGTCAAAAATGGCAAGAGATTTTCAACAAAAAATTTCTCTGGATCTATCTGGCAAAACAATCTTGAATTTCACATATATATGGTCATCTTCATTGTGTTCTGAGCAATTATTAAGACACAACAAAACAATGTATTATAACATAAAACATTTGAGAGGTTGAAAATATTAATTTAATTTTCACCCCTTTTGGTACCCAGAACTGTTAGAATAATTGTGAACCCATGACCCACAACTCATCTCAGCCCAATTGTTCATTGATCAACAGCCATGGCATGAAAATCCTCAAATATTGATAATTTTTTATGGGGTACTTTTCTTTCTTAATGAAAATAATCATTAAATTAAGTATAATAAAGTCTCATGATCTTGAGATATGGTCTCATGGATATATGAAATGCACTTTTGAAAAAAAACTATTTTTACAGAAGTTCTTGACACATGAAAACAGTGAAATTTTAAATCTCTTCTCATGCCATATGGCATAAAAGTAAAGTAATTGAGGTTATAATATCAAATTGGTCGATGGTTCTGAAATATTGTGTAACAATTATCACTTAAACCAAATTTCACAGAGAAATTCCTACCAGATTTTGAGAAAATTGTATACCAGACTTTCATTTTTGAGGCACGCGATCGCTCTTGCGCACCATCGCGCGCCTGAAATTGAAAACCAGCGAGCGATCGATTGCACACCTAGGCCAAATACAGAGAGCGAAGTTGGCCGAACCTGATAACGCTATTTTCAGTGTCTACCCAGACGAGATTGGTTAATAATGTGTCCCATTTTCCGTTTTATTACCGCGTTGCGAGAATGCCTGTATGATGTGTCGCGAGATCAAAGGTGCCGCGACCTAGTTACCAATTCCACAACTTTCCATTCACAGTGCGGTGTCAATCAACCCGCCCGATGTTTGATCACCGACACCAGTAAATTATTTGAGGTCACACGGTGTTGAATGCACTATCTGTCTGGATGATTCGTTTAAGCTAAAATACATTTGAATGATTTATATGTATGGCTTATGATGTCACATTAATTTCTGGAAAATCAAAGCGAGACCACGTGGCCGGGAGATGTTGATATTATTCTGTCAGCATGGAATCGGAGTATTAAATTGATTCTTTATTAATAATTATGAATTACAATTAATATAGGAGCATGTACAATATAAAATAGTGTGTGACATTCACTTGTGCTTATGGATAGTGGATTAAGCAGTGTTAAACCATCAAAGAGATTCACTGGACATCGATCGTGAGTTACATGTAAACTACCGGTAATTCAATTTACACGGCATTTATGAATGTGTTTCCGGCAATCCGCTGTTTATTTTATCTTGATAGAAACTGCGCGCCTGGGCCCAAAACCCAGCGAGCGAGACAATGCGCGCCTACATTTTCTAAAAATGAAAGTCTGGTATACATAGACAGAATTCATTTTGAAATACCAGGAAATTTTGGCAAAATGTGCGCCTGACCCGTAATCAAGAATCTTTTATCGAATGAATTGTGGATGATGCATGGATATATTTCACGAAAGAGAAATATCCGCAACAAATTTGATAATTGATTTGAGATTATGATACAAGTTGTGTTTGTATTTATTCTACACAGTTGTGTCAGATAATCAATGACTGTCACCTTTGTTGATACTATAGCTACCTCTATTGTGATTTATGTCTGATGAATAACCAGTAATGATCGGGGCATCATCAGAAGCAGATTATTGAACTTATTTAAGCCATCTTATTTGGCAACAATGTCAACAAAAATAGTTGTAGAGGTATACAATACTATGCATTCAATAGCTGGGATTCCATTGAACACAAGTGCCTTATGTCAATGGGTGTGGAATAATTATACTAATAACATTTATACACCAATGCCATTTGAAAAACTGTATTATGTAATCAGTCTCTCCATCCATCCATATGTCTCTTTTGCCATCAGATGTCCTTCTGTGAACCTTTGGTTTCCGGATCATAACCCATGTAGTTCTTGAACTAAATGCTATAGAGGTCCAGGAAGCCCATTTTAACCAGAGCTTCAATCGCTTTTTATACACCCTTTTGAAAAAAGGTCGTATTATGGAAATGGGTTGTCCGTCGGTCCGTCGTCCGTCCGGATGATAACTTTAGTTAGAGTGAACCAAATTAAATTTGGTATGTGGGTTTACTAGCAGAAACGACAGGTCAAGTTCGAATTCTGGTTCCGTCCGCCAATTTTCACCAGAGTTATGCCCCTTTTTTTACTTAGAAAACCCCTGAAAGTTGGTTTCCGGATGATAACTTTAGTAGAGTTAATCGGATTCAAACCAAATTTGGTATATTACTTTCTCGAAGCAAAACACAAGTCATATTCGAACTTGGGTTCTGCCTGACCATTTTTGGCAGAGTTATGCCCCTTTTTCGACATAGAAAATTAAGTTTTTCTTGTTTATTGGTTTCCGGATGATAACTTGATTTTTGATTGTTTATATGCAAAACCCGTTTTTTTGTGGATCACTTATATCAAAAACAGCTCAGTTTGGATTTCGATTTAATCCGATAATTTTTGCCAGAGTTATAGCCCTTTTTTGTCCGCCGACCCGACATATAAAACCCCAAAAGTTGGTGTCCGGATGATAACTTTAGTAGAGTTAATCACATTTAAACCAAATTTGGTATGTGTCTTTCTCCCAGCAAAACACAGATCAAGTTCGAATTTTTGCCAATTTGAGGTTTCCGGATGATAACTTTAGTAAATGTGTACTGAATGAAATTATATTTGGTATAATTATGTAGGTTTACTAGCACAAAAGACAGATCAAATTCGATTTCGGGTTCCGCCATGCCAATTTTTATGCGCAAACAACGGTCGTATCAAGCCAACGCTTAGACGGCGGACATGAGGTCTAACAACCTTTTATTCAACTTAGATTTCACCTGATTTGCGGTTTCCGGATGATAACTTTGATTGAATCGAGTGAACTGAACCAATTCGGTACCGGGTATGTTAGTTTACCACCCCAAAATACAGATCAAGTTCGAATATGGGTTTTGTCCGCATGATTTTGACTGAGTTATGCCCCTTTTTCGACTCAGATTTTACCTGATATGCAGTTTCCAGATGATAACTTTATATTGAATCGAGTGAACTGAACCATGTTTCAAACGAATGAATTAAACCGTGCCCCACTTTACTCCAGAAAGGGCGTATTGTGCCCACGCCCCGACGGCATGCTCTTGTTTAAATTTGGGCTTAATTTTTTTTCCAGGTGATAACTTATACATGTATGTTATATGATATGAACTGAATGGAATGAAATTTATGAATGTTGACAACCATAACATATGGGTCGACAAGTTAAATAAGTTAGACACCTTTTTTACTTTTTTAGAAAGAGGAAGGTATCTTTGTCCATGCTTACTATGCGCAGAAAACAAATAAAATTAAAACCCTCCCCCCCCCCCCTCATTGATATGAAAAAAAAATTGCCCGAGAACCAAAAGACTTTTTTTTTTGTTGGCCTAAATATGATTATTTAATTTCTCAAATTAGATATTTTTCCCAAATAAATAAATTCCATACTTTCGAGTATTAATTGTATTGAAACAACATTTATCTATTCAATTCTATATTTTTCAGGAGCTGAGGAATGATGGAAGGTGGGACCCTCAAAGACATTTTACATTTTGAATCATGGTCCTTTTCAACAAGACTAAGGCTCAGCTGATATTCTTCATTCTAATGCAGTATGATCAATTTGTATTGAAATATTTTAGTTATGAATCACGTTGTATATTTGATGTTGATGTTTTTATAATGCAAATGACATGTTTACACCAGTGACTCAAACAAAATGCCCAGTAGAGTGTTTTGAGTAAATTTTGCAATGATGCATGCATGCAATATGGTTGTTCCTATTAGGCCCAAAACAAATACCTGTGTTTAGGGTTACATGGTGCAAAATAATTAACCTAGGTAGGTAGGGAATTTTTTTTCTTCAAATTTGTTTATTCTGCATTCCATTGGGTCACTGGCAGTTCAATCTAGAAAGATTCACAATTCAGTTTAATTGAAAGGTTCAATACCAAATATTGTTATCTTGAATTAGTCAGAGCACTAGACTAGTAAAACTTCTAAACATTTTTATAGCCTCATATTTGTAGGAGAGGTTTGGAAATGGATATGATACCTTTAGATGCCCTTCCCACTGAGCAAAAAATAATTATCTGTGTCTACAGTCCAATAAAACTTTTGGGTAGGCACCTTTTTCTAGGGTAGGTAGGGAAACCCTAAACACAGGTATTTTTTTTTTGGTTATTGGTACAGTAGGAATATGGCCTCACTTGTAATTTTAATGGTCATGGATCGATGGAGACCTAAAGTTACTCTTTTACAAAAATATTTGCCAACACTGAAAGCTGAGTTATGAAGGCCATTATATGATAATTTATCTCACACTCACTATCAAAACTGTTTCCTAACAAGTTAGACTTCAGGAAGCCCTTTGTTTGACAAAAATATTTCAATTAGGACCCATTTAGCAATGTCATGACCGGATAGTATGTGTTTTGTTTTCGACTGATTGAATACAAGCTTTAATATGATCATACGCAAGCGTAATTAACAAACCAAAGCTAAAACAATCACGTAGGGGTTTCTGCATGTAGCGTTTAAAACAATTCTTGTCAAAATCGCTTTATAGATTCCCACCAAATAAGATTCACATGCAAGACTTATGTTTGGTGGTGTAATTAAAAATAGTTATATATGTTGTCGATAGTGCATGGAACTGAAACTAACGGTTGTATTACCGCTTCAGATACGCAGGCTGTTCATATCGGTCATAACATGTCATCATGTCGATTTCAACGATAGTCGACAAACAACGTCATCGTGTAACTTTCACCATTGACCGAATTTGCATGGAACTGAATGTATCTTCTGCTTTGTTCATAAGTATGTGTTTTCATTCTATTCAAGAAAATAGAATATATATGGATTATCAGATGCATGTAAGTATGCAGACTTATGATAACAATCAAATCCATTTTATCTTATTTCCTTTCGCACGGTTAGTCTCTACAGAACCATGCAGTATTGATCAACTGCTGTGCACCAGTTGGAAAATAAAGCTTTGAGATACACGTAGATCGTGTTGAGTTGTCGTGCTTTTGGTTTATTAAAAAAAAATATTAGAACTTCCTAGGGTCTGATGATCTGAACCAGTAGAGTGCCTGAGTAGACCCGTTAGAAATTCATTATGGACCTACTTTCCCTGATAAATAAAAACAAACAAATGATTTTATAATCTATTATATATTTTGGAAGATCTGTTTGTGTGTATGTGTGTTCGCGATGAACTCGTATGTGAGGGTACTATCGGTCGGGAAGTGGCATAGGCATATTAATTTTCAGATCCGAGGTCAACTTTTCACGTGCCGAGGTCAAATCTGTTTTTACGCCGTTTTGTGCTAATATATTTCAGTTCGGTGCTCACAAATCGATTCGATATAGCGCGAATAATAAATTGCCAGTCATATAATTTGCACGGTTAGAATCTGTGGCGCTTCCTCTTTCCAATGATGTATCACACGCCTGTGTACGTTTGAAGTTTCTACCTTAATTATCGGGAAGAACGCAGGACCATGCTTCGCTCATCGAAAAACATTCCGTAAATATATTACGCCGTCAACAGATCGTGACGTGATCGCGTTTAACTCTTAACCAGCCGATGTCGCGTTAACTCATCACCGGCCGAGGTATCCGCAAATGACATTGGGCAATATATATATCTCGGAAACGGGTGGAGCTATCGACTTGAAATTTGGTATGTGAATGTATCTTGCCCCGGATACGAATTTTATCGGGTCGCCGAGCCCGTGCGACGCCAGCTTCAGGCATGCGCAGACCAGATCTCGGAAACGGGAGGAGCTATCGACTTGAAATTTGGTTTTTTAATAGCCCGGACGAAGTCGGGTCACCTTCTAGTGTTTATATAAATAGGAGAATGTTGCATGTCGACTGAATTGGGTTGGCCTTTTGACTGCCGCTACGAGTTGACTTGTAGTAAACGGTTCCATGGGGACTGCTATTATGAGTTAACTCGTAGTAATGTCCATACCACATAAATAATAACACAAACCACAAGGAATGTTGGTGTATGCGCCAAAACATGGGCACCGATCCCATTGATTGATTTTATATTTTATATTCCCACAGTCCGAAAATGGGGTGGGGTCCAGTTAGAAATCTTGGTAATATACTCCAATTCACCTGGACCTCTTCTGTACGTCCCTGAACCATGATATACATCATGATATACGTGTGCAAATAGACCTTTGAAGCTATAGGCCTATAACTGATCATACACGTACCCATGGTTTGGAGGTGGGTGTAAGCCACTGGCAGGTCCACTAAATACATATGCTTTGCTATGTAACATAAAACAGAACAACACTTATATGTGTGTTGAGATTAGTTAGAATTTCGAACTCAGCCCCTTGGTCGAGTGCGCTAATTTCTAACTTACCTTATTATCAGCTTAGGTTCTATGTTTATTACACATCTCTTACTAAAATACATGTAGTACTATAGTATTATCGGATATAGTGCCTGAGGCTTCTGGAAACTGCTTCTAGCCCTACTTCAAGTGTGTGATCAAGCAGATACACATGGCTTGTTTACCCATGCATGCAAGTTCATTTCCCTGTCAATGGGTGTAAAAGTGTGTATATATAAATGAATTATCATGCTTTATACAATTTTTGTCGATCAAATACGGGTCAAATGAAAGATGAAACGTGTTATAAAGCTCCTACGAGATAACTCGGGGTTCCTCGACTCGAATCAAATATTTTTTACCCCCAAAGCCAAAGAAATAGTAATATAGGACCCTCTGATCGGATTGTTGTTGTTGGAGTCTGTTGAGATGGGGACCCTCTGTTCGGATTGAGTACCTTTAATTTACAAACCTAGAAGCTTATCACTTGAAATACATGCACTACCACAAAATAGAAGGACATAAGAACTTGATTTTTTCCCTTTTCTATTTTCCTTTTCTTGGTTTTTAAGATGTTAATTGTTTATAATGGGCTTATATAATTATTCATGGAAAGAAAACTACTGTTGCAATTAGTTCCGAGTTTGGCATTTTCTTTTCGTAAATGCACTGAACTGATTGGCTTGGTTAGATCAGTATAACTAGATTTTTTTTTCACATCACATATTTCAACTTTTTAAAATTTTCGGGGTAATCGTATGGGCATGGTAGTTTTGTTAAATTTCAATCAAATAAACATTTATATTTTTCAATGAAAAAGCTTATGAGACTCCCATCTGGTATTTACATGTAAGCTTATGTGATGTCAAAGTAATCTATTAGAATATTGTTGAAGGTTCATGTATGCCCAAAAACTTTCAGTCATTAATGACAAAATCAGTAGCTATATATGACATGTTGCACAATCATAAAAAGCCAGCATATTTTACATAAATACTATATCGTGTGGCATACTTGTATGTGTCACAAGGTGCAAATTCATTCAGCCGGCCAATTTTCACCAGAGTTATGGCCTTTTTTGTTGGAATTTGTACTCAATTTTCATTTCCGGATGATAACTTCTGTAAATCTGAACTGAATGGATTGAAATAATGTAAGTGAGTTTACTAGCCAAAAATACAGGTCAAGTTTGGTTCCACCCATTATGTTTTGCCAGAGTTATGGTCCTTATCGACTTTGAATTTGTCGATAGTTTCGGTTTCCGGATGATAACTTTAGTTGTCTGTCTGTTTTCAAATTTTGTATGTAGATTACATGGATTTGGGCTGCCCATATTTGCCGAAGTTTATGGTCCTTGTTGACTTTGCCAATTATTTATGGTTCCCTGGTGATAACTTTAGTTTCAGTTATCTGATTGTTTTCAAATTTAGAAAATGGATTACTCATATGAAAATATAGGTAAAGTTAGAATTTGGGTTCCGTCGGCGAATTTTAACTGGAGTTTATAGTCCTTGTTGACTTATAGTTTGACGATTATTTTGGTTTCCGGGTGTCTGTTCGTACTAAAACCAGCTAAAATATTGGGATAGCAAGATGCTAGTTTTAGTACAAGAACATCCCATTACCATTTGTTTGACATAGTTTATGCGTTAGTGACCAGCTCACATAAAACCACAATTAAATGTAATCAAATATCACAATTGCAACAATAAATGGGTTTATTCCACAGAAGACATATTTGTTTTGAAAACCACATCAGTTGTCAATTGAAAGCGGTAATTATACCCCCCCACCACAACAAAGTTAGGGGGGTATACTGGAGTCAGCTCATCCGTACGTCCGTCTGTGGACTAAAATTTGTCCGGAGTTTTTCTCAGTCGTTTTAAAATAAATTTCAGTGAAACTTGGCACAGACATTAACCGCCATGTGAACCTGTGCATCTGCTGTTAGACATTTTTTGTGGAGTTATCCCCCCCCCCTTTTTTATACACCCACTTTCGAAGAAAATGGGGGCTATACTGGTTTGACTACATCTGTCCGTCACGCTTTCTCCCTCCGTGTGTCCGTCTGTCCGACCTCATAACTCAAACAACTATGAACCGATTTCATTAATTCTTTGTATGCAATCTCCTTAGGACTGCATGATGCTAATTGCAGTTCGGTCCGACTTTTATATTTAAGTTGCACCTCATTTTCGACTTATTTTGACTTAGAAAATTCTGTCCGACTTAATAACTTTAACAAATATGAACCGATTTCAATAATTGTTGGTATACATGCTTCTCATAATACCCTCTCTACATGGTGCGGCTAGGGATTGACTCAGACTGTTTTTCGTAATATTACACTTCATTTTCGACTTAATTTGACTTATAAAATTCTGTCTGACTTAATAACTTTAACAAATATGAACCAATTTGAATATTTTTTCTGTACAAGCTTCTTGTGACACCATATCGATGTTATTAGTCCAAATATTTCTTTAAATTTGTATTTTACTTTTTACGGATAATGCGGGTTGAATTTGACATGGTGGGGGTATGCTAGCACTCGAGTGCGCACCTCTTATTTGACTTAGAAATTTTTTGCAACATGTATAATTTTGTCAGAGCTTTTATTCCTACATTGTTAGGTCAATTTTTTTTTAACTTGGCACAGATATTTAGTACCATGGGAACCTGTGCACCTGCGATTATGACTACTGTCCGACATTCTTTGGTGTCGTTATCCCCCCTTTTGAACTTAGAATTTTTTTAGTACCATGGGAACCTGTGCACCTGCGATTACGATGTCTGTCCGACTTTTTTGTGGAGTAATTGCCCTTTTTCGATGTGCATAATTTTGTCCAAGCTTTTATTCCTATATTTTTTGGTCAATATGTTTAAGATTAGGGTTAGGGTTGTGCACCTGGAATGGCAACTATTATTTTATTATTTTCACTAAATGTTTACTGACATGTGAAGCATCTTAGTATTTTAAAAACACAGGGGGTATCCTTGGTCCCATTGGGACAGTCACACCTCTAGTTTAATGAGTCATTTACTGCAGCGTTCACATATTTTTAAAAGTATGACCTCACAAAGTGACATCAGCATATTCCGGAGAAAATATTCTAGCAAACATAATCAAAACCACGTGGTTGTAAATTGAATTAATTCTATCACTTATACCTGGTAATTTGTAAATTTAAAATTGCTTATATATCGTGAGACATTCTGTGTAAGAAATGTTTAACTAATAAGTAATATAGGACCATCTACAATAAAAATGAACACTTAATAGTGATGGGAATATTAGCAGGACACAATGTTTGAATAAGGGTGCATTCAATTGTTATGGGCAAAATCAATTGACTGCACATAAGATGGATTTAGCTGAGACTGCTGAGTGCATTACAGAACACTTCGACTTTCAGCTAAAATGTAAAAAAAAAAAATGTTAGTCCTAATAAACCGGAATTTTCTATATGTAATTTAACATGAAAGTTAGATTATTATACACCATTATGACCATAAGACCACCTTCGCTGTGGTCACAGGTTAGAAGATGACCATGTTGCTATTGGTAGTTATGCCGATTCTTCACTCATTATTAGAATGGTTACATTTCTAAATTGCTTTTAAAATGAATAAAGACTTTAATTAAGTTATACAATTAACACATTCAACATATAAAATGAATTTACTGCTCATGATGTACAGATATGTGGGTTACTGATTTTCAAGTTGAATGAAATGGAAATGTATGATCAAAGGGAACCCTTATCAATGACTAAATTATGTTCAATATATTTTTCTGATATACCGCTTTACCGAAGTATAGAAAATAACAATCAATTTTCAGTGTATGATTTGCTGTTCCAAATCTTGACATTCTTGTTAAATACCATATTTACATAAAAGTTTAATAATGTACATAATTTGATATTCTGAAATCGACCGCAATGTAACAGAAGTAAAGCATAATTTCAGGCTTCAAAATGCAATGATGTTTTGAAAAAGTTAATACATTTCATTGTACTGCACTTAGGTCTTAACAAATTAAGAAATACTGAGATCAATGACTAAATTACATTGTTCTCTCTTCTTTATCAACTTGAATGATGTTGTTGAATATTGAATAATACAATACTTTGATGAAGTAATAAAATCCTTTTTTTTATTATATTGTTTTTAGTTTGTCTTCTTTATTCCATCAAAACTAATGCATGCAATACCCGTTTTGGATCAGGATATGGTAGTATATACTGCCATGAAATGTATCATGTATATATGGATTGTTGTTAAGAGCAGGGTGGGTGGGGGTGATATATATACAGATGTCAATATAGGGACATAGATTATAAATAAGGGCCCTTAAGCTATACATCTGTATGATGAATGATTACGTCATAGTACAATATATAGTAGGCAAATTTAATGATCACACGTACTAACTCATCATTGATATTTATCATATAACAATTTGCCGTTATGCCATACATGTATATCTGGAGCAGGCATCTGTTAATTTGCTGCACTAGTATTTTCAAAGGTACTCATGCTGATCAGATGGTCCCCATATTACCACGTTACAACAACAATATTTCTTCAAAATACACTTTAGTTATCAGAATCCATTAATTACAACAAAATAATTCAAACCACTGTCAATTGTGGTATAAACTTTCCAAAAATGTATTATCAACATGTTCTTTAAAAATTGGCTTTATTATCAACACAAAGCCACTTGATTTTAGAGTTATCTATCTTCATACACAATTTGGTCGTTTTGAAAATTATGGCTATACAGTTATGCTCTAATTAATCAACTCCTTAACCACAGCAGAATTATGGGTAACTTTTCAGGATTTAGTCGGAAATATGGCTTGTTGCAATTCATCAGAAAGCGAAAAGTTACCCATAATTTTGTTGTGGTTGAGGAGTCGATTAATTAGAGCATTACTGTATGCCATGTTGAGGATTTAGTCATGTAAAAACTATATTCCAAGATGACTTCAGTTATACTGTTTGGTGGATTCGCAGTACATTGCTCGAAAATGTTAATGACAATGCATATAATCCGGGAGATGATAGTGTAACCCTGATCGCCAGTGATTTAACCTCGCCACAATAATTTTCTTCCTTATTTTCCACTTCCTGCTGCCATTTTGGCGGCTTTCTTCGATGGAGAGTTCCAATATTAACCTAAAAAGGCACTATTATATCTTTGCTTCTTGAAGCAGCCTGCTTCACAAATCAAAGTGTCAATGGTACTGTAGCTCGATTTGGAAAGGGAATAATTTCATGTGTTACAGTCAATGGAGCGATTAGGAATGCGGAAAGTTGAAAGGGCTAAGTAATACTAGATTATCACCACGAGATACATAAAGTAAAATCGAAGATGGTTGCTGACGGCTATGTTGTGCAATGAAATTCAAACATATGTAAAAGCTTCCATCTAGTAGATCAATATCAAGTTTAATATGAAGTTTGGTGATGATCGGATGAGGGAAGTGCACTGTAGGGTGTGCCAAATGGTTTAGTCATGCAAAAATCCAAGATGGCTGCCAACAGACATGTTTTATGCCGAAAGACCCCAAAAATGACTCCTACCCATGTACATTTCAATGTTAACAGCCAAGACAAATTTCATGATGATCCGACTAAAGGTACGACCTGTAGCCCATACCAAATGATTTAGTCATGCAAAGAGTAAAATCCAAGATGACTGCCAGCGGCCATGTTTTATGGCCGATTGACCCCAAAAAGATTCGTTCCCATCTACATGTCATTGTCAATATCCGTGAAGAATTTCATGATGGTCCGACCAAATCTACGACCTGTAGTCCATGCCAAAGGATTAGTGATGCAAAGAGTAAAATCCAAGATGGCTGCCAGCAGCTATGTTTTATGGCCGAATGACCCCAAAATGACCCATTCCCATCTATATGTCAATGTTAATATAAATGACAAATTTCATGATGATCAAACAAACAGTACGGTCTGTAGCCCATGATAATAGATTGAATTTTGAAATCCAATATGGCCGCTGGCAGCCACGTTTTTTGCTGAATTACCCCAAAATAACTCGTTTCCCATTTACATGTCGATGTTAACATCCATGACACATTTAGTGATGATCTGACCGAAGATACGATCTGTAGCCTGTGCCAAAGGATTTAGTCATACAAAGAGTAAAATCCAAGATGGCTACCAGCGGCAATGTTTTATGGCCGAATGACCCCAAAATGACTCGTTCCCATCTACATCTTAATATTAATATCTACGAAAAGTTCATGATAATCAGACAAGCAGTATGGCCTGTAGCCCGTGCTAATGGATTGAAGTTTGAAATCCAAGATGGTCACTGGCGGGCATGTTTTTTTTACCAAATGACTCGTTCCCATCTACATGTCAATTTCAACAGCAATGACAAATTTCATAATGATCGGACCAAAGGTACGATCTGTAGCCCGTGCCAAAGGATTTAGTCATGCAAAGATTAAAATCCAAGATTTTTAGAGGAACGACCCCAAAATTACTCGTTTCCATCTACATGTCAATTTAAACATCCCATGACAAATTGATGATCAGACGAACAGTACGACTTGTAGCCTGTGCTAATGGATTGAATTTTAAATCCAAGATGGCCACTGGCGGCCATGTTTTTTCCCGAATGATCCCAAAATGACTCGTTCTAATCTACATGTCAATGTCAACAGCTGTGACAAAGTTCATAATGATCCGAATAAAGGTATTGCACGTAGGCTGTATTGTTGACACCACGCACACACAGACGACGGATACCAAGCCATGGCAATAGCTCAAATTTACAAAGTAAAGTTGAGATACATATATATAATTTTCTCACTAATTTGCACCCCGAACGCCATCTCATCATGTCTGGTGACTGTTCTGACACGTTTTGTTTCGTACAAACATTGCTTAAAAGTTGAGGGACTAATAAGGAAGAAAATTAGTGGGGTGAAGTTGAATCACGGTGGTACAGGGATACCCTATCAGTTCCCGGACTAATATTGTTTCAATTTTGGTCCAATTACCATTCGCATAATGCTACTCAGAAATATGCTCAGAATGCTTCTCAAGCTTCTACATTTTCCAAATTTTTCCCGGGGGACACCCCGGGCCCCCGCCTGCGAGAAGGGTCTACGACCCCTCTTGCGCATTCCCTAAAACCTAGCGGCGCTATATGTTTGTACCTCGTTACTATTCCCGCCCGAAATAAATGCATTTTTAAAAACTGATTTATCATTTTCTGTGAAAAAAGTTTTGTGTGAAAATTAATACTGTAACAGCCGGTTGTGATGCTACCACCCTCTCGCGCACTCCCTAAATCCTAGCGGCGCCATTTCTTTTTCTTTCTTTCTATTCCGCCCGAACAAAAATGCATTTTTTAAACCTAGCTGATTTATCATTTTGTGGGAAAACTTTTGTGTGAAAATTAATACTCTAACAGCCGGTTGTAATGAGACCACCTGTAGCATGTGAATGAATGAATAATTTATTGGATAAAGCATGTACATATAAAATACAAGGTATCCGGGCGGTGATGTGACCTTATGGCCACCTACAAGTCAATATTAATTCCACGACAAATTTCATGATGATCCGACGAACACTCCGGTCTAACATTGCTTAAAAGTTGAGGGACTAATAAAGAAGATAATTAGTGGGGTGAATTTGAATCATGGGGTGCAGAGGTGTCCTATCAGCTCTCGGACTAATATTGTTTTAATTTTGGTCCAATTGACATTCGCATAATGCTACTCAGAAATATGCTCAGAATGCTTCTCAAGCTTCTACTTTTCCCAAAATTTTCCCGGTGGAGGCCCCCCGGACCCCCACCTGCGAGAAGGGTCTACGACCCCTCTCGCGCACTCCCTAAAGCCTAGCGGCGCCATATTTTTTATCTTTTTTCTATTCCGCCCGACAAAAAAACATTTTTAAAACCTGATTTATCATTTTGTGGGAGAAGTTTTGTGGGAAAATTAATATTGTAACAGCCGGTTGTAATGCTACCACCTGTAGCCTGTGAATTTAGTCATACAAAGAGTAAAATCCAAGATGGCTACCAGCGGCCATGTTTTATGGCCGAATGACCCCAGGATGACTCGTTCCCACCTACAAGTCAATATTAATTCCACGACAAATTTCATGATGATCCGACGAACACTCCGGTCTAACATTGCTTAAAAGTTGAGGGACTAATAAAGAAGAAAATTAGTGGGGTGAATTTGAATCATGGGGTGCAGAGGTGTCCTATCAGCTCTCGGACTAATATTGTTTTAATTTTGGTCCAATTGACATTCGCATAATGCTACTCAGAAATATGCTCAGAATGCTTCTCAAGCTTCTACTTTTCCCAAAATTTTCCCGGTGGAGGCCCCCCGGACCCCCACCTGCGAGAAGGGTCTACGACCCCTCTCGCGCACTCCCTAAAGCCTAGCGGCGCCATATTTTATTTCTTTTTTCTTTTCCGCCCGAAAAAAAAACATTTTTAAAACCTGATTTATCATTTTGTGGGAGAAGTTTTGTGGGAAAATTAATATTGTAACAGCCGGTTGTAATGCTACCACCTGTAGCCTTTGAATTTAGTCATACAAAGAGTAAAATCCAAGATGGCTACCAGCGGCCATGTTTTATGGCCGAATGACCCCAGGATGACTCGTTCCCACCTACAAGTCAATATTAATTCCACGACAAATTTCATGATGATCCGACGAACACTCCGGTCTAACATTGCTTAAAAGTTGAGGGACTAATAAAGAAGAAAATTAGTGGGGTGAATTTGAATCATGGGGTGCAGAGGTGTCCTATCAGCTCTCGGACTAATATTGTTTTAATTTTTTTGGTCCAATTAACATTCGCATAATGCTACTCAGAAATATGCTCAGAATGCTTCTCAAGCTTCTACTTTTCCCAAAATTTTCCCGGGGGAGGCCCCCCGGACCCCCACCTGCGAGAAGGGTCTACGACCCCTCTCGCGCACTCCCTAAAGCCTAGCGGCAGCATTTCATTACCTTTTTACTATCCCGCCCGAAAAAAAATGCATTTTTTAAATCCTAATTTACCATTTTGTGGGAGAAGTTTTGTGGGAAAATTAATATTGTAACAGCCGGTTGTAATGCTACGACCTGTAGCATGCGAATTTAGTCATAAAAAGAGTAAAATCCAAGATGGCCACCAGCGGCCATGTTTTATGGCTGAATGACCCCAAAATGACTCGTTCTCATCCACAAGTCAATATTAATTCCACGACAAATTTCATGATAATCAGACGAACACTCCGGCGTGTCTTCTGCTAATGGATTGAACTTTGAAATCCAAGATGGTCGCTGGCCCCCATATTTTTGATGTGAAATGACCCCAAAATGACTCGTTTACATCTAAATGTCAATGTAATCAGCCATGACAATTTTCATAGGGTACGGCATGTAGCCCGTGCACCGTGCTTATGTATTTACATTTCTTAATACTCAAAAACAAGATGGCCGATAGCGGCCATGCTCTTTTGCCGATTGACGCAAAAAATACTCGTTCTCTTCTTCATGGCAATGTCAAAATCAATGACAAATTTCATTATAATCACACAAATGGTATATACGGCCTGCGTGGCCAATTGATTGAATTGTGAAATTCAAGATGGTGGCTGTTGGCCATGTTTTCTTGTCGATTTACCTGGATTTACCCCAAAATGACTAATTTCTCATCTACATGTCAATGTCAACAACCATGACGAATTTCATAACGACCAGACCAAAGGTGCGACATGTAGCGCATATATCATCCATGCTAATGGGAATTGTTGACGGACACACGGAGGACGGACATGAACCCATGGCGATAGCTAAATCTTGAGAAGTCAAGTTGAACTTTAAAATTGTATATATAGCGACCAGTTGGTTGCCCTCTCACAGTATGTATTTGCCCGACCGACGTCATAGCAATTCAGCAGGACCTCCAGCATCAGGGGTAATATACCCCCACTCAAATTTATATTCGTTAGGTTTTATTATATATGTATAGATAACCGCATAGCCAACGCTGTTAGGTTACAATTAGTGTTCTATATGTCATAATGGTGGGCCCGTGATCAGATCATCATTAAGAGATATAAATAGTAATAGTGGGCTCGATAGGCGTATACGGTCCACACTTACGTATCTATAGATGGTAAAGAATTTCCGTCATTACGTATTTATATCTGATAATTCTATGCGGATCGGGTGCAGAAGAATGTGCATAAATTTGGTGGAATTCGGCGCTAAAATTATTTTTGATCCATTTTGGTGCCCCTCTCCCTTCCGGGCATCCCTGGCGCTAACGGCGCGACTTTTGACATATTTAAACCACACCATTAGATTCCTCATATTATGGGGATGATTATATATAAGTTTGGTGGCAATCGGCGACAATAATTGTTCTGCCCCTCCCCCTTTTCTGCCCCTGACAACAACGGCGTCACTTTATAAAATTCTAACCCTCGCCATTATCTTTCTCGTAAAAAGTTACCCCTATTAGACCTAGACCCCTTTTTGTCATCTAGGTGGTCCCCTGTGAATTTCTATAGAACACAGACAGACAGACAGACATGCGCAAATATAGATATAGATTATAAATCAGTGATACCATACCCATTATAAGATGTGAGTCAGTGACTGCCCTGTTGGTTGAGAAATCAAAATACCAGAATACCTAAGCATGCAATGCTTAGATATAGCATATATATAATCTCTCACTGTTTATAAAGAGAGCGTGTTACAAATTACGTCATGTGGGTATTTCCGCAGATAATGGGAACTCCCTCATTATTATATCATTATCGTATTATTATCATATCATTTGCATTCGATACTTCGGCAGCTTTCGGCTTTTTGGTAACATGTATTAGATGGAGTCATCAAAAATCCGTCGTTTGAAACCAAGACGGATTTCAGACGCATCACCGACGAAGATTCGTCTGAATTGGACGGAGATTCCTCTGTGGTGCGTCTGACACGGATCTAATTGTTTCAAACGTCGCATATTTGACGCATTTAATACAAGTGTCGGTATTAGATTCGTGTCGACAAAAATCCGTCGTTTGGAACTGACCTTACCGAAAAGATCGACCCACTTTTGTCACCCGGAAGTCACATTTTATCCTAACTTGTGTCACATTACGCTTACGAACACTGAAAATGACACACAACTAACCAGTAAGCGTTTTTATACGAAATTTTAAACGAGACTTTTTTCAAAAAGACGGGTCACATTTTCGGCTTATTCGTCGCACGACATCTCGCAAACCTCTATAGGAACGGAACCACAAAAATGGTTCCAGAGTTTCTCAACCTGAATCAATAGCTAGCAACGAAAGTGATATATATATATATTTAGAAACGAGTCGACAATGCCACTTTAATATTCGCGATCAGTCAACATTTCCTTTTCATGAAACTCGGGCGACGGTCAGCCTGGTCGGGGGGGGGGGGGAGGTAGAATTTCATGCACGTGTGATGATTTTTCCGTTCGGCCATTTTTTTGGGACCCACCCAGCCCCACGGCCATTTTTTCGCGTTTTCAGAACTTTATTCCGACCAATTTTTGACACACCCCTGTAACCACTCAAATAAAAATTTGCAGGGGAGAAATTCAATGTAGACAGCTGTAAAAGAATGTGAGAATACTAGTATGAAAATGGAATTAGTCTCCAATGGAATATGCTCTTTTTTTTTGAGTGTCGGAAAATTTGCTGTTTTGTCCAACCTAACACCCATCCCGTCATACGTACCGAAAAACAACTTTCGAATTTACCTTGGACCTATTTACAACAAAATACAACAGGATAACTCTCTTCTGCTGCCAGTATATCAGTTAGAATTACATTATTTCTCTTTATTCTAAGGTGTTCTGAAGACAAACACTAAACAAAACATGCAGAAATTGTTTTGAGTGGCGGGAACAATTGGTGTTTTGTCCCACTGACCAGACCCACCACCCCGTATTACGCCCGCCACCCCCCCCCCCCTGCGACGGTAAGTATTTCTGTACCCGATTTAACTACACACACCCTGAGTTGGGAATGGCGAATATAAATTAATAAATCTGCTTGTGTAAAATTGAAAACGAGCGCCAAAGATATATAGCAAAATATTCAATGTGTGTCTAGCAAAAGTAGCTGCAACCAGGTATATGTAACTGGGAAGGAGGGATCTGTAACTGGGAAGCACTGTATTGACGAATTATATCTATTCGTGGAAGAGAGTTTTCTCAAGGGAGATAATTTTCCGTCGCGCAATGATTGCCTAGCAAAAGTAGCTGCTCTCAAGTATCTCTAACCGGGAATTACTATTGATTAAATAAAAATTTTCACGGAAGAGAGTTTCCAAGGGAGATAATTTCTGAGTCTGGCAATGTTTGTCCCAGCAAACACTAACTGGGAAGCATATAGACATTAAACATAATCTATCGCTTCCATATATTAAATATATCTTGATACTATGTCTATGATGAATAATAAAGACCTGCGTTTATGCCAAACGTCATAATAAGGTTATTAATTAGGATGTGTTTACCACTGTCGGTTACACTGGTGTAAATGTTTCCCATAGGCCTCAGTGCTAACGTTTTAGCGTATAGTGTTGGCAATATAAATGTTGGGTCCAAAATTTTCTTTAAATCTGAAAAATTGACATTTTGGGAAACTTTTTACACAAAAAAATCATGTCTGTCTAGCAGGGAATTCGCCTTTAAATCTTATGTTTTCGTAACTAGTGTCAGAACCGCATAAAAAAATACAGTCATATTTTAGACCACACCAAAATATTCAAACTTCACTACAAAGGGTTAATTCCTGTGCCAATGGTTATTTTACCTATGGGAAATCATAGGGAAGAGGTGTGATGATTTTTTTATGTGAAAAGCACACAAGGCTATTGACCAATCAGGGCCCAGTGTCTATTTTATTCTCTCCTATATATTCCTCCCGCATCCGCTAGATGTCACTCGGAACCTTATTTACACCAGTGTAACCTAAAGCGATAGCCCACTTTTTCGCGGAATAATTGTAACTCCCTACATTTCTTCAGAATTGCCCATCAATGGAAAAAATGTGTTCAAAAACAATATCACCCCTATGGTTCTTTATTTATCATACACAATTTAACCCCACCCCCTTTAACAAATTATTCATCAAAAAGGCACAATTTTCCACCACCAGTCATGTTCAGGCCCCATTTTCACTCAGTTTTAGGGGTCTGGTGTTGCAAACTTGGATCAGCTATGGAAGACTGTACAATATTCTTTCCATGAGAGAACTTCTGGTGATGTGAGGTCATTGAGTCCAGATCTGATCAGCTGAGCATCAAGCGCATGACTTTATCAGCACATTGAAGAATAAAATATGACATTTTCAGGTCTGCAAGGGTGATCCAAGAAAACTGGATGTGGGTGTATATTGAATTAGTTGAATAAAGATATGCTCTCTTTGAATTGCTGAAGCATTTTCTTAAATGTGTCCAAGTTGTAGTGCTATTAACCTTCAAATGACCATACCCACCAGTGGAAATGACACACTTTTATGATATATATCTGTATATCACTGGCTATAAAATCCAAAATACTTGTTAGATTAGGTTCTTATAACAATTGATATATGTGTCGTTGACATGCTCATGTTATGGGTCATTTGCATTATCATGTGACTATTGCCACCTTGAAATTTTTTGAAAATACCTTGAAAAATTGGCATTTTTTATGAAAAATCTTACTATTTTTTTGGCTGATGTAAGTGAAAGAAGACATCAGCAGCAAGAATAGCCACACCAAGCATGAGATATTCATTGGACTGAAAGACCAGGCTCTGTAAAATGCATTAAAATGCTTTAAAGTGACTCCCAGGAATCAAAAATGATAAAAAGCTATTTTTTCCCTTTAGGTTACACTGGTGTAAATGTTTCCCATAGGCCTCAGTGCTAACGTTTTAGCGTATAGTGTTGGCAATATAAATGTTGGGTCCAAAATTTTCTTTAAATCTGAAAAATTGACATTTTGGGAAACTTTTTACACAAAAAAATCATGTCTGTCTAGCAGGGAATTCGCCTTTAAATCTTATGTTTTCGTAACTAGTGTCAGAACCGCATAAAAAAATACAGTCATATTTTAGACCACACCAAAATATTCAAACTTCACTACAAAGGGTTAATTCCTGTGCCAATGGTTATTTTACCAATGGGAAATCATAGGGAAGAGGTGTGATGATTTTTTTATGTGAAAAGCACACAAGGCTATTGACCAATCAGGGCCCAGTGTCTATTTTATTCTCTCCTATATATTCCTCCCGCATCCGCTAGATGTCACTCGGAACCTTATTTACACCAGTGTAACCTGTCAGACGACTGTCTGACGTGGCAATGGGGTGTGATGGTTACACTGGTGTAAATATTTCCCATAGGCTTCAATTTTAACGTTTGTTGATCTGCATCAGAGGTCAAATGGAAACTGTTCAAACTGCCTTCGGATTATGTGAGCTTGACATCTGTGGAAACTTTCCCAATAAAAAAATCAACACCGTCAAGCAGGAAATCCACTTCAAATTTTCGTTTTTTCATAATATAACTAGGGTCAGTTCTGCACTAAAAAAATATTGTTATTTTTTCAATCACACATAAAATTTCTAAAAAGCCACAACAGACTTCATCTTTAATGAACGGGCCTCTTGGCAAATAAAGTTTGTGGGAGAATGATTCCTTGAATTTTTGTCAACAGTTTACTTTTAATTCATGCAGCAAATCACAGCCCAGACTCGCCCAGAGTGTTTTAAAATGTGTTGACCGGAATGGTACATCGATATGTCCCTCAAACCAAATCAAGCTGGTTAAATTGCCCGACATCTAGATATATATGCCAAATATGTATGTACACAAGTGCTACACCTATCACTAGTGTCACTTAGTCTAGTTCTTTCCAAAGACAAATAGTTAACCTAGGCATGCATGGCCATGGCGACATGGGTGTACTCCCAACTTTGGTAACAATATTTTGGGGTGATGGGTTGGGCCACAATTTCAAACACAATACGCTCCAATGGGTTGATTTCTAACGTATTGGAATGCGAAGTATCCGTGTGGCGTGTGTGACAGGGACGTTTGTCGGGGAGGATGCGTATATATAGGCCTATACGTACTGCATGGTATTTACGTTACATGCCAAGTAAGGCATTCATTGCAATCTCACATGTTAGGTTAAAATATTATATGAGAACCAAGGCACTCATTGTGATCTCACATGAAAGTTAAAATGTTATATGGCTATATAGCCACCGGCCCTAGACAGGCATTCATTGCAATCTCGCATTTGGACGGATATTGGAGGCCAAATTCACATTTATTAATAATTGTGCTTAAGCGCAATTAAATAGCGATTCAATGCAATTCAATTGCGCTTCAGTGTAAATCTATTGCGCAACAGTGTAAATCTATTGCACTTCAGTGCAATTCAATTGTGCATAGGCCTATATGGCTACCCCCCCCCCAGTTAATTAAAGAATAAATCCATTAGAAAATTAATTGCGCTGAAGCGCAATTATTTTACCATATATATGGGCACCCCAGTTAATTAATGAATACATCCAATAGAAAATAATCTATTCAGGGGTGTAATCTTGTAACAATAATTGCTTCAGCGGCGCAATTGATATGAATCAAGCTGGATTGCCCTGAAGCGCAATTATTTATTGTGAATTTTGCCTTTCATAGGCGGGGGCATATTTTCATTTATCTATGTGTTATTGAGGGGCGTGGACTGGCAATGGAAGTGCGAATCTTACAAGAAGGTTCTTAGATTTGAAGCAATGTGCAGAGTCAATCTTTAGAAAAGACTAGGTTGCCCTGAAAATGGCCGTGTTTTGTTTTGGTTTTTTTTTTGGTGACCACTGCTGGTCGGTGGTCCTTGTGGCGTCACATCTGAGACACGCCATCGTCCTCCAACATTTCCGCCAGCCACCCATTTCACCCAGCCATCTCTTTTAAGTTTTGGTAAACAATTTGAAGTAAAATGAAATTCAGCGAATCCATCACTGAATCATGTAGTACTAGTACTATTTGCATGTATTGTACAATTATATAACTTTCAACACACATCTCAAAGTGATATAAAAACCTTGAAATAGATGGTTATTAGTACTTATACTTGAAAAAAACCTTTAATTTAAGACAGACAATATTCAAAAGCAGTCGTAGTCACTACTAATAGAAAAGCAAAGGTCATCACCGATTCGCCTTGGTGCGCTGTTAGCGACGAACTCCTTATTGGCATTACCGATTACCGGTTACTTTTGCTAGACAAACATTGCTAGCCAAGCCAAATAACGAAATATTATCTGGTCACATATGTCAACATCCGTTATAGGACGATTAAGCTGGGTGTCGTCTTTCTCCGAATCAAAATGGCGGAAGCCTCATGAGGAGACCCCATAAGTTTTCCCATATGGTTCAGTGCGGCCACACTACTTACGAAAGCTGATTGTTCAAACTTAATAGTCGGCATAATAAATGATTATTTGAGCTTTCATATATATACTCCACGCGAATCGCGACAATTCAGATTGACTCGTTCTTTTGTTATAGAGGGATTCACCATGTTGGAATAGGTTACACACCAGTAAATATTTTACATATACATGTATGTGTAGCCAAACGAACTCGGCCTCACTGGGCGTCATCTTATTATTATTTTAAGTGCGGCTGCTATATAAGAGTGTACATTCGGATGTAATAAAAAGTGACTGCACATTTTTGATTTTTGTCAAAGTGGCAGTGTCTAGTGTCAGTTTGACAATTTAAGGAAACCTTTGCGACAATGTTTATGATTTTTTTCCCGGAGAGGTTAACGAGATACCGTGCACAGAAGAAGCCGAAGATCGAAAAAGTCGACCAACTATAATTCTCCCCCGGAAGTCACATTTGTGTCACATTGGTCTTACACGCACGAAAAAAGAGACACGCAGTCAAGCTGTGTGCGTTTTAAGACCAAAATGTGACTGTAAAAAACACGGGACACCTTTTTCGCACGATATTTCATTAATCGCTGCAGTAATGAAACCACAAAAACACCCACCGGGCCCTGGTTTCCCGACATGCTGAATTCATTACCTGCAATGAAACTGACACATATATATTTTCGAAAGCATGTAGACAATGCCACTTTAAACAAGCCGTTAATTTGTTTTTATTATGATACGTACCTGATTTGATAATCATGATCGCTCTCCAGATTATCCATAAACCATAATGATTGTCGAGGTTCGCGGAAAACCAAAACGTCTACGAAGCCGCCTCTTTGAAATAAAGCATGTTTCGGCAAAACTTGAAAGCGAAATCAACACGTTGTAACTGATTTTTATCGGGACGAATCGCGCCATCTTTCTATTTCCAATTTGAGACGCAAAATACCCCTCGGTTATGTCCCGATTTATAGATGGAGTGCAGATGAACAACATAGTTCAGCTACAAAGCCATTAACGTTAGAGCCCGACGTGTGGGGCAATCGCTACCAAGACCATCCAATTAACCTGACCGAAGTACCCTTAGATACAAGATTTTGTCCCGATCTGTCGGGAGACGTTGGAACAACACCAAGTTGAGCTACAATGTTATTAACCTCAGAACGAGACGTCCGACGTAATCGCGACTAGGTCCGTGTTACTAACGTGACCATGCTACTTCTAGATAACACGTTTCTCCCCGGTCTGTCAAGTTGATGCGCAATGTCATTAACGTCAGAACGCGACATCCGATATTATCGCGACCAGGCCAAAGTTACTAACATGGCCACAGCACTTCTATGTGCCAAGTCTCGCTCATATCTGTCGAAAAACAGCAGCGACGAGGGACCAATATCAAGTTGAGCTACAACGTCATTAACGTCAGAACGCGACATCTGAGGTAATCGGGACCAGGTCCAAGTTAATAACATGGCCACAATACGTCTATGTACCAAGATTCGAACTGATCTGCCTATAAACTGCGGGGGAGTGACGAGGGACCATCATCGAGTTGAGCTACAACGTCATTAACATCAGAACGCGACGACTGGTGTAATGGGGACCAGGTCCAAGTTAATAACATGGCCATAGTACTTCTAGGTACGAAGTTTCGCCTCTATCTGCCGAGAAACAGCGGGTGAGTGACGATGGATCACCATCCGTTGAGCTACAAAGTCATTGCGCCAGGACGCGACGGCTAACGCAATCTGGACCTGGTCCACACCAATAACATGGCCACAATACGTATATGTACCAAGTTTCGTCCCGATCTGTCGATAAACAGCGGATGAGTGACGATGGACCACCATCTGGTAAAGCTACAACGTCATTAACGTCAGAACCCGACATCTGACGTAATGGGGACCAGGTCCAAGTTAATAACATGGCCATAGTACTTCTAGGGGAGAAGTTTCGCTCATATCTGCCGAAAAACGGCACAGCAGTGACGAGGAACCAATATCAAGTTGAGCTACAACGTCATTAATGTCAGAACGCGACGTCTGATGTAATCGGGATCAGATCCACATTAATAACATGGCCACAATACGTCTATGTACCATGTTTCGAACTGATCTGCCGATAAACTGCGAAGGAGTGACGAGGGACCATCATCGAGATGAGCTACAGCGTCATTAACGTCATAACGCGACGTCTGGTGTAATGGGCACCAGGTTCAGGTTAATAACATGGCCGTAGTACTTCCTGGTACGAAGTTTAGCTCAGATCTGCCGAGAAACAGCGGATGAGTGACGATGGATCACCATCAGGTTGAGCTACAACATCATTGCCGCCAGGACGCGACAGCTAACGTAATCGGGACCTGGTCCACATCAATAACATGGCCACAATACGTCTATGTACCACGTTTCGTCCAGATCTGTCGATAAACAGCGGATGAGTGACGGTGGACTACCATCAGGTTGAGCTACAACGTCATTAACGTCAGAACGCGACATCTGACGTAATGGGAACCAGGTCCAAGTTAATAACATGGCCATAGTACTTCTATGTACGAAGTTTCGCTCATATCTGCCGAAAAACGGCACAGCAGTGACGAGGGACCAATATCAAGTTGAGCTACAACGTCATTAAGGTCAGAACGCGACGTCTGATGTAATCGGGATCAGATCCACATTAATAACATTGCCTAAATACGTCTATGTATCAAGTTTCGTCCCGATATGCCAATAGACAGCGGACGAATGACGATGGACCACCACTACAATGTCATTAACATCAGGACGCGATGTTTGACGTAATGGGGGCCAGGTTCAAGTTAATAACATGGCGATAGTACTTCTAGGTACGAAGTTTGGCTCAGATCTGATGAGAAACGGCGCAGCAGTGACGAGGGACCAACATCAAGTTGAGCTACAACGTCATTAACGTCCACCACACAAACACTTACACAAACAAACATTGCATTTACTATATACGATTTTATTAAGTCCAAACCCGCCTCATGAAACTGACTAAAAATTGTTGCTACAAAACTCGACGAGTATTACTACAAAACTCGTTAGCTTGTTTTTGACTACAAAACTCGTCGATATTTTACTACAAAACTCGTAACCCAAATTACTACATAACTCGTCGATTTTACTATAAAACTCGTGAGCTACCACAAAACTCGTCGATTGTTACTACATAAATCGTGAGATACCACAAAACTCGTCAGTTACTACATAACTCGGCGTAACACATGGTCTATTTTCAGAAAAAATAGCATTGACTGGCATTTTTTAACAAATCTGATAGCTTCCTTGTGCCCATAAAACCCTTATTAAAAAAGTTGACATGCTTCCCAAACATATTTCCATGTAAATAACCAAAGTGTTGAATGTCCACGAACGTCCAACCAACTTCACAGCCATTTTCACAAAAAATATCTTCGACTCGCACATGGGGACAGAACAAACTGCTGTTTTGGACGGAGTGGTATTACGTGGGAAGAATTATTGATCCATGAGACTTACCTGCTGAATTTTGAATTGAATTGTTTATTAGCAAAGTCAACATCTAAGTTGCAACATGCCATACAACTTATTTACACAACATTATACAAACAATACACAACATACATATACATCAATAAATGAGTTCATCATATTATATCATATGATATTGATAATAAATACAAATAATGCTAATACATTTGGGAATATGTTTTCTGAAATGGTTTAATTCATATAATATTTACATTATATATAATATAATGTAATACTTGCTTCATGGTAACTTTATAAACGCTAATTTTAAGAAAATGCTCACTCTTTTCAATATACTTATGTTAAGCAGTGACAGCAGTCTGTAGAATTTATTTCTGTTAGGGTTTTCCCAGTAATACTTCGGTATATAGGTTTCTCGCAGATCGTTGAGTTCAGTACACAAAATAACAAAATGGTATTCATCACATACATTTTCGCCACATAACGGGCATTTCGTGTCTTTACATGTACTTTTATTCCATCTGCATTGCTCTACCGGTAGTCTGTGATTGGCTGTTCTAAATTTCAGTAAATACGTAGCTAGATGAGATGGCATATATACTAAGTATCGGCTCAATCTGACAGAATCCTTTATGTTTCGATAAAATATGGCACGGCTTGAAATAGACATATTTAGATTGCCGAAGAGGCAGCATGTATGTTGCTCTATTAATTTCGCTTTCATGTGTTTCATGTCTGTCTTGCTTAGTGGTGACTGATTCTGCCACGCACTTTCCATATTTACTTCTCGCAGAGTTTCTTTGATAAACGAAATCCATTTAATCTTGTTTTGTAGTATGGCATCACCATCATTGAGATACCTGAGTAGAAGGAATACATTTTTAGCTAATTCTGATCCTTCGTGCGATACTAGTTTTGACCAATATGATATTGCTCGGCACTTAATTTCGATCATTACGGGGTATCTTCCCAATTCTGCATATACCATGTAGTTTGGTGTGCTAGACTTCATTGTTGTGATAATTTTGCAGAATTTAAGATGTATGGTCTCCAAAATTTGAGTTTTCTCGAAACACCAAACTTCACCACCATACAGCATAATCGGCATAATCATAGAGTCAAACAATTTAAACATAATATCTAGAGGCAGCTGCAGCTTTCTTGTTCTATTCAAAAGGCCATACATGGCTCTCGTTGCTGTATTCTGGGTCTGCTTAATCGATTGACAGAATCTACCATTGTAAAATAATTTAATACCGAGGTATTTAAATTCTTTTAGAATTTGTATTTCTTGGCCCCTATAAGTGAATATTGGTAAGTTCTTTGACCATTTGTTTGTAAAAATTACCATTTTCGTTTTCATTGTATTAACTTGCAGATTCCATGCCTCGGCATAATCAGCGAATGCTGAAAGTGCACGATGCATATTGTCCTCCGAGTCTGAGAGGATCACGGTATCATCTGCATATAATAAACACAATATATTTATAAAACAGCCAATATGTTCAAAATATTTCTCATCAAAATAGTTCAAGTTTGAGATTGCACAGTCGCTCAGAAAACTTTGTATATCGTTCACAAACAAAGAAAATAAAAGAGGTGACATTGGTTCACCTTGAAATAAACCAATCTGGCTGATAAAGAAGTCTGATAGAAGAATAGGAGCCTCGTTGGATCCACTTCTAAAAATAGAATCTTTGGGGTCTAAAATTGGTTGTACTAAACTATTCCCAAAATAACAAAACCCAAAAAAAAATTCAAAACTTCAAAAATTTATTTTTTCCAAAAAAAAAATTTCAAAACCCAAAAATTTATTTTTTCCAAAAAATAAAAAAATTTCCAAACTTCCAAATTATCAAAACCCCAAAATTTTAAAATTTCCAAACTTCCAAATTATCAAAACCCTCAAAATTATTTCTCTAAAAAAAAAAGTTTAAATAAAAAATTTATAACGAGTTTTCGGTTTCTGATAAACTCGATATTAAAAAATGTCGAATGTTAAATTATTTGCGCGTAATATCTTTCGTAATTTTTTTTGTTCAAATATTTTTCAATGTATTTATTAATCGATGTTTAGAAATAGCTTTATTGGACATTGTGACCATCGATATGAATGCATACATTCCAGTGTTTATCGGACGCAGTTCATATAATTGTCATACCTGAAAATAGACACCATTACTTTTACATAAATAATAAAGAGCGTTTATTCTTTACACTCTCTATCCCATATGACAGGTGTGTATTATCGTGAATTATTGGAAGTATTGAGATGTACTATGTTGAATCACTAACGGTCGAAAATTGTAATGTGAAATTACAACCCTCCAGAATGAATTGTCATATTCGCTGTACACGCAATCACACACGCGACATTGGTGGTAACAATGTGTCTTTCACACTTTGCTTTACCAAATGAATTATATTATTTCCCCGTTCACAGTTATATGCTATTCAGAAAACATATCGATTTAATGTCTGAACAAACGGGTTAGTATCAATTAAGGTTGATAAACTGTGTCATTGTTAGCATTAACACGATAATTAGTTAGCCAAAACATGCATACATATTACGTCAGGTCGTGAGACACTCAATTATAGAAATTGCTTTGATGACATTGTTATAACAACATTACGTAATAACCACTTATCACTCCAGTCACACTTACGATCATATACCGAAACTACAGGTAGCACCGATGATGTAACATTATATCACTGCTATTGTACCAATGATAGGTTCAGACATGTTCGATGTTTAGAAAATACATAATGTGCAGGTGTTCACTTGACAAGAGATTTTGTACACTCAATCACAGACCAACGTGATAATACCAGCCCACACCCAACCCCCAACATCCACCAAACACCTTCACATCACTTACCAAAACCAATGATGTTATAAGAACTGTAGGTTTTTATAATATTATAGCTTACAGTGTCATCCTGGTAATTCATTTACAACAGCCATAACAAATGTTTACTTATGATGTATATAAGAACTGTATAGCTACTAATAAATAGGACACAGTGAACACAAAAAAAAAATGGGTCCAATTAACCATAGCTCCATACCATTTGAACCTTGTTCTAGTATTTGCATCACCGGACCAACTGGTTCTGGTAAGACGAGATGGGTCTACAGATTCCTGCAAAATCTTAATGGAATGTATTCTAGAGATCCACCTAAGAAAATAATGTACTGTTACGGTATTTATCAAAATTTCTATGATGAAATTGAATCATCAATCGAAAATTTGGTCATGCATCAAGGATTACCTACCCAAACAGAAATCGAAGAATTTGCTGACGGTAAACATAATATGTTAATATTAGACGACTTGATGCATCGCATTATTGACCAAAAAGAGATTGAAACACTATTTACGCAGCAAACTCATCATCGCTGTCTTTCGGTGCTGTTTATTTCACAAAATTTATACGCACAAGGCAAGGCTGCGAGAACTATAGCCTTAAACACAGGATATCTAATTTTATTCAAAAATTTGAGGGATGGATCACAAATTTCCACATTGGGTAGACAATTGTATCCCGGTAAATCTAAAGTACTCATTGAGGCATACAAGGATTGTATGAAGAAACCATTTGCGTATCTTATAATAGATATGTCCCCTCACACTGAGGATAAATACAGGCTACGAACAGACGTGTTTCCCAACCAAGACCCTATAATTTACGTACCTACTACGTAATAAGAAGGGGACAGTATCGGAGCTGAGTCGCGACGATAAAATGAGTCGATTATTACGTAATGAGTTGAATTTTGCCAGACTATTGACATCAACCCAATCAAGATCTCAACGAAACGCATTATTGACATCGATAACTAATAATCAGTTGAAAGTTCTGGTTGAAATTACGATCAATTTACTACATGATAGTTTAACAGTTACAGTTCAACAAAAAGCTAAATTACGGCGATATAAATCATTTTATATATTCTTGGGTGATAAATCTGTGAGTTTGTTGAGGAAAAGAAAAAGTGTGAATAATCACTCAACCGCCATTGCTTTGATGTTGAACATCGTTGAACCTAAATTGAAACAGTTTTTGTGATGGAGTCTGTGAAGAAAACTGTTTTGATCCCGTATGAAAGATATATGAGGTACACTGAAAAAAGTGAACACAAAAAAGTTTCATCGGAGTCTAACATTGAACACAGCGACATCTCGGCAAACAATAGTAGCCATTCCGATGAAATGGATAAAGAAATGGACCCGATGAATAATCAGATTGTTAATACAGTTCAAACGACTGAACCTCAGGATGCAATCCAAAAATCAGAAGTTAACACATCGAAAAAGACACATACCAAGCAAAGAAAAAAGAAAATAAGAGGGGTTAAGCGTGAAATATCTAGACCTCCGGGTATAATCGCCGGTAAACTGACCAAGATAAAGAACAAACGCTGGATATCACTGTGAACAATATGGCCGATTGGAAAGATTATTTGAGTTCAATTTATTTTAATCCGGGTCACCCCGCATCGTACACAGGAGCTACAAAGTTGCATCAGACTGTAAAATCTGAAAATAAGCACAACATTCCCAAGCGCGAGATTGTGGCGTGGCTACAAAATCATGAAAGTTATTCCCTGACAAAAAGTGTTAGACGAAAATTCCCGAGGTCTCGTGTTATTGTAAACGCTTCTGACAGTCAATGGGATGGAGACCTCATGGATATGAATGATGTTTCCAAAGACAACGACAATTACACCTACGTGTTAGTAATGATTGACATTTTTTCTAGGAAGTTATGGTGTGAAGCTATAAAGAGGAAAACTGCAATTAATGTGATCAATGCTATGAAACATATATTTGAAGGTGGAAGAACCCCTCGCGTCCTCCGAACGGATCGCGGTTCGGAGTTCACAAACAAACGGGTCAAAAGTTACCTTAAGGGTCTTCATATATCTCAAATTTTTACGCAAAACGAAATGAAAGCCAATTATTCGGAACGGGTCATAAAAACTATAAAGCAGAAGATTTCACGTTATATGATAAAGCATAATAATGCTAGATATATCGACATTCTACAAGATATTGTGAAAAGTTATAACCATACAATACATCGTTCGTTAGGCACCACCCCTGACTCCATAACTGTTGAGAATGAAGATGAGTCTCGTCTCGATCAGTGGTTAATAAGACAGAAGGGAGGTGTTAAAAGTAAATTGAAGAAAAAGTTCAAATACAATGTAAATGATATCGTTAGAATATCACACACCAAAGCAGTTTTTGACCGAGAATATTCTCAGAAATGGACTGGAGAGTTGTTCAAAGTGACTAAGAGGTTTTACAGGCAGAACATACCCTTGTATACATTGACAGATTTCTTGGATGAAAACATTGAGGGTGCTTTCTACGAGTCAGAACTTCAAGGGGTGCGCGTTGATGACGAAACAGTTTACAGAATAGATAAAATTGTCAAAAAGAGGAAACGAAAGGGTCAAACTGAAGTCCTGGTGCACTGGCATTCATGGCCTGACAAATTTAATTCATGGATTTTAGAGTCTGATGTCGACAGATATCAAAATTAATAAGAGCAAGCTATCCGAGGGGAAACCATTACAATCATGAATAATAGAACAGATACCTTGACGAATATGTTTCAAACAGAACGCGGTCGTCTACATATGAATCTCCTTAAATGGATAGGAATTACTATTATGGTAATAACTCTGTCACTACCGGTTATAATAGTTCCAAAGAAGATACCACGTCAGACGGGGGACTATGAATTACGTCATACGAATGAGTCACGCCCCCATGATTACGAACAACACCCCTGTGGGTTCGTGAAAAAGTGGACAATACGATCAAACATTACTGTTACATTATGTAATAATCAAGGGCGCATTTATACACGCATTAGGCGAGTTGTGAATAACACTCCCGCGATTATAAGTATTCCGTATAACCAGTGGTCTGCCTTCAAGTATATATTCAGTGATGTTGATAAAACTATAAGAGAAGAGATGAACATTGATTCTCATTTGAAACAAAATAGAAACTAGTCATATGGATAATTATTATCTGTACCTGACTAGCGACGATTCCATAGATAAATATCCAGATAATCGTCCTCTCGACTTCACAATAGAGTTACCTGGTGTATTAATATTGGAAGGGGCGTGGTTATGTTGTTTGAAAGACATAAACATAACTGACCATATAGACACGGATTTATTATATATTTGTTCGGACATATGTGGAGAATCAATAGCCTGCGACACATCATCCCCCATCCTCCGGGTTATAAAGAGAGACACACGTGATACGGGTCATTGGCGGAGTTTTGAGGACTCATTCTACATAAACGTAAGACAGGATAAACTTCAGCGTCTCAGGATTTTTATAAGAGGCGATAAACTTTCTAAAATAAATGCAGAAAAAAGAGTGACCTGTACACTACATCTGAAGAAACATGTCGATCACGTATATTCCAACCGATATTGAAAAGTGGAGAAAACATTGCAGGGACATGATTAATGGGAAGTTAACGCCAGATAATGAGGGTCGCTACTTTATTGACAAAACTCAAAATAGCGATAGTGAAGAAGAAGACGTTCTAAAACCACACATTAACGTAGTGACACCCATAGCGCAAGCGATTGAAATGGCCAAAGCCGAAGTTGCAGAAAATAAGTTGACACAAGCACGTAAGGCGTCAAAAAAAAACAATAAGAGGGTGTTACCTAACGATTTGGCTCATAACCCTAAGAAAGTGAAAACCACCTGGTTCGATAAACCATGAATGAATACAGAGAGTACCATACCTCTAAATTGGCATTATTTGAATCGCCCACGGTTGACAGCGGAATACAAGCGACAGAATGGATAAACTACAGACCCGTGAATCAGCTGACAGACACTGCAGCTTTAGAGTTCAATATTCCCGCCATGGCCACAACCTACATGGACCTCAAACGGACATTGCTACTTCTCAAACTCAAAATAACCAAGCAAGATGGTTCGGCTCTAACCGTTAACGACGATGTGGGTCTGATAAATGCACCCCTACATTCAATATTTTCGCAGGTCGATTTGAATATACAGCAAGTTCCCGTGAGTCAAGTCGGGCCGAATTATCCATACAAAGCATATTTCGATGTACTCTTAGAAACTGAACGTAAGGAACAGCTACATGGACAAGCGTTCGAAAAGGACACGGCAGGTGGTATGGACCTGGCAGATTCGAAAAGCGGGAACTCTGGCCTGTATTACAGGTCCAAAACAACCCGTACTAGTCAAATAATGGATATTATGGGATCAATTCAGCTTGACTTCTTCCAACAGGACAAATTACTACTAAATGGTCTCCCGCTCACGTTAAAATTCTGGCAGACGAGAGATGTTTTTAGACTGATGTATGCGGGAACCACTGAGACATACAAGTTGAAAATACAGGAAGCTAATTTGAGACTAGCCACTGTGAAAGTTAACCCCGGTGTATTACTCAGTCATACTGAGTCACTCAAGAAAAAGAACGCGTGTTATCCTTTTTCAAAATCTATCATAAAGACGTATACAGTGTCAAAAGGTGCATTCAGTTTGGGAGAAGATAATCTATTTCAAGGAAACGTACCCAGTAGCTGTATTATTGGCTTAGTATCATCAAAGGCTGAAAGCGGTTCACGCGATAAGAACCCGTTCAACTTTGCGACTTTTGGATGCAACTTCGTCGGATTTTACGTCAACGGGCAGTCTATGCCCGCCCAAGCACTCCAACCGAACTTTACCAGTAAGGAATATGTAGAAGCTTACAATACGATAATAAAAGATGCGAAACGAAAAGCCGTTCATATTACTTATGAGGATTATGCGAAAGGTTATTGCATATATCGGATAAACCCGCAAGGAATTAATCACGACAGGGTCATACCGCACAAAGGTCACACACGCCTCGAGATTAAATTCTCATCGGCTTTGAAAGACAATTGTACTGTAATCGTTTACGCAAAATTTCCTGCCTTTCTCAAAGTTGACGAGAGTCGTAAAGTTTGCATTGAATAATGAATACACGCGGACTCATGAGGGCGATAAATAGTTTCACAAACCATAATGAGATAGATGTTTGTCCCATAGACAAATTACCTCTTTATATCCAATATCCCCGGATGTATATAGTTAACACAGACGAGAGTAGCCAACCTGGACGCCACTGGATATTGATGACATTCCAGGAACATAACGCATCAGAGTTCTTCGACCCTATGGGATTAAAACCCGAGTGTTACAACGGACGATTTAAACACGTGTTGTTATTGAATGGACCTCGTTACGAGTGCAATGCTTACAGATTACAGGGTTCTAATATATGCGGTCCCTATTGCATATACTTTGCATTCTATAAACTGTGCGGATACAGTCTAGAAAATATAATGAGACGTTTCAGTGCCAATAATTATATGTATAATGATTTAATTATTAAGGATTTTATGTTGAAATATATTCTGTAAACGCTCTTCATTAGCGACAACGAGAGAAACACTCTTTAAATTATATTATGTATATAAATAAAATATTGTAAATACAATCATTTATCGTTCTTATATTATCATATGTATGACTGGGAAAATATATATATATAAATATATGTATATGACTGGGTTGAGAGGGTGGGGGTGGGGGGTCTGTGGAGAGAGTCCGGTGAGGTGGTATTAGGTCTGTTGTCAAAACAAACAAAAAAATCTATTGTTTTTGTTTGTTTCGTCAAAAGCCAAAAAACAAAGGTATGTGAGCCATCCCCCCGAATGAAAAAAATAGATAATCGATACATATATATATTTATTCTGAAAGTAATTCAAGTTCACATATGGTAGGATATACAATATTTAACATCTGCTTTTCACTTTTAATGCCCGTAATCACAATTTTTCCATTATGAAAGCATGTAAAATGTATTTTCTCACGTCTGAACATTGCCGCAGGGAACAGCTCTAATTCGTAAGAACATTCCATAAGTTTCACTAAAATGTTTAAGTCAAGTTTTCCATTTAACTGACAAAATGCAGACATTGTCAAAATTTTTATGGAATTTAATCTCACTCGCCGACCACATTTTTGAATATGTCGAGCGTACCGACGCAATCGAACTCGTGTCTGTTTGACACTATCAGAAAGCCCGTTAACAACGATTTTACCCGTGTTAAACACGAGGCAACATCCACCGAATTTAGAATGTTTCCATACAACTCCGCTAAACTTTTTGGAATTGTATTCAATGTTCGAACAGCCGAGTGTCAAATCCCTTAGATTAATAGAACAGTTCAAATCTGCAGAACATACGACATTAGTTATTCGTAGCATCATAGGAGTAATGTTTAGATCAATGTCTGCATCCGGTTAATCAAACACGTTCTATCGCCGTTGGGGCAGCATTCCATACATCTTAAAGATCCTTCCTGGTTTTGGTGATCGTCGGTCAAATAGCACTGCACAGTCTGATCAATTTCAGGAATATTAGCACACAGGACGAATATAGCTCCAACTAGTTCTTCAAATTGGTCGAATGTCAGAGATATTCCGTATTTGGTTGCACACAAATCATCTGAATGTTCAGGCAGCCAATACCTGCGAATGTCAACACGCGGGATGCCGCTCTTTATCGTAATGAAGAAATTCCCTCCGATATGACGTCTCTTGAATACATCGTCTTCACCGGTACGATAACTGACCACTTCTTGATGTATATCTGCTAAGTAAGATTTCAACTCTTTGAATCTCCTTAGATTTAATGTTATTCCAGATTTTGTCGGAAATTTATGGCCCGCAGAACTTTCACCGCACTCTCGTATGTGTATATACAGATTTCCCTGGAATCGGCCGTCAAATAGGAAAATGTCATTTCCTAACGGGGCTAAGCATTGTGGATGGAACGCCCTCTCGTTGGTTTCAGTCCGTTGGTTTCCTTCAACATCGGGTTGATCAGTCATTGTTTTTTATTTTGAACCTGGAAAATAAGAAAACAAAACATTACTTATCAGTTACACATCGAGAATACAAAAGTCCGAAAGGAGTCCGCTCATGTGTTTGGTGGATGTTGGGTGTGGGGGGAGGCCCGCCCCCGCCCCCGCCCGCCCCGCCCGCCCTGGGGATGGGGGGAGCCCCGCCCGCCCGCCCTGGGGAGGGGGAGGCCCGCCCGCCCGCCCCGACCGCCCTGGGGAGGGGGAGGCCCGCCCGCCCGCCCGCCCCCGCCCTGCCCTGGGGAGGAGAGCCCCGCCCGCCCTGGGGGGAGGGGAGGCCCGCCCCGCCCGCATACTCAATAAGAATAAGAAAATTGAGTCATTGAGTCAGTTCATTATGGAGAGAATACTACCCGCAGAAATACTGGAGAAAATATACAATCAGCTAATTGAAATGTCAACTATAAATCCAGAAATAAAAAAACAACTACTACACAATTGGTTTATAAGAGAAATTAAAATAATACTGAAGAATATAGATGAAGGATATTTTCCTGTACAACGATTGAAATCTTTGATTGCTAGGTCTGAATTTGAAACTGATTTCTTACAAGATATATTGAATCAAATGTTTTCAAATCGCTGGGTATTTAGAGGCGTTCCTAAAAACAAAATACATGACATTCGTGAACTTATTGGAGATAACTTTGTGAGATTTGCAGAATACCGAGACTGGGTTTTCAATCAGAGAAGTTTTGAAGAAGTGACAATAATTCACGGATATATCATTCTCCGTGAACCGTGTACACTGTTCACGATTGAACAAATACTTAACAGCGGCGTGATTTTGGATTACATTTCTACAAGTAAATCGAAATATATTTCAGAATTAGAGAATGAATTAATATGGTCATTCGGAATAATCTGGAATTATGGTGACTCTTCGTTGAGAAAATAAACAAAAAACATAGTTGTTTTTGGTTTAAGTATAAACCAAAATGAGATTGTACAGGAGGTAAAAATGTAATGATAGAAAAAAAACAACTAATTCATAACTAACCTGTATAGAATATTTCACACGCACAGTATAGGACTATCGAATTTGTAATTGTGAACTGGATCGGGTAGCATTTTATAGATCGAAAAAATGGACACCTTGGATAAATTGACCAATGACGGCCATACGTTTATAGTAATACGTGTTCATACACGCTCGATGTTATCTAACATCGAACGTGTTTGAACAAGTCTTAGTATAATCCGATAACTACCATCGATCGAATGTTTACACTCTCATTACAACCTTGATCAAATATAGACGATTAAATTATATATATATTACGTACCTCGTTCAATATCCATATGGCAGTGTATCCATGTTATCCAATCGTCTGCGTTTGGTATAAACAACTCGGTACTGTTTGTCCTCAGATCTGTTATATATTTTTCTTTTTCCTTTCGATCTGCATATTTTCCTTGGATTGGTTGTGGTGATGGGCACTGTGCTTCCAGATTCTAACAGCTCTTTAATCGTCTGGAAATTGATGAACTGTGAATTTTCAAAGTTCAAAGAGAACCCCCGAACTTTACACGTCTCTTTAGCTTTATTTGTTCGATAAGCGTAATTCTTGGGGCCTCCAGAAACAAATTCTTCGATGTATTCATCAGGATCTAGCTCGCTGGTCAGTTGTCCCAAATAGTCGCCCAGTGGGGGATTAATTTGATCCTCAGTGCTGCTAAATACACAACTATCCGTGTCGTAATATAATACTCTTCTGTCCAAGGAATGAATAACTTCATATAGCATTAATCGAGCGTGGCACGTCGTGAATGTGGCCAAATATATGTTATTCGCTGCTCCACAAGGCACACAGTCTTTTCGATAGGTCCACTCCATTTGAAGAATGTCATCAGTTATGACATGAAAATTTTCCATTTGTTTCATTGGATTTGAAATGAGCTGGAATAGATTGTCTTGTTCCGATTCATGGAAATACTCGGTCTGTTTGAAATTCTGGTTTTGGCCTAGCTTCCCCCAAAATGAGTTGAGCATGAGCTTACTGATTTGCCTCAGTCCTGGATTCTTTTCGATGCTTTCTCTGTCCAGTAATATACCTTCGTTGTCTTTATACGCTGTGATGTATTTATCCATGTCTTCGTTAGATTTTATCCAATCCGGAGGACCGCTAGCCTGCTGCTTGAACTTTAAGAATGTGTTTATATATTCCGTGAATAATCCATTTTGTTGGCTATAGTCTGACGTTTCGGTCCAATGGTATATTTCATATATTTTGAGAATCTTGTATCCCACTTTGACAGCTGTCTCCAGTTCAGGAATACACCAAACACCGGTAATAGCTCTCTGTTGGCACGTACACGTGCAAGGTCGTTGATTTTCATTATCAGCACAAGTCCTGCACAGTGGAAACTTCAGTTTACCTTCGGATCGATACGGTAATACGGGGTGATAGAGTCCATTAGGTGGTAAAATCTTGACTTGCGCTATTCCGAAGTAATCCTTAAGCTCGGTAATGTCATCGCCCAAAATGATTTTCGGGTGTCCAATCGGGTAGCGAGAGTATTTGAGCACACTTGGATACAGCGACGTGAAGTCAAAATAATGTATTTTCTCACCAACGGCTGTTTTGTAGTGTAATTTAGTTGCATTCGTTCTGCCGCCGAAGAAACTGTCTCTAGGCTCTAGCCGTTCAACAATGTCTAAGCTAGCGATGAAGTCACGAAGCTCCGGATTAGTCTTTCGAGCAGCGACGAACTCGTGTTCCCAAATGCACACATATTTCATGCCTCGACTTTCTATAAACTTCTTTTTCTGTGTGAGTCCGTATAATTCATTAGGTGTCTGGTTGGTTATCGGATTCTTGACTACGTCTCTATCGTGACTCAGACAAAGTTCACATCCATGGAATTGACATCCGTGAAATTCGAATGCCGTGTTTAATTCTTCGCAATAGCCATCCAATCTGTACTTTGCATCATCGAGTTTCTTTTCACGGCCGTTCAATGCGTGAGTTATGTGAACTTTGTCTTTGAACATCATCCATCTTCAAGTTTTGTTTCTTGAACCCATTCACCTTTGTATAAAATAGACAAAGTTCCATCTTTACATTTAGCAGGAAGCCACGTTTTCCCTTCGGTACTTAGACGCACTCTCCATTCCTCGTCGACGAATTTCGTTCTGAATATACCCATACATACCGATGCGATTGTAACGTATTGGAATGGATCAACCGCACCAACCAGTTTGAACTTCATATCGCCAGAAAACTCGTCAATTACGGGTTGTATATTTCCAGTCGCATTCATGATGTGGGTTCTGAATTTTATGCAAGCTTGTCTCAAAATATTGACATCACTACGACAATAATCCGATAATTCTTTCTTGAAGATGAAAACTGCATTTGTTTGAGCAGCGTGCCATTTCGTGAAGTCTTTTCGTTCAGCCACACTCATATAATCAGCGCCGTAATATTTGGCATCCGGATAGGGTCCTTCATAATTCTGGTTGGCTGATTTATTGAAAAAGTGCGGGAACCATCCTTTTTCTCTCGCCATCCAGACCGAAAGTTTTCGGTAACAGTGCCAACTTCATTGGTAGAAAGCTGAGACTGTCCAGTACTTTGATATGAAGATCTTTTTCCACGTATAGGTACATCAATTTGGATCCATTATATATAACTTTGGGTCTCAATGATTGATCAATGAGATATTCCATGAGAAAATATCCATCGTAACCCTTGAAGTTGTGAGCCAGTGCTATGAATCCCTTGTGTTGTTCCGAGAATAACCATTTTCCAAACTTTTCACCGGTATCAGGACCGCTAAATATAACCTCTCGGAGTCCGCATGTATCCGAACATAAATTTCGGTCACTCTTCTTCTTCTTCTTCTTCTTCGCATCACTGTCGATACACGCATCACATAGAGGTCCGCAATTTCTACAGTTCGGTTTCACTTCCAACGATTCATGCATGCATTCGTAGCAAGCTGTTTGGGCGACGAGGAAGTTCGGTGTATGCTGGACTTTTCCGCACCATGTTTTTAAACAGTTCTGAAAAGTAATAATTGAACGTTTTAACCTCTAGCTTTATCGATAATAAAAAACAAAATAAAACGTCTACACTTTGTTTAGATAATTATTTAAAAAAAATAAAATGTTTTGGTATAGGTTCAACGTTAATAAAGAGCGTTGACGTATTACTATTGTTCGTTGGTTGATCCTAAAAATTACTCGTTCCAATCTACGTGTCAATATTAAAAATGTATATCATGATCCGACCATCGACATATAGCCTGTATAATTGTCGATTCAAGCACGCAGATATCAAGTTCAATAAAGTTAAAACAATTATATGTTATGTTAGTTTACTATATAACAATTACAAATCTCTTTTCACAAAAAAAAATATGTTACACATTTTCAATGTGTCAAGAATTAAAAAAGTTAATTACTCGATTTAACATCTGTGACTCAGTTGAATTTTATTATTGAGACCCCCTTAACTTTGGTCGAATTCAAGTATGTTATTGTTATATGGTAACCGCACACGCGAGGTAACAGCTAAAGAGCGTTCAGCGATAATCTAATATAATTTTTAAAAATGCAAGAGCGTCTCTACTTATGCGCGCCTTTAATAAAGAGCGTTACGTTATCGTGATTTCGACTGTAATGTGTTACATATATATATATTACAATTAGGTTAAGACTCACCTGACACTTAGCACATTTCTTGCATATATGATCCTCTTTACAGTCCTGGCAATCCTTTGTATGTAAAGGTGTATATCCTTCAGAACATTCCAATATATCATGTTGAATGGTTTCGAAGTCGAAGAAACAGAATTTAGCTCTTTCATCATCAGTAACGGGAGGTATGGCCCTTACATAACATTCGTGTGCTCCCATTGTGTATTTGTCACACGATCTACAAAATGTTTCTCCGCACACGTGTTGATTCGGACGTCTTTTCCGTCTCTCCATGACTTTTGTACAGTCCAAGCATTTCCACCATTTTTGACAAGGAGCTGTCGTTTCTCCCGAAGCTTGATTAATAGGTTTTGCTTTATGACGCACGAAACATTGATGAGACATACACGTCATATTACAATCTGAACAATGTTCTTTGTTTTCACTTTGTTCACATTTATCACTTTTACACACGAAACAGGTGTGTTCACAATAATGCTTTCCTTTGGATGCATAATGTTTTAAACAATGCACACAGAAATATTGTGCGCTAAAGAATCCCGTTATGGATTGTATAGCGTGGAAATGTTCATTAGCAGTGAGATATAAATATATCACGGGTCTTTCTATACCGTCTGTAGGCGCGCTGGTAATGAATTTATTACCCAGTCTAGCACTGACGACTAGTATTGTCAAATTCAGAGTGTCCTCGAATGCTTTTAGATCTGCTAAACTGGCTGGTCTGTCTGTTGATACACCTGCGATGACACTAATTGCTTTGGCTAATTTTCCTTGCTCCGTACGTTTTTTGGCCATCACATGTTTGTAATAATTGATCGGTACTTTTCTGTATTCCATGATGAGTTGTAAATTATTTCTGGTTCCTCTATTCTGTGTTATTTCTAGCCATTCATCAGGACTGCAAATATTTAATTTACACCAACATGCGGCGATAGCCCGAGCCATACACATATTGTCGGTATTTTCAATCGTAACGATCGATGTTTTATTTCTTAGAATGTCACTTTCATCATGTAAAGCCGTTATCCTCCTCCGTGCTCCGCCTTTAGGTAACTCGATGGTGCCTATATCTTTGCGGAAACTTTGATTAACAGTCAGTGTTTGGTTGCTGTTCAAAACGAGTTCGATTCTGTCAATCACAGTGTTAGCATTTAACGTTTGCAACGTTTGTAACGGAACTACTATAGGGTTGTCCAAACTCTCATGGTGAATGATAACTCTGCCAAGATCATTGTCAGCCAAATTTCCACGAGCTCTTTGAATAGTGTCCTCGAACATTGAATGTAGATTCCTGTATATGTCGATTAACTTTTTCTCTTTGTAAATTTCATCTAATTTGATCTCATATGTTCTCTGTGTTGCCAAATTGTTTCCGAAGGTTCGTTCACTCCTTTTGCGAATGCTATATCCGGTTATTTGAATATCAGAACTGTCGGCTGTTTGATTGTCTGATTTTACGGCTTCATCTTGATGAGGTGTCTGTTCGTCTTCTCGGTTTTGTAATCCTGATGGTCCAGCTGTACCGGGTTGTGAGTTGTTAACATCATTTTTAGACGCATCATGTTCTCCGTATCCGATTTGGTTCGGCCATGGGTCATCTCCTGAACAAAGCGTAGATGCTTCAATAATATCTTCATCTAGTTGATAAGCTACGATAGCCTTGTCGTATTCTTCGATGTCTTGCAGAATACATTCTATTTCATAAATTTCCTCCACTGTCAGAGGTGTCATTATTTCTTCAGCCATTTTTCGAGAAGTCCTGAGTAGTGATTACAGCGGCGTATATTCACTATATGGAATACAGCTTAGTAAGCTATATTTTTATACCATAAAATCCCGAACATATGCAAGCACGGATGACGTAACATTATATAAGATTATATATATGAACGTAATGTATGAATAGGCCGATAATTGGTTTTGTACGGACGAGGCAACATTAGTTGTTTAACTGGTTATTATTACGTAACCCTGTGTTCCCCCCGCTGAGAACACCTGCACATTTAACAATTGTTAATATCTATTTCTAAACATCGAACATGTCTGAACCTATCATTGGTACAATAGCAGTGATATAATGTTACATCATCGGTGCTACCTGTAGTTTCGGTATATGATCGTAAGTGTGACTGGAGTGATAAGTGGTTATTACGTAATGTTGTTATAACAATGTCATCAAAGCAATTTCTATAATTGAGTGTCTCACGACCTGACGTAATATGTATGCATGTTTTGGCTAACTAATTATCGTGTTAATGCTAACAATGACACAGTTTATCAACCTTAATTGATACTAACCCGTTTGTTCAGACATTAAATCGATATGTTTTCTGAATAGCATATAACTGTGAACGGGGAAATAATATAATTCATTTGGTAAAGCAAAGTGTGAAAGACACATTGTTACCACCAATGTCGCGTGTGTGATTGCGTGTACAGCGAATATGACAATTCATTCTGGAGGGTTGTAATTTCACATTACAATTTTCGACCGTTAGTGATTCAACATAGTACATCTCAATACTTCCAATAATTCACGATAATACACACCTGTCATATGGGATAGAGAGTGTAAAGAATAAACGCTCTTTATTATTTATGTAAAAGTAATGGTGTCTATTTTCAGGTATGACAATTATATGAACTGCGTCCGATAAACACTGGAATGTATGCATTCATATCGATGGTCACAATGTCCAATAAAGCTATTTCTAAACATCGATTAATAAATACATTGAAAAATATTTGAACAAAAAAAATTACGAAAGATATTACGCGCAAATAATTTAACATTCGACATTTTTTAATATCGAGTTTATCAGAAACCGAAAACTCGTTATAAATTTTTTATTTAAACTTTTTTTTTTAGAGAAATAATTTTGAGGGTTTTGATAATTTGGAAGTTTGGAAATTTTAAAATTTTGGGGTTTTGATAATTTGGAAGTTTGGAAATTTTTAAATTTTTTGGAAAAAATAAATTTTTGGGTTTTGAAATTTTTTTTTGGAAAAAATAAATTTTTGAAGTTTTGAATTTTTTTTTGGGTTTTGTTATTTTGGGAATAGTTTAGTACAACCAATTTTAGACCTCAAAGATTCTATTTTTAGAAGTGGATCCAACGAGGCTCCTATTCTTCTTCTGATTGCGAATTATTATTTTTCACACATAATTTTATATTGTCGTACATGCTTCGTATTACCTGTAGTATCTTACCGTTTATATCTGCTTTCATAAGTTTCAACCATAGAGCATCTCTCCATACAGTATCAAATGCTTTGCGGAAATCAATAAAAGTACAATAAATCTTCCGTCCGCTCTGTATGTATACGTTTATTAGAGCATGTAGAATAAATATATTATCTACTGTTGAGTGACCCTTACGAAAACCTGTCTGAATTTTATCTACTAGGTCATTAGCGAGTTTGCGATACCCGTCGGACGGGTACGGGTACCGGTAGATCCAGGTAGATTGGTGAAAATCGTCACGGTCATTTGCGTACTTTGAATGCAGCACATAAAGCGATAGGGATTTGGAACGGGTAGATGTATCCCATTGACTGGTAGTCTTTCGCTAAAGTTTTCTCACTCAAAAGTACATTAGTTCTACGAAATAACAGTCAGCTATGCATTAATCTACTTATTGCACGATTTCATTGCCAAATCTCATTGATACATTTGTCATTTAAGCCATGTTTTATGTTCAAAGTATCGAGGCGGCTTCTAACACTAAGATAACTATGGAACGCCGATTTGTTTACTGACAACTGTCTTCACTCAAGTAATGACATGTTATGATTAAGAGAGTGAGTTGGCGGTGCTATACGCAGTCTCGACACAGTGACGTAATTATGGGGGGGGGGGGTCTCCGCGTTGAGAAGGTGTGTCCCAAATTCCCAACTATACACCCCCTTAAACCACACCATGCAAACAGAGGTTTGTGCGTAATTCAAATTGTGCACGCCGTTGGGCTCTGACCCCCCCCCAACTGATCCTTCACTGTCGTGAATATTATTGTGGACTGTTCTAAATGGATCAGTAGTCTTGTTGCAGAAGTCCTGTGATGGGGGGGGGGGGGGGGGTCCACCTTGCCGACCATGCAGTACGAGAACAGTTTTGTAGATATGAACCTGGAAATTGCAAAATCATAACATCTAGTGGTCTAACACCAGGCAAATTCACGCCCTGGTTTGTTTTTCACAAATTAATGATCAGTATTGACGAGCCACTGAATGTGGTTAGACCAGGGCATACCGGGTCGACCATGGTTCGGTCTGGTGTGAGAACGTTTTGAAATCTGAACATGAAAATTGATAAATTATTGACTTTCCTCAAGCTTTACATTTGTTGGATATTTCCAACTTAACTGCTGGCCATATAGCCCGAATGTTTTTCTACCAAAAGTAGGAATATTTGCAAATGTTGGTCTAAAACTATAAAAAAAATCCCCACTAATACATTTTTGGAAAATCAAACTGAATGACAGAATAATTTCAACGTATGTTTTGGTGTGTTAGGTATATGCAATATCCAACTGTTGACAAACGTTGGTGTGATACACCCCACCCTCTCGCCACGTCCCCTATCGACCCTTTGTGCGTGGGCATAAGTACACCGTGAATGTGTTACACGATTGAATACAACCGTTCAGTTATTGTACCTTATGTGGTGGTGACTGATTTCTCATTTTAATATAGATATTTGACTTTTGAACGGACATGGCGCATTTGAACCCCAAGACTGTTGTAGTTGCCGATAGTGACACCAAATACTGATATACACACCTCATACTCGGCACAATCTTACCGTCATCAGAGCGACTTTTAGCTGTTTAGTTCTTTGTTTCGCATAGACGTGAAGCAAACGCTCATTATTCGAACCATATAATGAATAGTGTACCATTAAACACCCTTTATATTTAACAAGTTTGATTTTTATACGCCCGTTTGAAAAAACGGCCGCATTATAGTATTGGTCTGTCCTTCCGGGCGTCCGGGCGTCCGTCCGTTAACCTGGTTTCCGGATGATAAATTTAGTTAGAGTGAACCAAATTCAATAAAATTTGGTATGTGGGTTTATTAGCCGAAAAGTAAGTTCGAATTTGGGTTCCGCCCGCCAATTTTCACCGGAGTTATGCCCCTTATTTGACGTTTTTTGACTTAGAAAATCCCTGAAATTTGTTGTCCGGATGATAACTTTACTAGAGCTTATCGGATTCAATGATAATTTGGTATATTACTTTCTCCCACCAAAACACAGGTCAAGTTCAAATTTGAGTTCCGTCCGCCAATTTTTACCAGAGTTATGCCCTTTTTTTTTACCAGTTTCCGCCGACCCAAGAGAGGGGGTATTTTGCACGCCCAGTGTAGCTCTTGTTCTACCTACACCCGGGTTTAGACCCAGACAAATATCCAGGTTCTTGTGATGAATATTCCCTTGCCCGACCCTTCGAAAGATTCCAACCCATTACCAGTTATATGACTAAATATTCCCCAACTAATATAAGGGGCAATTTCGGTCTTATATCTGACTAAAAGTGCATGCATGTAGGACATTCTTGGACCCTGGGTCTAAACCAACACATTTTACACCGAATAATGGTTGGATTATTAAATTAGCGTAATTGTATATTTGTGCTATCATAACATATTTTCTCAGTCAGAAAATTCCATCTGTTCTAGACGACACTCGAATGGTCTGGGAAATTACTTATGAAAGCTAATTATTGAAAATGTTACCAAAATGAGTCAAAGAAAGACGCCAACCCCTTCCACTTTCGCCTCGTCCCTGGTTAATGCAATCCATTATCCACGCAGATGTCCATCATATAACCATAACAGCAAGTATAACGTCGGCCAAGAAAGCGAATGCGGATAACAATTTCTCTATATCATATATATTGTGCTGCAATTGGCTCACCATACACTACCCGTCGATATGCTTAATTCTACCCGTAAAACAGTTTGCGATTTCAAAACGTGTACCGGTACGGGTAGCTACCAGTACCCGTACCGGTACCCGTACCCGTTTGAAATCGCAAACTCGCTATTGTCTTCTGCAAACGACGACATTCGATTATTAATAACGGATGTAAACAGTTTAGCAAAACAACTTAGAAGGGTGATTCCTCTATATGATTCAGGTAAATTTGGATCCCCGGATCCTTTGAAGATGGGTTTTATCATCCCAACAGCCCATTGTTTCGGAAAATGCCCACTACTCAGAATGAGATTAAAAAAGCGGACATAAATACTCATCATTTCACCGACCGATTCTTTTATATATTCGTTCAAAATTTGGTCCGCCCCTACTGCCTTACCATTCTTGGGCTTGCTTACAGCACTAAAAATCTCTTCTTGTGTTATAGGTCTATTTAGATGCGACTCGTGATTTTCGTTAAAGTCCATATCGACATAGTCGGAAATATCCGATTCATCATTACAGTCGTTTAGGTTTAAATCCTTAAAGTACTCCTCGAATTGTTCTATTGTGACGTTTCCTCTGCATTTTTTGGTCTGGCTGTCGGAACACATTTTGTCAAGTCTGTCCCAGAATGACTTACCTGAATACTTAGCTGCATCTCGAAGTTCTGAAACTTGCTTTACTCGCATTTCTTGAATTTTTCTATCCATAACCCCTCTGTACTTCGCGCAATGTTGTTTCATTATATCTTTATCTATAATAGATTTTGTTTTATTGTACTCACGCTTTGAATGGTTAAATTGATTCCTCAGTGTTCGACACTCACCGTCAAACCAGGCTTTGTCTTTGCGCATATTTTCCCGCGTTTTATTTTGAGGTTTATAAGTTCCCAATGTACGATCGGCCGCAGTTTTTAGAGTTCTCGTTATAAGCCCGCATATATCATCAATATTTGTTTGGGATAAACAACTATTTTTTTCCAAATCAGTAAGTTCACCAAGAATAATCGTAATGTCGTCGGAATTAATATTTCTGGGTAACATTCTCCCCTTTTGTGGGTCCCATCGTTTCGTTTTTATCATTTGTTCACCAACAGTGGAGTTCTCGTCGGTGAAGTTATTTCGTATATATCGATTTGGGAAATTAAATTTTATCACCAAGTGTATAGCTCCATGTATATCGGAGAATAGAGAACAATGATCGTGGACTTTGAAGTTTTCTATTTTGCTCAAAAGGCGTTTTGTTCCTAGTGCATAATCTATTACCGTGCGATCAGATGACGTAAATTTTCCACATTTATCATCACCACACCTCCCATTGACAATGAATAATGTCATAAATTTACATAAACCCAATAGTTTATAGCCATAAGAGTTCACCTTACCTTTGTCTTGTGATATTCGATTTGGGACCTGAAAAGTCTTATCAAATTCATCGTCATTACATTCATCATCATAATATTCATCTTCTATAGACGACAAAAATGTATTAACTGTTTTACAAACAGTAGTATTTTCAAAAATATGATACATGTCCCCCGTGTCATTGTCGGAGCTGACGTCACTGACATTGTTTGTTCGTGAATTAAAATCCCCCATTAAAAGAAGTAAATCATTTTTCATTTGGAATTTCCTTATATCATCTTCAAGTTTCAAATTCGTATATATCGATTTGGGAAATTAAATTTTATCACCAAGTGTATAGCTCCATGTATATCGGAGAATAGAGAACAATGATCCACTCGATTAGCCTCTACCCTCTGTAATACACTCGATTTTTTTACAGACTTTTCTCGACTGTCCCGACTGTTCGTTTCCCTTTTGAAATACATTCAAACAAACATTCAAATATGTGCTTTCAAGTAACTTAAGTGGTTCTTATTCAACACGTAGAATGTTTATAGATACAAAATACAATTATAATATATCTATGGTGAAATTCTTGCAGTGCCCTTATTCAAATTTCCCATGGTTTATTATAGTAATTGCGTGGTATTTTGCATACTTCGATATACTTCAAGATTAGCAAGTGACTGACATCGCCTATATTGACGCTCACATTGCTTTCGTTGTATTATTGCATGTGCAACATCGCGATCAAACCATCTTGTTTCGACAGTTCGGAATGACTTTTGACTTCGGGATTATGTCGATAAGATTTCGAGTGAAATCTTCATTTTGTGTTCTGAATCAGCCAAAGCTTCCTCTCTAAGAAACAGCTCATATTAATCAGTGAATAACGACCAATCAGCCTGATTGTACTTCCAGAACTGACGATCATTCAAACCTTGATCTACTGTTTCCAAGAGTATTGGAAAATGATCACTCCCATGCAGATCTGGACATACCTTCCAGTAAAATCTGGAAATATCTATGCGTGACATGCATATCGTCGGTGAAATTCAAAAATGTCGTAAAAATCATTTTTTGGCAAATTCCATGTTTTACAGGAGAGACAAAAAACTTAATATCTTTCCTTAATTTTGTTATTTGGAATCGGGCGCTGAACTGGAAGCTTGAGAGAGAACTGGTACGGTCTGTCCGTAGTGCATTGTAATTTCCCACTGCCGTTTGGAGAGGATATTAGCGATTTTAAGTTTTACGACATTTTTGAACTAGCTGTTTTCTCGCGGCAAACTTTTACGACATTTTGTTTATTTTTACGACAAAATAGAACTCAATTTATGTAAACTGTTGCAATAATATCAGTTTATAAGACCATTTGAAGAACTTCCATCATAAGCTTAATTGTAATTTTTAATGTTTATTTAGTTATTACTATCTCCAATTGTCTGGAATAAAGATATGTGAACATCTAATTCACCGGATCGGGAAACTTCAATTGAGTCTGTATGGTTATAGACTATTCGGGGGAGGGGGTGTCAGTGTATTGGTGTTTACTAAGACCCCTAGATAATTCCCCCGAAGTGCCACAAAAGCAGGGATTTGGCGACAGTTGAAATTCGTATATTTTACTGCTCTCGGTCAAATTTAATAATTTGATTGAGTCGTTCACCGTTTTAGTGGAGTCGCTTAACCGACAATACTAGAAGAATCGTTCACTTCCGGATAGAAGCACAAAACTTCGCACATAGTTATTTTGTTCACTATATCCCTGATCATAATCCAGCTGGTTCCAGCTTTCGGTTAAGTGGAACCCGTTAAATTCAAGATGGCGCCCAACATGGCCGCCGTTTTTCAGACGGGTCACTAAATCAGTTTGATGCAAATTATAGTGAGACAGTCTTGTCAAGTTGTCATATATATACAAATGTATACATTTGTGTGAAGATAAGACAAAATGCCACTATAATAGGGTAACATTGGAACTCACCGTCCAAGATGGCCATCAAAATGGCAGATGGAAGTGGAAAATTTTATTGTTTTCTCTAATATCATTAAGATCAGTTTATGCTGTTTGGTACTGGTTGATAATTGTGACTTTATATTGGATTATTCATGTTAACTGTCCATTGGAGCAATGAAATATGCCATTCATGGTGTCAGAAACCCTTCTGAGCCCTCAACAATTCGATTTTGCAGGAAGCGGTATAAAATCTTACCAAAAATCACCATTGGGATTTCTAGTCATATTTCATCAAGAAATGGGCAGAACTGTGAAATTTTAGTTAAACATTCCATTTATTATGCATATTCCAACTCATTAGTACCAAAATTGTTACTTTGGTTTAAAATGGCTGCAAAAATGGCACCCAAAATGAGAGCCGGAAGTGGAAAATTTGATTTGTTTTCTCTAATGTCTTTAAGATCAGTTTATGCTTTTGGTATTGGTTGAGAATTGTGACTTTATGTTGTATTTTTCATGTTAACTGACCATTGGTGCAATGAAATATGCCATTCATGGGATCATAAACCTTTCTGATCCCTCAAACATTCGATTTTACACAAAGTGGTATAAACTTTTACCAAAAATTACCATTGAGATTTCTAGTATTATTTCATCAAGAAATGGGCAGAACTGTGAAATTTTAGTGAAGCATTCCATTTTTTATGCATATTCCAAATCATTAGTATAAAATTGTCACATTGGCTCAAAATGGCTGAAAAAATGGCTGCCAAAATGGCAGCTGGAAGTGGAAATTTTTGTCTCTAATATCTTTAAAGGATTGCTATCCTGATGAAACAACAAAACACTATCGGAAAGCCACCCCTATTGTGATCACATTGATCCAAGTCCCATAACAATCGCGTAATAAATAAGCCTAGAAATAAATAAATAATACCCCCACCGGTTTTCGGCTATCTCCGTCGCAAATCCTCATATGGCGTCAAATGAGTAAACTAATTAAAAACACGGAATCGGAGTCGGAGTTAATTGTGTCTACCTATATGACGTCATATGAGTGGCGATGGAAAATTCGGAATCGAGCGCGTGAGTGTAATGGAATTCCTGCGGGGCATGGCATGTCAATAACATTGTGTACACGTGGTGAATTTTCAACGCCCGGTGAGTTATCTTCACTTGTGATTTGTCATAAGTGCTGCTTGGAAAGTTATTGTTTTGACAAGAAATATAGAAGGCCGATTGAGCGGGGTAGATAACACTTTCGTGTCAAAAATAAAGCTTATAAAAACACGAGCCGACATGTTAACTCTATTCGGGTGCGTGTTCACGATGTTGTTTTAATTTTCCATATATATGCCCCGATTGTCCCGTATTTACAATTCATTCGTGACAATGCCAAATAAATGCAGTGTTTTCGGCTGTGGCCGGTATAGTGACTCTCAATTAGGTATAATTCTGCATTCATTTCCAAACGACGTTCGTTTACGTGACATTTGGTGGGATTTCTGTGGGAAACCCGTTACTCAAAATCAGAAACTATTGAAGTAGTTGCCAACGAAATAGTCCTGAATTTGTTCTGTCCACTTCGAAAAAATGTGTTTTGAGCACAACGCGAATACACTTGGCCCGAACAGTGGCTACCGACGACAACTCATGAAATATCTATGCGTGACATGCATATCGTCGGTGAAATTCAAAAATGTCGTAAAAATCATTTTTTGGCAAATTCCATGTTTTACAGGAGAGACAAAAAACTTAATATCTTTCCTTAATTTTGTTATTTGGAATCGGGCGCTGAACTGGAAGCTTGAGAGAGAACTGGTACGGTCTGTCCGTAGTGCATTGTAATTTCCCACTGCCGTTTGGAGAGGATATTAGCGATTTTAAGTTTTACGACATTTTTGAACTAGCTGTTTTCTCGCGGCAAACTTTTACGACATTTTGTTTATTTTTACGACAAAATAGAACTCAATTTATGTAAACTGTTGCAATAATATCAGTTTATAAGACCATTTGAAGAACTTCCATCATAAGCTTAATTGTAATTTTTAATGTTTATTTAGTTATTACTATCTCCAATTGTCTGGAATAAAGATATGTGAACATCTAATTCACCGGATCGGGAAACTTCAATTGAGTCTGTATGGTTATAGACTATTCGGGGGAGGGGGTGTCAGTGTATTGGTGTTTACTAAGACCCCTAGATAATTCCCCCGAAGTGCCACAAAAGCAGGGATTTGGCGACAGTTGAAATTCGTATATTTTACTGCTCTCGGTCAAATTTAATAATTTGATTGAGTCGTTCACCGTTTTAGTGGAGTCGCTTAACCGACAATACTAGAAGAATCGTTCACTTCCGGATAGAAGCACAAAACTTCGCACATAGTTATTTTGTTCACTATATCCCTGATCATAATCCAGCTGGTTCCAGCTTTCGGTTAAGTGGAACCCGTTAAATTCAAGATGGCGCCCAACATGGCCGCCGTTTTTCAGACGGGTCACTAAATCAGTTTGATGCAAATTATAGTGAGACAGTCTTGTCAAGTTGTCATATATATACAAATGTATACATTTGTGTGAAGATAAGACAAAATGCCACTATAATAGGGTAACATTGGAACTCACCGTCCAAGATGGCCATCAAAATGGCAGATGGAAGTGGAAAATTTTATTGTTTTCTCTAATATCATTAAGATCAGTTTATGCTGTTTGGTACTGGTTGATAATTGTGACTTTATATTGGATTATTCATGTTAACTGTCCATTGGAGCAATGAAATATGCCATTCATGGTGTCAGAAACCCTTCTGAGCCCTCAACAATTCGATTTTGCAGGAAGCGGTATAAAATCTTACCAAAAATCACCATTGGGATTTCTAGTCATATTTCATCAAGAAATGGGCAGAACTGTGAAATTTTAGTTAAACATTCCATTTATTATGCATATTCCAACTCATTAGTACCAAAATTGTTACTTTGGTTTAAAATGGCTGCAAAAATGGCACCCAAAATGAGAGCCGGAAGTGGAAAATTTGATTTGTTTTCTCTAATGTCTTTAAGATCAGTTTATGCTTTTGGTATTGGTTGAGAATTGTGACTTTATGTTGTATTTTTCATGTTAACTGACCATTGGTGCAATGAAATATGCCATTCATGGGATCATAAACCTTTCTGATCCCTCAAACATTCGATTTTACACAAAGTGGTATAAACTTTTACCAAAAATTACCATTGAGATTTCTAGTATTATTTCATCAAGAAATGGGCAGAACTGTGAAATTTTAGTGAAGCATTCCATTTTTTATGCATATTCCAAATCATTAGTATAAAATTGTCACATTGGCTCAAAATGGCTGAAAAAATGGCTGCCAAAATGGCAGCTGGAAGTGGAAAATTTTGTCTCTAATATCTTTAAAGGATTGCTATCCTGATGAAACAACAAAACACTATCGGAAAGCCACCCCTATTGTGATCACATTGATCCAAGTCCCATAACAATCGCGTAATAAATAAGCCTAGAAATAAATAAATAATACCCCCACCGGTTTTCGGCTATCTCCGTCGCAAATCCTCATATGGCGTCAAATGAGTAAACTAATTAAAAACACGGAATCGGAGTCGGAGTTAATTGTGTCTACCTATATGACGTCATATGAGTGGCGATGGAAAATTCGGAATCGAGCGCGTGAGTGTAATGGAATTCCTGCGGGGCATGGCATGTCAATAACATTGTGTACACGTGGTGAATTTTCAACGCCCGGTGAGTTATCTTCACTTGTGATTTGTCATAAGTGCTGCTTGGAAAGTTATTGTTTTGACAAGAAATATAGAAGGCCGATTGAGCGGGGTAGATAACACTTTCGTGTCAAAAATAAAGCTTATAAAAACACGAGCCGACATGTTAACTCTATTCGGGTGCGTGTTCACGATGTTGTTTTAATTTTCCATATATATGCCCCGATTGTCCCGTATTTACAATTCATTCGTGACAATGCCAAATAAATGCAGTGTTTTCGGCTGTGGCCGGTATAGTGACTCTCAATTAGGTATAATTCTGCATTCATTTCCAAACGACGTTCGTTTACGTGACATTTGGTGGGATTTCTGTGGGAAACCCGTTACTCAAAATCAGAAACTATTGAAGTAGTTGCCAACGAAATAGTCCTGAATTTGTTCTGTCCACTTCGAAAAAATGTGTTTTGAGCACAACGCGAATACACTTGGCCCGAACAGTGGCTACCGACGACAACTCAGAGGAAATGCAACCCCCACGTTAAACAAATGGACCACCGACGAGAATGCCATCCCAAGAAAAACGTCAACTCCCGTAAAGAATATAAATTTGCCGGAGCTTCCAGTCGTGAGTATATCCAATCGAACCTATCGCTAAAAAGCCAATACATATACCACATAAAGAGCGTTTCATTTGACGAGTCAGTCATGGTTACGAATACATACCATTGCAGTTAAAGTGGGGAGTATTTTGATGAATAATTTAGTAAAGTATTCACGATGACAACTCGAGTCCCCATTTTCCTTCACTATGACTCAATAAAGAGCGTTACATGTTAAGAGTATTCCTTATATGGTGCGAATAAAAAGAGTTTAATAAACCGGAAATTGCTACGACTTTGACGGATATATAAAGCATATATATCGCAAGTTCGTGTGCATGTATTTACGTGTATTGGTGTAAACAGTAAATAATCACGATGACAACTGTTCTAAGTCGAGTCCCAATTTTCCTTTACCATGACTAAATAAAGAGCGTTCACTGTAAAATAAATCACAGATGAAGACTTTGATATATTAATAAGTGTATTCTACCACGATGTATAAATAAATTATCGTATATTATTTCGGTTTTACGGTCAGTTATCTATATAAACATGTGCTCGTGTTTCTCTTTTTTTCGTTACCGGAATAGTCAAATTATATTATATATTCATATACAGATTGCATATATGCGAAGACTTGCACAGTTAATACTAATAGACAATTATCATATCGTAAACATTCCAGTGTCCAGATCCTACGTAAAATGCTGCATGGCTTTAAAATAACAACACATCGCGATACATATAATAATAACACGCTAAAGACGTTTAATTGTGAGAACACGATGTATTTGCATTCGCAGTGTTCTCCCATTATGCGACAAACGTAAAAAGCCGCGATGGAATTCATGATCGCTTTGCGCGTGCAAACTTATGGTATCGTTGAATATCTATGCGTTCTCAATGAGTTACCACGTGGTCGATCATGTGACTATGCTTCTGTTTACACGTGACAATCATGTGATGTGGCCGATGATCACGTGACTCGTCTACAACACAAAATCTTCGGCTAACTTCGGAATTTTTTTAATCGTTATAAAAATAACGATTAGCGGCCGAATATTAGATTACATGCGCATAATGGACATTTTATGTATATATTATCGGTATATTGAAAGAAAATACTAATTATTTTTCAGGATCATATTCCTTTAAGATCAGTTTATGCTATTTGGTACTGGTTGAGAATTCTCACTTTATGTTGTACTATTCATGTTAACTGACCATTGGAGAAATGAAATATGCCATTCATGAAGTCAGAAACCCTCCTGATCTCTCAAAAAATCGATTTGACACCATTGTGATTTCTAGTTATATTTCATCAAGAAATGGGCACAACTGTGCAATTTTAGTGAAACATTCCATATATTATGCATATTCCAGTTCATTGGTTCCAAGATTGTCACTTTGGCTCAAAATGGCGGCAAAAATGTGAAAAATTGTAAAAATTGCCCATGCTGCGTGCCATGCAACCACATACAAGTTGTGGATGATGACAAAGTTTGACTATTATGTGTTATTTAGATTGAATACTAACATTTCTTATGCACCTAACAAGTTAATTGTTCATCTATATCCCAAACATTATTCTCTCCTGTTCCGAAAAGGTAGCAAGGTAGTGATCTGCTGGGTTATTAAACATGTTACTTAATCAAGTGAAAACTCTAGGTTCTATTATGGTTGTCCTCCCAGTACCTTATGAGGCATGACAAATTCATTTTAAAGGATGCAGTATGGAAGTTTGCCTTAAAAACGTCTTTTGAGATTCTGGCCATGTTTCTTAAGGGAAATGGGCATGCGTGCCATGCAGAACTTCGAAACTGAGCTGAGCGGGACCAATTGATGTTGCTACTATCACAAATTTTAGCGTCATGTATTAAGTTGATCAATATTGATAACTTTCGACACTAATTTGTTGTTTGTAAAAATGGTAGTCAGGGAGTGACTTTGTGGTCACGGATGATGTAAATATGTATACATGAAATCTAATCACGAATGGTGGAGTGTCTATATGGTCATGTGTGTGGTATTTATGGTGAGATGCAGGTAAACAAGGAGTGCTAATGCATGATGTGAATAGGTATACGTGGAGTGGCTGTATAGTCACTGAAGTGGTGTATGGGTATAACAAGAGTAGCTACATTCCACCCGTGTGTTGTTTATGTATCTATGGAGTGATCTTATGATCATGTGTGGAATGTACAGGTGTAAATTTGATAGCTTTATTGTCATGGGTGAGTGTATATATATATATACATGTCTTGGTTGTATGAAAATGGATGGGCTGTATGGATAGATAAGGAGTGGTTGTATGCTTATGGGTATAATAATTATAGGATAGGTGTACATGGAACGGTTTTATGGTCATGATTGTTGAAATGTATATGCATACATGCATAGATGGATGGTCATTGGCGAGCGTGTTGGTATATATAAAGTGGCATTGTGATCTTAAGTGTATATGGCATGTGTGTGCATCTTTACTGTTGGTGTATTGTCATTAGGCGATTAGGGGATATATATGTATACAGGGAGTCGCTGTATGATCATGGATCGGATGTATGAATATACCGCGAATGGCTGAATTGTCATGTGTGAGGTGTATATGCAATACTGGAGTATACAAATGACCACGTGTTTATTGGTGTATCTATTCAATGCTGAGGTGTATATGTATACATAGAATAACTTTTATGGCCATGTGTGGGTGTATATTTATATCTTAAGTGGCTATATGCCATGTATGTGGCAACTATGTATGAGGGAGATACCATGTGACAATGGTGAGGTGGTGTAAATTGTACAGGTATGTCTTGAAGGATTGTATGGCAAATAGTGAGGTATATATATGCACAAATGGAGTGACTCTGTGGTCATATGTGGGACGTATATGCATAACTTGAGTGGCTATATATGGTCATGTGTATACAGGGAGTGACCGAATTGCCAATGGTGAGATGATGTGCTGGGTATTGGCATGTCTTGAAAGCTGCATGGCCACTGGTGAGGTGTATATGTATACCGGTAGTGACATTATAGGCATGAGTGGGGTGCATATGTATATCTTTAGTGGATATATGACCATTCGTGTGGCCAATATGTGTATATGGATGGCCAGTGGTGATGTGAATTGGTAAACAATGATTGACTATATGACCACGAATGTGGTTATGAGTATACAGCGAGTGGCTGAATTGTCATGAGTGAGGTGTATATGCAAGCCTGGGTAAATGAATGGTCGTGTGAGCGGGGTATTGGTATATATAGAACATCTGCATGGCCATTGGTGATGCGTATATGTGTACTTGGAGTGATTCTATTGTTATGGGTGTGGTGTACATATAAAGCTTGAGTGACTACATGGCCATGGGTGTGGCAAATGTATATACATGTAGTCATTATATGGCCAATGGTGAGGCGAATACATGTATGTATACATGAAGTGAATGTATGATCATGAACGGGGTGTAGAGCTATATATAGAGTGATTATACGGTCGTGGGCGAGGTGTAGAAGTATACCTGCATGGTGACTTGTGACTATATAGTCAAGTGTGTGGTGTACGGTTATACCTAAAGATGGCTGTACGGTCATGGATGAAGTGCGTGTGTGAAAACGAGTGGCTACATGGTCATTTATGTGGTGTTTATGTATATATGGAGCGAGTGCATGATCATGGGTTGTTTGTACATGTGTAAATTTGGGTGGGTATCACTTTACACAATAACTCAGGGACATATTAATCGATATAGAGGTAATGTTAGAGAGTTCTACATCCTGATGGTGGTTTATATGCACAATTGGGGAAACGCTTTTCCTGACATTAGTCATTTCGATGCCAATTAGCCACAATTGTATTGTCGTAGCCTCATAATAATGCTCCTATCAGTTCAGTTTCAAAGTGCTGTTCATTTCCGTACAAAAAACATGATCAGAATCCCAAAAGAAGTTTTTGGCAAAATTCCGTACTACATCGTTTATAATTAATTTGTCATGCCTCATAAGTAACATGGTTAATACAAAGTGAGTCACAATTTGTTACCTTTTCGGAACATCAGATAATAATATTCAGGATATATATGAAAAATATTTTTTTTAACAAATTTGGTTGCCATTTTGCAAGCCATCTTGAGTAATTTTGTCCAACAACAGATAAGTGTGACCCATTTAAGACAGATCATGGCAATAAACACCTTCGATACCATTTTACTTGAAAAAATTGTCTCAACCTGAATGGTTAATTTTAAGTTGATGTCAAGTTTGTGATAGAAAAATCCAATATTTCTGGTAATTTCAGTGTTTAAAAATATTAATAATTAACCAAGGTGTAATCAGAAATGGTAGTATTCAATATCTATATGACAGAATAGTCATTTTTCATCAACCACAACTGGTATGTGGTTGCATGACTCGCTGGGGCAATATTTACTTTTTTCCATATTGTGGCTGCCATTTTGGCTGCCATTGTGGCTGCCATTGTGGCTGCCATTTTGGCAGCCATTTTGAGCCAAATTGACAATTTGGGTACAATTGAGTTGGAGTATTCATAAGAAATGAAATTTGTAACTTAGATTGCTCAGTTCTTCCCATTTCTTGACGGAAAATGACTAGAATCCCAATGGTGATTGTTTGTACATTTTTATACCACTTTCTTTAAAATCGAATTTTTAAGGGATCGGCTTTGGCAGGGAGCCCATGAATGGCATATTTCATTGCTCCAATGTTCAGTTAACAGTTAACAGTTAACAATACAAAATAAAGTTGCAATTCTCAAACAGTTCCAAAAAGCAGGTACTGATTTTAAAGATATTAGTGAAAAAACGTATTTTTTTTATTTTGGCGTCCATTATGGCATCCATTTTTGATTATCATGGACAAATTGAATGTGAATATAAAGGCGAACATCCATGGCATCGCTTCAACAATCTCCAATGTATATATATCAATTAATATAACCAGTATATTTGATACAAAATAGATACCCATAAATCTAAAATTTTCGAAATGTCAAGGCCAATTTGAAGGTCAAGGGGTCACCAGAAACCTGGCACCAGCTAACTGGTTGATAAGGACCACATACCCAACCATCCCTGAAAGTTATATGCTTCTATCCAAAAGTGATATAAATTATACGACATTTCTGAAGCAAACTTTACTAGTACAGTTTGCTTCAGAAATGTCGTATAATTTATACGACATTTCTGAAGTATGATATTCGTCCAATCAGATTTATGAATATTGTCAACATGGCTTAAAAGTGTGTATCCGATAGGTTGATCACTGTGGATAAGATTCTATACTATGTAACCGAAGCCACAGATTCTGATTCTGCAATAAAAAAAATTCCCGCCAAATTGGGAAAAAGTCGTTTTTACGACAATTTCGAATTTCACCGACGATATACTCAAATCAATAGATGTATATGCTCCAATTTCAGGATGAAGATAAGTTGCTGAAGTATCATTGAATAAACATCTATCTCTGTCGTCGAGGAATGATTCAACAAGACGACCGCGTGCGTCAATTCCGACTCAGTTGTACGATTTCCCCCTAGCATGTGGTGGGCGTTGAAATCCCCGAAGTTGTGACAAATCTCATTGAACTACGACATCTACTGTTCAGAGAGCTCGTTGTGCAGGTTGTGCATTTGACTTTGGTAAAACTGGATTTTCTTGTCGATATATTGTTCGGGCTTCTTGAAATGAAATGCGTCTTTCAGCTTTCAACTTTTGTATATTATACTCTTCTAAGTACACTGGACATATTTTATCAAAAACAGTATGTGAACCGGTTACTACATGACACTAGAGTAAAACCATGGTTTTAATTTACTATGAATAGTTTTACCGTGGAATCTGTGGTATTTGCACACCATGTTCTATTTGTCATAGTTTGTTTTGGTAACTGTTGTTTTTGGTGTAAACATATGATAAAAGTAATTAATCTCACAACTACATTATAGTAAAACCATGTCGTAGAACAATTCTCAGACTGAAGGTCTTCTATACTATAGTTCACTGTTATATACATACATAATTCCAGTACCATGTTTTATTATACACCGGTTATATTGTGCGTGGATTGTTTTGTGACAGTTTTCTATATTTTTCCCCCTAGCATGTGGTGGGCGTTGAAATCTCCGAAGTTGTGACAAATCTCATTGAACTACGACATGTACTGTTCGGAGAGCTCGTTGTGCAGGTTGTGCATTTGACTTTGGTAAAACTTGATTTTCTTGTCGATATATTGTTCGGGCTTCTTGAAATGAAATGCGTCTTTCAGCTTTCAACTTTTGTATATTATACTCTTCTAAGTACACTGGACATATTTGATCAAAAACAGTATGTGAACCGGTTACTACATGACACTAGAGTAAAACCATGGTTTTAATTTACTATGAATAGTTTTACCGTGGAATCTGTGGTATTTGCACACCATGTTCTATTTGTCATAGTTTGTTTTGGTAACTGTTGTTTTTTGTGTAAACATATGATAAAAGTAATTAATCTCACAACTACATTATAGTAAAACCATGTCGTAGAACAATTCTCAGACTGAAGGTCTTCTATACTATAGTTCACTGTTATATACATACATAATTCCAGTACCATGTTTTATTATACACCGATTATATTGTGCGTGGAATTGTTTTGTGACAGTTTTCTATATTTGTGTGATGATGTGATCATAACTATGGATTCACTTGCTGTGAGCATGGTTTTACGATATCGAATCCATGGTCAAAGTATAGGCCTACATGGTAAATTATAACCATAATATTATCATGCATGCGCCGTGCCATGGTGTAAATGTATCGTGGTCAGTACTAGCTGCCTCGACCCTGGTGAATAACTACCAGGTGTCTCAGACAGCATATATTGTAATCCGTGGTTGTTGGTAGGAATGGATTGCTGAACATAATCACAACATGAATAACATAACAAAACGAACAACCTGTGGTTATTTCCAGATAACCGTTGTAAATTAACCACCCAATTAACCATTGTAAAACTATGGTTTCACTTTGGTTTTCACCAAACAAATAATCCTTGTAAATTAACCACCCAAATAACAATTGCAAATTAATCACCCAAATCACCGGTGTAAACTAATCACCCAAATAACCGCTGCAAATTAACTATAGTTTCAGATGACCGTTGTAAATTAACTATTGTTTTTTTTATGGTAAACCATGATTTTACTATGGTAAAACAATATTAATTTTTAAGGGTTTAACGATACGCCCCAAGCTGTGCGTTCACCGTAACTGTCTACCATCGTTAACCGGAACCGCCTCAACCAAAATCATATAATACCGTCGATTCCATACACTGGGAATAATAAAAAAAAAAAAAGGAAACAACTCAAGTATAATTATGTAAGAAGTGTTTGATATCATATGATGGGTTGTATTTTTACTATATTAATTTCCATATATATATATATAGGCTAAATTTTATGTTTAATGAATTATTTCATATTTAGTGTGCAGAGTCCCCTACGTTAGTCCGCTTAATTTGGAATAAATATCGGTATCGTAATGTAACCATGTTCCGAACCCTGGACAATATTGGGTAACAAGATTAGGGAACAAGTGATGCATTCGCCTATCGATCGTATACCCTTCTGTCACACTGCATGTATGTCCTTGCACGTGAAGACACGATACACGTGTACGTATATATACGGCGTCTGGAATCCATTTCTCAAAGAAATTTGCTTTGTTGGCGTTTACTGTACAATCATGTATCAGCATTCTTTTAACGTGGCTTCCAGTTGGTGGCCCCAGAATCCGGCTAATGATAGCAACAACGTGGTTGTTTATACCTTAAAGGTACTCAACCCGATAAAACTCCTCTCAATTACTATTTCAATGGCTTCGGGGGTCAAAAATATTTGATTCGAGTCGAGGAAGTCACCCATCAAAGCTCAGATTTGTTAGATATCGATTTTAGAAATCTATTATTTTTCATTATCGGGGAATACTATCTGGCCCAGAACTCAGTCAAAATTGCATTAAAATTACCACTTGATTTTAGAGTTATCCATCCTTGTCTGTTTGAATAGATTTGGAGAACACATCCAGAGCAGATTACGGCAGTTAGCAGTACTCATCTCGAGTTTATAACAAATTTCAAAAATCAATATCTAATAACTCTGAGCTTTGTTTGATGGGTTCCTCGACTCGAATCAAATATTTTTTACCCCCAAAGCCAAAGAAATAGTAATATAGGACCCTCCGATCGGATTGTTGTTGTTGGAATCTGTTGAGATGGGGACCCTCTTTACGGGTTGAGTACCTTTAAGCGCAGGTGAATTACGTCAGATATTTGTTCTATATCCATCAGTGATATTTCAAAGTTCGCGGGTATGGATTTTCGAGAAACTGTTACTCGACTTCTTGTTAGCAACTGTGTGGAGATTACCAAAGCGCGGAATCGGGAATGGACCATCGCGATGAAAATTAAATTAGCTACTTCACAACTTGTAAACGAAGAATTCCCATGTGTTTTAGACCTATTTGTTTCATTTAGACCAACTTCGTTGGTTAGTTTAATGAAAACCAGCGAAGACGCCATGACAAGGTGTCTTACGTCATTTTGGATTTGTGGACCAGAATCAAGACAAGGTTGCACAACCCACGACAGGTCTCGTCATGTCGTCTACGTCTGGACCACTGCCTGATGTTAGATATATTATTCTTAGCGTCATGTCGCCGATAAAAAAAATAATTGAGGCACAGCATGTGTGGTTGCTCCACTACGTGTCACGTACTACGTACGATTAATATTTTCATCTCTCCCTGAGTTTGTATGTCCTTAAATATGTAAAGACACGCTACGTAGGCCTATATACGGCGTCTGAAAACCGTTTCCCAACCAGTCCCAAATGACATTTTCTTTGTTTGCGTTTACTGTTTCAACTTTCTTTTATAAAAGACGTGGCTTCCTGTTGGCGACCCCAGCATCCGGCAGCAGAGCTCTCCCTGTGTTTGGAATCCAAGGTAATATTCGGTCGAACAGGTCAGCGCCGATATATACAGGATGTTTGCATTAAAAGCCACCGGCGTGCTGTCCCTTTGTCCTGCATGATACGGTTGTTATATAAACGCCCACGGACATTTTTAATAAAGAATACCCGTGGAACTTCTTTAAGAATAGGCAAGGGATTATTTGATGGACCAGTATACTCCCGCCGCGAGTCGAAACAATAGAATAAAACGTACATCGTTGCAGGGAGTCGGACGGTGGTGGGTAATTAACCAGGAATGTGGTCATTAGTTGAAAAATTTCCAATCTTATGGGCATGTCAGGTTGGAAATTTCCAACACAAGGAAAGCTTGAGGCCAGTGCTATATGATTTTTGCAGTTTTCAAATTCAAATCCGATGGGCCTGGTCCCTCCCCCGCGGCCAGACAGTTAGTTTTCAGTCAGGTTCGGATTTTAAAAAAATTCTCACATCGGCCGACATCAGTCGACCGGCGCCTGGGTTCTGGTCCCTCCGCGTGGCAATGAAAAACTGCTGATCACACAAAACAAAAAACACAAAACAAATCGAGGCCTGTAATATTACTTGCCTGTATTGTTAGACTCCTATAGATGCTAGGATTTTGCTGTTTTCTGGTTCAGATTTCACACCATGCTCAGTCCGGTATGAAATTACGCGACATTGCGAGTGTGGTCTGGTTCAAGGGGGTGGGGTGCATTCGAAAAATCCAAGGTGGACACCAACCAAGTCCAGCGCGAACCTCTGTAAATAAACTTGCCCCATCAATTTCTATTAAAAGGAAAAACTTTAACCACAGATATATTACAATTGTATTTGGTTTTGGGTGGTATGGTATGGAAACCCAGTAGGTTGGGTGGTAAATGTTTTGGGTGGAATCTTAATTATTCGTCAACGGCCACCTTACAATGCCGTTTATTTCGTGAAAATCGGAACAGAAATGCGAATTTGTGCATTATGCCACTTCGTGTTGTATGGTATGGAAACCCAGTGGTAAATGTTTTCGGTGGAATCGTATTTATTCATCAACGGGCCACTCTATAATGCCGTTTATTTCGTGAAATCTGACTGGAAATACGATTTTGCACATTGTGCCACTTTGGGTGGTATGATATGGAACCTTAATGTGTTTGGGTGGTTAATTTTTTGGGTGGAATCTTAATTATTCGTCAACGGCCACCCTACAATGCCCCCTTTAATTGTTGTTCATATTCTATATACAATGAAGAAGAGAATGTGTGAAATTTAAGATTATTTGTATTGGATGCAAAACCCAACCAGGGAATCATTTTGAAACTTAACAAGTTATTTTTCTTCTAATCTCATGAGTTTCAAGAACATTTAGCTACCATAGTGCTGAAATGTGCCGAAAGTTAACAGCGATTGGAAATTGGAGTGTCAATTTATCCCATAAGTTTAGTCAATTTTTTTTTCAAGATGATTTTGAAATTAAACAGCATCAGTTGGAAATGCAGAATAAGTTAAAAAGCATGACATAAGCTTGAACTGACATTTTTATTTTCTCACCAGTATTATGCCAAATTCAGTTTGAAAGCCGATATTTTTCGCAACTTCGGGTAAAAAATTTAGAATTAAATGGAAATAAGTTTGAAAATTCTAACCATGTATAGGGGTGTCAATCAGGTTAAATAATTTCCAACATGCAGTAACTGTTGGATATGTTGAGGTATCAGTTGGACAGTTCCGCGATGAAAATCTCTCCCCAGCACGTTCTTGGCCATCCCGGACGGAATTTTTAACAGATGTAATATTATATTTCAGGCTAAAAATTACATGTACCTTCATAGCGTGTCTAGCGATTAGAAGTATCCTACCCTATATATACCAAATGTTTGGTTTAAAATTGATAACATTATACCAGTATACTATCCTACGAGGGGTTAGGTGCAAATGGGGGCAGCTGGAGCACCCCTTCCCAACACACCCCTGAACCCAATGAGGATCTTTAAATGTGATAAGCAACGCCGAGTTGGATATAGTCCGGGCGCTAATATGGGTACACTTGCACCCCCTGGGACTTAACTCTACCACACTCATTTTGTTCCTTATTATGTCCTTCAACTTTTAATCAATGTTAACAAGAAACAAAAGTGGCCGTGTAGACTCCAGACAAGATGACGGCCATCATGGTCGCCGTTTTTCAGACTAGGCCCCTAAGTCAGTTTGATGCAAATTATAGCGGGAAACTCTAGTAAAATGTATACAAATGTATTTTCGTGAAGCTCAGACATGGGGACACTTTATAGGGCAAAAATGAAACTCCCCATCCAAGATGGCCGCCAAAATGGCAGCCGGAAGTTGAAAATATGACGTTTTTCACTTATATCTTCTAGATCAGTTTATACTGTTTGGAACTGGTTGAGAAATGTGACTTTAGTTTGTATTTTGTATATTAATTGACCATTGGAGCAATGAAATATGCAATTATTGGGGTCCTAGCCCCTTCCGATCCCTCAACAATTCTATTTTAGAGAATGCGGTATAAAATTTCACCAAAAAAAAAATCACAATTGGGATTCTAGTTGTATTTCAACAAGAATTGAACAGAACTTTGTAATGTAAGTGAGGTAGATCATTACCTAGGAATATTCCAACTCATTGGAACCAAAATTGTTACTTTGGATCAAAATGGACGCCAAAATACGGAAATTGGTAGATATGGCCCCATCGTGCCCTGTAATCGCTTACACGTTGCGGTTGGTGTATACAATTGGCTATTCTGCCTTCTATACATTGAATACTAACATATCTGATGCACCATGGTTAATTGTTACTATTGTCACCTTTGACATCACCAGAAATATTGGATTTTTCTCTCACAAACTTGACATACATATCGGCAAAAATCACTTTTCAGGTTTGGACCATTTTTTCAAGTAAAATGTAACTATCTTTGGTATGAAAGTTGTTTATTGTTTAGATCTATCTTAAATGTGTCACAGACGGTGTTGATAGACCAAATTGCTCAAGATGGCTTCCAAAATGGCAACCAAATTTGGTAAAAAGTTCATTTTTAGATATATCCCAAACATTATTCGCTTCGTTTTCCGAAAAGATAGCAAATTGTGACTCACTTGGTTTTATATGTGTTAGATAATTAACTGACAACTACATGGTTCTATTCTGGTTGTCCCAGTTCCGTGTGGGGCATGACAAATTCATTTTAAAGTTTCAGTATGGAATTTTGTCTAGAACCTCTTTTTGTGCTTGCAAACATGCACTATGATGCTTGCTATGAATGAATGGTGTTGCGATGTGATTGTGAGCTAGCTTGTCTAAGCTGTCAACATGGTTATTTAAGATTTGTGAAGAATAATGTCAATTACCACAGGTTTATCATATTTTAATAAAGACTAGATTCTGGTAGACCAGAAAAACAATTTCTTGTAACATTCAATGACATTCAGTTTATTTACAGACTATGGTACCACTTAGTACAAAAACAAAGCGTACAGGTCTCTGACGTATCCCCACCCCCACCACAAAGTGTCCATGCATGTCCCTAGTATTATTATTTAACTATTATTGTTAAATCCAGCCTTTAAAACAACAAAACTCAGTATAGAGTTTCATCGCTCTACTTAGTTTTGCCATCGTCAAATCGTTGTTTTAAAAGTAAAACAAATGAGATGGTGTGTTGGTTTGATTCATAACTTGCCCGAAATTGAAGAATCAGGAAAGTACGTATTGGGTTGAGTATGTTCAGTGGTGGCGCCATAATTTCATGACGCATGGACTAACTACCACCACTGCCAGGAGGTAGATCCCTTGAGCTCTTATTGCACATTTTCCCGATGGAGATGGAGCTACACCCCATGTTAGGTGGGGGCGGGCTTACAGCCATCCTGACCATCCTATATATGGCGCCACCTCTGAGTATGTTCTATCTTGATATCAGGCAATCAATGTTGTGTATGATAGGTTAGGATAGGATATTTTATTTCAATATACACATATTAATACATGATACATTTGACAAATATTACATTGTATATTCGAGGGGGTGGCATAGTCAGGCTAGACTGTCTTACTGCCGCCCCCTTAAAGATGAAAAGATGTTACGATAGGCGGTCAGGATTCATTTTACAATGCAGGGCTAAATAATTATGTATCTCACAATGGTTGCATTTAACTGGATTATATGCATGGAGGGTATACGTCTAGATAAATCGATTATTGGTTACTCGGTGGTTTGTCTCTTTCTTGCCAGTGGGATGTTCATTGAAAGTCGAGTAGGAATGTGTTGAGTGAGGTTGTGGATTGCGATATAGCGGAAGTCACTTATTGACGAGCTACCACACAGTCGGGACATCTTTGATTGTTGCATTTAATTGTTGCAGCATATTTTTTAATGCAATCGGCATGTATACTAAACGCCGTTTGAATGTGTGCCTGGATTGGTATGATGTAAATTCGTTATCTAAGTTGTTCCAGATGGTTGGATAAGAATGGAATGGTAGTTGTTGGGACCAAGATGTTCTTGTTTTTTTTTTAAATAGTGGGTGCTTTTGCCGGGTGTCTGGTCCGGTTTTGCGTTTCGTAAACATGTCGGTGAATGATTCTATTAAGCGCATATAATACCAATCATGCATGAAAACAGCCGCTTGTACTTTGTGGATGTCGTAGATTTTGAGTATATTTTCTTTTTTAAAAAGAGGTTCTGTGTGGCTTCTATATTTCTTATTACATAAAACTCGTATCGCGTGTATACTTTAGTGTGTGCATGCCACCGGGACTTGTCTAGGAAATGTGCAATTTTTATTTTATACCAGTTAAAACCTGTTTAAACAGGCATAAACACTGATTTATGTTGTTTCATATCTATTATTATATTAGCTAGTCAATTATTGGTAACCATATATATTTAGAAGTCTAAATGTCTATGAATTGAGCAGATAACCGGCATTGAAATAGTGATTGAATTAGCAATTCTCAGCAGTTCTTTGTTTGGAATTAAACAGGAAGTAAAAAAAAACCTGGTTGGAATAGGAAGCGGTCGCTTAAATGAACCGTCTTTGGAGACATATAGGGGTGGGTGTCAAAAGTGTTAAGATAAAAATTACACAGAACGGTGTGTGGGTCCCAAAATTCGGAAAACAAACAAAATAAATTTGTATTGACTTTGTGCCCCCACCTGGTGGTCTATACCAAAACACCAGGTAACGGTACAATGGTACATATATATATATAGTTGTGCATAGTTGTTCTCGTAATATACATTCTCACATGAAGCTGTTCGGTCAGTTGGTCACCACTATCCGTCAATCTTAAAGGTACTCAATCCGATTCGATGGCCCCCATATCATCAGATTCCAACAACAACATTTTTAGAAATGCCTCTTTGGTTATCAGAATGGATTAATTGCCCAAAAATAATGCTAACCCCTGTCAACTATAGTATAAAATTGTCCGAAACGTTATTTATCAACATGTTGTTCGAGAAATTTGGCCTTATTATCAACACAAAGCCTCTTGACTTTAGAGTTATTCATCTTCATCCATAATTTGGTCCGAAACCGTCGGCTCATCGACTTTTACTGGACCACTAATAACTCTAATAAAATAATAGATTTCAACAATCGATATCTAATAACTCTGAGCTTTGATATGTCGTTTCGTCGACTTGAAGCAAATATTTTTTTTCGCCGAATCCAAATAAATAGTAATTGAGGGGCGCTCAATCGGATTATGCATCTTTAAACTTATTGTTTCTAAGTACAATATGCACAATGAAAATACTGCTTAAAGGGCCGTGGCTATCCATTCATTGCAAATCAATTTCCAACTGAAGTCCCCCCCCCCCCCCCCCGCCCCCGCACTCACCTGAAACAACAGAATTTCCAACCCAGTGTATGGGCGCCATTTGGTAAAAAACAATACGTCAAGATTAGTGTCAAATAACAACAAATATGTCAATTCCAAATTACTAGTTTCAAAATTCGATGTTTTCCAATTTTATAAGGAATATTTCCAACCCAATAATTTACCAACAGAAAAATAAATGTCATGTTTCTTTTCAAAAACTCGAAATAAAATAGTTGGTTTTTAAGGTGAAACTTTGGTCAAAATTTTCAACTCTTGGAAATTTCATGCCTTGCCGATGTTAGCTCAAGTTATGGTTGTCCAATTGCTTTCAAATTTGTTATATGTGAATTCATCACATGCAAACACAGGTCGATCGAATGTGGGATCAAGTCCGAATAGAATTATACATCCCTTAATATTAATGACCAAATTATCGTGGAACCCCGAGTACAGGCTTAAGAATAACAACATCAGCAGCATTGTATTTTATATGATTTTATTTCACTAAATACTCATTGTTGAGTTCCCTCGAGAAATTTTCAGATAATAATTTAAAAACAAAGACCATACTGAATTGTTTACTGAATGTGAGAAACCACTTAGTATATAGCAAAGTTTAAAGACGGTCTATCTCTTCATATAACAAGTTTTATATAGTTTCCCGGGTTTAAAATAATACCTATGAACAGTCCGGAAACGCTTCTATCAATTAATATAAGTTTTAATTCAAATGTTCTGGTGGAAAACAGGATAACTCTATTTATTATATACTTGCCCATGAATTATAAGGTTTTAGCAGTGAGATATAAGTGATATCCCACTAGTGAGTGATATCAGTTGAAATTTCTGATGTATTGACATTCATTGGGAGCCACAGGCAAGTAACTAAAGTATATATAATAAACAGAATATCCACACTTTTTCAGTGGATATGGGTTAAATCTCATTCGTGATGACAAAACATTTGAAATTCAATGTTATGTCATCACTCATGATATATAACCCATATCCACTGAAAAGGTGTGGATATCCTCTATATCTCTATCTGAGATCGCCTGACGGTCTGTTATAAAAATAGTGAAAAAAATGCCCAAATTGATTATCGCATTAACTTAGAAAATGTCCATATAAAATCAATATTAATTGATAGATGCGTTTCCGAACAGTTAATTGTCTTCGACTCGTATTTATTGTTTTATACACCGGGAACTATATAAAACGGAAGAGCTAGACCATCTTTCAGATAAGGAGGCACTTTCGTAACATAAACGCTCTTTGCATACACAAACATTATATTTTCTGGGCTCACCAGATTCCATGCATACTAATATGCTGTGCTTCGAGGATTTCAGAGACATAAGCACAAAAATCAACCCCGGACATTCCCCGGACATTAGTTCTCTTTCTAAATATTAGATCCGAACATTTCAGCGAAATGCGTTTTTTTTACCATATCGGAGATAGATTAACAATGAATGCTCTTCGTTGTTCCATGCGGGAAATGTAATAAATTACACACATTTATACTTAGAGCTTCATTATCGAGACAACGGGTATTGAGTTTCAATCACAATGTCTCACATATTGCTAACATGAGCGGGGTGGGGATGTCAGGTCGGTAAATGTCCAGATGCGTAAAAATCCTGCATGGTCAGCAATTGTCCAGGTGGAAAAATGTCCACCCGCGAAGGTGGGGAGATGTCCGGTGAAAAAAATAATCCCGGATACCTATATTATAAACACCTCTAATGAATCTGTTTATAGCTGTCCATAAAATATTTGTCAGCAGATATATTCCACCATGCAATCCCTTTGAAAAGCCGACAAAATTCCTAACGGATGTACATCCGTTAGGATTTTCATCAGTTTTTTTTAAAGAGACTGTATTATACCAACCAGCAATGCATTGAAAATGCTAGCGCCATCTTTGTTCACGCAAATTTAGATATCAGTGGATACTTTCAATGTAAAATTAGCTACACAAAACAGACAAAATGGTAACATATTCAGCAGGTGCAAATTATTCAACAGTTGATAACTTCATAATAAGAAACAACAGAATATTGAAATTCCAAACAAAACAGAACAAATAATAACATATATTCAGCAGGTGTGCAGGTACGTAGTGGACAAATTGTTCAACATTTGGTAACGTCATAATAAAAAAATAACATAATTTTGAAAATCCAAAGTTCCAAACAAGAATGTTCAATTCTTCATTTTATATGTAGTTTGTCGTTCACATATTAATTGGTACAGTCATACGATGTCAGGCAATGTTCGACGTGTGTGAGCATATGCTAAGTGATGCTGAATTTGTCAATGCCACAAGATTTCATGCAAACAGCTACCCAGGATCTCCCAAACGTGCATAAAGCCACCATGATCTTCCAAATGCGCAACAAGTGTTGGGAGCATCATTCAAACTAAAAGCGGGCGGAATACCGATTCACATTCCACTGATATATTTTATTCGAATATCACAAACAAATAATCATTGTGATAATAATTAACAGACAACTAACTTAAATCTGCATGTGTTTTTGAGACAATGCAATTTTTGGTGTGGATTGGGTGGTATTCGAACACCAGCCCGTGACGGCGAGCGGGCCGACGTCAATACCACACGGCCACCGAAAGAACCCAACCAAAAAGGTAGCCCAAATGGCCGCTGTATTCCGACGTCTCACTTGGGACATTATATCCACATTTTAAGGTCTCTGGGTTATGTATATGTTAGGTTTTTTGGTACAGCTGCATGCTATATGTACTTGTCTCCGCGGCCGCGAGACATGCCGAGCGTTATCCTGTGTATACTGTCTGGGATTATATATAACAAGTACACAAGCCGCCGCTTTGTAGAAGCTGCATATTGTTTTTGAGACAATGCACATTTATTGGATGACATGTATATATAGCAGTTCATATCGGCACACATAGCCACAAATCATGTCACAAATAAGATGGGTCGGGGTTCTAATCCCACTCAATTAAAAAAAACACGCCTTGTGTTATATATAGTCCCATGCAGTTATAAACAGGGCAACGCTTGGTATGTCTCGGAGACAAGTACATATGACATGCAGCTATACCAACAATCTACAATATACCTAACTCAGAGACCTTAAAATGTACATATAGTGTCCTACGTGCGACGTGGGAATACAGTGATAATTTGAGCTTCCCTTTTTGTGGTAGCTTTTGGTTTGGTATTGACGTCGGCTTTTAACGTACTACTGATTATTTATACAGAAACGGATGGACCCTGAACATTGATGCATATAACATGTAAATAAGAATCCAACACATTAGCGATTTTCGTTGTCGGTTATACGGGATGATATTTGCCAGCAATGTGAAATGCGGCACTCATTATCACGGAAAGAATGAGTAAGACAAGAATCTGGCGGGGTTTTTCTGGTCCATTAATCCGCATTGGATGCATGTCTATGTCATCATCTGTAATAGACATATACGAGCGGGATTCTTCTGGTCCATCCATAATTGGAAGAAGTTCCATGCCATCAGGTTTTCCTGTAAAAGATAGATTGATACTTGAGTATCAGTGGCAAATGTGGCTAAATGTACATGCATAAATTACATTCACACACTGGAAGCTAATTGCCGGTGTTATTTGCAGACATTTCGTCATAAAAAAACATATGATGCCTGTATGTGAAGGCAACATGTGCATAAAATGTATATATACATACCAAATTAAACTAATGATATCAGAAATAAGATTTATGTAGTTCCACATGATGCTTCTTTGCATGCACATGTTGATAGCATCGAGTGGAACTTCTCGGGTAGTTATAGCTGAGTTAAATGTGAATTGTATAAATTATAGGCTGAATTTATTGTGCCTGTCATTTGCAGAATGGGGTCCCGAAAGGGTGAATTTGATGACGCTAGCTCGCAAATGACAGGCACACTAAATTCAATCTATGTGCCTGAAACCGAATACAGATATGCATATAATTTATATTTTTCATTATGCACGGCCTCATTTGTAATGAGAGACAGATATACTCAGATTGAAGTTCCATATGGTGAATATTCTGATGTACACCCATTGGAAAACTCGATTATGCAATGTTTCGTCTGTCAATTTGGGGATATAGAGAATCTAACATAAAAAAGAAAAGAATCTACGTGAAGAAGTTTCTATAGAAATTTGATAAAAAGAAAGTTTCCAGAGAAGATGAGGCCTAAGTAGAATGAGGTCCCCTGGTTGTACTAGCCTTCTATGCGGGATAGCGTCACTAAATTCACCCTCTGGAGACCTTATTCTGCAAATGACAGGCACACCAAACTCGATCAGACTTGCATGCCTACAACAAATGTCACGCAAATTTCCGAGTATGTTAACATGGCCTGTATTAAGTTCACATAGAATGAAATAATATATTAGTCTTTTGATAAAAAAAAAACCCAGTTCACACTAAATACATGTCGAGTCCGAACTAACATTGTGTCAGACATGAAACTCCTGTCAACGATATATAAATAGAAAACAAGTGCGGGCGGTTGACTCGATTATATGACTCCTGGCTGCGCTCTGACATATTTTACGAATGTACACAAACCGGTGTTCCATTCAAAATTTGTTGACCGGTCAACAGCAGATGCTGGTGAATCGAAAACTAAAGATAGCAACCCTCGACCAATCAGAATGCGTGTTTCACAGACAATTGTTTTATATTTAACTTTAATTATAATTACCGGTAAGACAATTATCGATTACATTTCATTCTGCATTAATCAGAATGAATTCAAACCGACTTAAGTATTACATAAATGTAGGATTTCCTTACATTACACATGTATGTACGTCAGTTTTAGTAGTGTTCATACCGACGTAGCGGGCTAGGGACAGCACTCTGCCTTGAAAGTTTTAGAAAGGTTGAAATTCTAAATTGGACTCGACTCGATGCATTACCTCTACATTCATTACATTGGTCTTTAAATGCTGAAGTGGAGGTTGATGTCTTTTCAAGCTCCAACGAGTTGAATTGGTGAGTAAAATTGAACTGAAAAAGAGAGAAAGATTTATTAAACGTATACATGGCTCGGTTGAACCTGGAAACAATTTTAGGTGACTTTCTGCTGAGGTTTATTTATTTGTGTCTGATGTTGCTTAATTCGAAAAAATTCTTAATCTGGCATGTGATGACTGAACAAAACCTGTATAACGTAGACCCGTAATACCATTGTTAAAGGTACTCAATCCGATTCAATGGTCCCCATATCATCAGATTCCAACACCAACAACATTTTTTTCAAATGACACTTCAGTTATCAGAATCGATTAATTGCCCAAAATAATGCTAACAACAGTCAACTGTAATATAAAAATGCCCAAAACCTGTTATTTAGCAACATTTTGGTCAATGGAATTTTGCCGGTTTGTCAAATATCTGACACAAAAAGCCACTTGATTTTAGAGTTATCCATCTTCATCTGCAATTTGGTCAGGGAATTTTCCTCTCGTCGACTGTTTACTGGGCCACTAAAGTTAAAATTAAAATAATAGATTTTCAAACATCGATATCTGATTACGCTGAGCTTTGATGTGTGGGTTCATCGACTCGAATCAAATATTTTTTACCAAGCCAAGGAAATAGTAATTTGCGAGCGTTAATTCGGATTGAGTACCTTTAAAGATACGGGCGGCGTTGGCGGTGGGTATGCTGTTAAAATATTCCACATCCGTCAAAAACTGCCATAAACAGAAAGACTAGTAAAATATAGACAGACTATGTTCTTATGCCAATCAGAAATATGGCATAAACAGTATGTTATTGTCAAATGTTTTCCTTTGTTATGTAAACAAAAGCAAAAAACGTTACAGAACCTGGTTTTTGTTTAGATCCGGATATGGTAAACATAAAGAGCGTTATTTGTTACTGTTTTCCTGATATGGAAATAATAAAGAGCGTATATTTCATTTGTGCGTGATTAACCAATAGAATTGCGCTGTGTTGTGTAAACAGAAGCAAAACTTCTATAACACGAGCAGGTTCTTGTTTACGTACACCATCGTACGTCTTGACGACAATATACTATTTACGCGCTGATAATGTTTGGCATATGAACACAACTATATTTATTACATGATCCTACCGTTATTCCATTCAATAAACCCATTCTATAAATTGTGATATTAAACGTTCGTTTAATAACAAGAAATAGTGCCAGGTGACCTTTGACTTCCGGTTTGTGGTTTATTTACATTCTGTACGCTACGTTTCAAAATACTATGGCTTCCAATATTTTTTCAACAAACTGTAATGAATGAAGAGTTTGAAAAATTATGTCATGAAATATACGCCATTAAATACGCCAAAGAGTCTTTATTTATCTGGGACTATTTCTTTGCGCGGGCAAACAACGCAGAGTTGTGTGAAACGTCATCGCATGCCTTATAGAAGTTGATGTTAGTTTCGCGTCCCATTTGTTGATTTAAGTATCTTTTGTCGAGGTTTTGGATCATGTAATAAATAGAATCTGCAACTCGTCCCAAGTTTATAGCGGAATTTACAAAACTCGTCCAGTAAATTAGGTCTGGAACTCGCCAAAGGCTCGGTCCAGACCTAATTTACTGGACTAGTTTTGTAAATTCCGCTATAAACTGGGGACTCGTTGTAGATCCTCTATATATTTTAATATTCCTTCTGTTGATGGCGATTTGAACAGATATGAATATTTCTGCACGAAAGCCGCCCGTGCCTTTAATATAATATCAAATAGGTCATTAGCATCATTATAAGATGGTTGTTTATTATCTGAATAAATTACTTGGGGGTAACTACTCATCATTGATTATTTAGTATAGAAAGGGTTAAGCAGTCCTTTCACACGTTGTTAACATGCTTTGAAAACATATATAGAGCAAAACAGTTCATGCTGTTTAGACGCGGTGGTTGATATCCATGGTGTAAGTAAACTTGAACATGTTTTTCTTTGTGATCATGTAATAAATAGAATCTACATGAACTCATCACCAGTTTATAGCGGAATTTACAACAATTGTCCAGTAAATTAGGTCTGGACTCATTTTGTAAATTCCGCTATAAACTGGGGACTTGTTGTAGATCCTCTATATATTACACTAAAAACATGAAATAAATTGTCACTTGTAACCACATTTCCATAACAGTTATAAAGACGACGAGGGCGGGCATAGGACACAAAAGAAAATTTATTTATTTATTTATTGGGGTTTAACATCGCTTTCAGCAGCCAGTGCTATATCACAACATTGCCAGTTTTAGTGGCGGAGGGAGAGTCCGTGCACGAATGTAAATCTAGCAATGATTTCATTGGCTGGAAGAATGACCCATTGTGCACGGCGAAACCAACGACCATCGTCGAGTAAATGGCATGCAACTCCCGCAGATAGCGATATGGGTATACAAAGTTAGCGACGACATCATACCGCCAGCGCTGGAGAGCGAGTCGGCCTGGAACAAAGCCCCTTACCGACCGAGCCCCCCAAAAGAGAAAAGAAAGAAGTAACTTCTTAGAAGTTATGTATCAAAATAACTTACCATATAGCTACCATTAGAGTAATTTGTTATCTTTTCAACGATCTCGAAAGTCAGTAGGTTGTATGATTCATCTAACAGGTGACCGCTCATCCGAGATTTTTCATACAGAGCATCACGCCTTCTCAATAACTAGAATAAACAATGAAAAAGTTAGAATTAAAGGATCAATATGTATGATTTTGAAATCACAACATTTTCAGTCAATTTACCAACATGTTTTGATTGATCTAAAATCACAAGCAGATCATAGATAGATTTTTCGTATCTTAGGCAAATCAAATTTGGAAAGCATGGTTTCCTACAATAGAGGTAAGCAAAATATGTGTATATATAAGTAGATTTAATGTTTTATTTGACTGGTAACGGAACAATACTTTGCTGTCAAAACAGATGGGACATATTTGAAAAAGGACTTTTTTTAATTTGTCATTCATTTGTAGGATGATTGTTGCAAATTGGGCAATCGGGATGATTCTAAGACACCCAAAATATTAAAAATATCCTATATTAATGCCAAATATTAACCGTCATATCCGTATCATTTTGGTGCCCGAATCCAACCCCCCCCCATTCCTGACTCTGATGACATCAATTATGTTCTAATAACGTAAAAACAAAAAGGTGGTTTAAAAAAATAAAAAAATAAAGAGAGAGTTTGATTTACTGTCAGCTAGAAAATAAACAAATTATTTTCTTTGCATATTTCAGTTTTTGGTAGCCATTTTCAGAATTATGTTTTTGGATGAAAAATCACCATAAAACAACATAATGTTTAAAAATATGAATCAGTGTTGAGTGCTTATATCTGCCAGATTATTGCAGGCGTGGTTGAATAATATTGCTGTTGTTTCATGTTGTTTTGGTCCTTCGCGCAATGAAAATACTAACAATTCCTCTGTTCATCCTGTCAATAGGAATTTATTGAAATCAAAGATGAATTTGTTTTAAGCTTCATTAATTTGCAACAATGTGTTCAAACTGTTTCTAGAAAACTCTGCATGAACCCCCTGAGAACACATTCGGTGTTAATCCAGTTTGATTAATATATATCGTGGTCAAAATATCGTGACGACATTGAAGCAACCGGTCATTTTTTTATATGAATGCAGGCAGGGATGTGGCTAGAGGGTCTCCGCTGGGGGGGGGGGGGGGGTGTCCACCTTGGGAATTTCCAACTGCACCCCCCCCCCCCTTGAGTCGGAATCACACCAACACAACTTTTTGCATAATTCCATTTGCACACCCCCCCCTTGTACCTCATGTTCAGGCCTAATTTCCTATATATTCATAAGCCATGCTTCTATTTTCCCAGTATGATAACATTAAGATGTTTTAACCTGAAAATTGCCCCCCCAAAAAAACAACTAGTGATCTAATTCCAGACAAATGCACACAGCTACCGACAACAGACCACGAAACATCGGGCCGACCATGGTTGTTTGGCCCGGTGTGAGAAATTTTTTTAAACTATACAAGAAAATCGCAAATCCTAGCATCTAGACTGGCCTCAACTGAAGCTTTCGTAGTGTTGGAAATTTCAAACCTCATGCTCCCCCTCAGGTTGGAAAATTCTTCAACTGATGACCATTTATGTCTACAAGTTTGACCCAATGTAGTAAAATATTGTTTTGCTAAACTAATTATCAGTTTTGTATTGGCCATGTGGATGGGGCAATGACACACCGGGCCGACCATGGTTCGGCCCGGTGTGCGAAAATTTTGAAATCTGAACAAGAAAATCGCAAAATCCTAACATCTAGACTAGCCTCAAGCCTTCCTACTGTTGGAAATTTCAAACCCTACACCCCCACTTAGGTTGGAAAATTTCCAACTGATGACAATTCCAATGACAATGTTGACCAATTGTATGACAATATTGTTTTCTTAAATTAACTAGAAGTTTTTGACTGGCCACGGGGGAGGGACCAGGACACAAACTTTCCAAGTGTTGGAAATTTCCAACCTGTCACCCCCCTAAGGTTGGAAAATTTCCAACTAATGACCATTTCTGTCAAAAATTTTGACCAAAAATAGGAACATAAGCAAATATTGGTCGAAAAACAATAAATTCCCCCAATAAATTGTTTTATAATCAAACTACAAGAACGTTTTCAACTTATTGTTGGTGTGAAATTTCGTTGTGGCAGGTATGAAATTTCCAACTATTGAAAATATAGCTCTCTGCTGGGGGGGGGGGGTGAGACACCCCCACACCCCCCTCTAGCCACATCCCTGAATGCAGGATATTATAGAAAGCATAACAGATACCATACCTGATCCATTCTGGTTACCACATCATCCTGGGCGTTGTGTCCACTCTCAACAAACTTGTTGGCAAAATCATTCAAGTCCTGGAAAATGTCCACAATATTTTTCAAATAGAACATATTAAGGATTTTGTACATTTTTCAATAATAACTGATGCTACTAATTACACATGGCATAAAACAACATATTTTGCAGCATGCCAAGTAGATGTGTGATGTTTAGAAGCATCATATACAAATATAGGGTAAATGTTCTACTACTATTGTATTTTAAGGAAATGACCAGAATGCATGTAAATTAGTATTCTGACTGCGAGTCATACGTTAATTGGGTTCATATATATGAGTCACATTAAATCAACAGGGCAAAGCAAAAAAAAAACAAAAAAAACAACAACATAACAATACCTGGATCTTTCCTTCCTGAGCAGTGAGGGTCTTTTGGGAGTATTTCTGTTCCTCAATCAGAGCCTCGACACTATCTAGTGAATCGCCCAGATCTTCGTTGGCCAAAAATGCCTATAAAAGATATAAATAACATGGTTTTGTCATACACCATATGCGATATGTAACTGCTTCATAATATATGTTATGACACAAAAGTTTGTGACATGTACGTGGCTAAACATTTCAGAGCGAAAAAACATTAGTTTACATTTAAGTGTGCACATTATTGTTACAGAACGCGAGAGTGAGAATTGCGGAAGTCTCATAAAAAAGTTGCCAGAACCATGAATCTCCAGCCGGTCACCCATCCAAGGACTTTTCGAGCTCGATATTGGCTGCGGACACACGTACCACAGTAGCGATGTCATAGTAGGTGTGACAATTTATTATGGTGGAATTTGGTGACAATTGGTAGTCATAATTAATATGCCATGGCAAGCTATGTCGCCCTCTGCAAATTCGCACAATGAGTATACCAAGCTCTACCAGCGACGGTCGATATCTCAAGGATGTATCTACCTGTGAATGTCTTGTCGCTGTTGATCTTTACTCAACACGAAGTGTTATATTTTGCATGCTAACACACAAGTCCACTTGATAACTTAACGAATAACCCATTTCTGTCAACAGCCATGATTGTTCTTATTAATGAAATTAATATAAGTAGATAAACATGCATGCATTGAGATCATATACAAAAACGTACCACATGCATGATATGTGAGTCAATGGGGAATTGCCACCAGGCCACGGTCATACACAATTCTGGACGATCTATCGAGCAATTATATATATCGTGACATATAGCGAATACATTTTAGCAAAACGTAATGAGTAGAGATCAATCTTGGTGAAACGCAATGGGTTAATTGGTCCAGTCGACTCATTGTGCGGAAACTCAGCAGGAAACATGACTGGCTATGGCATATTAATTATGACGAACAATTGTCACCAAACTCCACTATAATAAATTGTCACACCTACTATGACATAGCTACTGTGGTACGTGTGTCCGCAGCCATTGCTTAAAGGTATGTTCACACAAGCACTCGCAAGTTTGCATGGTATATATTGCAGGTATTTCGTCGTAGAAGACCATATGGTGACAGAATATGAACGGAAACATGTATATAAAATCCATCTGTATCACAGATAACTACACGAGAAATACAATTTATGTAGTTCCACCTGTTACATAATTTTCCTTTTCATGTCGCTAGTTTTGGTAAAGATGGGTTGTATATGCATGTTTCCGTTCATATTCTGGCACCATATGATTTACAATGACGAAATGCCTGGAAAATATATATAACTTGAAAACATTTGAGTGTGTGAGCGTACCCTAAAATCGGTGATGTCACAAAGCGTCTTAACTAATGTGACCAAGATATCATCTAGACGTGTCGTGCAGAGAACTAATCGGCCTTCTATATTTACACCGCGAACGTTACACAACAAAAATTTTAATAGGTAGATAATATTTAACAATGATTTGAAAGTTTATATAGCCATGCGTATTTAATACTAAATCGTTTTGGCGTGGCATTTGTTCGCCAGTCAATCAGACTACTGATTTAATATGCTATTATTAACGCCACCGGTGTATACTGTGCTTGAAAATATAATATCCACTGGTGTTATGCGGGATTAGGTCGATGTAAAAGCTGCGAACGGGTCGCTTTATAAGCTGTAGTGTTACCCCGAATACGGTATCCTCAATAAAATAGTCCGACACATATTAGCACATGTGCTGATATTGATAATTACCACACCCTTTGGAAAGCATGCGATCGTGTATCAAGGATGGATTTCGACGAAATTTGATACTTAGGGTTACTTTTGTCCGGGGAGTGTTTTGGACGGGTCAAATCGTGACCCCGACCTGACCTTGACCCTTAAAACAGTCAATTCAAGGTCAAATTGGGTAAAACGGACGGATTTCGACGAAATTTTATACCTATGGGTGCTTTTGTCCGGGGAGTGTTTTGGACGGACCAAATCGTGACCCTGATCTGACCTTGACCTTCAATATGGTCAATCCAAGGTCAAATCTGGTAAAACTGATGGATTTCGACGAAATTTGATACCATGGGTTAATTTTGTCCGGGGAGTGTTTTGGACGGGTCAAATCGTGACCCCGACCTGATCTTGACCTTCATAATGGTCAATTCAAGGTCAAATCGGGTAAACGGACGGATTTCGACAAAATTTGATACCTAGGGAAACTTTTCTCCGGGGAGTGTTTTAGACGGGTCAAATCATGACCCCGACCTGACCTCCGACTTTAAAAATAGTCAATTCAAGGTCAAATCGCGCCTTTCGCCGGAAAGCAGATGGGAACAGCCCGGACGAACTCGGGCCCACCAGCCAGTGTAATAAAAAGCGAGACAGCTTGAAGAATGTAATGTATAACAGGAGAAACGGGAAACGTGGTATATGGAAGCATCCAAATTTCCCACATGGAATTTGAAAGCTAGTTTATATTATAATTATTTATATTTATGGCTAATAATATGATCCTGGTGGCGTTATCATTTCTGACTATGGTTTTCTTGTAATGGATATGCAAAAGGTCTCACACACGAAGTACCATTGAGCATCTCTTGTTAATTACCTCTTGTTCTGTGATCCATGTGTCAACTTGTGCCGATTCTCGCAGGAATAGTTCCAGGTCCATACATTGCCCATTCACGATTCGTTGATCCACCCACAAATTGGTGAAGCTGTTCTTTACTGATGAGAGCTGGTGTAACTGAAAAAGTTCACCATTGCTGACAATTTCCATGTAAAAAGTCAATGGAGCTATGAGAAGAAGTTGTAAAAATGCTCTTTACGACGGTACCACATTATATGTTCATATTTGTGTTATCGTACGTTGCTTCTCATTCTGAGAAATCACTAAAGATGAACAATACTCACATATTAGACCAAGTCTTCTCCAAGCCTTGAAATAGTGAGCCTGTCATTTGCAGAATGAGGTCCACAGAGGGTGAATTTAGGTCTTATCAGAATGAGGTTCACAGAGGGTGAATTTGGTGATGCTATCCCGCTGTGCGGGATAGCATCACTAAATTCACCCTCTGGGAACCTCATTCTGCAAATGACAGGCTCACTATTTCAAGGCTTGGTCTTCTCAGTCCACAACAGCTTGGGATATCGGCAGGGTTAATGCTGTTTTTGGACTGAGTCCCGTCCCGGGCTGTTACTCTTCTATAACAGACTTTACGCCCAGAATTGTGGGCGGGATTTATCTTTCTTGTATGTCTTTGGATTATGTCAAATGGACGATTTGCATATGTGAACATAGAGGGCAGATAGTGGCATAAAACATATGCCTATACCAGATGTCCGTTGAATGTCAAAACATAGAAATTTATAAGTAAACAACGCCTTGTTTTCCAGAAAAATTCGATTTGTCGCGGTATCAGAAAATGTATGTTAACAATAAATTATATAAACAGTCGTATATCACTTTACCTTTTTCTATCACGGTAAATTATATATCATTTTGAAGTAGATCAATCGCGGATATGTCAGATGATAATCACATTCAGTGTTTCACGTGAATGTCCGGGCTCCATGTGTAAGTGTAATTCGTCGTTTCAATGAAAGTCTGATATAGAAGAGTAACGGGACGGGACTCGGTCCAAAAACAGCTGAAACCCAACCGATAGCACACGCTGTTGTGGACCGAGAATACTTTGTCTAGTTAAATATGTGGCTTATACTAAATTATATTCGCAAAAACTTAATATACTGTTACGAGATTAGCACTCACCAGTGATCATGTGGAATAATCGCAATACCTGCCTATATGTTTTTTTTAATGCCGTCCCCCTGCTCCATTAAAGGCCTACTTAATTTTCGAGTCACCGATTATTTATTTTATAGTGACTCGATATACGGTTTTAATAACAATATATGCCATAAAATATCATAAAAATACTATAATTCATCACCATTTGAAACATCTGTGTCTCAGAAGATGCCCATAACAGTTGAAATCATATAAAGATTACCCCCGTTTTGGCTTCCAGAATGCAACATAATTCAAACTAAAGATGGATTTCGAATGGAAGGGGAATAACTATCCTTAAGAAATAGTGTTATTCCCCCTCTATTGAAAATAATACACTCTTTACTTCAATCTAGATGACAAAACACGTTGGTAACTAAACAAAAATAACATGTTCACAGTTTATTACATCGAATAAGTTGAAAATACAATGTTTTTGGAGCTTCCTCTTTCAAAAGGTATATAATATGGCATATATTTTATATATGTGATCTGGAGGTTCGAAAATTAAGTGGGCCTTTAAGATAAATTTTTCCCTAACGTTCGTAAACCAATTAATAAAATTGCTTTGGCATAATAAATTTGCATGATATTTCGTACATTTTAGCGTGAATTCCAAAGTCTATGAATTTACCTTGTCTTCCACTTCAGCTGCATCGTAGTGATTTGTGTCGACCAACTTCTGTCCGGATGCGACATGACTCTTCAGGCTCTCCTGGTTGCCATACATTTCTCCCCGAATGAGCTAGAGAAACAAGAAAATTAATAGAGGATTGAGAAATCATAATGGTTCAGTTGATGTTTTAAAATAACAAACATTTTACGTGCACGAAAGAATGACAGCACTAACCGTATAATATAAAATGTATGTGTTTGACCATTCCGAGTGACAGTAACGATCATGCACCATGCATATTATACATCATTCGAATGCTTATCGCCCCATGCATGAATATGACAACATGTATACATCGCTGTTGACAATTAAGTGTATTCATTGAAAAGAAATTCGAGGATAAATCAGCATGTAACTAACACCCCGATGAGCCATGCTAGGAACAGAATATATTCTTCATAGCCTCAAAGTCACCGATTTTCTGCAATTTAGGCAATATACATAACTGTCAAATATTCATAGAAACGAAAGAGTATCAAGAACTCTGCCCAACTCAGACACACATGATGCTTTTTATTCGACAATATGATTATTTAAAATGAATTCTTCAAATATGAGTTTTCTCATAATTATAGTTGCTGTGCAGACGGATCAAATTGGATTTTACTAAATTCTTTCAAACAGGGTCATGCATAGTGGAAATTAGAATAAAGTCTATAGCAGATGCGATCAGTATGAGAATGAAGATGCATCTTTTAAGTTGACAATAAACGCTCTTTATTGCTAATTATTAGTCATCTGAGGTCAATTTAAAGGCGCATATCCTATGCCATTCCCCTGGTCAGGTGACCAATGTTCCTACATATCGTCTAAGCGAATAAGGAACTCTTTATTCTCACATATGAAAATATGATGGGTCAACGGCACCTATCCAATGGTACACCCGGTCAATTTACCCCTGCATACCAATTTCCAGCCATTTCGGGTCCAACCATTTGGGGTATATAATTAATTATTTTATTAAATTAATTATCTGCGCAATTGTATGACATCTGATGTCAATGAAACCTATCCCATGACCTTCGAGTCAATTGCCCCATGTATGCAAACTTTCATCTCCGAGATTCCAGCCGTTTGGTCGCCCATAGCCCGACAGACAAACAAACAAAATTGGGGACATGACAAACTGCGGGACGCAGGACAAAATGATAGACTGCGGGACAGAATTTTTAATTGCGTGGGATGGACGATACCTCAAATAATATAGCAAGCAGAGGGCTCGTTTTGTTGTCCAACGAAAGCTCGATATTCGCCCCTACCAAATATATTAACTCAGCTACTCACTGCATGGACCCCAAATGTTTCATTATCTGGCCAATAACTGACCTATACCCTAACAGTATCGAAATCAAGGCTGCGAGAGAGCTGTAGAATTGCGTTTTTATAGCGAAAAAGCTATGACCATAAGTAAACTTGGTATTAACCCTTCCTATATTAAAGTATCAATGGTGAATAGTAATTATCCCATATTTCGTTCGTTGAACTTATTATCTAAACATATTTTAATTTACCCTCATCGGACCATATTTTAATTAACCCTATCTGGGTGTGACCATATTTTAATCAACCCTCGTGTAACCATACAAGTATTTTACTTAACCCTCATGATAGCCGTATTTTCAAAGATGATATCGGGAGTGCATTGCCTGATGCCATTCTTAGATCATCATTACGCCATCTTGGGTGTATATTGGCAAGTATATCTGACCATGTCGTAGGAGGTGATGGACTAAATACGATTATAACGTACTCGGTATATACGTAATTGGATTTACTAAATGTGATTAGAAACGTACTCGTTATTTATTATATTTCTGTATGTAAACACCCTCGTACAGTAGATGCAATTTTAAAATAGCCATCAAATCATTGTCAACAGAGAAGACCATTGTTCTCACGCGGACAAATAAGATCCAACAGAAACGCTTTATCGCGCACCGAAAATGACAGAGTTGCGGGAAAAGCATGGGGGACAACTACGCCCCAAACATGGCGGAATCGAGATAAGCGATAGACTTGAGGCAGGGCCAACAAATTCTACGTAGGACACTAATAATTAAGTTAAGTAACTAATTAGTTATAACCCCAAAATGTTGCAATATGTTCTGTGCAAATTGATACACATGGATAAATTGATCAGTATAGTGTGTCGTGAGATAAATGCTGTTGACCTCAGATGACTTAAAGGGGCAACTATGAGCAATAAAGAGCGTCCCTTATCATCTTAGAAGACATGTCACATGACCAGGGGATTGTCATGGATAGACGCATTTGACCTCAGATGACTTAAAGGGGGCGGGCTCGTAAATTATATGACCAAAAACTAGCGATTATCAGCCCAGACGATATGTGAGAAAATTGGTGCACAAAAGTAAATTGACGCGGGGGCTGTCACGGGATAGGTGTTGTTGACCTCAAATGACTTAAAGAGGCACTAGTAATTAGAAATAAAGAGCGTTTATTATCAACTTAAAAAAAATAGATGTAACTTTATCCGGAGAGTCATGTGATAGGTACTGTTTATCCTAGATGACTCCTATTTATTTAAAATGAATTGAAGGGCCACTAATAAATTACGCATTCTTCACACGAGCAATACCGGATACCCCACTGAAGTACAATTGTTTGATCTTAAAGTATAATTAGTGACACTTAAGTGCAAATATTTGAAATTAAGTACAATTATTTTCACTTATGAGCGCAAATATTTACACTTAATTCTAAATAAATCGAAAATGCAAAAAACGGCTTGCCATTCGTATGGGCCTTAAGTGGGGATGAAATTAAGCTATGGCATGTTTGCACGGTGAGGTGAAAAGCTTTCTTCCCGACTCCCTTCAGAAAGAACTCGGAATGAACATTTATAGAAAATAAATTATGGAATAACACATTTTAATCAAAATAATAAGTTAAAATACGATGGAGAAGAGACCTTCAACAATCCTGTAAATTATACAGTTCAGAAAATGTTTAACTAAAATAAATTAGTCTTTTCTTGATGAACTTATGAAACAACATTGAGACTATAAAAAAGCTTCGAGAAATGTAAAACCGAAATAAATATACTTGACCCAGCTGATGTAACTAAGCCCTCAAATCCCAAAGCCTAGATCATTGTGTGCATGCAGAAAGAGCGCGGACCTGTCCCAAACATTAATGTGACTACAAATGGCTAGAAAATAACTGTCATCAGTGCATCAAGCCAATCAGTGAATTATTTGCATGTCAACAAACTCAGATGATCTGTTTCTCTCACAACATCAAAAGTATCCAAGTCTAGTATATTGATTGCTTGTCACTTAGCATATTAGAAGTTGCTCCAGTAGACAAACAAAAGTGGTATGAAATATTGCTAGATAATGGGCTGGTTGACAGATTAATCAGGAAATAGTTAGAAATTATGGAATTGTGTATATCCTGCACAATGCCCTATATAGGCTTTCAGATATCAGCACTTTATAAAATAATATTTCCAATTGCAGCTTGTTAGATATTCTCTCTAAGTATTTATTTTCAAAATATGTAAACTCTAGTTGAATTGGAGCTTGACATCTGACATGCAGTCTGGTCGTTGAGACTCGATTTTGAGATGAACCTAAAACAAATTGTTTACAAGCTGTTTTCGGTGTCATTCGACGCGGAAAAGCATCAGGAACAACATATCCAAAATCCGCGTTGGGGAAACTTTGTTGTCCACGATGGGGTCCAACATGGTTGTCTATACTACATCAGTTCTCGATATAAGTCATTATACGATATATAGTGGCATCATAATTATTCCGTATTATCAGTTTGTGTTAAATTAGAATGCGGGAGCGAGTAGAGAGACACGGACAGAAAATTATACAATCGTGGCCATGAAATGGCTGTCAAAATGACCGCAACTCCAAACCATACCACGTAGAAAGCAACATATTGGGTAACGACATAATAGTGAAATACGTATTGGCAATATACTAGTCGGTTGTTAAATATCTTTAAAGGTACACACATCATTAAAACAGATCAATCTGAAGGATCATCGGTCACTGCACAGCAAGTCAACCCCCCCCCAATGATTTACGTATTTAACGTTTGGGCGTCCTGCTTATCCAACATCCAACTGTTGGGCAAAACAAAAATAGCTCGTGCATGCAACACACGAACTAATGTTTCGCCTCACAGTGCATGGTAGTTTCATTCGGCATGGTGATTAAACATTGAATGCAACGCCGAAATTTAAGTGCATACTCTAGAGGTATAAATACTAGTTATATTTCCGGAATTGTCAACACTCCCGGTGATAATAAACGATACAGGTATGTCGCAATGGTTATTATACTGTAAAGAAACACTCATATCTTCAATTGATTAGCACCGAATCTCACCAGGTCAAAGAGACTGTACATAGTACATTGTATGCAAGACTAATTTTCATTCTGCTACCAACCCGGTTTCTTAGTAGACAATTTTGTTAAAATTACTTCAGTGGCCACTTTACAAATAGAATAAGCTACAGCGCAATGCACACTATTAGTTTTCAGTATATTTTTGTTTGAAAATATATTACCATTACCACCCACGTAATCGTGCTAAATATCAGGTGATCATCGTTTAAGATGTTATTCCAACGTTGAACATTCACCCAATATTGTTAGTTGTGGTTCTGTGTGCAACAGACATGTGTGACATTATGGAAAATGAGTAAGCGCGGTGATGCGGTTGAAGACAACGTAGTAAGTTTCGCGTAGATGTGGCATTGGTGAATTTAACCAAATATAATTTCCAGGTATAAACACAGTCTCTGTCACAGATTATGTAGGCAATTTTGGTCAAGTTTTGAATTTATTGAAGACAGTCTATGGTACTCATTTGTGATTTAATAAATTTAGTTCATGGTACACGGTGTATACCACCATACATTCTTGCGATAAAAGCGAAATATTCGTGTTTTATCACTTGATCTGAGGCAACTATAACTACTAGTTTGAGACACGTACTGGCACATCAATTATGAGTAAAGCAAGCCCTTGGCGATACCCAATTTGTGTGACACAAGCGCCAAAACATGTGCCATTAGTCGCACATTTCATCGCTTGTGTCGCTTTCGGTTCGCGCCGAAACATGCTCTAATGGCGCACTTTTTGTCGCTTTCGGCGTGCGCCGAAACATGCGCTAATATCGCACTTTTTGTCGCTTTCGGTGCTTTCGGCGCGTTACTAATGGCGCACTTTTTGTCATTAGCCATTAGCAAGTGGCCCTAATAGTATTTCATAGATAAATATTGAGAGTAGATTAACACGTTCGGTCTTCTGGGAGTGGGGATATGATTTACTGGCACATTTATAAACTAAATTTGTATAACTTACCTGACCGAATTTTTCTATTTCCGACATAAGCGACAAGCTTCTTGCCATTGTAGACAAAAGATTTGCCTGTAATATTTAAAACATCTATATTATAATAATTATTCAGCTCACCAGATCCGTCGGCTTGTACACCGGTTTGTGCATGGACACAATCCGACCACAACCGGATACAATTATGTGGATATCCCATTTCCACCATTATATAAGGCTTAAGCGACAAACCCATGTGGTATGCACAGAAAGTAGTCAAGTAAATATAATATTTATCCTTAAGGTTAAGGCCAGTGTAACATAATTTCATTTTCACTTATCTCTCTCTATATATATGACCGTGGCCGACTGGTACGCTATTGTAGAGGTTAATGACTATATGGTTGGCTGTGTCGCTACTTTAGAGTTTAATGATTTACATGGGTACATACCTCAAATGACGAAATTTGCACCACTGTTTGACTGAAACAGAAAAGACAGAATTAAATTTATATAACAACAAGCCGATAGCTAAACATTATCGGAATTAATTGTTCAGAAACCAAACAGAAACTAGATCATGTAATAATGAATCTTTCTGAGATATCATATATATGTTCACCCGCTCGAAACATGCATGTGAACTTTTTGATGTTCTGACTTGCTCCACATGGTGGGGAACTTTATAACATTGATGACCGAACAAACCGCAACGCGTGTAGGCTATACTACATTTCTCTGTTAAAGGCACGTGAGGCCTTAGTTGTCGAAAATATTCATATCTGTTCTAATCAGAAACAGAAAAACATTAAAACGCATACAGTTTCGTTCATGTATACCATGACCATCACGTAAACAGTATGTTATCATAATGACCTACTAAATTTTACATAAGCAAGCGCCTGATTGTGTTACAGAAGACAGCACAATGCTACTGGCTAATCACACACAAATGGCATAAACGCTCTTTATTAGTTCCATATCAGGAATTCACAAACAAAGAACGCTCTTTGTGTTCACCATCATAATATAAACAAACACCAGAAAAGTAACTTTTTATGCTTTTGTTTACATAACAATAGTCAAACATTTGACAATAACATACTGTTTATGCGATATTTCTTATTTGTATACGGACAAAGTCTGCCTACATTTTGATGTTTGTGGCGGTTTTTGACGGGTGGAAATATTTTCACAGGATACCCACCGCCAAGGCCAACCGTACCTTTAAATGGGTACTGTACACTAAATTCGACAATTTGTGGGACAATATCCTATCATATACTCAACAAAACATATGCAACAAATGAAAGAATTTGGGCCATGGATTAGACCTGCATGTGTAGACAATACAGTCCCCCTTTAAATTTAATACCAGTTTGTTCCGTAATAATTAATTTCATAGAAGGTGGTGAACCCAACTTCAGATTACATGAATGATGTTACTTTTGTATATCGCAATGAACATTAAGTTAATCACCCAGAAGAAATTCCATGATTGGAAGCGATGAAAATCAAAATCGGCTCAACTAAATCGTGCTATCTCGAGCTGTACCTTCACCTATAAGCTAACGGTGAAATACATATTATTAAAGAACATGTATTAGATAGACTAACATAGAAATATTTGACCTGCACTGTCTTTTTTTTTTTTCGATGTGGAGTATATTCTATGTGCGTAGACCGATTAGAGATTCGTGGCATGATCTAAACAGGAACTAGATACTGTAGGCCCTGTTGGATAGAGCATATTTTATACATTGGTTGATAGTTCAGAAACCTTTATATAAGAATCGAAAACAAAACGAAATTATAATGTATAAATAGCCTATATATGAAATAGAAAGTATAATTTTATAACTGTTTTCAAATTACAAACACATTTTTGTCGGCATAAATGACAAGTTTAATATTCCCTAATTATTGAGTAAATAGTCCTAGATATATACAGTGTGTCTAAAGGCCAATAGTTATACTAATATAATGAATATAATATGATTATACTTAGTTTACTTACGTGAAAATAGGGTCGATGGTCACCCATCGCATCATAGCTGACGATAACAGCATAAATGTCAAAATTTTTCGAAATTGTTACGCCATATATGATTAAACGCTGTGCCAGTATTTCTTATCTATAGGTCTAAACATTTAGTGTATAATTAACCGTCACCTATTACAAGATACAAGAATGTATTGCAAACACCCCAATGGGTAGTTGCAAGATACTGATGAATATCATATACATAAATAAGCAATACATAAACAAATTAATATAACAAAGACAGTTCTTATCAACATTCCCTCAACAATTTCTTCAAGTTTTATTATTCCGCCGAAGGAAGAATAGCATGCAGGACTATGTTGCAAACCGTGTTACTTAATTTAATATTATCATTTCTCATAATCAGTGCAAATTTATCTGCGTCATTCAAATTATTGAATTCACTATCGTGTTTCTCAATTTCGCTGAATAAATTAGATCTTAAAGGCACGGGAGACCTTAGTTGTCGAAAATATTCATATTTCTTCCAATAACCGTAAACAGAAAAACATTAAAACGCATACAGTTTCGTTCATATATACCATGACCATCGCGTAAACAGCATGCTATCATAAAGACTTACTATATTGTACCTAAGCAAGAGTCTGATTATGTTACAGAAGACAGCACAGTGTTACTGGCTAATCACACAAAAATGATATAAACGCTCTTTATTAGTTCCATATCAGGAATTCAGCAACAAAGAACGCTCTTTATGTTTACCATCATAATATAAACAAACACCAGGAAAGTAACTTTTTATGCTTTTGTTTACATAACAATGGTCAAAAATATGACAAAAGATACTGTTTATGCGATATTTCTTATTTGTATACGGACAAAGTCTGTCTACATTTTAATATTCTTTCTGTTTGTGGCGGTTTTTGATCGGTGGAAATATTTTCACAGCATACCCACCGTCAAGGCCTCCCGTACCTTTAAATCATCGTATGCGTTACATTAAATGATAAAATGCATTTCAGATTCGACACATTGTTTGTCACACATGGAACACAGCCGAGTTTCTAATGGTATTACTGGTTGGCTATGCCTCCCCTTTTCTATTGCCAATATGTGTTTGCTCACGCGCAATCTAGAAAACATTTCGCTAGCAATTTGTGATCGTGTGTGAATGACAAATGTCATATGGCTCAATTTTGTATTCATCTTTAAATATCCTATAGGTTCGTAGTTTATTTTCCCCTGTCGGTCTATCGTCATTGAATATATCATTGCGAAACACTTGCATGTGTTCTGATTTCAATGTCTTAGTCAGCATCTGTTCACGCTGCCATGATAGTTGGCCTGCGCTATTGATTACAGTGTTATAACGCGACAATTGGGTGAGCCATGCTAAAGGTAATTTACAATTCAGAGATTCGTTGTAGCATGCGGATAAGATATTATGGTCATCTACTATAGTTTTAGCATGTACCTGAAGAGTTGTAAAATGGCATCATTCGCGATAGGGAAACGGCCTAACGCTGCCCTAGAAGCGTGATTTGAGGCCTTTCTATCCAAACATAGAGCCAGTTTACAAAACTTTAGATGTGTTGTTCACATGGTATGGTATCTTTGAACGGCAAATTAAGGTCAGTGGACCATATCGCACATCCATACAATAAAATAGGCTTAATTAGTTTATCAAATAATTTGCATTTAATGGCGATAGGTAACACTGGTGTTGTTTTTGTTAAATTTGTTTAAAAGAACATAGTTTTTTATGCTTTTGCGCTCAGATTATCCTGTACTTTTTTCATGTTTCCATTAGATGGGAAAATTAATCCTAAATATTTATATTGATCCACTACTTCTATTGGCATATCATCAATGATAAATACATGACCATGTTTTGTTTTCCTTGAACGAAAGATCATACATTTAGTTTTGCTTACATTAACAGTTAGCCCATTGTCTAGCGCGTATTGCTCTAACTTCCTAATACCCGATTGTAAACCTGTCGGTGATTCAGATAACATCACCAGATCATCTGCGAAAAGCAAACGATTAAGGTTATGATCATGAACGTGTACGGGGTCACATGTTTCGTCAAAAAATATTAGCTATATAATCAATGAAAATCTTGAACAACGTAGGGGATAGAGAAAAGCCTTGACGGACACCTATCGTAGACAATATCGGGGGAACAATTCCCGTAGTTGTTTTAACAGAATAGTAGCTTGATTTGTAAAGAGAAGATGACGCGTCATATATATATGACCATTAATTCCTACACGTTGCAAATTTTCGAATAACAACGATCTATCAACTGCATCAAATGCTTTCTTAAAATCAACAAAAGGTGCATAAATAGGTTTTGTTTTGTTTTCTTTATGCCTAATAATGATAGTTCGCAATATAAAAGCGCAATCAATTGTACTCCGATTTTTCCTAAATCCGAATTGCTTGTCACTAATTAAGTCATTTGCCTCAAGATAAGAGTTTATTCGTGTGTTTATGTGACTTTGTTGAATAACTTACCAAAATTACTACTTAAAGCAATAGGTCTATAATTGTTAGGGTCATGTCTATTGCCCTTCTTATATAGGGTTTTGATTGTTGACTCGCTCCAGCATACATGGTAATGACCAGAGTGAATGAATTTATTTATTATAGTGACATTATGTATATAAATATAACATCCGGCCCATAGGGCCTATAAGTCACTTTGAATACGATAAACAATTAATTATTTGTGCACATGTGTGGATTTTGAAAGTTTTGATTGTCTTATGTCATAAGCCTCTGAAATAAATTTAGCACTATATAAAACTCTCTTGATCAAGTTTGTGACCTCGTCCAACATAAATGGAATGACTGATTTTAATAATTCATTTAAAATGTTATCTGGTCCACTAGTTTTGTTATTTTAAAGTTGATACAGGTTATCTAATATTTCGCCTTTAGTTATATCATTATTGTTGAAATTTGTCACAACGGTACTTTGTTTCACAGATTTTGATTGCTTTTCAATTGATTTTTGGACATAACAGTTTATCGAAATAATCGATTGTTTCATCCGGGTCTAATTATATGGTTTTCCTTCTTCGGTCGCATATTATTCACGATTCTCCAATAGTTCGAGGGGTCACTAGTTTCGAGATTTGATAGCTCGTCAACAATATTTTCATGGAAAATGCGAGATTTTCTTTTTGTCTCCCGTTTATATGCCTTTTTTGCTGTGAAAAATTTCAATGTCAGAGATCTATCATGTGGTTTTCTTTTCATTTCCTCAATGACATTTTCCATTTCTTTTTAAAGCTTTTTGCATTCCTCATCAAACCAAAGTCGTTTCCGTCTGCACCTATATTTATTAAGGGAAAATACTTGTGTTGAAGAATTATTTATTAACTGGAGTATTTCATTTAAATCTCGAATCGCCATTTCCGTATCTGAGGGATCTGGCCCATATGAAGATATTTGGAACTTCATAAGTTTACTTCGCACGTGCGTGGTTGAAAAAACGGCTTGCTTTGTTCTTTCGCTACTTTCTTTGTACCATTTCGTCTGACTTGAACACACGTTAAACTTATATTTTAGTCGCTTTTTAGTCGGACAATGTTTACTAAATTTCATGTGCATTGCCAGCAGCTGCTGGCAATGATCTGAATATTATGTTGGTGATTGGACACAAAACAAGCTTATATCAGACAAATAGCGCTCTTCAATAAGTATGTAATCAACGACGCTAGTTCCATTGTAATGGTAACTCGTTAAATTTCCAAGCAAATCACCAAATTTCCTTCCATACAATATTCGCATTCCGGGCGATTGGCACATCGATAGGAGCTGCTTTCCAAAACCGTTACAATGTTTATCTAAGCTTAATCTATCTCTAACTGAATCTAAAATATAGTTTTCAGAAAGTGTGACATGAGAATCATCGTCCTGCGCAACATAGTCCGGTCGATCACCTGTGCGTGCGTTGAAATCACCTCCCATAATAACCAAGAAAACCATAGTCAGAAATGGTAACGCCACGAAGATCATATTATTAGCCATAAATGTAAATTATAATATAAAATATATTGGTTACATGAATGCACCGCCTCAGAATTCCGTTAAAACAACTAATCCTTCAAACTATTAAAAAAAACTACGGCTTATTACTGCAGGTTTTTCATTCACCAAACCAGAAAGCTTCTAATGCGGATCAAAAATTGTGTTCCCGCCATAAAATCTTCAAGTGTGCATGGCCCAGCCATTGTTCATACCTAAACATCGAACGCAATTAACGCGGTCATAATATTTGCATACTGCAACTATAAGACATCCAGCGAATACACACCCCACGAAAACCCGAAATGTGTTGTCCTGCGAGATATTCCATCGCTATAGCTCAATTTGACACGGCCAGATTAGCCTTTCTACAATATCCTAAAAACAATAAAGCTTCTCAAATCATCGGCATAGTCAATAGAACTTTCACGAACTTGGACATTCCAACTACAGCTTTTACCGGACTCGGGGTACCAGTACAACTTTAGCGCGTCCAAAAATAACCGGAAAACCCAACTATCTATTTATAAAATCCCCATAGGACCACATATTTCTAAAATTTGTAGAGCAGTATACACCGGTGGCGTTAATAACTGACTAGGCTCCAACTAGCGATATACAATGTTAGTGAAAATAAGTTCTTTCTTATCATTGGTTTTCCAATAACTAGAATGTTCAGGTGGAAGAACTTTTCATATTTCAAGCTACAATAGAAGGCCACGCCGCCTCTTGCATTCTTGTTTGTATCGCGACATAGTTCTATACATCCATAGTTGGGCAATTGTATAAATGCAGCATCGTTGTGCCACGTTTCAGTTATTGTAATAAAGTCATTACGATTTAAAAGGACAGTGAATTCAAGATTTTTTACTTTATTAACAAGACCCTGTGCATTCCACGATGAATAGCACACACCGTGTCTGAATTGAGAACTTTAAACATCGGAATTATATAAATATACGTATTCCGCGGCCATCGGAGATATCTAGAGCGGAGTCTTTCAATACTAAAATCTAAAGTTAATATACAATTTTCCTTCGCGTGAATTTACAAGAGACATGTTAACAACGATCATCGGATAGTTAAATTGTTCGTGTGATTTCAGCATTAACATATATGACACATATTAAATAACATATATACACATGAATATGAACTAAATTGTATCCCAATTTCTAAGCATTGACTGTTCTACTGAAAATTTCATAAGTTGACTGGTGAATACCCTCAAGTCATCTCTCAGAGAAGAGTCAGTACGTGCACTCTTATTCTGTGTCATGTTTTGTTTTGAAACGCTTGGCTGTCGCGGCTTAAATGGCCCGGCGTAAGCTTGGTCCAAATTCTGGTCCTGTACATGTATATGACTCTCCCGCTGTGAGCGTTTCCTCTGTACTGATTCTGTGAGCAGTTCTGTCGGTTGTACCATCTATTATCACGAACTTGTTGGAATTTACTTTGAAATTGTCCTTGTTGTGGGTGTGATATGTAGTAGTATAAGCGAAATACCAACAAAGGGTGGCAAATTCAAACATTACCAAGGTATAAGATGGGTTGGTGGAATTCAATAGACACAAGTTTGCGTACCTCTCTTCAAAGTGTAAACTACACAAAATAAAATACGACAATACACTTGAATTTTAATGAAATACACAGCCCTTTAACAATAATTTATCATAACCACAAAAATTCCGAATATGGGAAAAAACGCGACTTGCATGCAGGGAGGTTGCGACAGGAAGTTGTATATCTCATCACCAACTTGAATGTCGAATCAGGCATGCCCTGATTTGTGTTTACAACCTTATTTGGTGTAATATGTCGTTTGTGTATTCGATTATTTTCATATTTTCAACCTTGAAAGAATTATAGACTGAAATGTGCGTAAGATGTAAAATGTCGAAACATGTGGGATTGTAATTTTTCGATAAGTTAATAGTTTTAAGTAGCAGTTGGAAAATATAGATACGAACTGAATGGGGTGCAATTGGCGTTTCTTCGCGTTGCCAACATATAGGAGGGTTGCAGTTGGAAATTCTTAGATGGACACCCTAAAATATTCTATATAGCCACATACCTGGTAGCATACCCCAAATTGTATTGCTTGGCCATGCCGACAAAAGTATTCTTAGAAGAAATATATAATTTTAAGGGCAAAATAAATTGGTTTGTCTTGGAATGCGATGGCCAGTAAAGCTTTCAGATGGATATATTTTAATATACTTTAAAGACATTTAAGTATACATAGTCTGCATCTTACATAATTTCACACGTTATGCATGGTTTACAAGCTGGTTCTTTCAATCTGAGTGATTCCAGACATATTTTGGATATGCGGCCATTGCCGTAACCATTTGTGGACACCGATTGCATTTGGTCTATCCGCGTCCTTCCATGCATTCCCTCCGTTCAGAACGTTTCACAATTTATGCTGCCATAAATGCACAATTGCCGCGGAATTTTTTTTGACATCGTTCCTGATTTTATAATGAATAAGATATAATACATTTGAAATATTGGCAACCATGTTGAACGCTGTGTTTCACTTTGTGACTGCCCATGCTCCATCTTTATTTAACTTCAGGTTAAAGCGGCTCATAATCTTCAAGTCTATAGAAGTGAATTCAGTCGTGTTACTTTAATGTTGCGAGCTTTCGGTGGTACCTGCGACCTTTCACTACAGCTTGGTCATTTAAGGTCGCAAGCACGATCGAAAGCTCGCAACATTACAGTAACACGATGTAAAATGGGTATCTCTTCAATCCTTATCACGAATCTTCAAGACTCAATTAACTTGTAAAACAACAATTACTTGCACCTGACACTTAGGTCGATAAATGGATGATATACTTACCCATGGAATATGTACCTTGTAAACCTTCATCGAAGTGATAGAAATTATCGCTTCAGACAGAAGGATACGTGACATTTAAAAATTAAGTGTTCTCTGTTATATAGTTTCCTCCTGATATGGTAAAACTCTCGTCTCACTTTTGTGCGGAACATTGAAAACAGCCATAACAAAGTTCCACGACTTAAATTATGGGGCATGCAAGTATTTCGTGTTTATATATCGGCCTATTTCGACCCACAAAACGTGGAAAAGACACGAGATTATGATAGGATTCGTTCAAGGCTTGAAAACTATGAACCGCTTTAGTTGCCAGGGATAACTTCACTTTCCCGTTTCGAACACTCCATTGATCATTGGACCCCCACACATCTGTAATGGGTCTCCTCTGCACGACATGGAACAATCTGATTCAGGTACAGATCCGTGCAGCCCGTAGCTCATACCGCAGATGCAGTGCATAGAAGACTGTACGCCTGCATACCGGAACCCTATGGAAAATAAAACAGTTCAATGGTTATGGTACAACTGTTTACTGGGCGAACACTTAAATTGGGACGGATTCTTCGTCTCCAGTTTAAACCCGATCTACGTAAACCTATCTCTAGGTTTAAACCATCATTTGACAGATAAGCCACAGTTTAAATCCGAGATCGCAGGTCTAAGTACAACTGGAGCAATCTTACTATTTATTAAATTTTTTCAATGTTCTAATACACCCAAAAATCCGCGAACCTTGGCGGTTTTAGAACCAGACCAAGACACCATTAAAGGGGTACTGTACACAGGGATAGACAATTTTTTTTATTTACTCCCATTGAAATAACTTTCAAGTTAGATTGTGTTCGTGTTATATGAGTTTCGTATAAACCTAATTTAGCGAAGAAAATATTGATCTTGGAAACAAAAATATTACGATTTCAAATTACGCGCCATGTTTTTGACCTTCACCGGAGAAGACTCAAGTCGCACGAAGAACCGGAAGTTCATTGTTCACAGCTTCAATTGATGCATCCAATCTCTTCCATCGAACAATCTCACTCCCTATAAAAATAATTGACGCTTTATGACTCTTGTTTCTTTCTCCTGTTTTTCCGAATCGGTTATAGCGGGCCTTCCTTTTGCAGGCAACATGTTATGTTTGCAACTCAATAATGTTCGCGAACGGCCGTCGATAAAAGACACTCGACAGATACGATTTCAAGAATGGTAACTCGTACTGGCATAATTCGCCATTTTGTGACTCCAGCCATAAATGATTTTATATTAAATAATTCAATTTTACTTTTGTGATAGCCTGTTAATCGGAACGTTTTCAGTAGACATTGTCGACTCAAATTAGTTATTTTAAAATATAATATTGATATTAGATCGCTATGGTCTCCGGGAATTTATTGAAATTGGGGTACAGTACCCCTTTAAGTAAGTGACATATATGTGTACCGGATATAAATAAAATCAATTAATTTTTGTTCAAGTTATCGTGATCAAAATTCAAGAACATGAACAATTAAGTCCGCCCAAATTAGGCGGACATGGCCGGTTTCGAACTTGATCAAGACATTGTTGACTTGTTGACATATTCCGAATATCAACAAAACAAATTGATATTTGTTCAAGTTATCGCGCTATGGTCATTCATAGACCATAGCCCGCGAACCGACCTCGCTAAACTAAAGGTCGACCAAAACATTAATTCTGCATGCGCATTACACACATCGATAAAGTCCACAAAATCATCCACAGGTAATACATCGAAATGATAACAAAATCTCATAGTTGAATACACTCTTTATTATCTAGCGATTTCGGGCGACGCTCTTTATATCATTGGAATTTTTGTCATAGTTTAATCAAAATTTAAAACGTGTTAATTAAAACTTAATTCCTCTTTTGAAAGTCGATAACTGGCCATCAAAACCTCATATTAATGGTTTCATATGCAAGATCTAATTGTGTTCTGTTATAGAAAACATACATACGGTGATTCCATGGTTCTGAAATAAAGTAGGTTTAGCACTTCTTTACATTAGCGTGGAAACTGACCTTCCGCTGCACACGTGCTGATACAAAGGGCAGGCGTATTGGTTGACGTGAAGGGGCTGTACATTCCACATAAATCTCTTTTTAGTTCATCATGAAAGCAACCAATGTACCTGCCGGAAAGACCGCGAACATATCCTGTAAGCAAAGGAAATATGTGAATCCCACTATCGTATATGGGGAAGAAACCCTTGTTGGTCCCCATCGCGTAATATAATCAGTTATTTCTAATTGATAACGTGACGGACAAGGTCTGCGAAGTACATGCACGACCACTGACACTCATTTCTAGCTATAAACATTGAAATGTCAATATTTATTACATGATCCTACCCTTATTCCATTCAATAAACCCATTCTATAAATTGTGATATTAAAAGTTCGTTTCATAACAGGAAACAGTGCCAGGCGACCGTTGACTTCCGGTTTTTCTTCTGTTTACATTCCATTCCGTACCCCATGTTTCAAAATATTATGGCTTCCATTACTTTTTTCAACAAAACTTTCAACAAATGAAGAGTTTGAAAATTTATTTCATTAAATATACGCCATTAAATGCGTGAAAGTGTCTTTAAGTGTATTTATCAGGGACTATTTCTTTACGCGGGCAAACAATGCATAGTTACGTGAAACGTCATCGCATGGCTTATAGAAACGATGTTATTTTTCACGTCCCATATGTTGATTTAAGTATGTTTTTATCGAGGTTTTGGATCATGCAATAAATATAATCTACAACTCGTCCCCAGTTTTTTGCGGAATTTACAAAATATGTCCATTAAATTAGGTTGGACCTCGCCAAAGGCACCCATCCACCATCTTTGGATAGCTGTATACACATAGAAAGATATTGATGGTAAATTGAACACACATGACGACTTCCATTTATGGTCAGTCCTTTCCATATTCACTAGCATTAGAGTACCGTTATGAGTAGTGACACTTCGTTCACCCCAGATCTAGTAACCGTTAGTGGTATGTAATTTAAAATGCTCGAGATGCAGGTAAAAATAATCCCAACTCACTTCCGTTTTACATCCGACAAGGACGAATCGATTTTTTTGTGTGTGCAGAAATTGTGCTCCAAAATCGATGTTTAAAGGTTCAGTTTAAAAGAATATAACCCCAGCACATACCATGTACCGTATAATAATAATTACGACTGCTATGTCTTGTCACTGAATTACACCATCCTCCGTTATGTAGCATACATACTATGCCATTGATATGCACATATCTCCAGCCATTGGCGGTCACCTAATTCTAGATCAAATTCACGCGCGTGTAAATAGAACTATTTCAAAATACGTCTGCACTATAGATGACACAGAAACTACAATGAAAACAATATGTTTAAGTTGTTCCCATAATCCAGGCACATTAGGTTTCACTAGGGAAACAAATCGGGGAAAGCTGATTTTTTTCCGGGATTAATAAGAACATGTTTATGAACAACATGGCAAAAGTCCTCTAGAATCCGAGTTGAGCTTGTTGAGATAACTTGATTTTTCGGAATGGTTCAAATTCTGCAGCATTTTCATCAGGCCATAATTATACGAATGCAGCCATGTGAAAACCAATTAATGCCAAATTCGTAACACATTGAGATATATACAAACAAGCTTAGTCGTGAACATTATATGTTGAACGTTTGTCCCAAAATGGCCAAAATAGAATGAAAATTACATTTTGTGCAAAATCGAATAACTAGTCCCAAAATAGTGACAATACGCTCTGAGGAAGAATGCTTTCCGAGTATAAGAGAATCATTTTATCAGAGATGTACTAATTCTCTCTAATGTATTTCACGAGAGGTATAGCGAAACACTATGTCTCATACAATGATTAAATCTGGACTTTTTGGGCGCAAAGAAACGGAAGAATAAGGCATTTTTCTGCACTAGTTATCTTTAATCGTGCATGTGATATATGTGTACACTAAACTGTAAAATGAAATCTAATAGCGACGAATTGATTCTGTGAACTTTCCTGGAAGTCGAAATATATGTGCTCATATTATATGAGTCTCACGAATGTGACCGGCCATAGCTTCTTTTGATATATACACCGTCAAACGTTTCAAAAATGTACTGCTATATGATATATATTCACAGAGTAATGGGTGAAATGTGTAGATTGTATTCTCCGTGTCTTAAAATATTAGTCATAGTTGTCTATGATCAAGTAATAAAACACGAATATTTCGCTTTTATCACAAGAATGCATGGTGGTATAGCATGAACGCAATTTATCCAAACACAAAGGAGTACCATATATTATCTTCAAAAAAATCTAAACTTGACCAAAATTGCCTACATACTCTGTGACAGAGACTGTCTTTATACCTGTAAATAATATTTGATTATATTCACCAAGGTCACATATACGCGAAGAGTACTATGTTTTCTGCAACCGCATTACCGTGTGTATCCCTTCTCCCTAACGGTACACATATATCTGCTGGACACACGCCCATAAATAGCAACATAGAGTCAATGGTCAACGCTGAAATAACAGCGTTAAACGCTGATCACCTGATATTTTGCACAAGTTAATGGGTGCATGGTTGTGGTAAGATATTTTCAAACAACAAGATGCTGAAAACTAATATTGTACATTGCGTAAAAGCATTTTCCAGTTGCAAATTGTCGAATGAAGTAATTTGAACAAAATTGTTTACTAAGACACCGGTTTGGAAGCAGCACGAAAATTAATCTCATATAAAATGTACGATGTACTGTCTATTTGATCTGGTCAGATGGAGTGCTAATCTTTTGAAGAGATAGTGGTTTCTTTGCAATACAATAAGCATTGCATCATACGATACGTGTTTGGTTTATTATCATGGACAGTGCTGAAAATTCCGGAAATGAAACTACTACTTATACCGCAATAATATGCATTTAAGTTTCTGCGTTACAATCAATCAATAATTAATCATGCCGAATGAAACTACCATACACTGTGTGGCGAAACATTACTTCGTGTGTTGCATGCCCGAAATTATTATTTTTTGGCCCGACTGTAAACAGAAAACCCGAACTTTCAAAGACGTAAATCATTGGGTTTGACTTCCGTTGCAATGACCGATAAATCCTCCGGATGGATCTGTTTTAATGATATGTGTACCTTTAAAGATATTTAACAGCAGACTTGTATATTACCAATACGTATTTTACCTATAGGTGGTTATGCAATATGTTGTTTTCGTCGTGGCTTGGCTTGGTAGTTGCGGCCATTTTGACATCCATTTCATAACCGCGATTGTTTTATTCTGACCGTGTCATTATATTCGCTCTCGTTATCATATTTTTCACATAAACTGGTATAACTGCGTAATTCATATGACTAGATTAGACAAAATAGAAGAGCAATTTGAGCAAAATATGACCGGGTCATTGACTACCAGTTTTGGGGGTTATGTTTTATAAGTTTTGACCACTTATGAAATGCGTACTCGCTAATTATGGTGTCTGTGCAGTTTTTAAAATAGATAGCTTGCGTCTATGTTTTGAGAAGCCCGAGCAATCCGACATTGAATACAACAGTTTGCCTTAAAAATCGTCATTGTTTTGGCTCAGTGTTTTATTTCACATCCATATCTGCGAAATTCATTCGGTTCCCCTTTGAATGGTGACTTTGGTTCGAGAATTGTGTATCGAACAATATGGAGTGGCTTTTGTATATATGTTTCGGCTAAAAAAATTTACAGCATCAAATTATTTTCATGATTGTGATAAATATTTAAAAAATATATATATATGGAAAAATGGTGTAACTCAGAAAGTTCAACTCTGATTTTAGGGGACTTTTCGTGACGCGTCCGCGATACTTATGGTCTAAATAATATTTTTTTAAATCAGTTTTCCCCGATTTATTTCCTTACTTTTGCACTTTCATGTCTAATGTGCCTGGACTACCAAACTATATTAATTACACTATCAATGTTTCAGAAACGACAAGAGGATAATTAAATCGCTTACCAAAATGTTTATTCATTTGTATTTTGTTCAATGAAAACGTTCGAACAGGGCGGAAAAGTCGATGCTCACACGAATAACATTGACAAAGAACCAGACACTATAAACCCTCAAATAATCTACGTTAAATGCCGAATAATATATATTCACAATCTCATTCCGAGTAAAATATAAATCCGTGTTATGCTACATATTAGACATGACGAAAAACGTGAACAGAATGTTATGCATGCATGGGGGTATGCTTTTGTCTCATGTAGAAAGTATTGGGAACAGAGCGGGACAAGTCTGGACTTGTAGATTGGCATGTGCATTTCTCTTATGGGAGTGACTATATATAAAAAAAAATTCCAGCTCAATCGGCCCTTCAATATACAGCCTGCGTCCTCTAACTATATGTCGTGTAAGCGCAAATTTTCTGGAAAATGGTCTTGAAAATAGGAAAAGCGCGGAATTTCGGACGAAGTTTCAGTGGGAGAGCACGAATTGGACTCATGTCACACCCCTCATGCATAAAACGAAAATTTAATTAAAAAAACAAAATTCTAAGTGCCGAATATCGAATATCGAACGTCGAACTAACTTCACGCGAATCTCGAATGAATACCGAACGTGAAAATAAATTTTCAGCACAAAAAAAAAAAAAATCATTTGAGTTGGAGAGCACGAATTAGGTCTATAGAAGTCTCCTGGTGCATTCAATTGTTCTGCGAATTTTTTGTCGATATGTTAGCCGAAATTTTCAAAAGTCCAGCTATGGTATTCGATATTCAAAACGCATGACGCTGACCATGTCTGGACTTGTAGATTGGCATGTGCAGTTCTCATATGGGAGTGACTATAGTGATCAAATTTCAGCTGAATCGGTCCATTAATATAGCCTGCGCTCTCTACAGCTACTACTATATGTCGAGTAAGTGAAAATCCAGCTATGATCAGGAAAACACGAAAATAGTGGGAGAGCACGAATTGAACTCATGGCGCACCCATCACTCATAAAACGAAAATTGATTTTTTTAAATATCGAATATCGAACGTCGAACTAACTTCACGCGAATATCGAATGAATATCGAACGTCGAACTAACTTCACACACCTTCCAAACAGTGCGTTTTTAAATATTGTTGATAAGAAGTCGTTTAGGATGAATTATCTCTACCGATCTACTTATACATATTCTATGTAGGGATTCGTTAAATCATCACGATATATGTATATACATGTATATATGTGTGTGTTTATAATGTTATAAGACCACACTGATGCGCCAAAATCATAGTCCTTAATTACCAAATGCCCACTTAATTTTCGAACTCCCAGATTACATTATATAAAATATATGCCATATTATATACCATTTGAAAGAGGAAGCTCCAAAACATTGTATTATCAACTTATCCGGTGTATATAATAAACTGTGGCTATGTTGTTTTTGTTGAGTTGCCAACGCGTTTTGTCATCTAGATTGCAGTAAAAAGCAGTATTATTTTCAATGCAGGGGGAATAACTCTATATATTAAAGATAGAGTTCTTCCCCCTCCATTGAAAAAGTTTGAATTCTGTTGCATTATGGGAGCCAAAGGGGGGGGGGGGGGGTAATTCTATGATTTCAACAGTTTTCTATTTCTCTGTGGGCATCTTCTGAGACACATATGTATCAAATAGTGATGAATTATAGCATTTTTATCATATTTTATGGCATAGATTGTTATTAAAACCGTATATCAAGTCACTATAAAAAAAATAATAGGCGACTCGAACATTAAGTGGGTCTTTAAAATAAATAAATGAAGATGAACTGAAGTAATGCTATATCACACGTATTATAAGCCACATTCAAATTGCGAATCTGATTGGTAAACAATTTTAAATCTACGCTCCTAAATCACTAACGGAACAATACAAAAATCAATGCAAATGAAACAACTATAAAAAATAATCAATAACCCTTTGAACCCTGACGCCCTACTAAGACCGACTCCCTGACCCTGGGCGCCTCGTGGGATTTTCCTTTAAATTTTATAGTGTCTTGTTGGATGATGTTGGTTATGTTTAATTTGTGACACAGGTATGAAACTTTACAGGTCCCCCCCCCCCCATTGATCACTGATCATTATAAAATCAGAAGACTTTGCACGCGGCAGTGTCTTGGTAACGGTTGCTATGCAACTACCCCGAATTGACTGGAAAAGGCAATTATAGCATGGTATGTCATAACTCAATGCCAGTGATTGTGTTTTTGATGACGATAATACCCTAATGTGAAATTTGAGATATATCCGACAAGAATTTAAGAGAGATCGAATGAAATTAATTATTTAAGGTAGCAACGGTTGCTAATCAAGTGCCACAAATTAACGGATGACACCACTGCTCTAACCATTAAGTGGTAGTGTTCCCTTAATTTATACAATATCTAGTCGCATAATGCTGTATATGTTCAATGGTGGCACCTGTTTGAAACTGTGCTTACATATGTATGATATGCATGGACCATTCTATGATCATTAAAATATAAGGACAATTTGCCACCCAGTAACGGTTACCAGACAACTACCCGGCATTAGCAAGAAACTGCAATTATGATGCAGCTATATGTCCTATATATAACACCACATTTCGCTTAAAACGCATGTTTTTGTCATTTACAACTTATGTTCTGCGCATGCGCATATATTCCTACCCGATACTATAGTGGGTAGACATTCCATATACACACCCTGACCACCGCCGATGTCTATATATGGCCATTTAAACATATATTAGTGGGTATGTCGTGCATAAGTACGCTATAAACCATTTATTTCGCATTTCGCTGCTCTGCGCATGCGCCAAGAAATCAACTTGATATGCGATCGAGGCCCTTCACCATATAAATATAATTTGAACAGGCTTTTTATATTTGATATATATAACTAGAGTTTAGACGTCGATTTGTTATTGAATCGCATAGCTATTAACTATAAACACGTGGCGGTCGTTATAATGGCCGGTTCAGCGGCCGGTATACCGGCCGCTAGGGTATATGGAGGTTCACGCAGCGGCCGGTATTCCGGCCGCTGGGGTTCAAAGGGTTAACACTGTTGGCTGACCCATTTTGGACTTTGTGCATGTATATTTGGAAACCAATCGTCAAAAAAATAACACAAATTGTTTGCCAATCGGTTTCAAACAAGTAGACCATCAAACTTGTAAACTCAGACGCGCCAGTGCAAGTGAATGGAAAGAGCGAAGAACGAATGAACTGAATGACATTGTGTACACTGTATTATATATAGAATACACCTATAGTAGCCGAGAATACCATATTTTCACCACGAGTGGAATTGTGGTTTTAACCACGAGCCTTTTGGCGAGTGGTTAAAACCACAATACCACGAGTGGTGACAATTTTGTACTCTCGGGTACTATGCGTGTATTTTATTTATGCCATAATTATTATTTTTGTAATTTTGTTCGCGAATTCAACTACCCCGCTGTTTACTTTGAATGTGTATCATCACACAGAGACACACACAGGACGCTATAAGGAATGTGCGTCACGCGTAGTGATGCCTACATTAACGTCATGACGTCATCCTATTTCTGAGCGATCAGTCACTTGGAATTATCATTCATATGTTTCCTAGTTAATATAGCACTTCATTAATACCAGGTATCGACTGTCGTCAAGTCTATATTATCAACAGAATAAATTAGAGCTTAACCATGCGTGTTTCTGTAAACATACTCACATCACAATCAGTTATTTCAACAGCGATTATATCAATCTTGTTACGTACGCTTTGTGTATTAAGGTGTAAGAACAATAAGTCACCATCGCGCGTTCCGGGGGTTACATTCAACACATCAAATAAAAAGAAGAATAATAATTGTGGCCAATGACATCATTGATACACATAATACACTATACAAGTACATGTAATATTCTTATATACAACAGTTAAACGAGTCGTAACACCCACCCGCTGCTGTAGATGGAGCCTTCCTTGAAATTGCTAGATTCTCAACATATAATTTTAGTTTAATTATTATTTGCATCGTTCATAGAGCACATGAGTGTATTTTGCACTAATACATGGCTCATATTCATTCATTTGTTGCATACATTCTGTTGAGTATAAAAGGTGATTGTCACACAAATGGCTGTATTTAGTGTACATTGCCCCGTTAAGTTAAACAAATAAGATCGTCTATTTTTGGCGTTAGTGGCATTCGCAGTGAATTTGCTGCGACAACAGTAGCGGTGATCTTTGGATAATAATTTCTACTCAAAATCGCGACGACGTCGCCGCGATTTAAATACCGGCTATTTCTAGTGGACCGATCGCCGCGTTGAGCGGAATGAGGCGGCTTCATCTTGGGAGCACTGCATATATGCACTTTTATAGACACGAGTTGTAATTCTATTTTAAATAACATTTAGCCAATCGTGTGATTTTGCCTGCAAGTGGCAACACTTTTGGGAGAAATAACCTATGTTTTGATGTTGTGCTTTCGGCGTGATGAATCCAACAGGGTCTCCATCTACCCTTCCAAGCAGACAAACCATGACTACATGTTCCAAACAGATGAATAGTATATGGACAGGGGCATCGTATAAGCTAGGAGAATTCTATAATTCTTTCAATGCTAATGGATCTTTGTTCATGGGTATGACTAATTTTAAATGCCCAACTGCACACCTCTCTTTTAATTTTATAGGCGACTTTTGTGAGCCGATTTCGTGATATGTATTCTGAATTGATTAACCGGAGAAAATCATCATGAATGGTAGCGATGCAAAGCGAAATCGGATAAGAAAATCATATAAAATCACAGAACATTGTTTAAATAATGCAGTCTCCAGCTGGGACATTCACATACATGTACTCTGAAATGCACTCTGTATAATCGCTAGAAGAGGCATCTAGATATAGTTACTCACCTGAGAGCTCGAACACGTCGGCTCCTGTCTCACGTTTGTAGAGTTCACCGGTACTCGTGACGCATGTTGTTCCCTTGAATGAGAATCTCTGACAGCCTGTCTTCATGCAGATGATTGTGCATTCCCTTATCGATGACGCATTTACTGTAGTAGATCCTCCGCACGGCTGCCAGTATGAAGCGTCAGATTCCACTATCTGGACTTCCTGTTTCACAAATAGCCGAGAGTCCACAGCACCATCTACATGTACATAAGTTGCTGCTAATGCGGTGAAAATCAGAAACATTTTGAGTGTCGTTTAATCAAATAATTATAGTCTGACGAGCTGGCAAACAATATTTGCATTTTTTACCAAACATAAAAAAAAGAAAGAATATTTTTAATTAGCTGCGACAAGATGTAATTTCACTACGGATAAGCAACCACACAATGTGTCCACAGCAAATTAATCTGCATTTGATTCTCTCAGACAGTCCCTATCATGTGCACACGTCTTTACTATATGATAAAAGAAACCTTGGCACAAAGAGAAATTGGCAGCCAGACTCCTGTGGGTTGCTACCTTGATTATGATCGACAATTGTGTTTGTGCGATATTAAGAATCAGTCTTCAGACTGCCAATGTCATTACCATTGATCGCACAGGAGAGATGAAAACGACAAGAGTGTGCAGGACGCACGGTTGTATTCGCTTCACTTTCCGAAACCAATAAAGCTACTTGGTGGTTTAAAGGTCCATATTATTCTCACAGTAGTTACACGGCGGATCGGTTCCAGGGATCAACATCTATTATATATTTTGTTCTACCGATCCGACTCAAATTTGGTATGTGGGACTACTTTGGTCCCTCCAATTTCACGTACCACCGTGTCCTTGACTTCGCTCATATACGCTCATATACGCATGTTTCTGGACCTCGACCGATCCGACTCAAATTTGGTATGTATGCCTACTTTGATCCCAGGAACAATATGGGCGAGTCCAATTTCACGTGAGTCCTTGTCTTTGACCTTGACATCGCTCATATACGCTCATATACGCATGTTTCTGGACCGATCGAACAAATTCTGACCAGACGGAGGCGATCACAAAGAAATCCCCAAATAGCCCGGACGAGGTCGGGCACATCAGCTATAGTATGTCGATAAATACGCTAAATATTCACAAATTGACTGTGTCAGATAGTAAACATAATGCCCGTTTCCGGTGCCATAAGCGTATCTGGATGTATAACGAATCGGCATTACAAAATGCTTGCATGATCAAATATAACTCCGTGAAGTTGGTTGGAGTGGGACGTTGGACGTTCGTAGACATTTGCGACATGGTGTTACGCCGAGTTATGTAGTAACTGACGAGTTTTGTGGTAGCTCACGAGTTATGTAGTAACAATCGACGAGTTTTGTGGTAGCTCACGAGTTTTGTAGTAAAATCGACGAGTTATGTAGTAATTTCAGGTTACGAGTTTTGTAGTAAAATATCGACGAGTTTTGTAGTAAAAAACAAGCTAACGAGTTTTGTAGTAATACTCGTCGAGTTTTGTAGCAACAATATTTAGTCAGTTTCAAAGGCGGGTTTGGACTTAATAAAATCGTATATAGTAAATGCAATGTTTTTTTGTAATTGTTTGTGTGGTGGACGTTAATGACACTGTAGCTCAACTTGATATTGATCCCTCGTCACTGCGGCGCCGTTTCTCGCAGATCTGAGCGAGCTAAACTTCGTACCTAGAAGTACTATGGCCATGCTATTAACTTGAACCTGGCCCCCATTACGTCAAACGTCGCGTCCTGACGTGACATTGTAGCTCAATCTGATGGTGGTCAATCGTCATTCATCCGCTGTTTATCGGCAGATCGGGACGAAACTTGATATATATACGTATTGTGGCCATGTTATTTATGTGCACCTGGTCCCGATTACCTCAGTCGCGTTCTGACAATAATGACGTTGTAGCTCAACTTGATATTGGTCCCTCGTCACTGCTGTGCCGTTTTTCGGCAGATATGAGCGAAACTTCGTACCTAGAAGTACTATGGCCATATTATTAACTTGTTCCTAGTCCCCATTACATCAGAAGTCGCATTCTGACGTTAATGACGTTATAGCTCAACTCGATGATGGTCCCTCGTCACTCCTCCGCAGTTTATCGGCAGATCAGTTGGAAAATTGGTACATAGACGTATTGTGGCCATGTTATTTATGTGGACCTGGTCCCAATTACCCCAGACGTCGCGTTCTGACGTTAATGACGTTGTAGCTCAACTTGATATTGGTCCCTCGTCACTGCTGTGCCGTTTTTCGGCAGATATGAGCAAAACTTCGTACCTAGAAGTACTATGGCCATGCTATTAACTTGAACCTGGCCCCCATTACGTCAAACGTTGCGTCCTGACGTTAATGACATTGTAGCTCAATCTGATGGTGGTCCATCGTCATTCATCCGCTGTTTATCGGAAGATCGGGACGAAACTTGGTACATAGACGTATTGTTGCCATGTTATTGATGTGGACCAGGTCCCGATTACGTTAGCCGTCGCGTCCTGGCGGCAATAACGTTGTAGCTCAACCTGATGGTGATCCATCGTCACTCATCCGCTGTTTCTCGGCAGATCGAGGCGAAACTTCTCCCCTAGAGTACTATGGCCATGTTATTAACTTGGACCTGGACCCCATTACACCAGACGTCGGGTTCTGACGTTAATGACGTTGTAGCTCAACTTGATATTGGTCCCTCGTCACTGTTGTACCGTTTTTCGGCAGATATGAACGTATTGTGGCCACGTTATTTATGTACACATGATGGTCCCTCGTCACTCATCGGCAGATCAGTTCGAAACTTGGTACATAGACGTATTGTGGCCATGTTATTTATGTGGACCTGGTCCCGATTACCTCAGACGTCGCGTTCCGACGTTAATGACGTTGTAGCTCAACTTGATATTGGTCCCTCGTCACTGTTGTACCGTTCTTCGGCAGATATGAGCGAATCTTCGTAGTAAAATCGACGACATTTGTGGTAAAAATGACGAGTTTTGTGGTGACAATTGACGAGTTTTGTAGTAAAATCGACGTGATTTGTTGTAAAATTGACGAGTTTTGTAGTAAAATCGACGAGTTTTGTAGTAACAATTGACGAGTTTTGTAGTAACAATTGACGAGTTTCGTAGTAACAATTGACGAGTTTTGTGGTAAAATTGAAGAGTTTTATAGTAACAATCGACGAGTTTTGTAGTAACAATTGACGAGTTTTGTAGTAACATCGACGAATTTTGTAGTAACAATTGACGAGTTTTGTGGTAAAATTGACGAGCTTTGTAGTAACAATTGACGAGTTTTGTAGCAACATCGACGAGTTTTGTAGTAAAATCGACGAGATTTGTGGTAAAATTGACGAGTTTTGTGGTGAGAATTGACGAGTTTTGTAGTAACAATTGACGAGTTTTGTAGTAACAATCGACGATTTTTTTAGTAACATCGACGAGTTTTGTAGTAAAATCGACGAGATTTGTGGTAAAATTGACGAGTTTTGTGGTGAAAATTGACGAGTTTTGTAGTAAAATTGTTATGGGCGATCGCCATGGCGTATTCATTTTTTTGACCAAGTTGGTCACCCCTTCTTATAATCTGAAATATCCACTTTTGTAAGAAAAACCATAAGCTCCCACTTTTCAAAACAATATTCGCCCACATTTGAAAGAACCCGGATTATTACAAAAAACTGGCTTTTTATTACAAAAGTTGTGTGCTAGTAATGAAGTGTTTGCGAAAGTGTTAAGAGCCCACTTGTGAAGAAACAAGTTTCTCCTTCTACATAAACCCCTCGTGCCGATTATTCACCGTTAAGGCACTGGACACATCAAACACAACTTTCGTATGCGAATGGGCGATTTCCTGTGTGAATAGCTATGCTTCGAGATATGACCCAAATAAAGGAATATGTCCATGTTTAATTCCCACTTGTATGGGTGCTTTCTTGATGCGAATGGGTACATTTCTCTATCTTGACATATTATATACTAAATAAATGAACATTTATCACATCGAATGTGAATCATACGTTAATAACAACCGACACATACAGACACCATTCATGTACAATATGGATACTTCGTATGGATTTCAATATTTGTTATCACCGTTAAGGGCACAGTTTATTAAAGTATATGTCACGCGCGAATGGGCGATATTCTTAGTAGTCAGCTAAGTGACTTTCTTATATTATCTCAATGAAGGAATATTGGGCATATAACTCACAATCGTATGGGCGGGTCGAAAATATTTTCTTCATGTGAGGTCTTAGAGGCACTCGGTATATTAAATCACGTCAAACATACCATCGCGCCGCGAATGGGCGATGGAATGTTCTATGTGACTTATTGTGCAGAAATAAGATCCCAATCAAGCCGAAACAAAGTGACAATATATATATACAAATCCCATGGGTGCGGATGCCTCGTGTGGATTTAGTTATTACCTGTTACCGTGTTACGTATTACGAGCACATGGTATTTTAAACCGCGGTAAAAATATATCGCAAGCGGATGAGCGATATCTTTTATTATTAACGAATTTGTAGTAGACTGAGTAGTTCGAGCACGAAACGCTCGGGAGGGTCCAAAGCGTCGGGAGACCATCTCCTCCACCCATTAACGATTATGATCCGAACCATAATCATGTATTAGTAGCGAATATGACAGGAATCCAAAAACAAAATTCATTATGTATGGATGTCTCACGTGGACTGTTGTATTACCCGTTAAGTGCGCATGGTCTTAAATCGCGGTAGAATATGCCTACATGGGCCCAACAACTGAATAATTTCGTATCTAACCTTAACTTGTCTGGACGCTTTGCGTTTACATAAATATTTGGCCATGTATGGCAAATCGACAGTCGCGTCAAGAATGCATTTATACCACACATTAATGGCCGGGGTTTGAATATTTACATGCGTTGAAAATAGTACAACTAATGTGGCATTGTCCGCTCGTCGACAATTTAAAGGCAATTTTCGTTGCCATAAATGGATCCAACGGGCTGACAATTATTGTTGTGATATTTCCCTCTGCAGATGTTAGCCCGGGTTCCCTCCGGCTGGCAGGAACTCGGGCTATGCCGATATTAACGTGCATGCACAAGAGAACCTGGTTAGGCCCGTTCCAAACGACGGATTTTTGTCGACTCGAATCTAATTGTATTAAATCCGTCAATGACGCGACTGCGGTAAATTTTGTTTCAGACGGACGCATCTTCGTCGCGTCGAATCTAATACATCGGTAAATTTATTTAAAGGTGCAGCCCGGTTACCGTCACAAAATGGTGACGCGTAAATATAAAGGCCTATATAACCGGTATATTATAATATATACTAAAATACAGTACAACTTATGTATATGTATGTGCGTAATTGCAGTGCGACTATATTTGTACATGTCTATGAGGATGTATATATTATATATATGTATATAATATACAATAATAGGCGCTACAAATCAATGTTATATGTGCAACCAATTGTCATGTATGTGTATACCATGCATGTAAATACCGGTATACATGCATTATTATAAATCAGAGACTACCACCCCTACCCCTTATAATAAGGAATGCAGGTATATATGAATTACTATAAATCAGAGGCAATACCAACCCTACCACTTATCATAAGTAATGCATATATGAATTATTAAAAATCAGTGGTAGCACCCCAACCCCTTATATAGTACTTACTATAAACCAGAGACTATCACCCCTAGCTATCCATTACAAAAAGAATTATCGGTTTATATGAATTATTATAAATCAGAGACTACCGCCCCTACCCCTAAAAATTATATATGAATTACTATAAATCTACAAATCACAGGCTACAACCATCTATCCCTTATAATAAGGAATACTGGTATATATGAATTACTATAAATCAGAGGCTATATCACCCCTATCCCTTATCATAAGTAATGCCGGTATATATGAATTATTATAAATCAGTGGTAGTACCCCTACCCCTTCTAATACGTAATGGCCGGTATACATGAATTACTATAAATCAGAGACTAACATCCCTAACTATTCCTTACAATAAGAAATACCGGTTTATATGATTTATTATAAATCAGTTGCTACCACCCCTATCCCTTATACCGGTATATATGAATTACTAGCAGGGTTACCCGGCGTTGCCCAGGTTAAAGTGATGTGAAACCCTCTGTGGATATTTGGTGGGAATAGAGAATACTCGTGCTCTCAAAGTGTTACACGTATTCTCATAAATTGTATATCAAAATGGCATCACAAAACATGATTCTTACACTTGGAATATACGTAGGGCCCACCTTGTCAGGTCGGAGCGATTATAATTTTGTTTATCGCGTTTATTCCCTCCAACAATATAGAAGTATTTATTTATTTACAACTGCGTATAATTCAGACGTTATAGCATGAAACATGAACACCATAAACACATTAGTTCGAAACAATAAAAGACGACAATTGTGTTTTACATAGAGATGTATCAATCAATCAATCTAGTTTATCACATCTTCATGAAGATACAGATGTCTTAAATATATGTCCAGGTGCTCCTCTGTTCTGGTGCTATATATATATATATATATACTGGCTAATCATTTTCAGTTTAAAAGAAATGATGTTATGCATGTATATAGCAGCTACATGTGTCCGACACAGCGATATTTTGAATTGTTTATGTTAGGCGATGCGTCTGTTCTAAAATATGAAAGAAATCATCTGTATCGGGCAGATATACACTTGTCAGAGGATCCTGAAAAGTCATGTGCTACGGACTGCGTTTTCCTTTATCTCAGAAGTAACCATATTTGCCTGCACACTGCGACCACTATTTTTGAACAGGCCTGCACTACATTTCCATAGCTCTTGTCAATTGTAACTGTTTTGTGGAAACTATATTAATATGCAATCCTCTGACGATTCAAGGTCCCTCAGTTTGAATGAATATATGTAGCTCTTAAATATATTGATATAAATATACTTGTAATGCTTTCTTCTATGTATCTGTGTTGCTAGATCATTATAGGAATGCCCTGATTTCCATCCCCATATAAATATGACAGTTGAGAAGATATAATTGTTCAAGTGACTTAATTCGGTCACACTTTGTCGAGATTGTGAAATTGGAATGCCAACCACTCCTTATAACGACATGGAGATGGCCTGGGAGATGACTATATAACTTTGTTGGATATCGGCGAATTGAACACTCTTATATATGCTAGTGAATCTCCTCTCCCCATCCAATACCCAAACGGCCCCAAATGTGATATAATTAATCATGTCATTAGAGACGAACGTGCATGGATTTGGTGGAATCAGTGCTATTAATATATTTGTATAGACTTTGTCGCAACTCCCCTCATGCATGACTTGAATCGCACCACTTGTGCCATATATAAACCCACGTCTATTAGACTCATGCGTGCATTGTATAATGGAGATGATTATATATAAGTTTGGTGGTATTCGGCAACTGAACACATTCTTATCATATGTATTACCACCCCCCCCCCCCCCCCATCTCTCACACAAACGGCACGAATTTCGCGTCTTTTAAATCACACGTTTATATTCCTCGTATCAATAACGTCACTTTAGAAAAGATTAACCCTGACCATTCATTATCTTACTCGTAAAAAGTTACCACTGTCAGACCGCCTTGGTGCCATCTCGATTGTACCCTTAAAGTTATTTGTATACATATGGCAATAATTGTTCTCATTATAATTGAATAATTTCTCAACCAGGCTCTCTTTTGACTAAGGGCGGCCATGTTGGGCGCCATCTTGGATCCTGGATTGTCCCCAAAGCGGATTTTGGATATGTTGTACCAGAGATTATCCCGCGATGAATGACACCAAGATCGCTTCTTTAACAATTTGTCTGGGTCAACCCCATTTTTTGCGTACAACGACCATACTATATTGGTAAGAAAAATTGTCTATTGTCCGACCAAAATATATCTTCAATTTACAGAAGAGACAAGAAACCTCCTAAGTTCGAATCAGCTGGATGTTACTCTAGCACTCCCGGCGTTTTAAAATATTAATGGTGTAACCCGAATAACCTCGGTTCTCGAATTGGAGAAAACAGCGGGCGTTCAGAACATTTCACAGTAACCTATTGGCATGCATCGACCAAGACCCTACTTGCACATACGATGAAGGGGTTCGATTTTATATTGTGCAAGGGAAATGACAACATGTGGTACATTTAGTATGTTCGACGCCTACAGCGCTATGCCCTTCAATAAAACACACTCAAATAATTGTTCAAGTGATTTAATGCGTTCACCATTTGTCGAGATTGTGAAATTAGAATGCCAACAACTCCTCATAACGACATGGAGATGGCCTGGGAGATGACTATATATAACTTTGTTGGATATCGGCGAATTGAACACTCTTATAAATGCTAGTGAATCTCCTCTCGCCATCCATGAACCAAACGGCCCCAAATGTGATATAATTAATCATATCATTAGATACGAACGTGCATGAATTTGGTGGAATCAGTGCTATTAATATATTTGTATCGACTTTGGTGCAACTCCCCTCATGCATGACTTGAATCGCGCCACTTTTATCATATATAAACCAGGTATATTAGACGCATGCATTATATAATTGAGATGATTATATATAAGTTTGGTGGTATTCGGCAACTAAACAAATTCTTCTTATCATATTTATTACCCCCCCCCCCATCTCGCACACAAACGGCACCAATTTCGCGTCTTAAATCACACGTTTATATCCCTCGCATCAACAACGTAACTTTAGAAAAGTTTAACCCTGACCATTATCATACTCGTAAAAAGTTATCCCTATCAGACCGCCTTGGTGCCATCTCGATTGTACCCTTATAGTTATATATAGAACACAGAAAGCTAGATATTCGCAAATATTTGATTCATTATATCATTTGAGAAGAACGTGTATGTGTTTGATGGTAATTGGCACTAAACATATCTTTTATAAGTTTTTGGTTGGACTCTTTATATCATGGATATTATTATTTGTTTGTTTGGTGCTAATCCGCGACTAAACAATTTTTTAACAAATTTAGTGCTCACCCCATCCCACCCCATCTCTCACCAAAGCAGCACCAATATGACGTCACGCGATTAGATACCTCATATCATGGATAAGAATGTGTATCAATTTGGTGGCAATTGGCGCTAAAGATAATGTGTATCAATGTTGGTGCCCCTCTCCGTTTCAGGGCACCCTGACCCGAATGACGCCACGTCTGACAGCTTTAAGCCACGCCATTAGACACCTCATATCATGGGATTAATTTGTATAAGTTTCGTGGCAATCGGCGACTAAACCAATTCTTATCAGATTTAGTACCCACCTACCGCCCCCCAAATCTCTAATCCAAACGACACCAATTTGGCGTCTTTAAATCGCGCAATAAGATTCCTTGTATCATGGAGAAGATCTCAGAAGAATGTGCATAAATTTGGTGGAATTCGGCGCTAAAATTATTTTTGATCCATTTTGGTGCCCCTCTCCCTTCCGGGCATCCCTGGCGCTAACGGCGCGACTTTTGACATATTTAAACCACACCATTAGATTCCTCATATTATGGGGATGATTATATACAAGAAAACTAAGATGCATGCATCAGGTCACCCATGAACTATTTAGCAATAGAATAATTCAGTTCGGTTGCGGTTTCACAACGTTACAACTGACATACGATTACACAAGACACACCTTGAATGTGGAACTGTGTAAGAGTGAATATTAATGTTCTAAATCCCATGTTTCACCTTTAGTTGTGATTGGGGGGGGGGGGGGGGGTGTCGTACTTTATTAACACGCAAGTAGTGTAATTAAGTACGGGTAATTAGAAGTAACAAATCGTTTAGTTTCTATCGTATCGACTGAAAGGGGTGAGCAGATTATTGGTGATGAATGTTCTCGTTAGCTGTCAATATAATATGCATATTTGCCCCGTTACGTTTATACACTGTAGCATTGGCGGGCCAGAGTGTGTTGACATGTTAATTGTTTGGTTCATTAATAACAGATCAGCGGGGATTTGTCGTGAAAACGTACACGTATACGTGGAAATATGCTACGGTTACGGTTAAATTAATGGTTCTTCTATTACACCACCGTGTATACTCGGTTTAAATAGGTATATTATATAGGGACGTGTGCTCAATTTTGGTGTGGACCGATGATCGAAAAAACTAAATCGGAGGTAAATGTCGCAGGCCGGAGGACCATTTTTTCAATAATTTTTAAAGAAATTGAGCAGTTGCAACAGAAGCAGCAAAAAAGGGTGTACAATTGGCAAATGATGAGGGGCGGTGTGATGTGTAACTAGGATTGAAATTAGATATGCAATTTGGAGATTATTGGATGAGGGATGTTATATTAATTATATTAAAGGGACGAGAGGGTTTAGTTGTCGAAAATATTTGTTCCAAACACCGTAAACAGATCAATATTAAAACGCATACATTTTGGTTCAAATATACGATCACTATCCCTTAAAGGAATACGGTCCTGAAAAAAACAATATTATTTTCTTTCAATATACCGATAATATATATATAAAATGTCCATTGGGCGCATATAATCTAATATTCGGCCGCCAATCGTTATTTTTATAACGATTCAAAAAAATTCCGAAGTTAGCCGAAGATTTTGTTGTAGACGAAGTCACGTGATCATCAGCCCGATCACGTGATTGTCACATGTAAACAGAAGCATAGCACGTGATCGATCACGTGGTAACTCATTGACAACGCATAGATACGCGACGGCGGTATTTTAAGTTTGCATGTAGTCGATCGCGGCCTTTGACGATTGTCGCGTTATCACACTGCGAATGCAAAACTTCGCCGAAACATCGCCTTTCTCGTAATTAAATGTCGATCTTTATCGTGTTATTATTACTATTATTATATGTATCGCGATGTGTTGTTACTATAAAGCCATGCCCGTATATTATTCAGTTTTGCGCGCATTTATCTATATAAACGCGTGCTCGTGTTTATATATATTTTTTCGTTACCGGAATAGTCCAAGTTATATTATATATGCATATCAAGATTGCATATATACGCGAAGACTTGCACAGTTATTAGGCAATTATCATCTCGTAAACATTCCAATTTCCAGATGACATTAGTCGTGTGTCAATAAAGAGCGTTTCGTTTTAATTATCGTAACGCGGTAATACAACACACAATTGGTTTATTGCTGTCGGATTTAATCAATTATAATCAAGTCATTCATTACCAATATGATATGTTCATTTTTCCTTGGTTATGAATCATGTAATTATTTGGGCAATATGGTGTTTATATATATTTCGGAATATTGCTTCCCCCACCCCAAAACAATCTAGCCGACTGTCACTGGTGGAAATTCACTACATCTATGCATCGTTATTGACCTATTAAATTAGCACTCTAGCGATGCGGTCTATTGAATATCCAGGTCATAAATCGACCTCTATGTGGCAATTACGCATAACAGTAGGGTTATAAACATCCAATCATATATAACACTTTTTGAAGGAGGGATAATAATCCGGTTTAATATGGAATCACATATTCAAGTGCTCTTTATTCGCAATATATCGTAATAGTGAACGCTCTTTATTGCGTCAAGGTAAAGGGACTCGACTTAGAACAGTTGTCATCGTGATTTTTTTTAATGATTACACCAATACAGGTCAATACATGTACACGAACTTCCGATATGCATGCTTTATATATCCTTCCAAGTCATAGCAATTTCCGCTTTATTAAACTCTTTTTATTCGTACCATATTAGGAAACTCTTAACATGGAACGCTCTTTATGGAGCCATGGTGAAGGAAATGGGGAATCGACTAAGAATAGTTGTTATCGTGATTTATTCAACATACTCTCCACTTTAACTGCAATTGTATGTATTCGTAACCATGACTGACTTGTCAAATTAAACGCTCTTTATTTGGTATATGTAATCGGTTTCTGATGATTGCGCAACGGGTTTCCCACAGAAATGCCGCCAAATGGCACGTAAACGAACATCGTTTGGAAATGAATACAGCATTATACCTAACTGAGAGTCACTAGACCGGCCACAGCCGAAAACACTGCATTTATATGGCAATGTTACGAATGAATGATTGTAAATACGGGACACTCGGGGCATATATAAGGAAAATTAAAACAACATCGTGAACACGCGCCCGAATAGAGTTCACATGCCTGCTCATGTTTTTATAAGCTTTATTTTTGACACGAAAGTGTTACCTACCCCGCTCAATCGGCCTTCTATAGTTTTTTTGTCAAAACAATAACTTTCCAAACAGCGCTTAAGACAAATCACAAGTGAATATAACTCACCGCGCGATGACAATTAACCATGTGTACACAATGCTATTGTGCCCCGCAGTAATTCCATCACGCTCACGAGCTGATGTCTATTCCGGATTTTCCATCGTCATATAGGTAGACACAAATAACTCCGATTCCGTGTTTTTAATTAGTTTACCTCGCTTGACGTCATGCGAGGTTTTGCGACGGAGATAGCCGACAACCGGTGGCGGTATTATTTATTTATTTCTCGGCTTAATTATTACGCGATTTTTATGGGACTTGGATTATTGTGATCACAATAGGGGGTGGCTTTCCGATAGAGTTTTGTTGTTTCATGAGCACTGTAATCCCTTAAACATCATGCTTACATAAAGACCTACTAAATTTTACCTAAACAAGAGTCTGATTGTGTTATAGAAGGCAGCATAATGCTACTGGCTAATCACACACAAATGGTATAAACGCTCTTTATTATTTCCAAATAAGGAATTGAGCAACAAAGAACGCTCTTTATGTTTACCATCATAATATAAAGAAACACCAGGAAAGTAACTTTTTATGCTTTGTTTACACAACAGTCGGCAAATTTACGACTATAACATAATGTTTATGAGATATTTCTCATTTGTATATTAACAAAGTCTGTCTATATTTGAATATTATTTCGTTTGTAGCGGTGGAAATATGTTCACATGATACCCACCAAGGCCTTCATACCTTTAAGGTATACTACAACTGTTTTTCTTTTCAATAGCAGAATACAGAATGCTATTAAGAAGTGACACAAAACACAGAACATTTGTTTTAATTATAAGTATTAAGAAGTGAGAGATATGTGAGTCAAGGAAACCAGTAACGAAAGGCAATATTAACATGATTTGTCAGAGAATAATTGTTTACGTTCCAATGAATATGTACTGGAAACAAACTGTCTGTACCAGACTTTCATAAACACAAATTATGTATTAATGATCATTAATGGTGTAACGACATATTTCGTTCTTTAATGTCTCAAATGAAAGTGTCAATGACACTGTAGCTCAACTTTGAGAAGAAGTTAAATTTGTGTGATGAGCAATGAATGGAAAGATTTAGAATTGAATTTGGAAATCCAAGATGGCCGCTGGCAGCCATGTTTTTTTTGTCGGAATGTCCCCAAAATGACTCATTCTCATCTACATTCCAATTTCAACAGCCATGAAAAATTTCATGATGATCAGACTAAAGGTACGACCTGTAGCCCGTGCTAAAGGATTTAGTCATACAAAGATTAAAATCCAAGATGGCTGCTGGCGGCCATGTTTTTGGGTCAAATGATCCCAAAATGACTCGTTCCCATCTACATGTCATTATTAACATTCTTGACAAATTTTATGATGATCAGACGGAAAGTACGACCTGTAGCCCGTGCTAAAGAATTTAGTCATACAAACAGGAAAATCCAAGATGGCTGCTGGCGGCCATGTTTTTTGGCCGAATAACCCCAAAATTACTCGTTCCCATCTACATGTCAATATTATCATCCATGACAAATTTCATGATGATCAGACAAACAGTACGACCTGTGGCCCGTGCTAATGGATTAAATTTTGAAATCCAAGATGGCCACTGGCGGCCATGTTTTTTGTCCGAATGACCCCAAAATGACTCGTTCCCATCTACATTCCAATTTCAACAGCCATGACAAATTTTATGATGATCAGACTAAAGTTAAGACCTGTAGCCCGTGCTAAAGATTTAGTCATATAAAGACTAAAATCCAAAATGGCTGCTGCGGCCATGTTTTTTGGCCGAATGACCCCAAAAGGACTCGTTCCCATCTACATGTCATTATTAACATTCTTGACAAATTTCATGATGATCAGACAAACATTACGAACTGTAGCCCGTGCTAATGGATTGAATTTTAAAATCCAAGATGGCCACTGGCGGCCATGTTTTTTTTCCGAATGATCCCAAAATTAATAATCTGGTCTAAATGTTGATGTCAACAGCTATGACAAATTTCATAATGATCCGACCAAAGGTACGACCTGTAGCCTGCATTGTTGACGCCTTACGTACACACATACACACGGACGACAAAGCCATGGCAATAGCTCAAACTTTACAATTTAACGACATTTTCGGTCTTTAACAGTTTAATAGGGGCCCCCGGTGGTCCAGTCGGTAGAGTGCCAGGTGGATTACGTCGTCCCAGGCCGTCCAGCGCTGACGAAGCTGGTTCTAACCCCACCATAGGGAGGGTGACCGGAATCGTGTATCTGGGCAAGTTTGTCAATTGCTTTCCGGGGGTCGGTGGTTTCTACACGCAGTGGAACAACTTCCCGGTGAAATTGAGCCTCTGCGTGGTCTTTCCTCCACCCGTAAAATTGACAACGTCGTGTGTGGCCTAGCGGCTAGAATGACGATAAACCCTAATAAACAACAGCAACAACAATTAATAGTTTAATGACATTTTTCGGTCTTTATAATATCTCAAGATATAGGGGGTATTTGGATCTCTAGTTTAACGACATTTTTCGGTCTTTATAGTTTAACGACATTTTTCGGTCTTTAATATCTCAAGATAGAGGGGCCCTTAGGGGGGTATTTGGATCTCTAGTTTAACGACATTTTTCGGTCTTTGATAGCAAAATGGAAGAAGTACATATTTGGAAGATGTGGTGGCCCTAAAAAGGAAAGTTGTTTGGTGGTCTTGAAATGCAGTTTTTCTTAACAGTCTTCCTTGATTAAAGTGATGTGAAACACTCGGCAGACACCGGGCAGAGTGATCAAATAAATAGAAATTAAGAATAATCTTTCTCAAAGTAGTTATTTGTTACGAATATTAATCCAAATGGATGTTACACAACGTCATTCTTATATATTAGTTAAATGCAATGACTCTCGATGGCAAAATGATTTTTGTTTAATTACAGCCGATAGTTGCGCCCCGAATCGAGATGTAAATATTTACAATTTGGAGTAGTTCAGACGATGTTCTATATGAAGTGGTGTGGTAGATCTTTTTGGAAATTTTCAGTGATGTTAGTAGAATGATAACATTCCCCACGTTGGAAAAGTGCCTGAGCACTAACTTATCAATTTCTCGCTCCCGAAAAATTCCATAATATGTCTTTAAACATATATATAAATCTCCGAAAAAAATAATTCTAAAGCATTAAACGATTTGCTATATTTCCACTAGGGCATATATTTCATCTGATTTTGCGAGAATCCATATATACTTTTTCATGAGAATCCAGGGTAATTTGCGAGAATCTAGATTTGGATTCTCGCCGAAATATAAGCCCAGATTTCACTCTGAAGTGTGCCTAAATGGCATAAATTGTACCTTGGTTCCCATGTTCGCTATAAACTAGCTTGAAATTCGCAAACCAATGAATTTTTTTTCTTCAGAAAATTTACATTTTTATGATTCGCGACATAAATTGTCACCAATAAAAACAAATTTGATTCATCGTGGAAGTTAGTCGGTGACTATAAATAATGTCACCATTCAACTGAATGTTGTTGAATTCTATTGAGATGTGGAGCAGACAATATATTGGGAGGCTCGGAGGCTCCATAGCATGAGGCCCCCACCCCCCTTTTTCGTATGCCGTATTCCATGCCCTGTTATGAGGTACGCCGTATTTCCGGCCCCTCTGTTAGGAGGTATTCGGTATTCCAAAAATACCGGTATTCGTACGCCGACCTTCCAAAAAATGAAGTTTTCATATATTTTTATGTATTCCATATGGTATTCCGTATTCCAACTTCTGTGTTAAGTGGTATTCCGTCTTCCATGGGGGTGGGGTGGGGGGCCTCTAGCATCTGCTCCTCAATCCTTACCAGATGTCAGTAAAAGTTTCCCATTTCATTATTTCAGTTCTTTAGCAATCTTAATCATTATATGTAATGCCCTGACCATGCTCAATACTAGCTTGAAATTGGCGAAACAATGAATTTTTTTTCTTCAGAAAATTAACATTTTTATGACTCGCGACATAATTGTCATCAATAAAAACAAATTTTATTCATCGTGGAAGTTAGTCGGTGACTATAAATAATGTCACCATTCAACTGAATGTTGTTGAGCATATTTCAACCAATTTTGGAAGTTTAAATGAATATTTTCTTCACACTCAAAGTCAATTGACAAATTTCAGGATTTTAGCCTGCTTCGTTGGGACCAAATATTTGTTGTGCACACTGAAGGAACGTCTACCATCACTCGATAGGCCAGATTATGCCCTGACCATGCTATAAAGTATTAAACTAGCTTGAAATTGGCAAAACTATGAATTTTTTTGGTTGAACAAATTTACATGGGAATCTCCATAGAAAACGGTTATATTTCGATAAAAACGAAAGTAATGCGAAATGAAAGTCGGCACTGGCCAGAATTGTGCAGAATAACATATGAGTCAAGTTATATGCGAATATTTGACCTCATTCGATTAAATAGTCTCGTATTTAAGGAATCAATGCCAATGGCGCTCGGACATGTGGAAATTTTTTCCGTCGCACTCGCAGACTGTAAGGCGGAATTGTGAAATGTAAACACGCATTACCTTTTGTGAGAATAACACAAGCGCAGACTTTATCAAAGTAATGCAATACACAACAACAAATAGGATAAAACGGATATAAAAACGGTATAAGTGAGAATAAACGTGGAAACAGTTGACAACATTTGTTCGGTTATTCGGCAAAACCGAAGGTATAGATTTATGGTCACTAACAAGAAATTCAATTAATTGAGGAAAAACACCCACTGTCCTGAGTGGTATTGATAAGCTGTTGGGGGGGGGAGATATTAATTGTGTTAAAGTGAAATGGGAAGTAATTGCGGTTAAGGGTAATAAGAAATGTCTTATTGCATTCTCATTGGGCTTAATCATAATTAGAGATTCCTTAAGTTATTGCGGTTAATCGAAATTGTCTATTAAATGTCAATTTTGATTCCCATAGAGATCATCAATGATGTCTATGCGCAGGGTCAACGTGCCAATCTTCTCTATTTGGATTCCAATTGTTGGCTCATTAAATATGCACATATGCTTAAGATACAGTCGTGCACGAAGCGAGCTCCCGTAAGTCGGGTTTTGGATCCCATGCAGTTAATGAAAATATCATTGAAATAATCAGTTTCCCCCAATTGATAAACAACCATATATTCAATATACATGTTTTGGAGCAGAATTAGGCAGTCCATATTGGACGCCATCATGGAATTTATTTTTTTTGGTTTAATTTTCACACATATTTATTAGTTATGTGGATGGAGTTCTCATTAAACCTCACATCCTTATATTGGTTACAGTAATGCCCAAAGTAATTGACCACTTAACCACATCAGAATTATTGGTAATTTTTCAGCATTTAAAATCCTGACAAATTACCCATTATTCAGCTGTGGTCAATTACTTTGTACATTACTGTATGAGGATTGAGTTATCATTACACCTCAAATCCTTATATTGGTTACATTAATGCCCAAAGTAATTGACCACTTAACCACTGCAGAATTATGGGTATTTTTTCAGCATTTAAAATCCTGACAAATTACCAATAATTATGCTGTGGTTAAGTGGTCGATTACTTTGGACATTACTGTATGAGGATTGAGTTATTATTACACCTCAAATCCTTATATTGGTTACAGTAATGCCCAAAGTAATTGACCACTTAACCACAGCAGAATTATGGGTAATTTTTCAGGATTTAAAATCATGAAAAAATACCCATTATTTTGCTGTGGTTAAGTGATCAATTACTTTGGACATTACTGTATGTAGATGGAGTTAAACCTCACATCAGTGTGTTGGGGATTTGGACCTTGACTTGGGACCTTTTGTTTTTAACGCGACAAATGCGCGTACACCTTATACACAAATTTCTTATGTAACCAGAGTTTTTCTTGGATAAGATGAGTTTGAAGCCTGCTTACATTTCAAAATGTTGTCAGTTTTATATTGTCTGCAGCGGAACTCAACGCGTTGAAGCAAAAGTTAGAAAAGATAAAATGTGTACGTAATGAGACTATAATACAACTGAAAAAATAAACTGAGGGAGGGGTGGGCGATACAGGGAACTAAGGGTTGAACCGATATAAATTTGTAGAGCGATAACGACCGATGTTGACATAATATGCATCTGAACTCTACTGTTGCAACATGGCTATAAAATAGGGGGGTGTCAGAATCTTAGTCATCTCTATATAGTGCCAGAATAGTCATCTATAAGATGTTGTGTTGGTTATATGGACTCGGAGAAAAAGTGGTTTGTACCGATGAACTGACATAAATTAGTGGAGCGATGTTGCATCGCGACTGTACTAAAGCAGCAATGATGTAAAATGGGGGGGGGAGGAGTCTGAAATTATCTATCTTTATAGATGGCACCAGGATTATATAGATAGGAATAGCAATTGATATACGTATACAGTATACTATAGTAATACCATAGACATATAAGTACAAATATCACGTGATAAAATATTACGTTACGTGAATATACCGATGAAAGAAATAAATAAATTGGACCGGGATTAGAGGTTGGGTTGGTTATATGTGGATAATTGGATATGGAATTCATACCGATGAAACGATACAAATTAGTGGAGCGATAATGACCAATGTTGACACTTACCGCTATACTTAAAGTAATTGACCACCAGCAACGTGGTGTCACCCTGTTAATACTGCGGTACTATACCGCGGTATCCTCCAATACCGCGGTACTGATACCGCTTGTTAACGTATGTGGGAGTAAATACCTCCCCTCAAAGTGTTCCATGAAAATCACTGCGGTATTCAAAAAAATTAATGCGGTGCCCGCTAAAAGACCGCGGTATCATCGCCCAATACCGTAATTCCACTGCCATGACCGCCTCGATACAGCTACCGTTTATTACCGGTATCACCGTGGTCATGACCGGGGTATCACCCCGTTTTTCTGGTCAATTACTTTGAGAATAGCGGTAGTCAGGCTACGCGCGGGAGAAAATAGGGGTTGATACGATAGACCAAAATAAATTTGTCAGGTGATAATGACCAATGTTGACCTATAAAGTAACGCGACTATACTGTCGCATAATTATCAGGTGTAACCGGTCAAATATGAACTCTAGTGACCAATATAGAACAGGTCAGAAAACATTCGCAGGGCCCTAATTGGCCTAAAATTTATTTAACACTCCATTTGCCATTATTGGCATTAAAATTGATTTATGTCGATAAAACTGTCATTTTTCAAAATTTTAAGCTGAGACTTGGAGTGTGTTGGTGGGATAGCTACATATTCGTAAAATGACAGAGTACAGCACGCAATTATGTTTTAGATGGAAGAAATGAATTTTTTTCAATGATAAAATTTAACATGGAAATTTGAATTTACCATTAACATCGATTTATGTCGATAAAACTGTCATTTTTCAAACTTTTAGGCTGAGACTTGGTGTATGTGCGTGTGATACATATATGTTCCTAAAATGACCGAGTCCAGCGCGTAATTATGTTTTAGATGGAAGAAATTGAATTTGACATTTTCACAAAAACACGCCAATTCCGAATCCAGATGACCTACTTGCAGACGAGCGCTCGTTAATATTCATGCCAAGAAATACAGGCGTCAAACTCATCTTTTTGGAAGGTTAATCCGATATACACATATTGAAATAATCCTTCCAGAACACCTTCCAAGATATAGAAGAATATTTTAATAGATTAGGACGCCAAAACAGTCGTAATGAAAGAATTAAAATGCACATCGCGTCCGCTTCGATTGTCATCGGCATTGGAAAATTAGACCATTGTATCTGTTTTGCGCATGCGCAAGTCACTTTCCATATATGGGATTTGTGTTAACATGATCACCGATCAATCCATTAACCAACAAATTACCACGCAATTATCTTAGCATAAAAATATATTGTAATTTATGCAACTACGACCCTGGTAACCCTGATAACTAATAAAATATACCGGCCAATTCATTTTAAGATCGTTATTTCACTTTGCTTTAAGCATAAATACACTCTTAAACGCACATAAACGACCCATTGGCGTTAAAATTAAATATACTCGGTATTTATTATATTAGTTTTTTATTGCTCGGTATAGAGTTAGACCCTTGACACCTGTCAATATATTTGGGCTGAATTCATATGATGCGGTATTATTCCTCGAAATAAACAACAAAGCAGTCGTTACTTCGAAATGTCGTTTGGGCTAACATTTACACAAATCCTTCGCGTGTTCTCCTCAATTGGCACGCATGTTCTCAGTCGACACACAGGTTATCCCAGAAAGTCGTGTGAAATAAACACCCAAGGTTTGGGTGAAATAAGTTTGGTGGCAATCGGCGACAATAATTGTTCTGCCCCTCCCCCTTTTCTGCCCCTGACAACAACGGCGTCACTTTATAAAATTCTAACCCTCGCCATTATCTTTCTCGTAAAAAGTTACCCCTATTAGACCTAGACCCCTTTTTGTCATCTAGGTGGTCCCCTGTGAATTTCTATAGAACACAGACAGACAGACAGACAGACATTCGCAAATATAGATATAGATTATAAATCAGTGATACCATACCCATTATAAGATGTGAGTCAGTGACTGCCCTGTTGGTTGAGAAATCAAAATACCAGAATACCTAAGCATGCAATGCTTAGATATAGCATATATATAATCTCTCACTGTTTATAAAGAGAGCGTGTTACAATTGACGTCATGTGGGTATTTCCGCAGATAATGGGAACTCCCTCATTATTATATCATTATCGTATTATTATCATATCATTTGCATTCGAAACTTCGGCAGCTTTCGGCTTTTTGGTAACATGTATTAGATGGAGTCGTCAAAAATCCGTCGTTTGAAACCAAGACGGATTTCAGACGCATCACCGACGAAGATTCGTCTGAATTGGACGGAGATTCCTCTGTGGTGCGTCTGACACGGATCTAATTGTTTCAAACGTCGCATATTTGACGCATTTAATACAAGTGTCGGTCTGGTATTAGATTCGTGTCGACAAAAATCCGTCGTTTGGAACGGACCTTACCGAAAAGATCGACCCACTTTTGTCACCCGGAAGTCACATTTTATCCTAACTTGTGTCACATTACGCTTACGAACACTGAAAATGACACATAACTAATCAGTAAGCGTTTTTATACGAAATTTTAAACGAGACTTTTTTCAAAAAGACGGGTCACATTTTCGGCTTATTCGTCGCACGACATCTCGCAAACCTCTATAGGAACGGAACCACAAAAATGGTTCCAGAGTTTCTCAACCTGAATCAATAGTTAGCAACGAAAGTGATATATATATATATTTAGAAACGAGTCGACAATGCCACTTTAATATTCGCGATCAGTCAACATTTCCTTTTCATGAAACTCGGGCGACGGTCAGCCTGGTGGGGGGGGGGGGGGTAGAATGCACGTGTGATGATTTTTCCTTTCGGCCATTTTTTTGGGACCCACCCAGCCCACGGCCATTTTTTCGCGTTTTCAGAACTTTATTCCGACCAATTTTTGACACCCCCCCCCCCCCCTGTAACCACTCAAATAAAAATTTGCAGGGGAGAAATTCAACCTTTTATGTCAGCGTTGCGATTAAATAGTTTACTCCAACCAACAAGGTTTCACACGAGATTGTGCCGCCATTACTCTTGGCGAAAATAAGCTATAGTAGCGATGTCAGAATAAAACTCGGAATACATTCATCGAATTTCAACATACCATCGACCCGGAACCATATGTACATATCTATTGTATAATATTTCTATATATCTATTGTTTATATAATTCTATATCTCAATATCCTTATGTTATACATGTATTAACTTGGATGTGAGAATAAAGCATTGGGACAGCTGTAAAAGAATGTGAGAATACTAGTATGAAAATGGAATTAGTCTCCAATGGAATATGCTCCTTTTTTTTGAGTGTCGGAAAATTTGCTGTTTTGTCCAACCTAACACCCATCCCGTCATACGTGCCGAAAAACAACTTTCGAATTTACCTTGGACCCATTTACAACAAAATACAACAGGATAACTCTCTTCTGCTGCCAGTATATCAGTTAGAATTACATTATTTCTCTTTATTCTAAGGTGTTCTGAAGACAAACACTAAAAAAAACATGCAGAAATTGTTTTTGAGTGGCGGGAACAATTGGTGTTTTGTCCCACTGACCAGACCCACCACCCCGTCTTACGCCCGCCACCCCCCTGCGACGGTAAGTATTTCTGTACCCGATTTAACTACACACACCCTGAGTTGGGAATGGCGAATATAAATTAATAAATCTGCTTGTGTAAAATTGAAAACGAGCGCCAAAGATAGCAAAATATTCAATGTGTGTCTAGCAAAAGTAGCTGCAACCAGGTATCTGTAACTGGGAAGGAGGGATCTGTAACTGGGAAGCACTGTATTGACGAATTATATCTATTCGTGGAAGAGAGTTTTCTCAAGGGAGATAATTTTCCGTCGCGCAATGATTGCCTAGCAAAAGTAGCTGCTCTCAAGTAACTCTAACCGGGAATTACTATTGATTAAATAAATTTTTTCACGGAAGAGAGTTTCCAAGGGAGATAATTTCTGAGTCTGGCAATGTTTGTCCCAGCAAACACTAACTGGGAAGCATATAGACATTAAACATAATCTATCGCTTCCATATATTAAATATATCTTGATACTATGTCTATGATGAATAATAAAGACCTGTAATAAGGTTATTACTTAGTAAGGTTATTAATTAGGATGTGTTTACCACTGTCAGACGACTGTCTGACGTGGCAATGGGGTGTGATGGTTACACTGGTGTAAATATTTCCCATAGGCTTCAATTTTAACGTTTGTTGATCAGCATCAGAGGTCAAATGGAAACTGTTCAAACTGCCTTCGGATTATGTGAGCTTGACATCTGTGGAAACTTTCCCAATAAAAAAATCAACACCGTCAGGCAGGAAATCCACTTCAAATTTTCGTTTTTTCATAATATAACTAGGGTCAGTTCTGCACTAAAAAAATATTGTTATTTTTTCAATCACACATAAAATTTCTAAAACGCCATAACAGACTTCATCTTTAATGAACGGGCCTCTTGGCAAATAAAGTTTGTGGGAGAATGATTCCTTGAATTTTTGTCAACAGTTTACTTTTAATTCATGCAACAAATCACAGCCCAGACTCGCCCAGAGTGTTTTAAAATGTGTTGACCGGAATGGTACATCGATATGTCGCTCAAACCAAATCAAGCTGGTTAAATTGCCTGACATCTAGATATATATGCCAAATATGTATGTACACAAGTGCTACACCTATCACTAGTGTCACTTAGTCTAGTTCTTTCCAAAGACAAATAGTTAACCTAGGCATGCATGGCCATGGCGACATGGGTGTACTCCCAACTTTGGTAACAATATTTTGGGGTGATGGGTTGGGCCACAATTTCAAACACAATACGCTCCAATGGGTCGATTTCTAACGTATTGGAATGCGAAGTATCCGTGTGGCGTGTGTGACAGGGACGTTTGTCGGGGAGGATGCGTATAGGCCTATACGTACTGCATGGTATTTACGTTACATGCCAAGTAAGGCATTCATTGCAATCTCACATGTTAGGTTAAAATATTATATGAGAACCAAGGCACTCATTGTGATCTCACATGAAAGTTAAAATGTTATATGCCTATATAGCCACCGGCCCTAGACAGGCATTCATTGCAATCTCGCATTTGGGCGGATATTGGAGGCCAAATTCACATTTATTAATAATTGTGCTTAAGCGCAATTAAATAGCGATTCAATGCAATTCAATTGCGCTTCAGTGTAAATCTATTGCGCAACAGTGCAATTCAATTGTGCATAGGCCTATATGGCTACCCCCCCCCAGTTAATTAAAGAATAAATCCATTAGAAAATTAATTGCGCTGAAGCGCAATTATTTTACCATATATATGGGCACCCCAGTTAATTAATGAATACATCCAATAGAAAATAATCTATTCAGGGGTGTAAGCTTGTAACAATAATTGCTTCAGCGCAATTGATATGAATCAAGCTGGATTGCCCTGAAGCGCAATTATTTATAAATGTGAATTTTGCCTTTCATAGGCGGGGGCATATTTTCATTTATCTATGTGTTATTGAGGGGCGTGGACTGGCAATGGAAGTGCGAATCTTACAAGAAGGTTCTTAGATTTGAAGCAATGTGCTGAGTCAATCTTTAGAAAAGACTAGGTTGCCCTGAAAATGGCCGTGTTTTTTTTTTGTTTTTTTTTTGGTGACCACTGCTGGTCGGTGGTCCTTGTGGCGTCACATCTGAGACACGCCATCGTCCTCCAACATTTCCGCCAGCCACCCATTTCACCCAGCCATCTCTTTTAAGTTTTGGTAAACAATTTGAAGTAAAATGAAATTCAGCGAATCCATCACTGAATCATGTAGTACTAGTACTATTTGCATGTATTGTACAATTATATAACTTTCAACACACATCTCAAAGTGATATAAAAACCTTGAAATAGATGGTTATTAGTACTTATACTTGAAAAAAAACTTTAATTTAAGACAGACAATATTCAAAAGCAGTCGTAGTCACTACTAATAGAAAAGCAAAGGTCATCACCGATTCGCCTCGGTGCGCTGTTAGCGACGAACTCCTTATTGGCATTACCGATTACCGGTTACTTTTGCTAGACAAACATTGCTAGCCAAGCCAAATAACGAAATTTTATCTGGTCACATATGTCAACATCCGTTATAGGACGATTAAGCTGGATGTCGTCTTTCTCCGAATCAAAATGGCGGAGGCCTCATGAGGAGACCCCATAAGTTTTCCCATATGGTTCAGTGCGGCCACACTACTTACGAAAGCTGATTGTTCAAACTTAATAGTCGGCATAATAAATGATTATTTGAGCTTTCATATATATACTCCACGCGAATCGCGACAATTCAGATTGACTCGTTCTTTTGTTATAGAGGGATTCACCATGTTGGAATAGGTTACACACCAGTAAATATTTTACATATACATGTATGTGTAGCCAAACGAACTCGGCCTCACTGGGCGTCATCTTATTATTATTTTAAGTGCGGCTGCTATATAAGAGTGTACATTCGGATGTAATAAAAAGTGACTGCACATTTTTGATTTTTGTCAAAGTGGCAGTGTCTAGTGTCAGTTTGACAATTTAAGGAAACCTTTGCGACACTGTTTATGATTTTTTTCCCGGAGAGGTTAACGAGATACCGTGCACAGAAGAAGCCGAAGATCGAAAAAGTCGACCAACTATAATTCTCCCCCGGAAGTCACATTTGTGTCACATTGGTCTTACACGCACGAAAAAAGAGACACGCAGTCAAGCTGTGTGCGTTTTAAGACCAAAATGTGACTGTAAAAAATACGGGACACCTTTTTCGCACGATATTTCATTAATCGCTGCAGTAATGAAACCACAAAAACGCCCACCGGGCCCTGGTTTCCCGACATGCTGAATTCATTACCTGCAATGAAACTGACACATATATATTTTCGAAAGCATGTAGACAATGCCACTTTAAACAAGCCGTTAATTCGTTTTTATTATGATACGTACCTGATTTGATAATCATGATCGCTCTCCAGATTATCCATAAACCATAATGATTGTCGAGGTTCGCGGAAAACCAAAACGTCTACGAAGCCGCCTCTTTGAAATAAAGCATGTTTCGGCAAAACTTGAAAGCGAAATCAACACGTTGTAACTTATTTTTATCGGGACGAATCCCGCCATCTTTCTATTTCCAATTTGAGACGCAAAATACCCCTCGGTTATGTCCCGATTTATAGATGGAGTGCAGATGAACAACATAGTTCAGCTACAAAGCCATTAACGTTAGAGCCCGACGTGTGGGGCAATCGCTACCAAGACCATCCAATTAACCTGACCGAAGTACCCTTAGATACAAGATTTTGTCCCGATCTGTCGGGAGACGGTGGAACAACACCAAGTTGAGCTACAATGTTATTAACCTCAGAACGAGACGTCCGACGTAATCGCGACTAGGTCCGTGTTACTAACGTGACCATGCTACTTCTAGATACGACGTTTCTCCCCGGTATGTCAAGTTGATGCGCAATGTCATTAACGTCAGAACGCGACATCCGATATTATCGCGACCAGGCCAAAGTTACTAACATGGCCACAGCACTTCTATGTGCCAAGTCTCGCTCATATCTGGCGAAAAACAGCAGTGACGAGGGACCAATATCAAGTTGAGCTACAACGTCATTAACGTCATAACGCGACGTCTGAGGTAATTGGGACCAGGTCCAAGTTAATAACATGGCCACAATACGTCTATGTACCAAGTTTCGAACAGATCTGCCTATAAACTGCGGAGGAGTGACGAGGGACCATCATCGAGTTGAGCTACAACGTCCTTAACATCAGAACGCGACGACTGGTGTAATGGGGACCAGGTCCAAGTTAATAACATGGCCATAGTACTTCTAGGTACGAAGTTTCGCCTCTATCTGCCGAGAAACAGCGGATGAGTGACGATGGATCACCATCCGTTGAGCTACAAAGTCATTGCGCCAGGACGCGACGGCTAACGTAATCTGGACCTGGTCCACACCAATAACATGGCCACAATACGTATATGTACCAAGTTTCGTCCCGATCTGTCGATAAACAGCGGATGAGTAACGATGGACCACCATCTGGTAAAGCTACAACGTCATTAACGTCAGAACGCGGCATCTGACGTAATGGGGACCAGGTCCGAGTTAATAACATGGCCATAGTACTTCTAGGGGAGAAGTTTCGCTCATATCTGCCGAAAAACGGCACAGCAGTGACGAGGGACCAATATCAAGTTGAGCTACAACGTCATTAATGTCAGAACGCGACGTCTGATGTAATCGGGATCAGATCCACATTAATAACATGGCCACAATACGTCTATGTACCATGTTTCGAACTGATCTGCCGATAAACTGCGAAGGAGTGATGAAGGCCCATCATCGAGTTGAGCTACAACGTCATTAACGTCATAACGCGACGTCTGGTGTAATGGGCACCAGGTTCAGGTTAATAACATGGCCGTAGTACTTCCTGTTACGAAGTTTAGCTCAGATCTGCCGAGAAACAGCGGATGAGTGACGATGGATCAGCATCAGGTTGAGCTACAACTATCATTGCCGCCAGGACGCGACGGCTAACGTAATCGGGACCTGGTCCACATCAATAACATGGCCACAATACGTCTATGTACCACGTTTTCGTCCAGATCTGTCGATAAACAGCGGATGAGTGACGATGGACTACCATCAGGTTGAGCTACAACGTCATTAACGTCATAACGCGACATCTGACGTAATGGGAACCAGGTCCAAGTTAATAACATGGCCATAGTACTTCTATGTACGAAGTTTCGCTCATATCTGCCGAAAAACGGCACAGCAGTGATGAGGGACCAATATCAAGTTGAGCTACAACGTCATTAAGGTCAGAACGCGACGTCTGATGTAATCGGGATCAGATCCACATTAATAACATTGCCTAAATACGTCTATGTATCAAGTTTCGTCCCGATATGCCAATAGACAGCGGATGAATGACGATGGACCACCACTACAATGTCATTAACATCAGGACGCGATGTTTGACGTAATGGGGGCCAGGTTCAAGTTAATAACATGGCGATAGTACTTCTAGGTACGAAGTTTGGCTCAGATCTGATGAGAAACGGCGCAGCAGTGACGAGGGACCAATATCAAGTTGAGCTACAACGTCATTAACGTCCACCACACAAACACTTACACAAACAAACATTGCATTTACTATATACGATTTTATTAAGTCCAAACCCGCCTCATGAAACTGGCTAAAAAATGTTGCTACAAAACTCGACGAGTATTACTACAAAACTCGTTAGCTTGTTTTTTACTACAAAACTCGTCGATATTTTACTACAAAACTCGTAACCCAAATTACTACATAACTCGTCGATTTTACTACAAAACTCGTGAGCTACCACAAAACTCGTCGATTGTTACTACATAAATCGTGAGCTACCACAAAACTCGTCAGTTACTACATAACTCGGCGTAACACATGGTCTATTTTCAGAAAAAATAGCATTGACTGGCATTTTTTAACAAATCTGATAGCTTCCTTGTGCCCATAAAACCCTTATTAAAAAAGTTGACATGCTTCCCAAACATATTTCCATGTAAATAACCAAAGTGTTGAATGTCCACGAACGTCCAACCAACTTCACAGCCATTTTCACAAAAAATATCTTCGACTCGCACATGGGGACAGAACAAACTGCTGTTTTGGACGGAGTGGTATTACGTGGGAAGAATTATTGATCCATGAGACTTACCTGCTGAATTTTCAAACCTATTCGTCCACTCGATTAGCCTCTACCCTCTGTAATACACTCGATTTTTTTACAGAATTTTCTCGACTGTCCCGACTGTTCGTTTCCCTTTTGAAATACATTCAAACAAACATTCAAATATGTGCTTTCAAGTAACTTAAGTGGTTCTTATTCAACACGTAGAATGTTTATAGATACAAAATACAATTATAATATATCTATGGTGAAATTCTTGCAGTGCCCTTATTCAAATTTCCCATGGTTTATTATAGTAATTGCGTGGTATTTTGCATACTTCGATATACTTCAAGATTAGCAAGTGACTGACATCGCCTATATTGACGCTCACATTGCTTTCGTTGTATTATTGCATGTGCAACATCGCGATCAAACCATCTTGTTTCGACAGTTCGGAATGACTTTTGACTTCGGGATTATGTCGATAAGATTTCGAGTGAAATCTTCATTTTGTGTTCTGAATCAGCCAAAGCTTCCTCTCTAAGAAACAGCTCACATTAATCAGTGAATAACGACCAATCAGCCTGATTGTACTTCCAGAACTAACGACCATTCAAACCTTGATCTACTGTTTCCAAGAGTATTGGAAAATGATCACTTCCATGCAGATCTGGACATACCTTCCAAGTAAAATCTGTAAATATCTGTGCGTGACATATACTGAAATCAATAGATGTGTATGCTCCAATTTCAGGATGAAGATAAGTTGCTGAAGTATCATTGAATAAACATCTATCTCTGTCGTCGAGGAATGATTCAACAAGACGACCGCGTGCGTCAATTCCGACTTAGTTATACGATTTCCCCCTAGCATGTGGTGGGCGTTGAAATCCCCGAAGTTGTGACAAATCTCATTGAACTACGACATCTACTGTTCAGAGAGCTCGTTGTGCAGGTTGTGCATATGACTTTGGTAAAACTGGATTTTCTTGTCGATATATTGTTCGGGCTTCTTGAAATGAAATGCGTCTTTCAGCTTTCAACTTTTGTATATTATACTCTTCTATAAGTACACTGGACATATTTTATCAAAAACAGTATGTGAACCGGTTACTACATGACACTAGAGTAAAAACCATGGTTTTAATTTACTATGAATAGTTTTACCGTGGAATCTGTGGTATTTGCACACCATGTTCTATTTGTCATAGTTTGTTTTGGTAACTGTTGTTTTTGGTGTAAACATATGATAAAAGTAATTAATCTCACAACTACATTATAGTAAAACCATGTCGTAGAACAATTCTCAGACTGAAGGTCTTCTATACTATAGTTCACTGTTATATACATACATAATTCCAGTACCATGTTTTATTATACACCGGTTATATTGTGCGTGGAATTGTTTTGTGACAGTTTTCTATATTTGTGTGATGATGTGATCATAACTATGGATTCACTTGCTGTGAGCATGGTTTTACGATATCGAATCCATGGTCAAAGTATAGGCCTACATGGTAAATTATAACCATAATATTATCATGCATGCGCCGTGCCATGGTGTAAATGTATCGTGGTCAGTACTTGCTGCCTCGACCCTGATGAATAACTACCAGGTGTCTCAGGCAGCATATATTGTAATCCGTGGTTGTTGGTAGGAATGGATTGCTGAACATAATCACAACAACATGAATAACACAACAAAACGAACAACCTGTGGTTATTTCCAGATAACCGTTGTAAATTAACCACCCAATTAACCATTGTAAAACTATGGTTTCACTTTGGTTTTCACCAAACAAATAACCGTTGTAAATTAACCACCGAATTTACCGTTGTAAATTAACCACCCAAATCACCGTTGTAAATTAACCACCAAAATAAAAGTTGTAAAAATATGGTTTCACTTTGGTTTTCATCACACAAATAACCGTTGTAAATTAACCACCCAAATAACAATTGCAAATTAATCACCCAAATCACCGGTGTAAACTAATCACCCAAATAACCGCTGCAAATTAACTATAGTTTCAGATGACCGTTGTAAATTAACTATTGTTTTTTTTTTATGGTAAACCATGATTTTACTATGGTAAAACAATATTAATTTTTAAGGGTTTAACGATACGCCCCAAGCTGTGCGTTCACCGTAACTGTCTACCATCGTTAACCGGAACCGCCTCAACCAAAATCATATAATACTCGTCGATTCCATACACTGGGAATAATAAAATAAAAAAAAAGGAATCAACACAAGTATAATTATGTAAGAAGTGTTTGATATCATATGATGGGTTGTATTTTTACTATATTAATTTCCATATATATATATAGGCTAAATTTTATGTTTAATGAATTATTTCATATTTAGTGTGCAGAGTCCCCTACGTTAGTCCGCTTAATTTGGAATAAATAGTGGTATCGTAATGTAACCATGTTCCGAACCCTGGACAATATTGGGTAACAAGATTAGGGAACAAGTGCTGCATTCGCCTATCGATCGTTTACCCTTCTGTCATACTGCATGCATGTCCTTGCACGTGAAGACACGATACACGTGTACGTATATATACGGCGTCTGAAATCCATTTCTCAAAGAAATTTTGCTTTGTTGGCGTTTACTGTACAATCATGTATCAGCTTTCTTTTAACGTGGCTTCCAGTTGGTGGCCCCAGAATCCGGCTAATGATAGCAACAACGTGGTTGTTTATACCTTAAGCGCAGGTGAATTACGTCAGATATTTGTTCTATATCCATCAGTGATATTTCAAAGTTCGCGGGTATGGATTTTCGAGAAACTGTTACTCGACTTCTTGTTAGCAACTGTGTGGAGATTACCAAAGCGCGGAATCGGGAATGGACCATCGCGATGAAAATTAAATTAGCTACTTCACAACTTGTAAACGAAGAATTCCCATGTGATTTAGACCTATTTCTTTCATTTAGACCAACTTCGTTGGTTAGTTTAATGAAAACCAGCGAAGACGCCATGACAAGGTGTCTTACGTCATTTTGGATGTGTGGACCAGAATACAGACAAGGTTGCACAACCCACGACAGGTCTCGTCATGTCGTCTACGTCTGGACCACTGCCTGATGTTAGATATATTATTCTTAGCGTCATGTCGCCGATAAAAAAAAAAATTGAGTCACAGCATGTGTGGTTGCTCCACTACGTGTCACGTACGTACGATTAATATTTTCATCTCTCCCTGAGTTTGGATGTCCTTAAGTATGTAAAGACACGCTACGTAGGCCTATATACGGCGTCTGAAAACCGTTTCCCAACCAGTCCCAAATGACATTTTCTTTGTTTGCGTTTACTGCTTCAACTTTCTTTTATAAAAGACGTGGCTTCCTGTTGGCGACCCCAGCATCCGGCAGCAGAGCTCTCCCTGTGTTTGGAATCCAAGGTAATATTCGGTCGAACAGGTCAGCGCCCATATATGACAGGATGTTTGCTTTAAAAGCCACCGGCGTGTTGTCCCTTTGTTCCTGCATGATACGGTTGTTATATAAATGCCCACGGACATTTTTAACAAGAAAACCATAGTCAGAAATGGTAACGCCACCAAGATTATGGTATTACATATAATAGAAATTATAAAAAATACATAAAATATTTTGATAACAATTGCGTTTAAACAAGTAATCCTTCAAATTATTAATAACAAAGTAAACGACTGTGGGGTCACTCAACAGATTATAAAGACTTGGACATAGTATACTGTAAATACTAAAATTTAAATGAAATAATTAAAAGATAAAATTTAGCAAGTAGTAAAAGTTAAATTTTCTCATTTTTGTTTTGGTTAAATAAAGCAAATAATTTAAATGTAACATTTGGTTTAAAAAAAATGATTGACCGTGGCTCTTCCAATAATTGCGCGACTGACCTGGTCAATTGTTCTTAAGAAGTTGTTTTGATAATTACTATGGAGGGAAATAGTTGTGGCTGTGGCTTCGCAAGTAATTACCTTGGTGACGTGATGTTAACAAATCTGAACTCCAGTTAACCAAGGACGCTTCATACCAAATATAAGGTGAATTATTAATTCTTTAGAAGTTGTTTTAGGATTTACTATGGAGGGAAAGAATTGTGGTGCTGGCTTCGCAACTATTTGACCTCATTGTAACAAATATAAATATTAGGTCACTCAGGCAATAGATGTATCTATTCTGTATATTAACTTATTGGGTCTTACGTGTCTTGAGATGTCTAAATAGTTTTCGATGGACAGATCGCGCAAGGGACCCACGCCAATCTTCTCTGTTGGGATTCCAATTGTTGGCTCATTAAATAGGCATATATGCTTAAGATACAGTCGCACGCTCCCGTAAGTCGGGTTTTGATTCCAGTTAATGAAAATATCATTGAAATAATCGGTTTCTCCCCCAATAAACATCCATATATTGAATATACATGTTTTGGAGCAGAATTAGGCAGTCCATATTGGACGCCATCATGGAATTTATTTTGTTTTGTTTTAATTTTCACACATAATTATTAGTTATATGGATGGAGTTCTCATTAAACCTCACATCCTTGTATTGGTTACAGTAATACCCAAAGTAATTGACCACTTAACCACATCAGAATTATTGGTAATTTTTCAGGATTTGAAATCCTGAAAATTTACCAATAATTTTGCTGTGGTCAAGTGGTCAATTACTTTGGACATTACTGTATGAGGATTGAGTTATCATTAAACCTCAAATCCTTATATTGGTTACAGTAATGCCCAAAGTAATTGACCACTTAACCACAGCAGAATTATGTATTTTTTCAGCATTTACAATCCTCAAATTACCCATTATTCTGCTGTGGTTAAGTGGTCAATTGCTTTGAACATTACTGTATGATGATTGAGTTATCATTAAACCTCAAATCCTTATATTGGTTACAGTAATGCCCAAAGTAATTGACCCTTTAACCACAGCATAATTATGGGTAATTTTTCCGGATTTAGAATCATGAAAAAATACACACAATTTTGCTGTGGTTAAGTGATGAATTACTTTGGACATTACTGTATGTAGATGGAGTTAAACCTCACATCAGTGTGTTGGGGATTTGGACCTTGACTTGGGACCTTTGGTTTTTAACGCAACAAATGCGCGTACACCTTATACACAAATTTGTTATGTAACCAGAGTTTTTCTTGGATAAGATGAGTTTGAAGCCTGCTTACATTTCAAAATGTTGTCAGTTTTGTATTGTCTGCAGCGGATCTCGACGCGTTGAAGCAAAAATTACAAAAGATAAAATGTGTATGTGACGAGACTATAATACAAATGAAAATATAAATTGAGGGAGGGGTGGGCGATACAGGGAACTAAGGGTTGAACCGATATAAATTTGTAGAGCAATAACGACCAATGTTGACATATTATGCATATCAACTCTACTGTTGCAACAAGGCTATAAAATAGGGGGGTGTCAGAATCTTAGTCATCTCTATATAGTGCCAGAATAGTCATTTATGGAGTTCTATATAAAGATGTTGGGTTGGTTATATGGACTCGGAGAAAAAAGGGGTTTGTACCGATGAAGTTGATGAACTGACATAAATTAGTGGATCGATGTTGCCATGTAATGCATCGTGATCGACTGTACTAAAGCAGCAATTATATAAAATTGGGGGGGGGGGGGGGTCTGAAATTATCTCTATAGTTGGCACCAGGATTATATAGAAAGGAATAGCAATTGATATACATATACGGCATACTATAGTAATACCATAGACATATAAGTACAAGTATCACGAGATAAAATATTACGTAACATGACTATATACCGATGAAAGAAATAAATAAATTGGACCGGGATTAGAGGTTGGGTTGGTTATATGTGGATAATTGGATATGGAATTCATACCGATGAAACGATACAAATTAGTGGAGCGATAAAGACACACTTAGTCAGGCTACGCGGGGGAAATAGGGGTTGATACGATAGACCGAAATAAATTTGTCGAGTGATAATGACCAATGTTGACGTATAAAGTAACGCGACTGTACTGTCACACAATTATCAGGTAGAACCGGTCAAATATAACAGGGTACAGCACGTAATTATTTCCAAGATCGAAGAAATGATTTTTTTTTTTCGATGATAAAATTTAACATGGGATAATTTGCCATTAAAATCGATTTATGTCTATAAAACTGTCATTTTTCAAAATTTTGAGCTGAAACTTGGTGTGTATGTGTATAATACTACTATATTCTTAAAATGACAGAGTTCAGCGCGTAATTATGTTTTAGATGGAAGAAATTGAATTTGTTTTCGATAACAAATTTACAGCGTGTACGGCCTACGGGTCATTGAGTATGCTCAATTTTTGTAAACAAACTTTTGTCAATAGCCGTTTTGGTCAAACTAAACCTTCTTCGACCGGGACAGCAGATCCGAATAGTAGCTAAGATGTATTTAGATAGAATTATCAAAAGAATATGACCGATCAGGGTACTTTTTAACAGAATAGAGTGGAGAAATCTTGGTGATAATTCCAGAAAATAAAGATGTAGGAGAATCACAATTAAACTTCCCACAATGCACTTCACTAAACCAGAGGTTCTCAATGGGTTACACATTATTTTCAGTCTATCAGATTATTTATATTTTCAACAGCAAGTGACTTTAAGTTCACAATTTCAGCCTGTCCTGACTCTATCGATACGATTTAACACATTTTCAAAAACGTATTATACACCGGTGGCGTTAACTTTACAATTTAAGCATCTACGTGATTCTATCGGTACGATTGAGTAAGGTACAAACAAGAATACACCAAGGGCTCCCAATGGGTTATATATTATTTTCAGTCTATCAAATTATTTATATTTTCAACAACATATTATTACACCGGTGACTTTAAGTTTACAATTTCAGCCTGTCCTGACTCTATCGATACGATTTATCATATTTTCATAAACATATTATACACCGGTGGCGTTAACGTTACAATTTCGGCATCTACGTGATTCTATCGGTACGATTGAGTAAGGTACACAAAATCTCCAAGAATACATTCGCCCTGTACACCACACAATATCAAACTCACAGAAGCTAGAAACACCACAGGTGGCGTAATAAAGAATACCCGTGGAACTTCTTTAAGAATAGGCAAGGGATTATTTGATGGACCAGTATACTCCCGCCGCGAGTCGAAACAATAGAATAAAACGTACATCGTTGCAGGGAGTCGGACGGTGGTGGGTAATTAACCATGAATGTGGTCATTAGTTGAAAAATTTCCAATCTTATGGGCATGTCAGGTTGGAAATTTCCAACACAAGGAAAGCTTGAGGCCAGTGCTATATGATTTTTGGAGTTTTCAAATTAAAATCCGATGGGCCTGGTCCCTCCCCCGCGGCCAGACAGTTAGTTTTCAGTCAGGTTCGGATTTTAAAAATATTCTCACATCGGCCGACATCAGTCGACCGGCGCCTGGGTCCTGGTCCCTCCGCGTGGCAATGAAAAACTGCTGATCACACAAAACAAAAAACACAAAACAAATCGAGGCCTGTAATATTATTTGCCTGTATTGTTAGACTCATATAGATGCTAGGATTTTGCTGTTTTCTGGTTCAGATTTCACACCATGCTCAGTCCGGTATGAAATTACGCGACATTGCGAGTGTGGTCTGGTTCAAGGGGGTGGGGTGCATTCGAAAAATCCAAGGTGGACACCAACCAAGTCCAGCGCGAACCTCTGTAAATAAACTTGCCCATCAATTTCTATTAAAATGAAAAACTTTAACCACATATATATTACAATTGTATTTGGTTTTGGGTGGTATGGTATGGAAACCCAGTAGGTTGGGTGGTAAATGTTTTGGGTGGAATCTTAATTATTCGTCAACGGCCACCTTACAATGCCGTTTATTTCGTGAAAATCGGAACAGAAATGCGAATTTGTGCATTATGCCACTTCGTGTTGTATGGTATGGAAACCCAGTGGTAAATGTTTTCGGTGGAATCGTATTTATTCATCAACGGGCCACTCTATAATGCCGTTTATTTCGTGAAATCTGACTGGAAATACGATTTTGCACATTGTGCCACTTTGGGTGGTATGATATGGAACCTTAATGTGTTTGGGTGGTTAATTTTTTGGGTGGAATCTTAATTATTCGTCAACGGCCACCCTACAATGCCCCCTTTAATTGTTGTTCATATTCTATATACAATGAAGAAGAGAATGTGTGAAATTTAAGATTATTTGTATTGGATGCAAAACCCAACCAGGGAATCATTTTGAAACTTAACAAGTTATTTTTCTTCTAATCTCATGAGTTTCAAGAACATTTAGCTACCATAGTGCTGAAATGTGCCGAAAGTTAACAGCGATTGGAAATTGGAGTGTCAATTTATCCCATAAGTTTAGTCAATTTTTTTTTCAAGATGATTTTGAAATTAAACAGCATCAGTTGGAAATGCAGAATAAGTTAAAAAGCATGACATAAGCTTGAACTGACAGTTTTATTTTCTCACCAGTATTATGCCAAATTCAGTTTGAAAGCCGATAATTTTCGCAACTTCGGGTAAAAAATTTAGAATTAAATGGAAATAAGTTTGAAAATTCTAACCATGTATAGGGGTGTCAATCAGGTTAAATAATTTCCAACATGCAGTAACTGTTGGATATGTTGAGGTATCAGTTGGACAGTTCCGCGATGAAAATCTCTCCCCAGCACGTTCTTGGCCATCCCGGACGGAATTTTTAACAGATGTCATATTATATTTCAGGCTAAAAATTACATGTACCTTCATAGCGTGTCTAGCAATTAGAAGTATCCTACCCTATATATACCAAATGTTTGGTTTAAAATTGATAACATTATACCAGTATACTATCCTACGAGGGGTTAGGTGCAAATGGGGGGAGCTGGAGCACCCCTTCCCAACACACCCCTGAACCCAATGAGGATCTTTAAATGTGATAAGCAACGCCGAGTTGGATATAGTCCGGGAGCTAATATGGGTACACTTGCACCCCCTGGGACTTAACTCTACCACACTCATTTTGTTCCTTATTATGTCCTTCAACTTTTAATCAATGTTAACAAGAAACAAAAGTGGCCGTGTAGACTCCAGACAAGATGACGGCCATCATGGTCGCCGTTTTTCAGACTAGGCCCCTAAGTCAGTTTGATGCAAATTATAGCGGGAAACTCTAGTAAAATGTATACAAATGTATTTTCGTGAAGCTCAGACATGGGGACACTTTATAGGGCAAAAATGAAACTCCCCATCCAAGATGGCCGCCAAAATGGCAGCCGGAAGTTGAAAATATGACTTTTTTCACTTATATCTTCTAGATCAGTTTATGCTGTTTGGAACTGGTTGAGAAATGTGACTTTAGTTTGTATTTTGTATATTAATTGACCATTGGAGCAATGAAATATGCAATTATTGGGGTCCTAGCCCCTTCCGATCCCTCAACAATTCTATTTTAGAGAATGCGGTATAAAATTTCACCAAAAAAAAAATCACAATTGGGATTCTAGTTGTATTTCAACAAGAATTGAACAGAACTTTGTAATGTAAGTGAGGTAGATCATTACTTAGGAATATTCCAACTCATTGGAACCAAAATTGTTACTTTGGATAAAAATGGACGCTAAAATACGGAAATTGAATACATTGAATACTAACATATCTGATGCACCATGGTTAATTGTTACTATTGTCACCTCTGACATCACCAGAAATATTGGATTTTTCTCTCACAAACTTGACATACATATCGGCAAAAATCACTTTTCAGGTTTGGACCATTTTTTCAAGTAAAATGTAACTATCTTTGGTATGAAAGTTGTTTATTGTTTAGATCTATCTTAAATGTGTCACAGGCGGTGTTTATAGACCAAATTGCTCAAGATGGCTTCCAAAATGGCAACCAAATTTGGTAAAAAGTTCATTTTTAGATATATCCCAAACATTATTCGCTTCGTTTTCCGAAAAGATAGCAAATTGTGACTCACTTGGTTTTATATGTGTTAGATAATTAACTGACAACCACATGGTTCTATTCTGGTTGTCCCAGTTCCGTGTGGGGCATGACAAATTCATTTTAAAGTTCCAGTATGGAATTTTGTCTAGAACCTCTTTTTGTGCTTGCAAACATGCACTATGATGCTTGCTATGAATGATTGGTGTTGCGATGTGATTGTGAGCTAGCTTGTCTAAGCTGTCAACATGGTTATTTAAGATTTGTGAAGAATAATGTCAATTACCACAGGTTTATCATATTTTAATAAAGACTAGATTCTGGTAGACCAGAAAAACAATTTCTTGTAACATTCAATGACATTCAGTTTATTTACAGACTATGGTACCACTTAGTACAAAAACAAAGCGTACAGGTCTCTGACGTACCCCCACCCCCACCACAAAGTGTCCATGCATGTCCCTAGTATTATTATTTAACTATTATTGTTAAATCCAGCCTTTAAAACAACAAAACTCAGTATAGAGTTACATCGCTTTACTTAGTTTTGCCATCGTCAAATCGTTGTTTTAAAAGTAAAACAAATGAGATGGTGTGTTGGCTTGATTCATAACTTGCCCGAAATTGAAGAATCAGGAAAGTACGTATTGGGTTGAGTATGTTCAGTGGTGGCGCCATAATTTCATGACGCATGGACTAACTACCACCACTGCCAGGAGGTAGATCCCTTGAGCTCTCATTGCACATTTTCCCGATGGAGATGGAGCTACACCCCATGTTAGGTGGGGCGGGCTTACAGCCATCCTGACCATCCTATATATGGCGCCACCTCTGAGTATGTTCTATCTTGATATCAGGCAATCAATGTTGTGTATGATAGGATAGGATAGGATATTTTATTTCAATATACACATATTAATACATGATACATTTGACAAATATTACATTGTATATTCGAGGGGGTGGCATAGTCAGGCTAGACTGTCTTACTGTCGCCCCCTTAAAGATGAAAAGATGTTACGATAGGCGGTCAGGATTCATTTTACAATGCACGGCTAAATAATTATGTATCTCACAATGGTTGCATTTAACTGGATTATATGCATGGAGGGTATACGTCTAGATAAATCGATTATTGGTTACTCGATGGTTTGTATCTTTCTTGCCAGTGGGATGTTCATTGAAAGTCGAGTAGGAATGTGTTGAGTGAGGTTGTGGATTGCGATATAGCGGAAGTCACTTATTGACGAGCTACCACACAGTCGGGACATCTTTGATTGTTGCATTTAATTGTTGCAGCATATTTTTTAATGCAATCGGCATGTATAATAAACGCCGTTTGAATGTGTGCCTGGATTGGTATGATGTAAATTCGTTATCTAAGTTGTTCCAGATGGTTGGATAAGAATGGAATGGTAGTTGTTGGGACCAAGATGTTCTTGGTTTTTTTTAAAATAGTGGGTGCTTTTGCCGGGTGTCTGGTCCGGTTTTGCGTTTCGTAAACATGTCGGTGAATGATTCTATTAAGCGCATATAATACCAATCATGCATGAAAACAGCCGCTTGTACTTTGTGGATGTCGTAGATTTTGAGTATATTTTCTTTTTTAAAAAGAGGTTCTGTGTGGCTTCTATATTTCTTATTACATAAAACTCGTATCGCGTGTATACTTTAGTGTGTGCATGCCGCCGGGACTTGTCTAGGAAATGTGCAATTTTTATTTTTATTTTATACCAGTTAAAACCTGTTTAAACAGGCATAAACACTGATTTCTGTTGTTTCATATCTATTATTATATTAGCTAGTCAATTATTGGTAACCATATATATTTAGAAGTCTAAATGTCTATGAATTGAGCAGATAATCGGCATTGAAATAGTGATTGAATTAGCAATTCTCAGCAGTTCTTTGTTTGGAATTAAACAGGAAGTAAAAAAAAAACCTGGTTGGAATAGGAAGCGGTCGCTTAAATGAACCGTCTTTGGAGACATATAGGGGTGGGTGTCAAAAGTGTTAAGATAAAAATTACACAGAACGGTGTGTGGGTCCCAAAATTCGGAAAACAAACAAAATAAACTTGTATGGACTTTGTGCCCCCACCTGGTGGTCTATACCAAAACACCAGGTAACGGTACAATGGTACATATATATATATAGTTGTGCATAGTTGTTCTCGTAATATACATTCTCACATGAAGCTGTTCGGTCAGTTGGTCACCACTATCCGTCAATCTTAAAGGTACTCAATCCGATTCGATGGCCCCCATATCATCAGATTCCAACAACAACATTTTTAGAAATGCCTCTTTGGTTATCAGAATGGATTAATTGCCCAAAAATAATGCTAACCCCTGTCAACTATAGTATAAAATTGCCCGAAACGTTATTTATCAACATGTTGTTCGAGAAATTTGGCCTTATTATCAACACAAAGCCTCTTGACTTTAGAGTTATTCATCTTCATCCATAATTTGGTCCGAAACCGTCGGCTCATCGACTTTTACTGGGCCACTAATAACTCTAATAAAATAATAGATTTCAACAATCGATATATAATAACTCTGAGCTTTGATATGTCGTTTCGTCGACTTGAAGCAAATTTTTTTTTTCGCCGAATCCAAATAAATAGTAATTGAGAGGCGCTCAATCGGATTATGCATCTTTAAACTTATTGTTTCTAAGTACAATATGCACAATGAAAATACTGCTTATTTTATATGATTTTATTTCACTAAATACTCATTGTTGAGTTCCCTCGAGAAATTTTCAGATAATAATTTAAAAACAAAGACCATACTGAATTGTTTACTGAATGTGAGAAACCACTTAGTATATAGCAAAGTTTAAAGACGGTCTATCTCTTCATATAACAAGTTTTATATAGTTTCCCGGGTTTAAAATAATACCTATGAACAGTCCGGAAACGCTTCTATCAATTAATATAAGTTTTAATTCAAATGTTCTGGTGGAAAACAGGATAACTCTATTTATTATATACTTGCCCATGAATTATAAGGTTTTAGCAGTGAGATATAAGTGATATCCTACTAGTGAGTGATATCAGTTGAAATTTCTGATGTATTGACATTCATTGGGAGCCACAGGCAAGTAACTAAAGTATATATAATAAACAGAATATCCACACTTTTTCAGTGGATATGGGTTAAATCTCATTCGTGATGACAAAACATTTGAAATTCAATGTTATGTCATCACTCATGAGATATAACCCATATCCACTGAAAAAGTGTGGATATCCTCTATATCTCTATCTGAGATCGCCTGACGGTCTGTTATAAAAATAGTGAAAAAAATGCCCAAATTGATTATCGCATTAACTTAGAAAATGTCCATATAAAATCAATATTAATTGATAGATGCGTTTCCGAACAGTTAATTGTCTTCGACTCGTATTTATTGTTTTATACACCGGGAACTATATAAAACGGAAGAGCTAGACCATCTTTCAGATAAGGAGGCACTTTCGTAACATAAACGCTCTTTGCATACACAAACATTATATTGTCTGGGCTCACCAGATTCCATGCATACTAATATGCTGTGCTTCGAGGATTTCAGAGACATAAGCACAAAAATCAACCCCGGACATCCCCCGGACATTAGTTCTCTTTCTAAATATTAGATCCGAACATTTCAGCGAAATGCGTTTTTTTTTACCATATCGGAGATAGATTAACAATGAATGCTCTTCGTTGTTCCATGTGGGAAATGTAATAAATTACACACATTTATACTTAGAGCTTCATTATCGAGACAACGGGTATTGAGTTTCAATCACAATGTCTCACATATTGCTAATATGAGCGGGGTGGGGATGTCTGGTCGGTAAATGTCCAGATGCGTAAAAATCCTGCATGGTCAGCAATTGTCCAGGTGGAAAAATGTCCACCCGCGAAGGTGGGGAGAATTCCGGTGAAAAAAAATCTCCGGATACCTATATTATAAACACCTCTAATGAATCTGTTTATAGCTGTCCATAAAATATTTGTCAGCAGATATATTCCACCATGCAATCCCTTTGAAAAGCCGACAAAATTCCTAACGGATGTACATCCGTTAGGATTTTCATCAGTTTTTTTTAAAGAGACTGTATTATACCAACCAGCAATGCATTGAAAATGCTAGCGCCATCTTTGTTCACGCAAATTTAGATATCAGTGGATACTTTCAATGTAAAATTAGCTACACAAAACAGACAAAATGGTAACATATTCAGCAGGTGCAAATTATTCAACAGTTGATAACTTCATAATAAGAAACAACAGAATATTGAAATTCCAAACAAAACAGAACAAATAATAACATATATTCAGCAGGTACGTAGTGGACAAATTGTTCAACATTTGGTAACGTCATAATAAAAAAATAACATAATTTTGAAAATCCAAAGTTCCAAACAAGAATGTTCAATTCTTCATTTTATATGTAGTTTGTCGTTCACATATTAATTGGTACAGTCATACGATGTCAGGCAATGTTCGACGTGTGTGAGCATATGCTAAGTGATGCTGAATTTGTCAATGCCACAAGATTTCATGCAAACAGCTACCCAGGATCTCCCAAACGTGCATAAAGCCACCATGATCTTCCAAATGCGCAACAAGTGTTGGGAGCATCATTCAAACTAAAAGCGGGCGGAATACCGATTCACATTCCACTGATATATTTTATTCGAATATCACAAACAAATAATCATTGTGATAATAATTAACAGACAACTAACTTAAATCTGCATGTGTTTTTGAGACAATGCAATTTTTTGTGTGGATTGGGTGGTATTCGAACACCAGCCCGTGACGGCGAGCGGGCCGACGTCAATACCACACGGCCACCGAAAGAACCCAACCAAAAAGGTAGCCCAAATGGCCGCTGTATTCCGACGTCTCACTTGGGACATTATATCCACATTTTAAGGTCTCTGGGTTATGTATATGTTAGGTTTTTTGGTACAGCTGCATGCTATATGTACTTGTCTCCGCGGCCGCGAGACATGCCGAGCGTTATCCTGTGTATACTGTCTGGGATTATATATAACAAGTACACAAGCCGCCGCTTTGTAGAAGCTGCATATTGTTTTTGAGACAATGCACATTTATTGGATGACATGTATATATAGCAGTTCATATCGGCACACATAGCCACAAATCATGTCACAAATAAGATGGGTCGGGGTTCTAATCCCACTCAATTAAAAAAAAAAAAAGCCTTGTGTTATATATAGTCACATGCAGTTATAAACAGGGCAACGCTTGGTATGTCTCGGAGACAAGTACATATGACATGCAGCTATACCAACAATCTACAATATACCTAACTCAGAGACCTTAAAATGTACATATAGTGTCCTACGTGCGACGTGGGAATACGGTGATAATTTGAGCTTCCCTTTTTGTGGTAGCTTTTGGTTTGGTATTGACGTCGGATGCTGTGCATGCTGTGCATGCTGTGCGACTCTTTACACGTTCAGGGATCCTGGGTAGTTTTTTACACGAATCCGTGAGACAATGACCAATTCAGCCTGAGTAATAATTTACGCATGCCTAATCAGTCTGTGGGAGGATCATGAGTACATGGGGAGAAATGTTCACATACCCGACAATGAATATCGCTAATATTTTTAATTCTTGCTTACATGTTATTTGCATTTTCATTATGCAGATTATGCAGTCTGAATCGTTAATCTTCCTTGATGTAACGTCACACGATGGACTACTAGCGACACACAGTGTCAAACTTGAAACCATGGCTTTTAACGTACTACTGATTATTTATACAGAAACGGATGGACCCTGAACATTGATGCATATAACATGTAAATAAGAATCCAACACATTAGCGATTTTCGTTGTCGGTTATACGGGATGATATTTGCCAGCAATGTGAAATGCGGCACTCATTATCACGGAAAGAATGAGTAAGACAAGAATCTGGCGGGGTTTTTCTGGTCCATTAATCCGCATTGGATGCATGTCTATGTCATCATCTGTAATAGACATATACGAGCGGGATTCTTCTGGTCCATCCATAATTGGAAGAAATTCCATGCCATCAGGTTTTCCTGTAAAAGATAGATTGATACTTGAGTATCAGTGGCAAATGTGGCTAAATGTACATGCATAAATTACATTCACACACTGGAAGCTAATTGCCGGTGTTATTTGCAGACATTTCGTCATAAAAAAACATATGATGCCTGTATGTGAAGGCAACATGTGCATAAAATGTATATATACATACCAAATTAAGCTAATGATATCAGAAATAAGATTTATGTAGTTCCACATGATGCTTCTTTGCATGCACATGTTGATAGCATCGAGTGGAACTTCTCGGGTAGTTATAGCTGTGTTAAATGTGAATTGTATAAATTATAGGCTGAATTTATTGTGCCTGTCATTTGCAGAATGGGGTCCCGAGAGGGTGAATTTGATGACGCTAGCTCGCAAATGACAGGCACACTAACTTCAATCTATGTGCCTGAAACCGAATACAGATATGCATATAATTTATATTTTTCATTATGCACGGCCTCATGTGTTATGAGAGACAGATATACTCAGATTGAAGTTCCATATGGTGAATATTCTGATGTACACCCATTGGAAAACTCGATTATGCAATGTGTCGTCTGTCAATTTGGGGATATAGAGAATCTAACATAAAAAAGAAAAGAATCTACGTGAAGAAGTTTCTATAGAAATTTGATAAAAAGAAAGTGTCCAGAGAAGATGAGGCCTAAGTAGAATGAGGTCCCCTGGTTGTGCTAGCCTTCTATGCGGGATAGCGTCACTAAATTCACCCTCTGGAGACCTTATTCTGCAAATGACAGGCACACCAAACTCGATCAGACTTGCATGCCTACAACAAATGTCACGCAAATTTCCGAGTATGTTAACATGGCCTGTATTAAGTTCACATAGAATGAAATAATATATTAGTCTTTTGATAAAAAAAAAACCAGTTCACACTAAATACATGTCGAGTCCGAACTAACATTGTGTCAGGCATGAAACTCCTGTCAACGATATATAAATAGAAAACAAGTGCGGGCGGTTGACTCGATTATATGACTCCTGGCTGCGCTCTGACATATTTTACGAATGTACACAAACCGGTGTTCCATTCAAAATTTGTTGACTGGTCAACAGCAGATGCTGGTGAATCGAAAACTAAAGATAGCAACCCTCGACCAATCAGAATGCGTGTTTCACAGACAATTGTTTTATATTTAACTTTAATTATAATTACCGGTAAGACAATTATCGATTACATTTCATTCTGCATTAATCAGAATGAATTCAAACCGACTTAAGTATTACATAAATGTAGGATTTCCTTACATTACACATGTATGTACGTCAGTTTTAGTAGTGTTCATACCGACGTAGCGGGCTAGGGACAGCACTCTGCCTTGAAAGTTTTAGAAAGGTTGAAATTCTAAATTGGACTCGACTCGATGCATTACCTCTACATTCATGACATTGGTCTTTAAATGCTGAAGTGGAAGTTGATGTCTTTTCAAGCTCCAACGAGTTGAATTGGTGAGTAAAATTGAACTGAAAAAGAGAGAAAGATTTATTAAACGTATACATGGCTCGGTTGAACCTGGAAACAATTTTAGGTGACTTTCTGCTGAGGTTTATTTATTTGTGTCTGTTGTTGCTTAATTCGAAAAAATTCTTAATCTGGCATGTGATGACTGAACAAAACCTGTATAACGTAGACCCGTAATACCATTGTTAAAGGTACTCAATCCGATTCAATGGTCCCCATATCATCAGATTCCAACACCAACAACATTTTTTAAAATGCCACTTCAGTTATCAGAATCGATTAATCCATCTTCATCTGCAATTTGGTCAGGGAAATTCCTCTCGTCGACTGTTTACTGGGCCACTAAAGTTAAAATTAAAATAATAGATTTTCAAACACCGATATCTGATTACGCTGAGCTTTGATGTGTGGGTTCATCGACTCGAATCAAATATTTTTTACCCCCGAAGCCAAGGAAATAGTAATTTGCGAGCGTTAATTCGGATTGAGTACCTTTAAAGATACGGGCGGCGTTGGCGGTGGGTATGCTGTTAAATTATTCCACATCCGTCAAAAACCGCCATAAACAGAAAGACTAGTAAAATATAGACAGACTATGTTCTTATGCCAATCAGAAATATGGCATAAACAGTATGTTATTGTCAAATGTTTCCTTTGTTATGTAAACAAAAGCAAAAAACGTTACAGAACCTGGTTTGTGTTTAGATCCGGATATGGTAAACATAAAGAGCGTTATTCGTTACTGTTTTCCTGATATGGAAATAATAAAGAGCGTATATTTCATTTGTGCGTGATTAACCAATAGAATCGCGCTGTGTTGTGTAAACAGAAGCAAAACTTCTATAACACGAGCAGGTTCTTGTTTACGTACACCATCGTACGTCTTGGCGACAATATACTATTTACGCGCTGATAATGTTTGGCATATGAACAAAACTATATATATTTTAATATTCCTTCTGTTGATGGCGATTTGAACAAATATGAATATTTCTGCAACGAAAGCCGCCCGTGCCTTTAATATAATATCAAATAGGTCATTAGCATCATTATAAGATGGTTGTTTATTATCTGAATATTTACTTGGGGGGTAACTACTCATCAATGATTATTTAGTATAGAAAGGGTTAAGCAGTCCTTTCACACGTTGTTAACATGCTTTGAAAACATATATAGAGCAAAACAGCCGAAAGTTCATGCTGTTTAGACGCGGTGGTTGATATCCATGGTGTAAGTACACTTGAACATGTTTTTCTTTGTGATCATGTAATAAATAGAATCTACATGAACTCATCACCAGTTTATAGCGGAATTTACAACAATCGTCCAGTAAATTAGGTCTGGACTCATTTTGTAAATTCCGCTATAAACTGGGGACTTGTTGTAGATCCTCTATATATTACACTAAAAACATGAAATAAATTGTCACTTGTAACCACATTTCCATAACAGTTATAAAGACGATGGGGGCGGGCATAGAACACAAAAGAAAATTTATTTATTTATTTATTGGGGTTTAACCTCGCTTTCAGCAGCCAGGGCTATATCACAACATTGCCAGTTTTAGTGGCGGATGGAGAGTCCGTGCACGAATGTAAATCTAGCAATGATTTCATTGGCTGGAAGAATGACCCATTGTGCCCGGCGAAACCACCGACCATCGTCGAGTAAATGGCATGCAACTCCCGCATTTAGCGATATGGGTATACAAAGTTAGCGACGACATCATATCGCCAGCGCTGGAGAGCGAGTCGGCCTGGAACAAAGCCCCTTACCGACCGAGCCACCGAGGCCCCCAAAAGAGAAAAGAAAGAAGTTATGTGTCAAAATAACTTACCATATAGCTACCATTAGAGTAATTTGTTATCTTTTCAACGATCTCGAAAGTCAGTAGGTTGTATGATTCATCTAACAGGTGACGCCTCGTCCGATATTTTTCATACAGAGCATCACGCCTTCTCAATAACTAGAAAATAACAATGAAAAAGTTAGAATTAAAGGATCAATATGTATGATTTTGAAATCACAACATTTTCAGTCAATTTACCAACATGTTTTGATTGATCTAAAATCACAAGCAGATCATAGATAGATTTTTCGTATCTTAGGCAAATGAAATTTGGAAAGCATGGTTTCCTACAATAGAGGTAAGCAAAATATGTGTATATATAAGTAGATTTAATGTTTTATTTGACTGGTAACGGAACTATACTTTGCTGTCAAAACAGATGGGACATATTTGAAAAAGGACTTTTTTAAATTTGTCATTCATTTGTAGGATGATTGTTGCAAATTGGGCAATCGGGATGATTCTAAGACACCCAAAATATTAAAAAATATCCTATATTAATGCCAAATATTAACCGTCATATCCGTATCATTTTGGTGCCCGAATCCAACCCCCCCCCATTCCTGACTCTGATGACATCACTTATGTTCTAATAACGTAAAAACAAAAAGGTGGTTTAAAAAAATAAAAAAAATAAAGAGAGAGTTTGATTTACTGTCAGCTAGAAAATAAACAAATTATTTTCTTTGCATATTTCAGTTTTTGGTAGCCATTTTCAGAATTATGTTTTTGGATGAAAAATCACCACAAAACAACATAATGTTCAAAAATATGAATCAGTGTTGAGTGCTTATATCTGCCAGATTATTGCAAGCGTGGTTGAATAATATTGCTGTTGTTTCATGTTGTTTTGGTCCTTCGCGCAATGAAAATACTAACAATTCCTCTGTTCATCCTGTCAATAGGAATTTATTGAAATCAAAGATGAATTTGTTTTAAGCTTCATTAATTTGCAACAATGTGTTCAAACTGTTTCTAGAAAACTCTGCATGAACGCCCTGAGAACACATTCGGTGTTAATGCAGTTTGATTAATATATATCGTGGTCAAAATATCGTGACGACATTGAAGCAACCGGTCATTTTTTGTATATGAATGCAGGATATTATAGAAAGCATAACAGATACCATACATGATCCATTCTGGTTACCACATCATCCTGGGCGTTGTGTCCACTCTCAACAAACTTGTTGGCAAAATCATTCAAGTCCTGGAAAATGTCCACAATATTTTTCAAATAGAACATATTAAGGATTTTGTACATTTTTCAATAATAACTGATGCTACTAATTACACATGGCATAAAACAACATATTTTGCAGCATGCCAAGTAGATGTGTGATGTTTAGAAGCATCATATACAAATATAGGGTAAATGTTCTACTACTATTGTATTTTAAGGAAATGACCAGAATGCATGTAAATTAGTATTCTGACTGCGAGTCATACGTTAATTGGGTTCATATATATGAGTCACATTAAATCAACAGGGCAAAGCAAAAAAAAAACAAAAAAAAACAACAACATAACAATACCTGGATCTTTCCTTCCTGAGCAGTGAGGGTCTTTTGGAAGTATTTCTGTTCCTCAATCAGAGCCTCGACACTATCTAGTGAATCGCCCAGATCTTCGTTGGCCAAAAATGCCTATAAAAGATATAAATAACATGGTTTTGTCATACACCATATGCGATATGTAACTGCTTCATAATATATGTTATGACACAAAAGTTTGTGACATGTACGTGGCTAAACATTTCAGAGCGAAAAAACATTAGTTTACATTTAAGTGTGCACATTATTGTTACAGAACGCGAGAGTGAGAATTGCGGAAGTCTCATAAAAAAGTTGCCAGAACCATGAATCTCCAGCCGGTCACCCATCCAAGGACTTTTCGAGCTCGATATTGGCTGCGGACACACGTACCACAGTAGCGATGTCATAGTAGGTGTGACAATTTATTATGGTGGAATTTGGTGACAATTGGTAGTCATAATTAATATGCCATGGCAAGCTATGTCGCCCTCTGCAAATTCGCACAATGAGTATACCAAGCTCTACCAGCGACGGTCGATATCTCAAGGATGTATCTACCTGTGAATGTCTTGTCGCTGTTGATCTTTACTCAACACGCAGTGTTATATTTTGCATGCTAACACACAAGTCCACTTGATAACTTAACGAATAACCCATTTCTGTCAACAGCCATGATTGTTCTTATTAATGAAATTAATATAAGTAGATAAACATGCATGCATTGAGATCATATACAAAAACGTACCACATGCATGATATGTGAGTCAATGGGGAATTGCCACCAGGCCACGGTCATACACAATTCTGGACGATCTATCGAGCAATTATATATATCGTGACATATAGCGAATACATTTTAGCAAAACGTAATGAGTAGAGATCAATCTTGGTGAAACGCAATGGGTTAATTGGTCCAGTCGACTCATTGTGCGGAAACTCAGCAGGAAACATGACTGGCTATGGCATATTAATTATGACGAACAATTGTCACCAAACTCCACTATAATAAATTGTCACACCTACTATGACATAGCTACTGTGGTACGTGTGTCCGCAGCCATTGCTTAAAGGTATGTTCACACAAGCACTCGCAAGTTTGCATGGTATATATTGCAGGTATTTCGTCGTAGAAGACCATATGGTGACAGAATATGAACGGAAACATGTATATAAAATCCATCTGTATCACAGATAACTACACGAGAAATACAATTTATGTAGTTCCACCTGTTACATAATTTTCCTTTTCATGTCGCTAGTTTTGGTAAAGATGGGTTGTATATGCATGTTTCCGTTCATATTCTGGCACCATATGATTTACAATGACGAAATGCCTGGAAAATATATATACCTTGAAAACATTTGAGTGTGTGAGCGTACCATAAAATCGGTGATGTCACAAAGCGTCTTAACTAATGTGACCAAGATATCATCTAGACGTGTCGTGCAGAGAACTAATCGGCCTTCTATATTTACACCGCGAACGTTACACAACAAAAATTTTAATAGGTAGATAATATTTAACAATGATTTGAAAGTTTATATAGCCATGCGTATTTAATACTAAATCGTTTTGGCGTGGCATTTGTTCGCCAGTCAATCAGACTACTGATTTAATATGCTATTATTAACGCCACCGGTGTATACTGTGCTTGAAAATATAATATCCACTGGTGTTATGCGGGATTAGGTCGATGTAAAAGCTGCGAACGGGTCGCTTTATAAGCTGTAGTGTTACCCCGAATACGGTATCCTCAATAAAATAGTCCGACACATATTAGCACATGTGCTGATATTGATAATTACCACACCCTTTGGAAAGCATGCGATCGTGTATCAAGGATGGATTTCGACGAAATTTGATACTTAGGGTTACTTTTGTCCGGGGAGTGTTTTGGACGGGTCAAATCGTGACCCCGACCTGACCTTGACCTTTAAAACAGTCAATTCAAGGTCAAATTGGGTAAAACGGACGGATTTCGACGAAATTTTATACCTATGTGTGCTTTTGTCCGGGGAGTGTTTTGGACGGGCCAAATCGTGACCCTGACCTGACCTTGACCTTCAATATGGTCAATCCAAGGTCAAATCTGGTAAAACTGATGGATTTCGACGAAATTTGATACCATGGGTTAATTTTGTCCGGGGAGTGTTTTGGACGGGTCAAATCGTGACCCCGACCTGATCTTGACCTTCATAATGGTCAATTCAAGGTCAAATCGGGTAAACGGACGGATTTCGACGAAATTTGATACCTAGGGAAACTTTTCTCCGGGGAGTGTTTTAGACGGGTCAAATCATGACCCCGACCTGACCTCCGACTTTAAAAATAGTCAATTCAAGGTCAAATCGCGCCTTTCGCCGGAAAGCAGATGGGAACAGCCCGGACGAACTCGGGCCCACCAGCCAGTGTAATAAAAAGCGAGACAGCTTGAAGAATGTAATGTATAACAGGAGAAACGGGAAACGTGGTATATGGAAGCATCCAAATTTCCCACATGGAATTTGAAAGCTAGTTTATATTATAATTATATTATAATTTATATTTATGGCTAATAATATGATCTTGGTGGCGTTATCATTTCTGACTATGGTTTTCTTGTAATGGATATGCAAAAGGTCTCACACACGAAGTACCATTGAGCATCTCTTGTTAATTACCTCTTGTTCTGTGATCCATGTGTCAACTTGTGCCGATTCTCGCAGGAATAGTTCCAGGTCCATACATTGCCCATTCACGATTCGTTGATCCACCCACAAATTGGTGAAGCTGTTCTTTACTGATGAGAGCTGGTGTAACTGAAAAAGTTCACCATTGCTGACAATTTCCATGTAAAAAGTCAATGGAGCTATGAGAAGAAGTTGTAAAAATGCTCTTTACGACGGTACCACATTATATGTTCATATTTGTGTTATCGTACGTTGCTTCTCATTCTGAGAAATCACTAAAGATGAACAATACTCACATATTAGACCAAGTCTTCTCCAAGCCTTGAAATAGTGAGCCTGTCATTTGCAGAATGAGGTCCACAGAGGGTGAATTTAGGCCTTATCAGAATGAGGTTCACAGAGGGTGAATTTGGTGATGCTATCCCGCTGTGCGGGATAGCATCACTAAATTCACCCTCTGGGAACCTCATTCTGCAAATGACAGGCTCACTATTTCAAGGCTTGGTCTTCTCAGTCCACAACAGCTTGGGATATCGGCAGGGTTAATGCTGTTTTTGGACTGAGTCCCGTCCCGGGCTGTTACTCTTCTATAACAGACTTTACGCCCAGAATTGTGGGCGGGATTTATCTTTCTTGTATGTCTTTGGATTATGTCAAATGGACGATTTGCATATGTGAACATAGAGGGCAGATGGTGGCATAAAACATATGCCTATATCAGATGTCCGTTGAATGTCAAAACATAGAAATTTATAAGTAAACAACGCCTTGTTTTCCAGAAAAATTCGATTTGTCGCGGTATCAGAAAATGTATGTTAACAATAAATTAAACAGTCGTATATCACTTTACCTTTTTCTATCACGGTAAATTATATATCATTTTAAAGGTAGATCAATCGCGGATATGTCAGATGATAATCACATTCAGTGTTTCACGTGAATGTCCGGGCTCCATGTGTAAGTGTAATTCGTCGTTTCAATGAAAGTCTGATATAGAAGAGTAACGGGACGGGACTCGGTCCAAAAACAGCTGAAACCCAACCGATAGCACACGCTGTTGTGGACCTAGAATACTTTGTCTAGTTAAATATGTGGCTTATACTAAATTATATTCGCAAAAACTTAATATACTGTTACGAGATTAGCACTCACCAGTGATCATGTGGAATAATCGCAATACCTGCCTATATGTTGTTTTTTTAATGCCGTCCCCCTGCTCCATTAAAGGCCTACTTAATTTTCGAGTCACCGATTATTTATTTTATAGTGACTCGATATACGGTTTTAATAACAATATATGCCATAAAATATGATTAAAATACTATAATTCATCACCATTTGAAACATCTGTGTCTCAGAAGATGCCCATAACAGTTGAAATCATATAAAGATTACCCCCGTTTTGGCTTCCAGAATGCAAACTAAAGATGGATTTCGAATGGAAGGGGAATAACTATCCTTAAGAAATAGAGTTATTCCCCCTCTATTGAAAATAATACACTCTTTACTGCAATCTAGATGACAAAACACGTTGGTAACTCAACAAAAATAACATGTTCACAATTTATTATACATCGAATAAGTTGAAAACACAATGTTTTTGGAGCTTCCTCTTTCAAAAGGTATATAATATGGCATATATTTTATATATGTGATCTGGAGGTTCGAAAATTAAGTGGGCCTTTAAGATAATTTTTTCCCTAACGTTCGTAAACCAATTAATAAAATTGCTTTGGCCAAAGAAATTTGCGTGATATTTCGTACATTTTAGCGTGAATTCCAAAGTCTATGAATTTACCTTGTCTTCCACTTCAGCTGCATCGTAGTGATTTGTGTCGACCAACTTCTGTCCGGATGCGACATGACTCTTCATGCTCTCCTGGTTGGCATACATTTCCCCCCGAATGAGCTAGAGAAACAAGAAAATTAATAGAGGATTGAGAAATCATAATGGTTCAGTTGATGTTTTAAAATAACAAACATTTTACGTGCACGAAAGAATGACAGCACTAACCGTATAATATAAAATGTATGTGTTTGACCATTCCGAGTGACAGTAACGATCATGCACCATGCATATTATACATAATTTGAATGCTTATCGCCCCATGCATGAATATGACAACATGTATACATCGCTGTTGACAATTAAGTGTATTCATTGAAAAGAACTTCGAGGATAAATCAGCATGTAACTAACACCCCGATGAGCCATGCTAGGAACAGAATATATTCTTCATAGCCTCAAAGTCACCGATTTTCTGCAATTTAGGCAATATACATAACTGTCAAATATTCATAGAAACGAAAGAGTATCAAGAACTCTGCCCAACTCAGACACACATGATGCTTTTTATTCAACAATATGATTATTTAAAATGAATTCTTCAAATATGAGTTTTCTCATAATTATAGTTGCTGTGCAGACGGATCAAATTGGATTTTACTAAATTCTTTCAAACAGGGTCATGCATAGTGGAAATTAGAATCAAGTCTATAGCAGATGCGATCAGTATGAGAATGAAGATGCATCTTTTAAGTTGACAATTCACGCTCTTTATTGCTAATTATTAGTCATCTGAGGTCAATTTAAAGGCGCATATCCTATGCCATTCCCCTGGTCAGGTGACCAATGTTCCTACATATCGTCTAAGCGAATAAGGAACTCTTTATTCTCACATATGAAAATATGATGGGTCAACGGCACCTATCCAATGGTACACCCGGTCAATTTACCCCTGCATACCAATTTCGAGCCATTTCGGGTCCAGCCATTTTGGGTATATAATTAATTATTTTATTAAATTAATTATCTGCGCAATTGTATGACATCTGATGTCAATGAAACCTATCCCATGACACCCGAGTCAATTTCCCCATGTATGCAAACTTTCATCTCCGAGATTCCAGCCGTTTGGTCGCCCATAGCCCGACAGACAAACAAACAAAATTGGGGACATGACAAACTGCGGGACGCAGGACAAAATGATAGACTGCGGGACAGAATTTTGAATTGCGTGGGATGGACAATACCTCAAATAATATAACAAGCAGAGGGCTCGTTTTGTTGTCCAACGAAAGCTCGATATTCGCCCCTACCAAATATATTAACTCAGCTACTCACTGCATGGACCCCAAATGTTTCATTATCTGGCCAATAACTGACCTATACCCTAACAGTATCGAAATCAAGGCTGCGAGAGAGCTGTAGAATTGCGTTTTTATAGCGAAAAAGCTATGACCATAAGTAAACTTGGTATTAACCCTTCCTATATTAAAGTATCAATGGTGAATAGTAATTATCCCATATGTCGTTCGTTGAACTTATTATCTAAACATATTTTAATTTACCCTCATCGGACCATATTTTAATTAACCCTATCTGGGTGTGACCATATTTTAATCAACCCTCGTGTAACCATACAAGTATTTTACTTAACCCTCATGATAGCCGTATTTTCAAAGATGATATCGGGAGTGCATTGCCTGATGCCATTCTTAGATCATCATTACGCCATCTTGGGTGTATATTGGCAAGTATATCTGACCATGTCGTAGGAGGTGATGGACTAAATACGATTATAACGTACTCGGTATATACGTAATTGGATTTACTAAATATGATTAGAAACGTACTCGTTATTTATTATATTTCTGTATGTAAGCACCCTCGTACTGTAGATGCAATTTTAAAATAGCCATCAAATCATTGTCAACACGCGGACAAATAAGATCCAACAGAAACGCTTTATCGCGCACCGAAAATGACAGAGTTGCGGGAAAAGCATGGGGGACAACTACGCCCCAAACATGGCGGAATCGAGATAAGCGATAGACTTGAGGCAGGGCCAACAAATTCTACGTAGGACACTAATAATTAAGTTAAGTAACTAATTAGTTATAACCCCAAAATGGTTGCAATATGTTCTGTGCAAATTGATACACATGGATACATTGATCAGTATAGTGTGTCGTGAGATAAATGCTGTTGACCTCAGATGACTTAAAGGGGCAACTATGAACAATAAAGAGCGTCCCTTATCATCTTAGAAGACATGTCACATGACCAGGGGATTGTCATGGATAGACGCATTTGACCTCAGATGACTTAAAGGGGGCGGGCTCGTAAATTATATGATCAAAAACTAGCGATTATCAGCCCAGACGATATGTGAGAAAATTGGTGCACAAAAGTAAATTGACGCGGGGGCTGTCACGGGATAGGTGTTGTTGACCTCAAATGACTTAAAGAGGCACTAGTAATTAGAAATAAAGAGCGTTTATTATCAACTTAAAAAAAATAGATGTAACTTTATCCGGAGAGTCATGTGATAGGTACTGTTTATCCTAGATGACTCCTATTTATTTAAAATGACTTGAAGGGCCACTAATAAATTACGCATTCTTCACACGAGCAATACCGGATACCCCACTGAAGTACAATTGTTTGATCTTAAAGTATAATTAGTGACACTTAAGTGCAAATATTTGAAATTAAGTACAATTATTTTCACTTATGAGCGCAAATATTTACACTTAATTCTAAATAAATCGAAAATGCAAAAAACGGCTTGCCATTCGTATGGGCCTTAAGTGGGGATGAAATTAAGCTATGGCATGTTTGCACGGTGAGGTGAAAAGCTTTCTTCCCGACTCCCTTCAGAAAGAACTCGGAATGAACATTTATAGAAAATAAATTATGGAATAACACATTTTAATCAAAATAATAAGTTAAAATACGATGGAGAAGAGACCTTCAACAATCCTGTAAATTATACAGTTCAGAAAATGTTTAACTAAAATAAATTAGTCTTTTCCTGATGAACTTATGAAACAACATTGAGACTATAAAAAAGCTTCGAGAAATGTAAAACCGAAATAAATATACTTGACCCAGCTGATGTAACTAAGCCCTCAAATCCCAAAGCCTAGATCATTGTGTGCATGCAGAAAGAGCGCGGACCTGTCCCAAACATTAATGTGACTACAAATGGCTAGAAAATAACTGTCATCAGTGCATCAAGCCAATCAGTGAATTATTTGCATGTCAACAAACTCAGATGATCTGTTTCTCTCACAACATCAAAAGTATCCAAGTCTAGCATATTGATTGCTTGTCACTTAGCATATTAGAAGTTGCTCCAGTAGACTAACAAAAGTGGTATGAAATATTGCTAGATAATGGGCTGGTTGACAGATTAATCAGGAAATAGTTAGAAATTATGGAATTGTGTATATCCTGCACAATGCCCTATATAGGCTTTCAGATATCAGCACTTTATAAAATAATATTTCCAATTGCAGCTTGTTAGATATTCTCTCTAAGTATTTATTTTCAAAATATGTAAACTCTAGTTGAATTGGAGCTTGACATCTGACATGTAGTCTGGTCGTTGAGACTCGATTATGAGATGAACCTAGAACAAATTGTTTACAAGCTGTTTTCGGTGTCATTCGACGCGGAAAAGCATCAGGAACAACATATCCAAAATCCGCGTTGGGGAAACTTTGTTGTCCACGATGGGGTCCAACATGGTTGTCTATACTACATCAGTTCTCGATATAAGTCATTATACGATATATAGTGGCATCATAATTATTCCGTATTATCAGTTTGTGTTAAATTAGAATGCGGGAGCGAGTAGAGAGACACGGACAGAAAATTATACAATCGTGGCCATGAAATGGCTGTCAAAATGACCGCAACTCCAAACCATACCACGTAGAAAGCAACATATTGGGTAACGACATAATAGTGAAATACGTATTGGCAATATACTAGTCGGTTGTTAAATATCTTTAAAGGTACACACATCATTAAAACAGATCAATCTGAAGGATCATCGGTCACTGCACAGCAAGTCAAACCCCCCCCCAATGATTTACGTATTTAACGTTTGGGTGTCCTGCTTATCCAACATCCAACGGTTGGGCAAAACACAAATAGCTCGTGCATGCAACACACGAACTAATGTTTCGCCTCACAGTGCATGGTAGTTTCATTCGGCATGGTGATTAAACATTGAATGCAACGCCGAAATTTAAGTGCATACTCTAGAGGTATAAATACTAGTTATATTTCCGGAATTGTCAACACTCCCGGTGATAATAAACGATACAGGTATGTCGCAATGGTTATTATACTGTAAAGAAACACTCATATCTTCAATTGATTAGCACCGAATCTCACCAGGTCAAAGAGACTGTACATAGTACATTGTATGCAAGACTAATTTTCATTCTGCTACCAACCCGGTTTCTTAGTAGACAATTTTGTTAAAATTACTTCAGTGGCCACTTTACAAATAGAATAAGCTACAGCGCAATGCACACTATTAGTTTTCAGTATATTTTTGTTTGAAAATATATTACCATTACCACCCACGTAATCGTGCTAAATATCAGGTGATCATCGTTAAAGATGTTATTCCAACGTTGAACATTCACCCAATATTGTTAGTTGTGGTTCTGTGTGCAACAGACATGTGTAACATTATGGAAAATGAGTAAACGCGGTGATGCGGTTGAAGACAACGTAGTAAGTTTCGCGTAGATGTGGCATTGGTGAATTTAACCAAATATAATTTCCAGGTATAAACACAGTCTCTGTCACAGATTATGTAGGCAATTTTGGTCAAGTTTTGAATTTATTGAAGACAGTCTATGGTACTCATTTGTGATTTAATAAATTTAGTTCATGGTACACGGTGTATACCACCATACATTCTTGCGATAAAAGCGAAATATTCGTGTTTTATCACTTGATCTGAGGCAACTATAACTACTAGTTTGAGACACGTACTGGCACATCAATTATGAGTGAAGCAAGCCCTTGGCGATACCCAATTTTTGTGACACAAGCGCCAAAACATGTGCCATTAGTCGCACATTTCATCGCTTGTGTCGCTTTCGGTTCGCGCCGAAACATGCTCTAATGGCGCACTTTTTTTGTCGCTTTCGGCGTGCGCCGAAACATGCGCTAATATCGCACTTTTTGTCGCTTTCGGTGCTTTCGGCGCGTTACTAATGGCGCACTTTTTGTCATTAGCCATTAGCAAGTGGCCCTAATAGTATTTCATAGATAAATATTGAGAGTAGATTAACACGTTCGGTCTTCTGGGAGTGGGGATATGATTTACTGGCACATTTATAAACTAAATTTGTATAACTTACCTGACCGAATTTTTCTATTTCCGGCACAAGCGACAAGCTTCTTGCCATTGTAGACAAAAGATTTGCCTGTAATATTTAAAACATCTATATTATAATAATTATTCAGCTCACCAGATCCGTCGGCTTGTACACCGGTTTGTGCATGGACACAATCCGGCCACAACCGGATACAATTATGTGGATATCCCATTTCCACCATTATATAAGGCTTAAGCGACAAAGCCATGTGGTATGCACAGAAAGTAGTCAAGTAAATATAATATTTATCCTTAAGGTTAAGGCCAGTGTAACATAATTTCATTTTCACTTATCTCTCTCTATATATATGACCGTGGCCGACTGGTACGCTATTGTAGAGGTTAATGACTATATGGTTGGCTGTGTCGCTACTTTAGAGTTTAATGATTTACATGGGTACATACCTCAAATGACGAAATTTGCACCACTGTTTGACTGAAACAGAAAAGACAGAATTAAATTTATATAACAACAAACCGATAGCTAAACATTATCGGAATTAATTGTTCAGAAACCAAACAGAAACTAGATCATGTAATAATGAATCTTTCTGAGATATCATATGTTCACCCGCTCGAAACATGCATGTGAACTTTTTGATGTTCTGACTTGCTCCACATGGTGGGGAACTTTATAACATTGATGACCGAACAAACCGCAACGCGTGTAGGCTATACTACATTTCTCTGTTAAAGGCACGTGAGGCCTTAGTTGTCGAAAATATTCATATCTGTTCTAATCAGAAACAGAAAAACATTAAAACGCATACAGTTTCGTTCATGTATACCATGACCATCACGTAAACAGTATGTTATCATAATGACCTACTAAATTTTACATAAGCAAGCGCCTGATTGTGTTACAGAAGACAGCACAATGCTACTGGCTAATCACACACAAATGGCATAAACGCTCTTTATTAGTTCCATATCAGGAATTCACAAACAAAGAACGCTCTTTGTGTTCACCATCATAATATAAACAAACACCAGAAAAGTAACTTTTTATGCTTTTGTTTACATAACAATAGTCAAACATTTGACAATAACATACTGTTTATGCGATATTTCTTATTTGTATACGGACAAAGTCTGCCTACATTTTGATGTTCGTTCTGTTTGTGGCGGTTTTTGACGGGTGGAAATATTTTCACAGGATACCCACCGCCAAGGCCAACCGTACCTTTAAATGGGTACTGTACACTAAATTCGACAATTTGTGGGACAATATCCTATCATATACTCAACAAAACATATGCAACAAATGAAAGAATTTGGGCCATGGATTAGACCTGCATGTGTAGACAATACAGTCCCCCTTTAAATTTAATACCAGTTTGTTCCGTAATAATTAATTTCATAGAAGGTGGTGATCCCAACTTCAGATTACATGAATGATGTTACTTTTGTATATCGCAATAAACATTAAGTTAATCACCCAGAAGAAATTCCATGATTGGAAGCGATGCAAATCAAAATCGGCTCAACTAAATCGTGCTATCTCGAGCTGTACCTTCACCTATAAGCTAACGGTGAAATACATATTATTAAAGAACATGTATTACTATTAGATAGACTAACATAGAAATATTTGACCTGCACTGTCTTTTTTTTTTGTTTCGATGTGGAGTATATTCTATGTGCGTAGACCGATTAGAGATTCGTGGCATGATCTAAACAGGAACTAGATACTGTAGGCCCTGTTGGATAGAGCATATTTTATACATTGGTTGATAGTTCAGAAACCTTTATATAAGAATCGAAAACAAAACGAAATTATAATGTATAACTAGCCTATATATGAAATAGAAAGTATAATTTTATAACTGTTTTCAAATTACAAACACATTTTTGTCGGCATAAATGACAAGTTTAATATTCCCTAATTATTGAGTAAATAGTCCTAGATATATACAGTGTGTCTAAAGGCCAATAGTTATAGTATTAATATAATGAATATAATATGATTATACTTAGTTTACTTACGTGAAAATAGGGTCGATGGTCACCCATCGCATCATAGCTGACGATAACAGCATAAATGTTAAAATTCCCATTATGCTGTTAATAAACTTGAAATATACCGGTACTGAGTTGACTATAGCAGATACATACGAATAGTTTGCTATATACTCTGCCTTCTATTGTTGACGTAATCGTGGTTGTCCCGACTCCAGGATACGGACGGAGTCATGTTTGACGTCATCGCGCCATGAATATTTCTGTTTGGTCTTGCGTTGTTGATGTGGGCTCTTGACAAAGTTGACTTATTATTTTAATATGATATAGCCTTCATATTTATATCTTCAAAATTTTTCGAAATTGTTACGCCATATATGATTAAACGCTGTGCCAGTATTTCTTATCTATAGGTCTAAACATTTAGTGTATAATTAACCGTCACCTATTACAAGATACAAGAATGTATTGCAAACACCCCAATGGGTAGTTGCAAGATACTGATGAACATCATATACATAAATAAGCAATACATAAACAAATTAATATAACAAAGACAGTTCTTATCAACATTCCCTCAACAATTTCTTCAAGTTTTATTATTCCGCCGAAGGAAGAATAGCATGCAGGACTATGTTGCAAACCGTGTTACTTAATTTAATATTATCATTTCTCATAATCAGTGCAAATTTATCTGCGTCATTCAAATTATTGAATTCACTAACGTGTTTCTCAATTTCGCTGAATAAATTAGATCTTAAAGGCACGGGAGACCTTAGTTGTCGAAAATATTCATATTTCTTCCAATAACCGTAAACAGAAAAACATTAAAACGCATACAGTTTCGTTCATATATACCATGACCATCGCGTAAACAGCATGCTATCATAAAGACTTACTATATTGTACATAAGCAAGAGTCTGATTATGTTACAGAAGACAGCACAGTGTTACTGGCTAATCACACAAAAATGATATAAACGCTCTTTATTAGTTCCATATCAGGAATTCAGCAACAAAGAACGCTCTTTATGTTTACCATCATAATATAAACAAACACCAGGAAAGTAACTTTTTATGCTTTTGTTTACATAACAATGGTCAAAAATATGACAAAAGATACTGTTTATGCGATATTTCTTATTTGTATACGGACAAAGTCTGTCTACATTTTAATATTCTTTCTGTTTGTGGCGGTTTTTGATCGGTGGAAATATTTTCACAGCATACCCACCGTCAAGGCCTCCCGTACCTTTAAATCAGAAGACAGCACAGTGTTACTGGCTAATCACACAAAAATGATATAAACGCTCTTTATTAGTTCCATATCAGGAATTCAGCAACAAAGAACGCTCTTTATGTTTACCATCATAATATAAACAAACACCAGGAAAGTAACTTTTTATGCTTTTGTTTACATAACAATGGTCAAAAATATGACAAAAGATACTGTTTATGCGATATTTCTTATTTGTATACGGACAAAGTCTGTCTACATTTTAATATTCTTTCTGTTTGTGGCGGTTTTTGATCGGTGGAAATATTTTCACAGCATACCCACCGTCAAGGCCTCCCGTACCTTTAAATCATCGTATGCGTTACATTCAATGATAAAATGCATTTCAGATTCGACACATTGTTTGTCACACATGGAACACAGCCGATTTTCTAATGGTATTACTGGTTGTCTATGCCTCCCCTTTTCTATTGCCAATATGTGTTTGCTCACGCGCAATCTAGAAAACATTTCGCTAGCAATTTGTGATCGTGTGTGAATGACAAATGTCATATGGCTCAATTTTGTATTCATCTTTAAATATCCTATAGGTTCGTAGTTTATTTTCCCCTGTCGGTCTATCGTCATTGAATATATCATTGCGAAACACTTGCATGTGTTCTGATTTCAATGTCTTAGTCAGCATCTGTTCACGCTGCCATGATAGTTGGCCTGCGCTATTGATTACAGTGTTATAACGCGACAATTGGGTGAGCCATGCTAAAGGTAATTTACAATTCAGAGATTCGTTGTAGCATGCGGATAAGATATTATGGTCATCTACTATAGTTTTAGCATGTACCTGAAGAGTTGTAAAATGGCATCATTCGCGATAGGGAAACGGCCTAACGCTGCCCTAGAAGCGTGATTTGAGGCCTTTCTATCCAAACATAGAGCCACTTTAGATGTGTTTGTTCACATGGTATGGTATCTTTGAACGGCAAATTAAGGTCAGTGGACCATATCGCACATCCATACAATAAAATAGGCTTAATTAGTTTATCAAATAATTTGCATTTAATGGCGATAGGTAACACTGGTGTTGTTTTTGTTAAATTTGTTTAAAAGAACATAGTTTTTTATGCTTTTGCGCTCCGATTATCCTGTACTTTTTTCATGTTTCCATTAGATGGGAAAATTAATCCTAAATATTTATATTGATCCACTACTTCTATTGGCATATCATCAATGATAAATACATGACCATGTTTTGTTTTCCTTGAACGAAAGATCATACATTTTGTTTTGCTTACATTAACAGTTAGCCCATTGTCTAGCGCGTATTGCTCTAACTTCCTAATACCCGATTGTAAACCTGTCGGTGATTCAGATAACATCACCAGATCATCTGCGAAAAGCAAACGATTAAGGTTATGATCATGAACGTGTACGGGGTCACATGTTTCGTCAAAAAATATTAGCTATATAATCAATGAAAATTTTGAACTACGTAGGGGATAGAGAATAGCCTTGACGGACACCTATCGTAGACAATATCGGGGGAACAATTCCCGTAGTTGTTTTAACAGAATAGTAGCTTGATTTGTAAAGAGAAGATGACGCGTCATATATATATGACCATTAATTCCTACACGTTGCAAATTTTCGAATAACAACGATCTATCAACTGCATCAAATGCTTTCTTAAAATCAACAAAAGGTGCATAAATAGGTTTTGTTTTGTTTTCTTTATGCCTAATAACGATAGTTCGCAATATAAAAGCGCAATCAATTGTACTCCGATTTTTCCTAAATCCGAATTGCTTGTCACTAATTAAGTCATTTGCCTCAAGATAAGAGTTTATTCGTGTGTTTATGTGACTTTGTTGAATAACTTACCAAAATTACTACTTAAAGCAATAGGTCTATAATTGTTAGGGTCATGTCTATTGCCCTTCTTATATAGGGTTTTGATTGTTGACTCGCTCCAGCATACATGGTAATGACCAGAGTGTAAAACTCTCTTGATCAAGTTTGTGACCTCGTCCAACATAAATGGAATGACTGATTTTAATAATTCATTTAAAATGTTATCTGGTCCACTAGTTTTGTTATTTTAAAGTTGATACAGGTTATCTAATATTTCGCCTTTAGTTATATCATTATTGTTGAAATTTGTCACAACGGTACTTTGTTTCACAGATTTTGATTGCTTTTCAATTGATTTTTGGACATAACAGTTTATCGAAATAATCGATTGTTTCATCCGGGTCTAATTATATGGTTTTCCTTCTTCGGTCGCATATTATTCACGATTCTCCAATAGTTCGAGGGGTCACTAGTTTCGAGATTTGATAGCTCGTCAACAATATTTTCATGGAAAATGCGAGATTTTCTTTTTGTCTCCCGTTTATATGCCTTTTTTGCTGTGAAAAATTTCAATGTCAGAGATCTATCATGTGGTTTTCTTTTCATTTCCTCAATGACATTTTCCATGTCTTTTAAAAGCTTTTTGCATTCCGCATCAAACCAAAGTCGTTTCCGTCTGCACCTATATTTATTAAGGGAAAATACTTGTGTTGAAGCATTATTTATTAACTGGAGTATTTCATTTAAATCTCGAATCGCCATTTCCGTATCTGAGGGATCTGGCCCATATGAAGATATTTGGAACTTCATAAGTTTACTTCGCACGTGCGCGGTTGAAAAAACGGCTTGCTTTGTTCTTTCGCTACTTTCTTCGTACCATTTCGTCTGACTTGAACACACGTTATACTTATATTTTAGTCGCTTTTTAGTCGGACAATGTTTACTAAATTTCATGTGCATTGCCAGCAGCTGCTGGCAATGATCTGAATATTATGTTGGTGATTGGACACAAAAAAAGCTTATATCAGACAAATAGCGCTCTTCAATAAGTATGTAATCAACGACGCTAGTTCCATTGTAATGGTAACTCGTTAAATTTCCAAGCAAATCACCAAATTTCCTTCCATACAATATTCGCATTCCGGGCGATTGGCACATCGATAGGAGCTGCTTTCCAAAACCGTTACAATGTTTATCTAAGCTTAATCTATCTCTAACTGAATCTAAAATATAGTTTTCAGAAAGTGTGACATGAGAATCATCGTCCTGCGCAACATAGTCCGGTCGATCACCTGTGCGTGCGTTGAAATCACCTCCCATAATAACCAAGAAAACCATAGTCAGAAATGATAACGCCACGAAGATCATATTATTAGCCATAAATGTAAATTATAATATAAAATATATTGGTTACATGAATGCACCGCCTCAGAATTCCGTTAAAACAACTAATCCTTCAAACTATTAAAAAAACTACGGCTTATTACTGCAGGTTTTTCATTCACCAAACCAGAAAGCTTCTAATGCGGATCAAAAATTGTGTTCCCGCCATAAAATCTTCAAGTGTGCATGGCCCAGCCATTGTTCATACCTAAACATCGAACGCAATTAACGCGGTCATAATATTTACATACTGCAACTATAAGACATCCAGCGAATACACACCCCACGAAAACCCGAAATGTGTTGTCCTGCGAGATATTCCATCGCTATAGCTCAATTTGACACGGCCAGATTAGCCTTTCTACAATATCCTAAAAACAATAAAGCTTCTCAAATCATCGGCATAGTCAATAGAACTTTAACGAACTTGGACATTCCAACTACAGCTTTTACCGGACTCGGGGTACCAGTACAACTTTAGCGCGTCCAAAAATAACCGGAAAACCCAATTATCTATTTATAAAATCCCCATAGGACCACATATTTCTAAAATTTGTAAAGCAGTATACACCGGTGGCGTTAATAACTGACTAGGCTCCAACTAGCGATATACAATGTTAGTGAAAATAAGTTCTTTCTTATCATTGGTTTTCCAATAACTAGAATGTTCAGGTGGAAGAACTTTTCATATTTCAAGCTACAATAGAAGGCCACGCCGCCTCTTGCATTCTTGTTTGTATCGCGACATAGTTCTATACATCCATAGTTGGGCAATTGTATAAATGCAGCATCGTTGTGCCACGTTTCAGTTATTGTAATAAAGTCATTACGATTTAAAAGGACAGTGAATTCAAGATTTTTTACTTTATTAACAAGACCCTGTGCATTCCACGATGAATAGCACACACCGTGTGTGTCTGAATTGAGAACTTTAAACATCGGAATTATATAAATATACGTATTCCGCGGCCATCGGAGATATCTAGAGCGGAGTCTTTCAATACTAAAATCTAAAGTTAATATACAATTTTCCTTCGCGTGAATTTACAAGAGACATGTTAACAACGATCATCGGATAGTTAAATTGTTCGTGTGATTTCAGCATTAACATATATGACACATATTAAATAACATATATACACATGAATATGAACTAAATTGTATCCCAATTTCTAAGCATTAACTGTTCTACTGAAAATTTCATAAGTTGACTGGTGAATACCCTCAAGTCATCTCTCAGAGAAGAGTCAGTACGTGCACTCTTATTCTGTGTCATGTTTTGTTTTGAAACGCTTGGCTGTCGCGGCTTAAATGGCCCGGCGTAAGCTTGGACCAAATTCTGGTCCTGTATATGACTCTCCCGCTGTGAGCGTTTCCTCTGTACTGATTCTGTGAGAAGTTCTGTCGGTTGTACCATCTATTATCACGAACTTGTTGTAATTTACTTTGAAATTGTCCTTGTTGTGGGTGTGATGTGTAGTAGTATATAAGCGAAATACCAACAAAGGGTGGCAAATTCAAACATTACCAAGGTATAAGATGGGTTGGTGGAATTCAATAGACACAAGTTTGGGTACCTCTCTTCAAAGTGTAAACTACCCAAAATAAAATACGACAATACACTTGAATTTTAATGAAATACACAGCCCTTTAACAATAATTTATCATAACCACAAAAATTCCGAATATGGGAAAAAACGCGACTTGCATGCAGGGAGGTTGCGACAGGAAGTTGTATATCTCATCACCAACTTGAATGTCGAATCAGGCATGCCCTGATTTGTGTTTACAACCTTATTTGGTGTAATATGTCGTTTGTGTATTCGATTATTTTCATATTTTCAACCTTGAAAGAATTATAGACTGAAATGTGCGTAAGATGTAAAATGTCGAAACATGTGGGATTGTAATTTTTCGATAAGTTAATAGTTTTAAGTAGCAGTTGGAAAATATAGATACGAACTGAATGGGGTGCAATTGGCGTTTCTTCGCGTTGCCAACATATAGGAGGGTTGCAGTTGGAAATTCTTAGATGGACACCCTAAAATATTCTATATAGCCACATACCTGGTAGCATACCCCAAATTGTATTGCTTGGCCATGCCGACAAAAGTATTCTTAGAAGAAATATATAATTTTAAGGGCAAAATAAATTGGTTTGTCTTGGAATGCGATGGCCAGTAAAGCTTTCAGATGGATATATTTTAATATACTTTAAAGACATTTAAGTATACATAGTACTGCATCTTACATAATTTCACACGTTATGCATGGTTTACAAGCTGGTTCTTTCAATCTGAGTGATTCCAGACATATTTTGGATATGCGGCCATTGCCGTAACTATTTGTGGACACCGATTGCATTTGGTCTATCCGCGTCCTTCCATGCATTCCCTCCGTTCTGAACGTTTCACAATTTATGCTGCCATAAATGCACAATTGCCGCGGAATTTTTTTTTGACATCGTGCCTGATTTTGATAATGAATAAGATATAATACATTTGAAATATTGGCAACCATGTTGAACGCCGTGTTTCACTTTGTGACTGCCCATGCTCCATCTTTATTTAACTTCAGGTTAAAGCGGCTCATAATCTTCAAGTCTATAGAAGTGAATTCAGTCGTGTTACTTTAATGTTGCGAGCTTTCGGTGGTACCTGCGACCTTTCACTACAGCTTGGTCATTTAAGGTCGCAAGCACGATCGAAAGCTCGCAACATTACAGTAACACGATGTAAAATGGGTATCTCTTCAATCCTTATCACGAATCTTCAAGACTCAATTAACTTGTAAAACAACAATTACTTGCACCTGACACTTAGGTCGATAAATGGATGATATACTTACCCATGGAATATGTACCTTGTAAACCTTCATCGAAGTGATAGAAATTATCGCTTCAGACAGAAGGATACGTGACATTTAAAAATTAAGTGTTCTCTGTTATATAGTTTCCTCCTGATATGGTAAAACTCTCGTCTCACTTTTGTGCGGAACATTGAAAACAGCCGTAACAAAGTTCCACGACTTAAATTATGGGGCATGCAAGTATTTCGTGTTTATATATCGGCCTATTTCGACCCACAAAACGTGGAAAAGACACGAGATTATGATAGGATTCGTTCAAGGCTTGAAAACTATGAACGCTTTAGTTGCCAGGGATAACTTCACTTTCCCGTTTCGAACACTCCATTGATCATTGGACCCCCACACATCTGTAATGGGTCTCCTCTGCACGACTCGGAACAATCTGATTCAGGTACAGATCCGTGCAGCCCGTAGCTCATACCGCAGATGCAGTGCATAGAAGACTGTACGCCTGCATACCGGAACCCTATGGAAAATAAAACAGTTCAATGGTTATGGTACAACTGTTTACTGGGCGAACACTTAAATTGGGACGGATTCTTCGTCTCCAGTTTAAACCCGATCTACGTAAACCTATCTCTAGGTTTAAACCATCATTTGACAGATAAGCCACAGTTTAAATCCGAGATAGCAGGTCTAAGTACAACTGGAGCAATCTTACTATTTATTAAAATTTTTCAATGTTCTAATACACCCAAAAATCCGCGAACCTTGGCGGTTTTAGAACCAGACCAAGACACCATTGAAGGGGTACTGTACACAGGGATAGACAATTTTTTTTATTTACTCCAATTGAAATAACTTTCAAGTTAGATTGTGTTCGTGTTATATGAGTTTCGTATAAACCTAATTTAGCGAAGAAAATATTGATCTTGGAAACAAAAATATTACGATTTCAAATTACGCGCCATGTTTTTGACCTTCACCGGAGAAGACTCAAGTCGCACGAAGAACCGGAAGTTCATTGTTCACAGCTTCAATTGATGCATTCAATCTCTTCCATCGAACAATCTCACTCCCTATAAAAATAATTGACGCTTTATGACTCTTGTTTCTTTCTCCTGTTTTTCCGAATCGGTTATAGCGGGCCTTCTTTTTGCAGGCAACATGTTATGTTTGCAACTCAATAATGTTCGCGAACGGCCGTCGATAAAAGACACTCGACAGATACGATTTCAAGAATGGTAACTCGTACTGGCATAATTCGCCATTTTGTGACTCCAGCCATAAATGATTTTATATTAAATAATTCAATTTTACTTTTGTGATAGCCTGTTAATCGGAACGTTTTCAGTAGACATTGTCGACTCAAATTAGTTATTTAAAAATATAATATTGATATTAGATCGCTATGGTCTCCGGGAATTTATTGAAATTGGGGTACAGTACCCCTTTAAGTAAGTGACATATATGTGTACCGGATATAAATAAAATCAATTGATTTTTGTTCAAGTTATCGTGATAAAAATTCAAGAACATGAACAATTAAGTCCGCCCAAATTAGGCGGACATGGCCGGTTTCGAACTTGATCAAGACATTGTTGACTTGTTGACATATTCCGAATATCAACAAAACAAATTGATATTTGTTCAAGTTATCGCGCTATGGTCATTCATAGACCATAGCCCGCGAACCGACCTCGCTAAACTAAAGGTCGACCAAAACATTAATTCTGCATGCGCATTACACGCATCGATAAAGTCCACAAAATCATCCACAGGTAATACATCGAAATGATAACAAAATCTCATAGTTGAATACACTCTTTATTATCTAGCGATTTCGGGCGACGCTCTTTATATCATTGGAATTTTTGTCATAGTTTAATCAAAATTTAAAACGTGTTAATTAAAACTTAATTCCTCTTTTGAAAGTCGATAACTGGCCATCAAAACCTCATATTAATGGTTTCATATGCAAGATCTAATTGTGTTCTGTTATAGAAAACATACATACACTCTTATGACTAATGTGTAGGTTTTCTACACAAAATGTGTAGCCCTGCTACACAATTATTATTCAATTTTGATCTTAAACATATTTGTGTAGTATATGTGTAGTTTCATATTCGTACACAAATTGTGTAACAATTTTTACACATAAATGGGTAAATTTTTACACATTTATACACAACTGTGTGTATGAAATCAACACATATCCCTTACACATTTTGTGTAGGTTCTTACACACACACAGTTCGTAGACAAGAAATGCAAGTTCAGTAGTCCGACCTGTGGTATAGTATTAAAGATATATGCAGATTTATATGTTAAAACTTTCATGGCGCATAGTGGTATGTAGTATTTTGTTCTGTACTGGGAGTTTTTGCTTTGAATGAACACACCAGGGTCGAGGCGTGATTGCATAAATTAGTATTATTACAACAATCATAACAAGAGTCTAAGAGCAGTAATCGCCATGAAAGTTTTAACAAATAAATCCTCATATACTATTAATACTAAACACACAGATTGGAATTCTGAACTTACATCCTTGTCTACGATCGCTGTAGATTGTATTCCAAAAAATATACTCAAACAATATGGCCGTCACGTAGCAGACTATGAAACTGAAGGCACCGCAATGCGCACGCGCTACGTTCTTACACAATTGCGTGTAACAAAATATACACATTATGTGTAGAACGGCACTTGGTCAATGTATTTGTATGTAAAACTACACATTGCTATGTGTATTAACCGGGTTTACACATTTGATGTGTAATCGTTTCTACACATTAGTTATAAGAGAGTAAGGTGATTCCATGGTTCTGAAATAAAGTATGTTTAGCACTTCTTTACATTAGCGTGGAAACTGACCTTCCGCTGCACACGTGCTGATACAAAGGGCAGGCGTATTGGTTGACGTGAAGGGGCTGTACATTCCACATAAATCTCTTTTTAGTTCATCATTAAAGCAACCAATGTACCTGCCGGAAAGACCGCGAACATATCCTGTAAGCAAAGGAAATATGTGAATCCCACTATCGTATATGGGGAAGAAACCCTTGTTGGTCCCCATCGCGTAATATAATCAGTTATTTCTAATTGATAACGTGACGGACAAGGTCTGCGAAGTACATGCACGACCACTGACACTCATTTCTAGCTATAAACATTGAAATGTCAATATTTATTACATGATCCTACCCTTATTCCATTCAATAAACCCATTCTATAAATTGTGATATTAAAAGTTCGTTTCATAACAGGAAACAGTGCCAGGCGACCGTTGACTTCCGGTTTTTCTTCTATTAACATTCCGTACCCCATGTTTCAAAATATTATGGCTTCCATTACTTTTTTCAACAAAACTTTCAACAAATGAAGAGTTTGAAAATTTATTTCATTAAATATACGCCATTAAATGCGTGAAAGTGTCTTTAAGTGTATTTATCAGGGACTATTTCTTTACGCGGGCAAACAATGCATAGTTACGCGAAACGTCATCGCATGGCTTATAGAAACGATGTTATTTTTCACGTCCCATATGTTGATTTAAGTATGTTTTTATCGAGGTTTTGGATCATGCAATAAATATAATCTACAACTCGTCCCCAGTTTTTTGCGGAATTTACAAAATATGTCCAGTAAATTAGGTTGGACCTCGCCAAAGGCACCCATCCACCATCTTTGGATAGCTGTATACACATAGAAAGATATTGATGGTAAATTGAACACACATGACGACTTCCATTTATGGTCAGTCCTTTCCATATTCACTAGCATTAGAGTACCGTTATGAGTAGTGACACTTCGTTCACCCCAGATCTAGTAACCGTTAGTGGTATGTAATTTAAAATGCTCGAGATGCAGGTAAAAATAATCCCAACTCACTTCCGTTTTACATCCGACAAGGACGAATCGATTTTTTTGTGTGTGCAGAAATTGTGCTCCAAAATCGATGTTTAAAGGTTCAGTTTAAAAGAATATAACCCCAGCACATACCATGTACCGTATAATAATAATTACGACTGCTATGTCTTGTCACTGAATTACACCATCGTCCGTTATGTAGCATACATACTATGCCATTGCTATGCACATATCTCCAGCCATTGGCGGTCACCTAATTCTAGATCAAATTCACGCGCGTGTAAATAGAACTATTTCAAAATACGTCTGCACTATAGATGACACAGAAACTACAATGAAAACAATATGTTTAAGTTGTTCCCATAATCCAGGCACATTAGGTTTCACTAGGGAAACAAATCGGGGAAAGCTGATTTTTTTCAGGGATTAATAAGAACATGTTTATGAACAACATGGCAAAAGTCCTCTAGAATCCGAGTTGAGCTTGTTGAGATAACTTGATTTTTCGGAATGGTTCAAATTCTGCAGCATTTTCATCAGGCCATAATTATACGAATGCAGCCATGTGTAAACCAATTAATGCCAAATTCGTAACACATTGAGATATATACAAACAAGCTTAGTCGTGAACATTATATGTTGAACGTTTGTCCCAAAATGGCCAAAATAGAATGAAAATTACATTTTGTGCAAAATCGAATAACTAGTCCCAAAATAGTGACAATACGCTCTGAGGAAGAATGCTTTCAGAGTATAAGAGAATCATTTTATCAGAGATGTACTAATTCTCTCTAATGTATTTCACGAGAGGTATAGCGAAACACTATGTCTCATACAATGATTAAATCTGGACTTTTTGGGCGCAAAGAAACGGAAGAATAAGGCATTTTTCTGCACTAGTTATCTTTAATCGTGCATGTGATATATGTGTACACTAAACTGTAAAATGAAATTTAATAGCGACGAATTGATTCTGTGAACTTTCCTGGAAGTCGAAATATATGTGCTCATATTATATGAGTCTCACGAATGTGACCGGCCATCGCTTCTTTTGATATATACACCGTCAAACGTTTCAAAAATGTACTGCTATATGATATATATTCACAGAGTAATGGGTGAAATGTGTAGATTATATTCTCCGTGTCTTAAAATATTAGTCATAGTTGTCTATGATCAAGTAATAAAACACGAATATTTCGCTTTTATCACAAGAATGCATGGTGGTATAGCATGAACGCAATTTATCCAAACACAAAGGAGTACCATATATTATCTTCAAAAAAATCTAAACTTGACCAAAATTGCCTACATACTCTGTGACAGAGACTGTCTTTATACCTGTAAATAATATTTGATTATATTCACCAAGGTCACATATACGCGAAGAGTACTATGTTTTCTGCAACCGCATTACCGTGTGTATCCCTTCTCCCTAACGGTACACATATATCTGCTGGACACACAACCATAAATAGCAACATAGAGTCAATGGTCAACGCTGAAATAACAGCGTTAAACGCTGATCACCTGATATTTTGCACAAGTTAATGGGTGCATGGTTGTGGTAAGATATTTTCAAACAACAAGATGCTGAAAACTAATATTGTGCATTGCGTAATAGCATTTTCCAGTTGCAAATTGTCGAATGAAGTAATTTGAACAAAATTGTTTACTAAGACACCGGTTTGGAAGCAGCACGAAAATTAATCTCATATAAAATGTACGATGTACTGTCTATTTGATCTGGTCAGATGGAGTGCTAATCTTTTGAAGAGATAGTGGTTTCTTTGCAATACAATAAGCATTGCATCATACGATACGTGTTTGGTTTATTATCATGGACAGTGCTGAAAATTCCGGAAATGAAACTACTACTTATACCGCAATAATATGCATTTAAGTTTCTGCGTTACAATCAATCAATAATTAATCATGCCGAATGAAACTACCATACACTGTGTGGCGAAACATTACTTCGTGTGTTGCATGCCCGAAATTATTATTTTTTGGCCCGACTGTAAATAGAAAACCCGAACTTTCAAAGACGTAAATCATTGGGTTTGACTTCCGTTGCAATGACCGATAAATCCTCCGGATGGATCTGTTTTAATGATATGTGTACCTTTAAAGATATTTAACAGCAGACTTGTATATTACCAATACGTATTTTACCTATAGGTGGTTATGCAATATGTTGTTTTCGTCGTGGCTTGGCTTGGTGGTTGCGGCCATTTTGACATCCATTTCATAACCGCGATTGTTTTATTCTGACCGTGTCATTATATTCGCTCTCGTTATCATATTTTTCACATAAACTGGTATAACTGCGTAATTCATCTGACTAGATTAGACAAAATAGAAGAGCAATTTGAGCAAAATATGACCGGGTCATTGACTACCAGTTTTGGGGGTTATGTTTTATAAGTTTTGACCACTTATGAAATGCGTACTCGCTAATTATGGTGTCTGTGCAGTTTTTAAAATAGATAGCTTGCGTCTATGTTTTGAGAAGCCCGAGCAATCCGACATTGAATACAACAGTTTGCCTTAAAAATCGTCATTGTTTTGGCTCAGTGTTTTATTTCACATCCATATCTGCGAAATTCATTCGGTTCCCCTTTGAATGGTGACTTTGGTTCGAGAATTGTGTATCGAACAATATGGAGTGGCTTTTGTATATATGTTTCGGCTAAAAAAATTTACAGCATCAAATTATTTTCATGATTGTGATAAATATTTAAAAAATATATATATATGGAAAAATGGTGTAACTCCGAAAGTTCAACTCTGATTTTAGGGGACTTTTCGTGACGCGTCCGCGATACTTATGGTCTAAATAATATTTTTTTAAATCAGTTTTCCCCGATTTATTTCCTTACTTTTGCACTTTCATGCCTAATGTGCCTGGACTACCAAACTATATTAATTACACTATCAATGTTTCAGAAACGGCGGAAAAGTCGATGCTCACACGAATAACATTGACAAAGAACCAGACACTATAAACCCTCAAATAATCTACGTTAAATGCCGAATAATATATAATCACAATCTCATTCCGAGTAAAATATAAATCCGTGTTATGCTACATATTAGACATGACGAAAAACGTGAACAGAATGTTATGCATGGGGGTATATATGCTTTTGTCTCATGTAGAAAGTATTGGGAACAGAGCGGGACAAGTCTGGACTTGTGTAGATTGTCATGTGCATTTCTCTTATGGGAGTGACTATATATATAAAAAAAAAATCCAGCTCAATCGGCCCTTCAATATACAGCCTGCGTCATCTAAGCTATATGTCGTGTAAGCGCAAATTTTCTGGAAAATGGTCTTGAAAATAGGAAAAGCGCGGAATTTCGGACGAAGTTTCAGTGGGAGAGCACGAATTGGACTCATGTCACACCCCTCATGCATAAAACGAAAATTTAATTAAAAAAACAAAATTCTACGTGCCGAATATCGAATATCGAACGTCGAACTAACTTCACGCGAATCTCGAATGAATATCGAATGAATACCGAACGTGAAAATAAATTTTCAGCACAAAAAAAAAATCATTTGAGTTGGAGAGCACGAATTAGGTCTATAGAAGTCTCCTGGTGCATTCAATTGTTCTGCGAAATTTTTTTCGATATGTTAGCCGAAATTTTCAAAAGTCCAGCTATGGTATTCGATATTCAAAACGCATGACGCTGACCATGTCTGGACTTGTAGATTGGCATGTGCAGTTCTCATATGGGAGTGACTATAGTGATCAAATTTCAGCTGAATCGGTCCATTAATATAGCCTGCGCTCTCTACAGCTACTACTATATGTCGAGTAAGTGAAAATCCAGCTATGATCTGGAAAACACGAAAATAGTGGGAGAGCACGAATTGAACTCATGGCGCACCCATCACTCATAAAACGAAAATTGATTTTTTTAAATATCGAATATCGAACGTCGAACTAACTTCACGCGAATATCGAATGAATATCGAACGTCGAACTAACTTCACACACCTTCCAAACAGTGCGTTTTTAAATATTGTTGATAAGAAGTCGTTTAGGATGAATTATCTCTACCGATCTACTTATACATATTCTATGTAGGGATTCGTTAAATCATCACGATATATGTATATACATGTATATATGTGTGTGTTTATAATGTTATAAGACCACACTGATGCGCCAAAATCATAGTCCTTAATTACCAAAGGCCCACTTAATTTTCGAACTCCCAGATTACATTATATAAAATATATGCCATATTATATACCATTTGAAAGAGGAAGCTCCAAAACATTGTATTATCAACTTATCCGGTGTATATAATAAACTATGGCTATGTTGTTTTTGTTGAGTTGCCAACGCGTTTTGTCATCTAGATTGCAGTAAAAAGCAGTATTATTTTCAATGCAGGGGGAATAACTCTATATATTAAAGATAGAGTTCTTCCCCCTCCATTGAAAAAGTTTGAATTCTGTTGAATTATGGGAGCCAAAGGGGGGGGGGGGGGGTAATTCTATGATTTCAACAGTTTTCTATTTCTCTGTGGGCATCTTCTGAGACACATATGTATCAAATAGTGATGAATTATAGCATTTTGATCATATTTTATGGCATAGATTGTTATTAAAACCGTATATCAAGTCACTATACAAAAAATAATAGGCGACTCGAACATTAAGTGGGTCTTTAAAATAAATAAATGAAGATGAACTGAAGTAATGCTATATCACATGTATTATAAGCCACATTCAAATTGCGAATCTGATTGGTAAACAATTTTAAATCTACGCTCCTAAATCACTAACGGAACAATACAAAAATCAATGCAAATGAAACAACTATAAAAAATAATCAATAACCCTTTGAACCCTGACGCCCTACTAAGACCGACACCCTGACTCTGGGCTCCTCGTGGGATTTTCCTTTAAATTTTATAGTGTCTTGTTGGATGATGTTGGTTATGTTTAATTTGTGACACAGGTATGAAACTTTACAGGTCCCCCCCCCCCCCCATTGATCACTGATCATTATAAAATCGGAAGACTTTGCACGCGGCAGTGTCTTGGTAACGGTTGCTATGCAACTACCCCGAATTGACTGGAAAAGGCAATTATAGCATGGTATGTCATAACTCAATGCCAGTGATTGTGTTTTTGATGACGATAATACCCTAATGTGAAATTTGAGATATATCCGACAAGAATTTAAGAGAGATCGAATGAAATTAATTATTTAAGGTAGCAACGGTTGCTAATCAAGTGCCACAAATTAACGGATGACACCACCGCTCTAACCATTAAGTGGTAGTGTTCCCTTAATTTATACAATATCTAGTCGCATAATGCTGTATATGTTCAATGGTGGCACCTGTTTGAAACTGTGCTTACATATGTATGATATGCATGGACCATTCTATGATCATTAAAATATAAGGACAATTTGCCACCCAGTAACGGTTACCAGACAACTACCCGGCATTAGCAAGAAACTGCAATTATGATGCAGCTATATGTCCTATATATAACACCACATTTCGCTTAAAACGCATGTTTTTGTCATTAACAACTTATGTTCTGCGCATGCGCATATATTCCTACCCGATACTATAGTGGGTAGACATTCCATATACACACCCTGACCACCGCCGATGTCTATATGGTCATTTAAACATATATTAGTGGGTATGTCGTGCATAAGTACGCTATAAACCATTTATTTCGCATTTCGCTGCTCTGCGCATGCGCCAAGAAATCAACTTGATATGCGATCGAGGCCCTTCACCATATAAATATAATTTGAACAGGCTTTTTATATTTGATATATATAACTAGAGTTTAGACGTCGATTTGTTATTGAATCGCATAGCTATTAACTATAAACACGTGGCGGTCGTTATAATGGCCGGTTCAGCGGCCGGTATACCGGCCGCTAGGGTATATGGAGGTTCACGCAGCGGCCGGTATTCCGGCCGCTGGGGTTCAAAGGGTTAACACTGTTGGCTGACCCATTTTGGACTTTGTGCATGTATATTTGGAAACCAAGTTGTCAAAAAAATAACACAAATTGTTTGCCCATCGGTTTCAAACAAGTAGACCATCAAAATTGTAAACTCAGACGCGCCAGTGCAAGTGAATGGAAAGAGCGAAGAACGAATGAACTGAATGACATTGTGTACACTGTATTATATATAGAATACACCTATAGTAGCCGAGAATACCATATTTTCACCACGAGTGGAATTGTGGTTTTAACCACGAGCCTTTTGGCGAGTGGTTAAAACCACAATACCACGAGTGGTGACAATTTTGTACTCTCGGGTACTATGCGTGTATTTTATTTATGCCATAATTATTATTTTTGTAATTTTGTTCGCGAATTCAACTACCCCGCTGTTTACTTTGAATGTGTATCATCACACAGAGACACACACAGGACGCTATAAGGAATGTGCGTCACGCGTAGTGATGCCTACATTAACGTCATGACGTCATCCTATTTCTGAGCGATCAGTCACTTGGAATTATCATTCATATGTTTCCTAGTTAATATAGCACTTCATTAATACCAGGTATCGACTGTCGTCAAGTCTATATTATCAACAGAATAAATTAGAGCTTAACCATGCGTGTTTCTGTAAACATACTCACATCACAATCAGTTATTTCAACAGCGATTATATCAATCTTGTTACGTACGCTTTGTGTATTAAGGTGTACGAACAATAAGTCACCATCGCGCGTTCCGGGGGTTACATTCAACACATCAAATAAAAAGAAGAATAATAATTGTGGCCAATGACATCATTGACACACATAATACACTATACAAGTACATGTAATAGTCTTATATACAAGAGTTAAACGAGTCGTAACCCCACCCGCTGCTGTAGATGGAGCCTTCCTTGAAATTGCTAGATTCTCAACATATAATTTTAGTTTAATTATTATTTGCATCGTTCATAGAGCACATGAGTGTATTTTGCACTAATACATGGCTCATATTCATTCATTTGTTGCATACATTCTGTTGAGTATAAAAGGTGATTGTCACACAAATGGCTGTATTTAGTGTACATTGCCCCGTTAACCCTTTACCCAACAAACCGGCCAAAACCGGCCAAATAAAGCTTCAACAGCCTAAATTATCTTGGGTCTGTCTCAATAAAACCATACAAATATGGATATCATTGGAACCGGCTCATTGACCACATTGTGATGGTTATAGTTATACCCTGTGCCAATGCATTCTCTTATATATGCGAGTCGACCATAGGTCGCCTCGCATATATAAGAGAATGCATTGGCCTAAAAAAAAACTTTTTTTAACACTTTTTACCATTTTTTCTTACATTCTTTAACAATTTTATAATTTTTAATGTGTTAAGCCAATGCATTCTCTTATATATGCGAGGCGACCTATGGTCGACTCGCATATATAAGAGAATGCATTGGCACAGGGCCATTCTGTTGGGTAAAGGGTTAAGTTAAACAAATAAGATCGTCTATTTTTGGCGTTAGTGGCATTCGCGGTGAATTTACTGCGACAACAGTAGCGGTGATCTTTGGATAATAATTTCTACTCAAAATCGCGACGACGTCGCCGCGATTTAAATACCGGCTATTTCTAGTGGACCGATCGCCGCGTTGAGCGGAATGAGGCGGCTTCATCTTGGGAGCACTGCATATATGCACTTGTATAGACACGAGTTGTAATTCTATTTTAAATAACATTTAGCCAATCGTGTGATTTTGCCTGCAAGTGGCAACACTTTTGGGAGAAATAACCTATGTTTTGATGTTGTGCTTTCGGCGTGATGAATCCAACAGGGACTCCATCTACCCTTCCAAGCAGACAAACCATGACTACATGTTCCAAACAGATGAATAGTATATGGACAGGGGCATCGTATAAGCTAGGAGAATTCTATAATTCTTTCAATGCTAATGGCTCTTTGTTCATGGGTATGACTAATTTTAAATGCCCAACTGCACACCTCTCTTTTAATTTTATAGGCGACTTTTGTGAGCCGATTTCGTGATATGTATTCTGAATTGATTAACCGGAGAAAATCATCATGAATGGTAGCGATGCAAAGCGAAATCGGATAAGAAAATCATATAAAATCACAGAACATTGTTTAAATAATGCAGTCTCCAGCTGGGACATTCACATACATGTACTCTGAAATGCACTCTGTATAATCGCTAGAAGAGGCATCTAGATATAGTTACTCACCTGAGAGCTCGAACACGTCGGCCCCTGTCTCACGTTTGTAGAGTTCACCGGTACTCGTGACGCATGTTGTTCCCTTGAATGAGAATCTCTTACAGCCTGTCTTCATGCAGATGATTGTGCATTCCCTTATCGATGACGCATTTACTGTAGTAGATCCTCCGCACGGCTGCCAGTATGAAGCGTCAGATTCCACTATCTGGACTTCCTGTTTCACAAATAGCCGAGAGTCCACAGCACCATCTACATGTACATAAGTTGCTGCTAATGCGGTGAAAATCAGAAACATTTTGAGTGTCGTTTAATCAAATAATTATAGTCTGACGAGCTGGCAAACAATATTTGCATTTTTCACCAAACATAAAAAAAAGAAAGAATATTTTTAATTAGCTGCGACAAGATGTAATTTCACTACGGATAAGCAGCCACACAATGTGTCCACAGTAAATTAATCTGCATTTGATTCTCTCAGACAGTCCCTATCATGGGCACACGTCTTTACTATATGATAAAAGAAACCTTGGCACAAAGATAAATTGGCAGCCATACTCCTGTGGGTATCTACCTTGATTATGATCGACAATTGTGTTTGTGCGATATTAAGAATCAGTCTTCAGACTGCCAATGTCATTACCATTGATCGCGCAGGACAGATGAAAACGACAAGAGTGTGCAGGACGCACGGTTGTCTTCGCTTCCCTTTCCGAAACCAATAAAGCTACTTGGTGGTTTAAAGATCCATATTATTCTTAAAGTTGGTACACGGCGGACAAGTTCCAGGGATCAACATCTATTATATATTTTGTTCTACCGATCCGACTTTGTTATGTAGGACTACTTTGATCCCTCCAATTTCACGTACCACCGTGTCCTTGACCTTGACTTAGATCATATACGCTCATATACGCATGCTTCTGGACCTCAACCGATCCGACTCAAATTTGGTATGTAGGCCTACTTTGATCCCGGGAACAATATGGGCGAGTCCAATTTCACGTGAGTCCTTGTCCTTGACCTTGACATCGCTCATATAGGCATGTTTCTGGACCGATCGAACAAATTATGCCCAGACGGAGGCGATCACAAAGAAATCCCCAAATAGCCCGGACGAGGTCGGGCACATCAGCTAGCCTGAGTATGTCGATAAATACGCTAAATATTTACAAACTGACTCTTTGTGTCATGCAGACAGCAAAACTTAAGTGATCGAGCTTAAATGTTATTAACGATGTTTGAGTTAGAGTATAATTACTTTATGTTTATCTGAGTGATACAATTAGTAAACATAATTCCCGTTTCCGGTGCCATAGGCGTATCTGGGTGTATAACGAATTGGCATTACAAAATGCTTGCATTTTTGTGAGATACTGGTGTGATCAAATATAACTCTGTGAAGTTGGTTGGAGTGGGACGTTGAACGTTCGTAGACATTTGCGACACGGTCTATTTTCAGAAAAAAATAGCATTGACTGGCATTTTTTAACAAGCCTGATAGCTTCCTTGTGCCCATAAAACCCTTATTAAAAAAGTTGACATGCTTCCCAAACATATTTCCATGTAAATAACCAAAGTGTTGAATGTCCACGAACGTCCAACCAACTTCACAGCCATTTTCACAAAAAAATATCTTCGACTCGCACATGGGGACAGAACAAACTGCTGTTTTGGACGGAGTGGTATTACGTGAGAAGAATCATTGATCCATGAGACTTACCTGCTGAATTTTCAAGCCTATTCGTCCACTCGATTAGCCTCTACACTCTGTAATCCAATTTCAGGATGAAGATAAGTTGCTGAAGTATCATTGAATAAACATCTATCTCTGTCGTCGAGGAATGATTCAACAAGACGACCGCGTGCGTCAATTCCGACTCAGTTATACGATTTCCCCCTAGCATGTGGTGGGCGTTGAAATCCCCGAAGTTGTGACAAATCTCATTGAACTACGACATCTACTGTTCGGAGACCTCGTTGTGCAGGTTGTGCATTTGACTTTGGTAAAACTGGATTTTCTTGTCGATATATTGTTCGGGCTTCTTGAAATGAAATGCGTCTTTCAGCTTTCAACTTTTGTATATTATACTCTTCTATAAGTACACTGGACATATTTTATCAAACAGTATGTGAACCGGTTACTACATGACACTAGAGTAAAACCATGGTTTTAATTTACTATGAATAGTTTTACCGTGGAATCTGTGGTATTTGCACACCATGTTCTATTTGTCATAGTTTGTTTTGGTAACTGTTGTTATTGGTGTAAACATATGATAAAAGTAATTAATCTCACAACTACATTATAGTAAAACCATGTCGTAGAACAATTCTCAGACTGAAGGTCTTCTATACTATAGTTCACTGTTATATACATACATAATTCCAGTACCATGTTTTATTATACACCGGTTATATTGTGCGTGGAATTGTTTTGTGACAGTTTTCTATATTTGTGTGATGATGTGATCATAACTATGGATTCACTTGCTGTGAGCATGGTTTTACGATATCGAATCCATGGTCAAAGTATAGGCCTACATGGTAAATTATAACCATAATATTATCATGCATGCGCCGTGCCATGGTGTAAATGTATCGTGGTCAGTACTTGCTGCCTCGACCCTGATGAATAACTACCAGGTGTCTCAGGCAGCATATATTGTAATCCGTGGTTGTTGGTAGGAATGGATTGCTGAACATAATCACAACAACATGAATAACACAACAAAACGAACAACCTGTGGTTATTTCCAGATAACCGTTGTAAATTAACCACCCAATTAACCATTGTAAAACTATGGTTTCACTTTGGTTTTCACCAAACAAATAACCGTTGTAAATTAACCACCGAATTAACCGTTGTAAATTAACCACCCAAATCACCGTTGTAAATTAACCACCAAAATAAAAGTTGTAAAAATATGGTTTCACTTTGGTTTTCATCACACAAATAACCGTTGTAAATTAACCACCCAAATAACAATTGCAAATTAATCACCCAAATCACCGGTGTAAACTAATCACCCAAATAACCGCTGCAAATTAACTATAGTTTCAGATGACCGTTTTTAAGGGTTTAACGATACGCCCCAAGCTGTGCGTTCACCGTAACTGTCTACCATCGTTAACCGGAACCGCCTCAACCAAAATCATATAATACTCGTCGATTCCATACACTGGGAATAATAAAAAAAAAAAAAAGGAAACAACACAAGTATAATTATGTAAGAAGTGTTTGATATCATATGATGGGTTGTATTTTTACTATATTAATTTCCATATATATATATAGGCTAAATTTTATGTTTAATGAATTATTTCATATTTAGTGTGCAGAGTCCCCTACGTTAGTCCGCTTAATTTGGAATAAATAGTGGTATCGTAATGTAACCATGTTCCGAACCCTGGACAATATTGGGTAACAAGATTAGGGAACAAGTGCTGCATTCGCCTATCGATCGTATACCCTTCTGTCATACTGCATGCATGTCCTTGCACGTGAAGACACGATACACGTGTACGTATATATACGGCGTCTGAAATCCATTTCTCAAAGAAATTTGCTTTGTTGGCGTTTACTGTACAATCATGTATCAGCTTTCTTTTAACGTGGCTTCCAGTTGGTGGCCCCAGAATCCGGCTAATGATAGCAACAACGTGGTTGTTTATACCTTAAGCGCAGGTGAATTACGTCAGATATTTGTTCTATATCCATCAGTGATATTTCAAAGTTCGCGGGTATGGATTTTCGAGAAACTGTTACTCGACTTCTTGTTAGCAACTGTGTGGAGATTACCAAAGCGCGGAATCGGGAATGGACCATCGCGATGAAAATTAAATTAGCTACTTCACAACTTGTAAACGAAGAATTCCCATGTGATTTAGACCTATTTCTTTCATTTAGACCAACTTCGTTGGTTAGTTTAATGAAAACCAGCGAAGACGCCATGACAAGGTGTCTTACGTCATTTTGGATTTGTGGACCAGAATACAGACAAGGTTGCACAACCCACGACAGGTCTCGTCATGTCGTCTACGTCTGGACCACTGCCTGATGTTAGATATATTATTCTTAGCGTCATGTCGCCGATAAAAAAAAAATTGAGTCACAGCATGTGTGGTTGCTCCACTACGTGTCACGTACGTACGATTAATATTTTCATCTCTCCCTGAGTTTGGATGTCCTTAAGTATGTATGTAAAGACACGCTACGTAGGCCTATATACGGCGTCTGAAAACCGTTTCCCAACCAGTCCCAAATGACATTTTCTTTGTTTGCGTTTACTGCTTCAACTTTCTTTTATAAAAGACGTGGCTTCCTGTTGGCGACCCCAGCATCCGGCAGCAGAGCTCTCCCTGTGTTTGGAATCCAAGGTAATATTCGGTCGAACAGGTCAGCGCCCATATATACAGGATGTTTGCTTTAAAAGCCACCGGCGTGTTGTCCCTTTGTCCTGCATGATACGGTTGTTATATAAACGCCCACGGACATTTTTAATAAAGAATACCCGTGGAACTTCTTTAAGAATAGGCAAGGGATTATTTGATGGACCAGTATACTCCCGCCGCGAGTCGAAACAATAGAATAAAACGTACATCGTTGCAGGGAGTCGGACGGTGGTGGGTAATTAACCATGAATGTGGTCATTAGTTGAAAAATTTCCAATCTTATGGGCATGTCAGGTTGGAAATTTCCAACACAAGGAAAGCTTGAGGCCAGTGCTATATGATTTTTGGAGTTTTCAAATTAAAATCCGATGGGCCTGGTCCCTCCCCCGCGGCCAGACAGTTAGTTTTCAGTCAGGTTCGGATTTTAAAAATATTCTCACATCGGCCGACATCAGTCGACCGGCGCCTGGGTCCTGGTCCCTCCGCGTGGCAATGAAAAACTGCTGATCACACAAAACAAAAAACACAAAACAAATCGAGGCCTGTAATATTATTTGCCTGTATTGTTAGACTCATATAGATGCTAGGATTTTGCTGTTTTCTGGTTCAGATTTCACACCATGCTCAGTCCGGTATGAAATTACGCGACATTGCGAGTGTGGTCTGGTTCAAGGGGGTGGGGTGCATTCGAAAAATCCAAGGTGGACACCAACCAAGTCCAGCGCGAACCTCTGTAAATAAACTTGCCCCATCAATTTCTATTAAAAGGAAAAACTTTAACCACATATATATTACAATTGTATTTGGTTTTGGGTGGTATGGTATGGAAACCCAGTAGGTTGGGTGGTAAATGTTTTGGGTGGAATCTTAATTATTCGTCAACGGCCACCTTACAATGCCGTTTATTTCGTGAAAATCGGAACAGAAATGCGAATTTGTGCATTATGCCACTTCGTGTTGTATGGTATGGAAACCCAGTGGTAAATGTTTTCGGTGGAATCGTATTTATTCATCAACGGGCCACTCTATAATGCCGTTTATTTCGTGAAATCTGACTGGAAATACGATTTTGCACATTGTGCCACTTTGGGTGGTATGATATGGAACCTTAATGTGTTTGGGTGGTTAATTTTTTGGGTGGAATCTTAATTATTCGTCAACGGCCACCCTACAATGCCCCCTTTAATTGTTGTTCATATTCTATATACAATGAAGAAGAGAATGTGTGAAATTTAAGATTATTTGTATTGGATGCAAAACCCGACCAGGGAATCATTTTGAAACTTAACAAGTTATTTTTCTTCTAATCTCATGAGTTTCAAGAACATTTAGCTACCATAGTGCTCAGTGTTCGCGCTGTCGGTAGCCAAATTAGCCAATGGCTAATATTATTCGAATTTGGCTAATAAAAATTTCATTTGGCTAAACTTTTTTTTACCCCAAATGGAGACGGAAAGCATGGAGTCGTAAAGCTAATTAATAAAAGCGCTGAATAGATCGAAGTTATGTGACGAAAGTATTTCGTACTTATGCTAATACGCCGTCGATGACATTTAACCAGCCTAATCGTCAAAACGCTTAAGCTGTATACTGGTTATGTAACTGATTAAGCCGTCTGTAAGATAAAATACCTAAATGCTTTGTTCAGAAGAGCAGTTCTTAATCAATCGTTGCGTAATCTGCATTCCGTTTAATAAACTGGCTTCTCGTCATAAAAGTGTCAACGACATAGAGTTATTATGTGCTTTTAAAGTTGTTTTTGTGTTGTTTTAATTATGTTTTTATACTGAATAACAAATAAAGTTTAAAGCGAATATTTTAGTCATTAATTGTGAACCGCCCAGAAAATGAGGATTTAATTTGGCCAAAAAACATTTGGCTAAAGTTTTTTTCATTTGGCTAATAAAATTTTCATTTGGCTAAAATATTTTTCGGTCCAGCGCGAACACTGATAGTGCTGAAATGTGCCGAAAGTTAACAGCGATTGGAAATTGGAGTGTCAATTTATCCCATAAGTTTAGTCAATTTTTTTTTCAAGATGATTTTGAAATTAAACAGCATCAGTTGGAAATGCAGAATAAGTTAAAAAGCATGACATAAGCTTGAACTGACAGTTTTATTTTCTCACCAGTATTATGCCAAATTCAGTTTGAAAGCCGATAATTTTCGCAACTTCGGGTAAAAAATTTAGAATTAAATGGAAATAAGTTTGAAAATTCTAACCATGTATAGGGGTGTCAATCAGGTTAAATAATTTCCAACATGCAGTAACTGTTGGATATGTTGAGGTATCAGTTGGACAGTTCCGCGATGAAAATCTCTCCCCAGCACGTTCTTGGCCATCCCGGACGGAATTTTTAACAGATGTCATATTATATTTCAGGCTAAAAATTACATGTACCTTCATAGCGTGTCTAGCGATTAGAAGTATCCTACCCTATATATACCAAATGTTTGGTTTAAAATTGATAACATTATACCAGTATACTATCCTACGAGGGGTTAGGTGCAAATGGGGGCAGCTGGAGCACCCCTTCCCAACACACCCCTGAACCCAATGAGGATCTTTAAATGTGATAAGCAAAGCCGAGTTGGATATAGTCCGGGAGCTAATATGGGTACACTTGCACCCCCTGGGACTTAACTCTACCACACTCATTTTGTTCTTTATTATGTCCTTCAACTTTTAATCAATGTTAACAAGAAACAAAAGTGGCCGTGTAGACTCCAGACAAGATGACGGCCATCATGGTCGCCGTTTTTCAGACTAGGCCCCTAAGTCAGTTTGATGCAAATTATAGCGGGAAACTCTAGTAAAATGTATACAAATGTATTTTCGTGAAGCTCAGACATGGGGACACTTTATAGGGCAAAAATGAAACTCCCCATCCAAGATGGCCGCCAAAATGGCAGCCGGAAGTTGAAAATATGACTTTTTTCACTTATATCTTCTAGATCAGTTTATGCTGTTTGGAACTGGTTGAGAAATGTGACTTTAGTTTGTATTTTGTATATTAATTGACCATTGGAGCAATGAAATATGCAAGTATTGGGGTCCTAGCCCCTTCCGATCCCTCAACAATTCTATTTTAGAGAATGCGGTATAAAATTTCACCAAAAAAAAAATCACAATTGGGATTCTAGTTGTATTTCAACAAGAATTGAACAGAACTTTGTAATGTAAGTGAGGTAGATCATTACCTAGGAATATTCCAACTCATTGGAACCAAAATTGTTACTTTGGATCAAAATGGACGCCAAAATACGGAAATTGGTAGATATTGCCCCATCGTGCCCTGCAATCGCTTACACGTTGCGGTTGGTGTATACAATTGGCTATTCTGCCTTCTATACATTGAATACTAACATATCTGATGCACCATGGTTAATTGTTACGATTGTCACCTCTGACATCACCAGAAATATTGGATTTTTCTCTCACAAACTTGACATACATATCGGCAAAAATCACTTTTCAGGTTTGGACCATTTTTTCAAGTAAAATGTAACTATCTTTGGTATGAAAGTTGTTTATTGTTTAGATCTATCTTAAATGTGTCACAGACGGTGTTTATAGACCAAATTGCTCAAGATGGCTTCCAAAATGGCAACCAAATTTGGTAAAAAGTTCATTTTTAGATATATCCCAAACATTATTCGCTTCGTTTTCCGAAAAGATAGCAAATTGTGACTCACTTGGTTTTATATGTGTTAGATAATTAACTGACAACTACATGGTTCTATTCTGGTTGTCCCAGTTCCGTGTGGGGCATGACAAATTCATTTTAAAGTTCCAGTATGGAATTTTGTCTAGAACCTCTTTTTGTGCTTGCAAACATGCACTATGATGCTTGCTATGAATGAATGGTGTTGCGATGTGATTGTGAGCTAGCTTGTCTAAGCTGTCAACATGGTTATTTAAGATTTGTGAAGAATAATGTCAATTACCACAGGTTTATCATATTTTAATAAAGACTAGATTCTGGTAGACCAGAAAAACAATTTCTTGTAACATTCAATGACATTCAGTTTATTTACAGACTATGGTACCACTTAGTACAAAAACAAAGCGTACAGGTCTCTGACGTACCCCCACCCCCACCACAAAGTGTCCATGCATGTCCCTAGTATTATTATTTAACTATTATTGTTAAATCCAGCCTTTAAAACAACAAAACTCAGTATAGAGTTACATCGCTTTACTTAGTTTTGCCATCGTCAAATCGTTGTTTTAAAAGTAAAACAAATGAGATGGTGTGTTGGTTTGATTCATAACTTGCCCGAAATTGAAGAATCAGGAAAGTACGTATTGGGTTGAGTATGTTCAGTGGTGGCGCCATAATCTCATGACGCATGGACTAACTACCACCACTGCCAGGAGGTAGATCCCTTGAGCTCTCATTGCACATTTTCCCGATTGAGATGGAGCTACACCCCATGTTAGGTGGGGGCGGGCTTACAGCCATCCTGGCCATCCTATATATGGCGCCACCTCTGAGTATGTTCTATCTTGATATCAGGCAATCAATGTTGTGTATGATAGGATAGGATAGGATATTTTATTTCAATATACACATATTAATACATGATACATTTGACAAATATTACATTGTATATTCGAGGGGGTGGCATTGTCAGGCTAGACTGTCTTACTGCCGCCCACTTAAAGATGAAAAGATGTTACGATAGGCGGTCAGGATTCATTTTACAATGCACGGCTAAATAATTATGTATCTCACAATGGTTGCATTTAACTGGATTATATGCATGGAGGGTATACGTCTAGATAAATCGATTATTGGTTACTCGATGGTTTGTCTCTTTCTTGCCAGTGGGATGTTCATTGAAAGTCGAGTAGGAATGTGTTGAGTGAGGTTGTGGATTGCGATATAGCGGAAGTCACTTATTGACGAGCTACCACACAGTCGGGACATCTTTGATTGTTGCATTTAATTGTTGCAGCATATTTTTTAATGCAATCGGCATGTATAATAAACGCCGTTTGAATGTGTGCCTGGATTGGTATGATGTAAATTCGTTATCTAAGTTGTTCCAGATGGTTGGATAAGAATGGAATGGTAGTTGTTGGGACCAAGATGTTCTTGGTTTTTTTTTAAATAGTGGGTGCTTTTGCCGGGTGTCTGGTCCGGTTTTGCGTTTCGTAAACATGTCGGTGAATGATTCTATTAAGCGCATATAATACCAATCATGCATGAAAACAGCCGCTTGTACTTTGTGGATGTCGTAGATTTTGAGTATATTTTCTTTTTTAAAAAGAGGTTCTGTGTGGCTTCTATATTTCTTATTACATAAAACTCGTATCGCGTGTATACTTTAGTGTGTGCATGCCGCCGGGACTTGTCTAGGAAATGTGCAATTTTTATTTTTATTTTATACCAGTTAAAACCTGTTTAAACAGGCATAAACACTGATTTCTGTTGTTTCATATCTATTATTATATTAGCTAGTCAATTATTGGTAACCATATATATTTAGAAGTCTAAATGTCTATGAATTGAGCAGATAATCGGCATTGAAATAGTGATTGAATTAGCAATTATCAGCAGTTCTTTGTTTGGAATTAAACAGGAAGTAAAAAAAAAACCTGGTTGGAATAGGAAGCGGTCGCTTAAATGAACCGTCTTTGGAGACATATAGGGGTGGGTGTCAAAAGTGTTAAGATAAAAATTACACAGAACGGTGTGTGGGTCCCAAAATTCGGAAAACAAACAAAATAAACTTGTATGGACTTTGTGCCCCCACCTGGTGGTCTATACCAAAACACCAGGTAACGGTACAATGGTACATATATATATATAGTTGTGCATAGTTGTTCTCGTAATATACATTCTCACATGAAGCTGTTCGGTCAGTTGGTCACCACTATCCGTCAATCTTAAAGGTACTCAATCCGATTCGATGGCCCCCATATCATCAGATTCCAACAACAACATTTTTAGAAATGCCTCTTTGGTTATCAGAATGGATTAATTGCCCAAAAATAATGCTAACCCCTGTCAACTATAGTATAAAATTGCCCGAAACGTTATTTATCAACATGTTGTTCGAGAAATTTGGCCTTATTATCAACACAAAGCCTCTTGACTTTAGAGTTATTCATCTTCATCCATAATTTGGTCCGAAACCGTCGGCTCATCGACTTTTACTGGGCCACTAATAACTCTAATAAAATAATAGATTTCAACAATCGATATATAATAACTCTGAGCTTTGATATGTCGTTTCGTCGACTTGAAGCAAATATTTTTTTCGCCGAATCCAAATAAATAGTAATTGAGGGGCGCTCAATCGGATTATGCATCTTTAAACTTATTGTTTCTAAGTACAATATGCACAATGAAAATACTGCTTAAAGGGCCGTGGCTATCCATTGGTGATTGCAAATCAATTTCCAACTGAAGTCCCCCCCCCCGCCCTCGCACTCACCTGAAACAACATTTGTATGGGCGCCATTTGGTAAAAAACAATACGTCAAGATTAGTGTCAAATAACAACAAATATGTCAATTCCAAATTACTAGTTTCAAAATTCGATGTTTTCCAATTTTATAAGGAATATTTCCAACCCAATAATTTACCAACAGAAAAATAAATGTCATGTTTCTTTTCAAAAACTCGAAATAAAATAGTTGGTTTTTAAGGTGAAACTTTGGTCAAAATTTTCAACTCTTGGAAATTTCATGCCTTGCCGATGTTAGCTCAAGTTATGGTTGTCCAATTGCTTTCAAATTTGTTATATGTGAATTCATCACATGCAAACACAGGTCGATCGAATGTGGGATCAAGTCCGAATAGAATTATACATCCCTTAATATTAATGACCAAATTATCGTGGAACCCCGAGTACAGGCTTAAGAATAACAACATCAGCAGCATTGTATTTTATATGATTTTATTTCACTAAATACTCATTGTTGAGTTCCCTCGAGAAATTTTCAGATAATAATTTAAAAACAAAGACCATACTGAATTGTTTACTGAATGTGAGAAACCACTTAGTATATAGCAAAGTTTAAAGACGGTCTATCTCTTCATATAACAAGTTTTATATAGTTTCTCGGGTTTAAAATAATACCTATGAACAGTCCGGAAACGCTTCTATCAATTAATATAAGTTTTAATTCAAATGTTCTGGTGGAAAACAGGATAACTCTATTTATTATATACTTGCCCATGAATTATAAGGTTTTAGCAGTGAGATATAAGTGATATCCCACTAGTGAGTGATATCAGTTGAAATTTCTGATGTATTGACATTCATTGGGAGCCACAGGCAAGTAACTAAAGTATATATAATAAACAGAATATCCACACTTTTTCAGTGGATATGGGTTAAATCTCATTCGTGATGACAAAACATTTGAAATTCAATGTTATGTCATCACTCATGAGATATAACCCATATCCACTGAAAAAGTGTGGATATCCTCTATATCTCTATCTGAGATCGCCTGACGGTCTGTTATAAAAATAGTGAAAAAAATGCCCAAATTGATTATCGCATTAACTTAGAAAATGTCCATATAAAATCAATATTAATTGATAGATGCGTTTCCGAACAGTTAATTGTCGTCGACTCGTATTTATTGTTTTATACACCGGGAACTATATAAAACGGAAGAGCTAGACCATCTTTCAGATAAGGAGGCACTTTCGTAACATAAACGCTCTTTGCATACACAAACATTATATTGTCTGGGCTCACCAGATTCCATGCATACTAATATGCTGTGCTTCGAGGATTTCAGAGACATAAGCACAAAAAGCAACCCCGGACATCCCCCGGACATTAGTTCTCTTTCTAAATATTAGATCCGAACATTTCAGCGAAATGCGTTTTTTTTACCATATCGGAGATAGATTAACAATGAATGCTCTTCGTTGTTCCATGCGGGAAATGTAATAAATTACACACATTTATACTTAGAGCTTCATTATCGAGACAACGGGTATTGAGTTTCAATCACAATGTCTCACATATTGCTAATATGAGCGGGGTGGGGATGTCTGGTCGGTAAATGTCCAGATGCGTAAAAATCCTGCATGGTCAGCAATTGTCCAGGTGGAAAAATGTCCACCGCGAAGGTGGGGAGAATTCCGGTGAAAAAAAATCTCCGGATACCTATATTATAAACACCTCTAATGAATCTGTTTATAGCTGTCCATAAAATATTTGTCAGCAGATATATTCCACCATGCAATCCCTTTGAAAAGCCGACAAAATTCCTAACGGATGTACATCCGTTACGATTTTCATCAGTTTTTTTTAAAGAGACTGTATTATACCAACCAGCAAAGCATTGAAAATGCTAGCGCCATCTTTGTTCACGCAAATTTAGATATCAGTGGATACTTTCAATGTAAAATTAGCTACACAAAACAGACAAAATGGTAACATATTCAGCAGGTGCAAATTATTCAACAGTTGATAACTTCATAATAAGAAACAACAGAATATTGAAATTCCAAACAAAACAGAACAAATAATAACATATATTCAGCAGGTACGTAGTGGACAAATTGTTCAACATTTGGTAACGTCATAATAAAAAAATAACATAATTTTGAAAATCCAAAGTTCCAAACAAGAATGTTCAATTCTTCATTTTATATGTAGTTTGTCGTTCACATATTAATTGGTACAGTCATACGATGTCAGGCAATGTTCGACGTGTGTGAGCATATGCTAAGTGATGCTGAATTTGTCAATGCCACAAGATTTCATGCAAACAGCTACCCAGGATCTCCCAAACGTGCATAAAGCCACCATGATCTTCCAAATGCGCAACAAGTGTTGGGAGCATCATTCAAACTAAAAGCGGGCGGAATACCGATTCACATTCCACTGATATATTTTATTCGAATATCACAAACAAATAATCATTGTGATAATAATTAACAGACAACTAACTTAAATCTGCATGTGTTTTTGAGACAATGCAATTTTTTGTGTGGATTGGGTGGTATTCGAACACCAGCCCGTGACGGCGAGCGGGCCGACGTCAATACCACACGGCCACCGAAAGAACCCAACCAAAAAGGTAGCCCAAATGGCCGCTGTATTCCGACGTCTCACTTGGGACATTATATCCACATTTTAAGGTCTCTGGGTTATGTATATGTTAGGTTTTTTGGTACAGCTGCATGCTATATGTACTTGTCTCCGCGGCCGCGAGACATGCCGAGCGTTATCCTGTGTATACTGTCTGGGATTATATATAACAAGTACACAAGCCGCCGCTTTGTAGAAGCTGCATATTGTTTTTGAGACAATGCACATTTATTGGATGACATGTATATATAGCAGTTCATATCGGCACACATAGCCACAAATCATGTCACAAATAAGATGGGTCGGGGTTCTAATCCCACTCAATTAAAAAAAAAACACGCCTTGTGTTATATATAGTCCCATGCAGTTATAAACAGGGCAACGCTTGGTATGTCTCGGAGACAAGTACATATGACATGCAGCTATACCAACAATCTACAATATACCTAACTCAGAGACCTTAAAATGTACATATAGTGTCCTACGTGCGACGTGGGAATCCAGTGATAATTTGAGCTTCCCTTTTTGTGGTAGCTTTTGGTTTGGTATTGACGTCGGATGCTGTGCATGCTGTGCATGCTGTGCATGCTGTGCGACTCTTTACACGTTCAGGGATCCTGGGTAGTTTTTTACACGAATCCGTGAGACAATGACCAATTCAGCCTGAGTAATAATTTACGCATGCCTAATCAGTCTGTGGGAGGATCATGAGTACATGGGGAGAAATGTTCACATACCCGACAATGAATATCGCTAATATTTTTAATTCTTGCTTACATGTTATTTGCATTTTCATTATGCAGATTATGCAGTCTGAATCGTTAATCTTCCTTGATGTAACGTCACACGATGGACTACTAGCGACACACAGTGTCAAACTTGAAACCATGGCTTTTAACGTACTACTGATTATTTATACAGAAACGGATGGACCCTGAACATTGATGCATATAACATGTAAATAAGAATCCAACACATTAGCGATTTTCGTTGTCGGTTATACGGGATGATATTTGCCAGCAATGTGAAATGCGGCACTCATTATCACGGAAAGAATGAGTAAGACAAGAATCTGGTGGGGTTTTTCTGGTCCATTAATCCGCATTGGATGCATGTCTATGTCATCATCTGTAATAGACATATACGAGCGGGATTCTTCTGGTCCATCCATAATTGGAAGAAATTCCATGCCATCAGGTTTTCCTGTAAAAGATAGATTGATACTTGAGTATCAGTGGCAAATGTGGCTAAATGTACATGCATAAATTACATTCACACACTGGAAGCTAATTGCCGGTGTTATTTGCAGACATTTCGTCATAAAAAACATATGATGCCTGTATGTGAAGGCAACATGCGCATAAAATGTATATATACATACCAAATTAAGCTAATGATATCAGAAATAAGATTTATGTAGTTCCACATGATGCTTCTTGGCATGCACATGTTGATAGCATCGAGTGGAACTTATCGGGTAGTTATAGCTGAGTTAAATGTGAATTGTATAAATTATAGGCTGAATTTATTGTGCCTGTCATTTGCAGAATGGGGTCCCGAGAGGGTGAATTTGATGACGCTAGCTCGCAAATGACAGGCACACTAAATTCAATCTATGTGCCTGAAACCGAATACAGATATGCATATAATTTATATTTTTCATTATGCACGGCCTCATTTGTTATGAGAGACAGATATACTCAGATTGAAGTTCCATATGGTGAATATTCTGATGTACACCCATTGGAAAACTCGATTATGCAATGTTTCGTCTGTCAATTTGGGGATATAGAGAATCTAACATAAAAAAGAAAAGAATCTACGTGAAGAAGTTTCTATAGAAATTTGATAAAAAGAAAGTTTCCAGAGAAGATGAGGCCTAAGTAGAATGAGGTCCCCTGGTTGTGCTAGCCTTCTATGCGGGATAGCGTCACTAAATTCACCCTCTGGAGACCTTATTCTGCAAATGACAGGCACACCAAACTCGATCAGACTTGCATGCCTACAACAAATGTCACGCAAATTTCCGAGTATGTTAACATGGCCTGTATTAAGTTCACATAGAATGAAATAATATATTAGTCTTTTGATAAAAAAAAAAAAACCCAGTTCACACTAAATACATGTCGAGTCCGAACTAACATTGTGTCAGACATGAAACTCCTGTCAACGATATATAAATAGAAAACAAGTGCGGGCGGTTGACTCGATTATATGACTCCTGGCTGCGCTCTGACATATTTTACGAATGTACACAAACCGGTGTTCCATTCAAAATTTGTTGACCGGTCAACAGCAGATGCTGGTGAATCGAAAACTAAAGATAGCAACCCTCGACCAATCAGAATGCGTGTTTCACAGACAATTGTTTTATATTTAACTTTAATTATAATTACCGGTAAGACAATTATCGATTACATTTCATTCTGCATTAATCAGAATGAATTCAAACCGACTTAAGTATTACATAAATGTAGGATTTCCTTACATTACACATGTATGTACGTCAGTTTTAGTAGTGTTCATACCGACGTAGCGGGCTAGGGACAGCACTCTGCCTTGAAAGTTTTAGAAAGGTTGAAATTCTAAATTGGACTCGACTCGATGCATTACCTCTACATTCATGACATTGGTCTTTAAATGCTGAAGTGGAAGTTGATGTCTTTTCAAGCTCCAACGAGTTGAATTGGTGAGTAAAATTGAACTGAAAAAGAGAGAAAGATTTATTAAACGTATACATGGCTCGGTTGAACCTGGAAACAATTTTAGGTGACTTTCTGCTGAGGTTTATTTATTTGTGTCTGATGTTGCTTAATTCGAAAAAATTCTTAATCTGGCATGTGATGACTGAACAAAACCTGTATAACGTAGACCCGTAATACCATTGTTAAAGGTACTCAATCCGATTCAATGGTCCCCATATCATCAGATTCCAACACCAACAACATTTTTTTCAAATGACACTTCAGTTATCAGAATCGATTAATTGCCCAAAATAATGCTAACAACAGTCAACTGTAATATAAAAATGCCCAAAACCTGTTATTTAGCAACATTTTGGTCAATGGAATTTTGCCGGTTTGTCAAATATCTGACACAAAAAGCCACTTGATTTTAGAGTTATCCATCTTCATCTGCAATTTGGTCAGGGAATTTTCCTCTCGTCGACTGTTTACTGGGCCACTAAAGTTAAAATTAAAATAATAGATTTTCAAACATCGATATCTGATTACGCTGAGCTTTGATGTGTGGGTTCATCGACTCGAATCAAATATTTTTTACCAAGCCAAGGAAATAGATATTTGCGAGCGTTAATTCGGATTGAGTACCTTTAAAGATACGGGCGGCGGTGGGTATGCTGTTAAAATATTCCACATCCGTCAAAAACTGCCATAAACAGAAAGACTAGTAAAATATAGACAGACTATGTTCTTATGCCAATCAGAAATATGGCATAAACAGTATGTTATTGTCAAATGTTTTCCTTTGTTATGTAAACAAAAGCAAAAAACGTTACAGAACCTGGTTTTTGTTTAGATCCGGATATGGTAAACATAAAGAGCGTTATTTGTTACTGTTTTACTGATATGGAAATAATAAAGAGCGTATATTTCATTTGTGCGTGATTAACCAATAGAATTGCGCTGTGTTGTGTAAACAGAAGCAAAACTTCTATAACACGAGCAGGTTCTTGTTTACGTACACCATCGTACGTCTTGACGACAATATACTATTTACGCGCTGATAATGTTTGGCATATGAACACAACTATATTTATTACATGATCCTACCGTTATTCCATTCAATAAACCCATTCTATAAATTGTGATATTAAACGTTCGTTTAATAACAAGAAATAGTGCCAGGTGACCTTTGACTTCCGGTTTGTGGTTTATTTACATTCTGTACGCTACGTTTCAAAATACTATGGCTTCCAATATTTTTTCAACAAACTGTAATGAATGAAGAGTTTGAAAAATTATGTCATGAAATATACGCCATTAAATACGCCAAAGAGTCTTTATTTATCTGGGACTATTTCTTTGCGCGGGCAAACAACGCAGAGTTGTGTGAAACGTCATCGCATGCCTTATAGAAGTTGATGTTAGTTTCGCGTCCCATTTGTTGATTTAAGTATCTTTTGTCGAGGTTTTGGATCATGTAATAAATAGAATCTGCAACTCGTCCCAAGTTTATAGCGGAATTTACAAAACTCGTCCAGTAAATTAGGTCTGGAACTCGCCAAAGGCTCGGTCCAGACCTAATTTACTGGACTCGTTTTGTAAATTCCGCTATAAACTGGGGACTCGTTGTAGATCCTCTATATATTTTAATATTCCTTCTGTTGATGGCGATTTGAACAGATATGAATATTTCTGCACGAAAGCCGCCCGTGCCTTTAATATAATATCAAATAGGTCATTAGCATCATTATAAGATGGTTGTTTATTATCTGAATAAATTACTTGGGGGTAACTACTCATCATTGATTATTTAGTATAGAAAGGGTTAAGCAGTCCTTTCACACGTTGTTAACATGCTTTGAAAACATATATAGAGCAAAACAGTTCATGCTGTTTAGACGCGGTGGTTGATATCCATGGTGTAAGTAAACTTGAACATGTTTTTCTTTGTGATCATGTAATAAATAGAATCTACATGAACTCATCACCAGTTTATAGCGGAATTTACAACAATCGTCCAGTAAATTAGGTCTGGACTCATTTTGTAAATTCCGCTATAAACTGGGGACTTGTTGTAGATCCTCTATATATTACACTAAAAACATGAAATAAATTGTCACTTGTAACCACATTTCCATAACAGTTATAAAGACGATGAGGGCGGGCATAGGACACAAAAGAAAATTTATTTATTTATTTATTGGGGTTTAACATCGCTTTCAGCAGCCAGTGCTATATCACAACATTGCCAGTTTTAGTGGCGGAGGGAGAGTCCGTGCACGAATGTAAATCTAGCAATGATTTCATTGGCTGGAAGAATGACCCATTGTGCACGGCGAAACCAACGACCATCGTCGAGTAAATGGCATGCAACTCCCGCAGATAGCGATATGGGTATACAAAGTTAGCGACGACATCATATCGCCAGCGCTGGAGAGCGAGTCGGCCTGGAACAAAGCCCCTTACCGACCGAGCCCCCCAAAAGAGAAAAGAAAGAAGTAACTTCTTAGAAGTTATGTATCAAAATAACTTACCATATAGCTACCATTAGAGTAATTTGTTATCTTTTCAACGATCTCGAAAGTCAGTAGGTTGTATGATTCATCTAACAGGTGACGCCTCGTCCGAGATTTTTCATACAGAGCATCACGCCTTCTCAATAACTAGAATAAACAATGAAAAAGTTAGAATTAAAGGATCAATATGTATGATTTTGAAATCACAACATTTTCAGTCAATTTACCAACATGTTTTGATTGATCTAAAATCACAAGCAGATCATAGATAGATTTTTCGTATCTTAGGCAAATCAAATTTGGAAAGCATGGTTTCCTACAATAGAGGTAAGCAAAATATGTGTATATATAAGTAGATTTAATGTTTTATTTGACTGGTAACGGAACAATACTTTGCTGTCAAAACAGATGGGACATATTTGAAAAAGGACTTTTTTTAATTTGTCATTCATTTGTAGGATGATTGTTGCAAATTGGGCAATCGGGATGATTCTAAGACACCCAAAATATTAAAAATATCCTATATTAATGCCAAATATTAACCGTCATATCCGTATCATTTTGGTGCCCGAATCCACCCCCCCCCCATTCCTGACTCTGATGACATCAATTATGTTCTAATAACGTAAAAACAAAAAGGTGGTTTAAAAAAATAAAAAAATAAAGAGAGAGTTTGATTTACTGTCAGCTAGAAAATAAACAAATTATTTTCTTTGCATATTTCAGTTTTTGGTAGCCATTTTCAGAATTATGTTTTTGGATGAAAAATCACCATAAAACAACATAATGTTTAAAAATATGAATCAGTGTTGAGTGCTTATATCTGCCAGATTATTGCAAGCGTGGTTGAATAATATTGCTGTTGTTTCATGTTGTTTTGGTCCTTCGCGCAATGAAAATACTAACAATTCCTCTGTTCATCCTGTCAATAGGAATTTATTGAAATCAAAGATGAATTTGTTTTAAGCTTCATTAATTTGCAACAATGTGTTCAAACTGTTTCTAGAAAACTCTGCATGAACCCCCTGAGAACACATTCGGTGTTAATCCAGTTTGATTAATATATATCGTGGTCAAAATATCGTGACGACATTGAAGCAACCGGTCATTTTTTTATATGAATGCAGGCAGGGATGTGGCTAGAGGGTCTCCGCTGGGGGGGGGGTGTCCACCTTGGGAATTTCCAACTGCACCCCCCCCCCCCTTGAGTCGGAATCACACCAACACAACTTTTTGCATAATTCCATTTGCACACACCCCCCCCCCCTTGTACCTCATGTTCAGGCCTAATTTCCTATATATTCATAGGCCATGCTTCTATTTTCCCAGTATGATAACATTAAGATGTTTTAACCTGAAAATTGCCCCCCAAAAAAACAACTAGTGATCTAATTCCAGACAAATGCACACAGCTACCGACAACAGACCACGAAACATCGGGCCGACCATGGTTGTTTGGCCCGGTGTGAGAAATTTTTTAAACTATACAAGAAAATCGCAAATCCTAGCATCTAGACTGGCCTCAACTGAAGCTTTCGTATTGTTGGAAATTTCAAACCTCATGCTCCCCCTCAGGTGGGAAAATTCTTCAACTGATGACCATTTATGTCTACAAGTTTGACCCAATGTACATGTAGTAAAATATTGTTTTGCTAAACTAATTATCAGTTTTGTATTGGCCATGTGGATGGGGCAATGACACACCGGGCCGACCATGGTTCGGCCCGGTGTGCGAAAATTTTGAAATCTGAACAAGAAAATCGCAAAATCCTAACATCTAGACTAGCCTCAAGCCTTCCTACTGTTGGAAAGTTCAAACCCTACACCCCCACTTAGGTTGGAAAATTTCCAACTGATGACAATTCCAATGACAATGTTGACCAATTGTATGACAATATTGTTTTCTTAAATTAACTAGAAGTTTTTGACTGGCCACGGGGGAGGGACCAGGACACAAACTTTCCAAGTGTTGGAAATTTCCAACCTGTCACCCCCCTAAGGTTGGAAAATTTCCAACTAATGACCATTTCTGTCAAAAATTTTGACAAAAAATAGGAACATAAGCAAATATTGGTCGAAAAACAATAAATTCCCCCCAATAAATTGTTTTATAATCAAACTACAAGAACGTTTTCAACTTATTGTTGGTGTGAAATTTCGTTGTGGCAGGTATGAAATTTCCAACTATTGGAAATATAGCTCTCTGCTGGGGGGTGAGACACCCCCACACCCCCCCTCTAGCCACATCCCTGAATGCAGGATATTATAGAAAGCATAACAGATACCATACCTGATCCATTCTGGTTACCACATCATCCTGGGCGTTGTGTCCACTCTCAACAAACTTGTTGGCAAAATCATTCAAGTCCTGGAAAATGTCCACAATATTTTTCAAATAGAACATATTAAGGATTTTGTACATTTTTCAATAATAACTGATGCTACTAATTACACATGGCATAAAACAACATATTTTGCAGCATGCCAAGTAGATGTGTGATGTTCAGAAGCATCATATACAAATATAGGGTAAATGTTCTACTACTATTGTATTTTAAGGAAATGACCAGAATGCATGTAAATTAGTATTCTGACTGCGAGTCATACGTTAATTGGGTTCATATATATGAGTCACATTAAATCAACAGGGCAAAGCAAAAAAAAACAAAAAAAAACAACAACATAACAATACCTGGATCTTTCCTTCCTGAGCAGTGAGGGTCTTTTGGAAGTATTTCTGTTCCTCAATCAGAGCCTCGACACTATCTAGTGAATCGCCCAGATCTTCGTTGGCCAAAAATGCCTATAAAAGATATAAATAACATGGTTTTGTCATACACCATATGCGATATGTAACTGCTTCATAATATATGTTATGACACAAAAGTTTGTGACATGTACGTGGCTAAACATTTCAGAGCGAAAAAACATTAGTTTACATTTAAGTGTGCACATTATTGTTACAGAACGCGAGAGTGAGAATTGCGGAAGTCTCATAAAAAAGTTGCCAGAACCATGAATCTCCAGCCGGTCACCCATCCAAGGACTTTTCGAGCTCGATATTGGCTGCGGACACACGTACCACAGTAGCGATGTCATAGTAGGTGTGACAATTTATTATGGTGGAATTTGGTGACAATTGGTAGTCATAATTAATATGCCATGGCAAGCTATGTCGCCCTCTGCAAATTCGCACAATGAGTATACCAAGCTCTACCAGCGACGGTCGATATCTCAAGGATGTATCTACCTGTGAATGTCTTGTCGCTGTTGATCTTTACTCAACACGCAGTGTTATATTTTGCATGCTAACACATAAGTCCACTTGATAACTTAACGAATAACCCATTTCTGTCAACAGCCATGATTGTTCTTATTAATGAAATTAATATAAGTAGATAAACATGCATGCATTGAGATCATATACAAAAACGTACCACATGCATGATATGTGAGTCAATGGGGAATTGCCACCAGGCCACGGTCATACACAATTCTGGACGATCTATCGAGCAATTATATATATCGTGACATATAGCGAATACATTTTAGCAAAACGTAATGAGTAGAGATCAATCTTGGTGAAACGCAATGGGTTAATTGGTCCAGTCGACTCATTGTGCGGAAACTCAGCAGGAAACATGACTGGCTATGGCATATTAATTATGACGAACAATTGTCACCAAACTCCACTATAATAAATTGTCACACCTACTATGACATAGCTACTGTGGTACGTGTGTCCGCAGCCATTGCTTAAAGGTATGTTCACACAAGCACTCGCAAGTTTGCATGGTATATATTGCAGGTATTTCGTCGTAGAAGACCATATGGTGACAGAATATGAACGGAAACATGTATATAAAATCCATCTGTATCACAGATAACTACACGAGAAATACAATTTATGTAGTTCCACCTGTTACATAATTTTCCTTTTCATGTCGCTAGTTTTGGTAAAGATGGGTTGTATATGCATGTTTCCGTTCATATTCTGGCACCATATGATTTACAATGACGAAATGCCTGGAAAATATATATACCTTGAAAACATTTGAGTGTGTGAGCGTACCCTAAAATCGGTGATGTCACAAAGCGTCTTAACTAATGTGACCAATATATCATCTAGACGTGTCGTGCAGAGAACTAATCGGCCTTCTATATTTACACCGCGAACGTTACACAACAAAAATTTTAATAGGAAGATAATATTTAACAATGATTTGAAAGTTTATATAGCCATGCGTATTTAATACTAAATCGTTTTGGCGTGGCATTTGTTCGCCAGTCAATCAGACTACTGATTTAATATGCTATTATTAACGCCACCGGTGTATACTGTGCTTGAAAATATAATATCCACTGGTGTTATGCGGGATTAGGTCGATGTAAAAGCTGCGAACGGGTCGCTTTATAAGCTGTAGTGTTACCCCGAATACGGTATCCTCAATAAAATAGTCCGACACATATTAGCACATGTGCTGATATTGATAATTACCACACCCTTTGGAAAGCATGCGATCGTGTATCAAGGATGGATTTCGACGAAATTTGATACTTAGGGTTACTTTTGTCCGGGGAGTGTTTTGGACGGGTCAAATCGTGACCCCGACCTGACCTTGACCTTTAAAACAGTCAATTCAAGGTCAAATTGGGTAAAACGGACGGATTTCGACGAAATTTTATACCTATGGGTGCTTTTGTCCGGGGAGTGTTTTGGACGGGTCAAATCGTGACCCTGACCTGACCTTGACCTTCAATATGGTCAATCCAAGGTCAAATCTGGTAAAACTGATGGATTTCGACGAAATTTGATACCATGGGATAATTTTGTCCGGGGAGTGTTTTGGACGGGTCAAATCGTGACCCCGACCTGATCTTGACCTTCATAATGGTCAATTCATGGTCAAATCGGGTAAACGGACGGATTTCGACGAAATTTGATACCTAGGGTAACTTTTCTCCGGGGAGTGTTTTAGACGGGTCAAATCATGACCACGACCTGACCTCCGACTTTAAAAATAGTCAATTCAAGGTCAAATCGCGCCTTTCGCCGGAAAGCAGATGGGAACAGCCCGGACGAAGTCGGGCCCACCAGCCAGTGTAATAAAAAGCGAGACAGCTTGAAGAATGTAATGTATAACAGGAGAAACGGGAAACGTGGTATATGGAAGCATCCAAATTTCCCACGTGGAATTTGAAAGCTAGTTTATATTATAATTATATTATAATTTATATTTATGGCTAATATTATGATCTTGGTGGCGTTATCATTTCTGACTATGGTTTTCTTGTAATGGATATGCAAAAGGTCTCACACACGAAGTACCATTGAGCATCTCTTGTTAATTACCTCTTGTTCTGTGATCCATGTGTCAACTTGTGCCGATTCTCGCAGGAATAGTTCCAGGTCCATACATTGCCCATTCACGATTCGTTGATCCACCCACAAATTGGTGAAGCTGTTCTTTACTGATGAGAGCTGGTGTAACTGAAAAAGTTCAACATTGCTGACAATTTCCATGTAAAAAGTCAATGGAGCTATGAGAAGAAGTTGTAAAAATGCTCTTTACGACGGTACCACATTATATGTTCATATTTGTGTTATCGTACGTTGCTTCTCATTCTGAGAAATCACTAAAGATGAACAATACTCACATATTAGACCAAGTCTTCTCCAAGCCTTGAAATAGTGAGCCTGTCATTTGCAGAATGAGGTCCACAGAGGGTGAATTTAGGCCTTATCAGAATGAGGTTCACAGAGGGTGAATTTGGTGATGCTATCCCGCTGTGCGGGATAGCATCACTAAATTCACCCTCTGGGAACCTCATTCTGCAAATGACAGGCTCACTATTTCAAGGCTTGGTCTTCTCAGTCCACAACAGCTTGGGATATCGGCAGGGTTAATGCTGTTTTTGGACTGAGTCCCGTCCCGGGCTGTTACTCTTCTATAACAGACTTTACGCCCAGAATTGTGGGCGGGATTTATCTTTCTTGTACGTCTTTGGATTATGTCAAATGGACGATTTGCATATGTGAACATAGAGGGCAGATAGTGGCATAAAACATATGCCTATATCAGATGTCCGTTGAATGTCAAAACATAGAAATTTATAAGTAAACAACGCCTTGTTTTCTAGAAAAATTCGATTTGTCGCGGTATCAGAAAATGTATGTTAACAATAAATTAAACAGTCGTATATCACTTTACCTTTTTCTATCACGGTAAATTATATATCATTTTAAAGGTAGATCAATCGCGGATATGTCAGATGATAATCACATTCAGTGTTTCACGTGAATGTCCGGGCTCCATGTGTAAGTGTAATTCGTCGTTTCAATGAAAGTCTGATATAGAAGAGTAACGGGACGGGACTCGGTCCAAAAACAGCTGAAACCTAACCGATAGCACACGCTGTTGTGGACCTAGAATACTTTGTCTAGTTAAATATGTGGCTTATACTAAATTATATTCGCAAAAACTTAATATACTGTTACGAGATTAGCACTCACCAGTGATCATGTGGAATAATCGCAATACCTGCCTATATGTTTTTTTTAATGCCGTCCCCCTGCTCCATTAAAGGCCTACTTAATTTTCGAGTCACCGATTATTTATTATATAGTGACTCGATATACGGTTTTAATAACAATATATGCCATAAAATATGATTAAAATACTATAATTCATCACCATTTGAAACATCTGTGTCTCAGAAGATGCCCATAACAGTTGAAATCATATAAAGATTACCCCCGTTTTGGCTTCCAGAATGCAAACTAAAGATGGATTTCGAATGGAAGGGGAATAACTATCCTTAAGAAATAGAGTTATTCCCCCTCTATTGAAAATAATACACTCTTTACTGCAATCTAGATGACAAAACACGTTGGTAACTCAACAAAAATAACATGTTCACAATTTATTATACATAGAATAAGTTGAAAACACAATGTTTTTGGAGCTTCCTCTTTCAAAAGGTATATAATATGGCATATATTTTATATATGTGATCTGGAGGTTCGAAAATTAAGTGGGCCTTTAAGATAATTTTTTCCCTAACGTTCGTAAACCAATTAATAAAATTGCTTTGGCCAAAGAAATTTGCGTGATATTTCGTACATTTTAGCGTGAATTCCAAAGTCTATGAATTTACCTTGTCTTCCACTTCAGCTGCATCGTAGTGATTTGTGTCGACCAACTTCTGTCCGGATGCGACATGACTCTTCATGCTCTCCTGGTTGGCATACATTTCCCCCCGAATGAGCTAGAGAAACAAGAAAATTAATAGAGGATTGAGAAATCATAATGGTTCAGTTGATGTTTTAAAATAACAAACATTTTACGTGCACGAAAGAATGACAGCACTAACCGTATAATATAAAATGTATGTGTTTGACCATTCCGAGTGACAGTAACGATCATGCACCATGCATATTATACATAATTTGAATGCTTATCGCCCCATGCATGAATATGACAACATGTATACATCGCTGTTGACAATTAAGTGTATTCATTGAAAAGAACTTCGAGGATAAATCAGCATGTAACTAACACCCCGATGAGCCATGCTAGGAACAGAATATATTCTTCATAGCCTCAAAGTCACCGATTTTCTGCAATTTAGGCAATATACATAACTGTCAAATATTCATAGAAACGAAAGAGTATCAAGAACTCTGCCCAACTCAGACACACATGATGCTTTTTATTCAACAATATGATTATTTAAAATGAATTCTTCAAATATGAGTTTTCTCATAATTATAGTTGCTGTGCAGACGGATCAAATTGGATTTTACTAAATTCTTTCAAACAGGGTCATGCATAGTGGAAATTAGAATCAAGTCTATAGCAGATGCGATCAGTATGAGAATGAAGATGCATCTTTTAAGTTGACAATTCACGCTCTTTATTGCTAATTATTAGTCATCTGAGGTCAATTTAAAGGCGCATATCCTATGCCATTCCCCTGGTCAGGTGACCAATGTTCCTACATATCGTCTAAGCGAATAAGGAACTCTTTATTCTCACATATGAAAATATGATGGGTCAACGGCACCTATCCAATGGTACACCCGGTCAATTTACCCCTGCATACCAATTTCCAGCCATTTCGGGTCCAACCATTTTGGGTATATAATTAATTATTTTATTAAATTAATTATCTGCGCAATTGTATGACATCTGATGTCAATGAAACCTATCCCATGACCCCCGAGTCAATTGCCCCATGTATGCAAACTTTCATCTCCGAGATTCCAGCCGTTTGGTCGCCCATAGCCCGACAGACAAACAAACAAAATTGGGGACATGACAAACTGCGGGACGCAGGACAAAATGATAGACTGCGGGACAGAATTTTTAATTGCGTGGGATGGACAATACCTCAAATAATATAGCAAGCAGAGGGCTCGTTTTGTTGTCCAACGAAAGCTCGATATTCGCCCCTACCAAATATATTAACTCAGCTACTCACTGCATGGACCCCAAATGTTTCATTATCTGGCCAATAACTGACCTATACCCTAACAGTATCGAAATCAAGGCTGCGAGAGAGCTGTAGAATTGCGTTTTTATAGCGAAAAAGCTATGACCATAAGTAAACTTGGTATTAACCCTTCCTATATTAAAGTATCAATGGTGAATAGTAATTATCCCATATGTCGTTCGTTGAACTTATTATCTAAACATATTTTAATTTACCCTCATCGGACCATATTTTAATTAACCCTATCTGGGTGTGACCATATTTTAATCAACCCTCGTGTAACCATACAAGTATTTTACTTAACCCTCATGATAGCCGTATTTTCAAAGATGATATCGGGAGTGCATTGCCTGATGCCATTCTTAGATCATCATTACGCCCTCTTGGGTGTATATTGGCAAGTATATCTGACCATGTCGTAGGAGGTGATGGACTAAATACGATTATAACGTACTCGGTATATACGTAATTGGATTTACTAAATATGATTAGAAACGTACTCGTTATTTATTATATTTCTGTATGTAAGCACCCTCGTACTGTAGATGCAATTTTAAAATAGCCATCAAATCATTGTCAACACGCGGACAAATAAGATCCAACAGAAACGCTTTATCGCGCACCGAAAATGACAGAGTTGCGGGAAAAGCATGGGGGACAACTACGCCCCAAACATGGCGGAATCGAGATAAGCGATAGACTTGAGGCAGGGCCAACAAATTCTACGTAGGACACTAATAATTAAGTTAAGTAACTAATTAGTTATAACCCCAAAATGGTTGCAATATGTTCTGTGCAAATTGATACACATGGATACATTGATCAGTATAGTGTGTCGTGAGATAAATGCTGTTGACCTCAGATGACTTAAAGGGGCAACTATGAGCAATAATGAGCGTCCCTTATCATCTTAGAAGACATGTCACATGACCAGGGGATTGTCATGGATAGACGCATTTGACCTCAGATGACTTAAAGGGGGCGGGCTCGTAAATTATATGATCAAAAACTAGCGATTATCAGCCCAGACGATATGTGAGAAAATTGGTGCACAAAAGTAAATTGACGCGGGGGCTGTCACGGGATAGGCGTTGTTGACCTCAAATGACTTAAAGAGGCACTAGTAATTAGAAATAAAGAGCGTTTATTATCAACTTAAAAAAAATAGATGTAACTTTATCCGGAGAGTCATGTGATAGGTACTGTTTATCCTAGATGACTCCTATTTATTTAAAATGACTTGAAGGGCCACTAATAAATTACGCATTCTTCACACGAGCAATACCGGATACCCCACTGAAGTACAATTGTTTGATCTTAAAGTATAATTAGTGACACTTAAGTGCAAATATTTGAAATTAAGTACAATTATTTTCACTTATGAGCGCAAATATTTACACTTAATTCTAAATAAATCGAAAATGCAAAAAACGGCTTGCCATTCGTATGGGCCTTAAGTGGGGATGAAATTAAGCTATGGCATGTTTGCACGGTGAGGTGAAAAGCTTTCTTCCCGACTCCCTTCAGAAAGAACTCGGAATGAACATTTATAGAAAATAAATTATGGAATAACACATTTTAATCAAAATAATAAGTTAAAATACGATGGAGAAGAGACCTTCAACAATCCTGTAAATTATACAGTTCAGAAAATGTTTAACTAAAATAAATTAGTCTTTTCCTGATGAACTTATGAAGCAACATTGAGACTATAAAAAAGCTTCGAGAAATGTAAAACCGAAATAAATATACTTGACCCAGCTGATGTAACTAAGCCCTCAAATCCCAAAGCCTAGATCATTGTGTGCATGCAGAAAGAGCGCGGACCTGTCCCAAACATTAATGTGACTACAAATGGCTAGAAAATAACTGTCATCAGTGCATCAAGCCAATCAGTGAATTATTTGCATGTCAACAAACTCAGATGATCTGTTTCTCTCACAACATCAAAAGTATCCAAGTCTAGTATATTGATTGTTTGTCACTTAGCATATTAGAAGTTGCTCCAGTAGACTAACAAAAGTGGTATGAAATATTGCTAGATAATGGGCTGGTTGACAGATTAATCAGGAAATAGTTAGAAATTATGGAATTGTGTATATCCTGCACAATGCCCTATATAGGCTTTCAGATATCAGCACTTTATAAAATAATATTTCCAATTGCAGCTTGTTAGATATTCTCTCTAAGTATTTATTTTCAAAATATGTAAACTCTAGTTGAATTGGAGCTTGACATCTGACATGTAGTCTGGTCGTTGAGACTCGATTTTGAGATGAACCTAGAACAAATTGTTTACAAGCTGTTTTCGGTGTCATTCGACGCGGAAAAGCATCAGGAACAACATATCCAAAATCCGCAAAAATCCGCGTTGGGGAAACTTTGTTGTCCACGATGGGGTCCAACATGGTTGTCTATACTACATCAGTTCTCGATATAAGTCATTATACGATATATAGTGGCATCATAATTATTCCGTATTATCAGTTTGTGTTAAATTAGAATGCGGGAGCGAGTAGAGAGACACGGACAGAAAATTATACAATCGTGGCCATGAAATGGCTGTCAAAATGACCGCAACTCCAAACCATACCACGTAGAAAGCAACATATTGGGTAACGACATAATAGTGAAATACGTATTGGCAATATACTAGTCGGTTGTTAAATATCTTTAAAGGTACACACATCATTAAAACAGATCAATCTGAAGGATCATCGGTCACTGCACAGCAAGTCAACCCCCCCCCCCCCAATGATTTACGTATTTAACGTTTGGGTGTCCTGCTTATCCAACATCCAACGGTTGGGCAAAACACAAATAGCTCGTGCATGCAACACACGAACTAATGTTTCGCCTCACAGTGCATGGTAGTTTCATTCGGCATGGTGATTAAACATTGAATGCAACGCCGAAATTTAAGTGCATACTCTAGAGGTATAAATACTAGTTATATTTCCGGAATTGTCAACACTCCCGGTGATAATAAACGATACAGGTATGTCGCAATGGTTATTATACTGTAAAGAAACACTCATATCTTCAATTGATTAGCACCGAATCTCACCAGGTCAAAGAGACTGTACATAGTACATTGTATGCAAGACTAATTTTCATTCTGCTACCAACCCGGTTTCTTAGTAGACAATTTTGTTAAAATTACTTCAGTGGCCACTTTACAAATAGAATAAGCTACAGCGCAATGCACACTATTAGTTTTCAGTATATTTTTGTTTGAAAATATATTACCATTACCACCCACGTAATCGTGCTAAATATCAGGTGATCATCGTTTAAGATGTTATTCCAACGTTGAACATTCACCCAATATTGTTAGTTGTGGTTCTGTGTGCAACAGACATGTGTAACATTATGGAAAATGAGTAAACGCGGTGATGCGGTTGAAGACAACGTAGTAAGTTTCGCGTAGATGTGGCATTGGTGAATTTAACCAAATATAATTTCCAGGTATAAACACAGTCTCTGTCACAGATTATGTAGGCAATTTTGGTCAAGTTTTGAATTTATTGAAGACAGTCTATGGTACTCATTTGTGATTTAATAAATTTAGTTCATGGTACACGGTGTATACCACCATTCATTCTTGCGATAAAAGCGAAATATTCGTGTTTTATCACTTGATCTGAGGCAACTATAACTACTAGTTTGAGACACGTACTGGCACATCAATTATGAGTGAAGCAAGCCCTTGGCGATACCCAATTTTTGTGACACAAGCGCCAAAACATGTGCCATTAGTCGCACATTTCATCGCTTGTGTCGCTTTCGGTTCGCGCCGAAACATGCTCTAATGGCGCACTTTTTTTGTCGCTTTCGGCGTGCGCCGAAACATGCGCTAATATCGCACTTTTTGTCGCTTTCGGTGCTTTCGGCGCGTTACTAATGGCGCACTTTTTGTCATTAGCCATTAGCAAGTGGCCCTAATAGTATTTCATAGATAAATATTGAGAGTAGATTAACACGTTCGGTCTTCTGGGAGTGGGGATATGATTTACTGGCACATTTATAAACTAAATTTGTATAACTTACCTGACCGAATTTTTCTATTTCCGACATAAGCGACAAGCTTCTTGCCATTGTAGACAAAAGATTTGCCTGTAATATTTAAAACATCTATATTATAATAATTATTCAGCTCACCAGATCCGTCGGCTTGTACACCGGTTTGTGCATGGACACAATCCGGCCACAACCGGATACAATTATGTGGATATCCCATTTCCACCATTATATAAGGCTTAAGCGACAAAGCCATGTGGTATGCACAGAAAGTAGTCAAGTAAATATAATATTTATCCTTAAGGTTAAGGCCAGTGTAACATAATTTCATTTTCACTTATCTCTCTCTATATATATGACCGTGGCCGACTGGTACGCTATTGTAGAGGTTAATGACTATATGGTTGGCTGTGTCGCTACTTTAGAGTTTAATGATTTACATGGGTACATACCTCAAATGACGAAATTTGCACCACTGTTTGACTGAAACAGAAAAGACAGAATTAAATTTATATAACAACAAGCCGATAGCTAAACATTATCGGAATTAATTGTTCAGAAACCAAACAGAAACTAGATCATGTAATAATGAATCTTTCTGAGATATCATATGTTCACCCGCTCGAAACATGCATGTGAACTTTTTGATGTTCTGACTTGCTCCACATGGTGGGGAACTTTATAACATTGATGACCGAACAAACCGCAACGCGTGTAGGCTATACTACATTTCTCGGTTAAAGGCACGTGAGGCCTTAGGTGTCGAAAATATTCATATCTGTTCTAATCAGAAACAGAAAAACATTAAAACGCATACAGTTTCGTTCATGTATACCATGACCATCACGTAAACAGTATGTTATCATAATGACCTACTAAATTTTACATAAGCAAGCGCCTGATTGTGTTACAGAAGACAGCACAATGCTACTGGCTAATCACACACAAATGGCATAAACGCTCTTTATTAGTTCCATATAAGGAATTCACAAACAAAGAACGCTCTTTGTGTTCACCATCATAATATAAACAAACACCAGAAAAGTAACTTTTTATGCTTTTGTTTACATAACAATAGTCAAACATTTGACAATAACATACTGTTTATGCGATATTTCTTATTTGTATACGGACAAAGTCTGCCTACATTTTGATGTTCTTTCTGTTTGTGGCGGTTTTTGACGGGTGGAAATATTTTCACAGGATACCCACCGCCAAGGCCAACCGTACCTTTAAATGGGTACTGTACACTAAATTCGACAATTTGTGGGACAATATCCTATCATATACTCAACAAAACATATGCAACAAATGAAAGAATTTGGGCCATGGATTAGACCTGCATGTGTAGACAATACAGTCCCCCTTTAAATTTAATACCAGTTTGTTCCGTAATAATTAATTTCATAGAAGGTGGTGATCCCAACTTCAGATTACATGAATGATGTTACTTTTGTATATCGCAATAAACATTAAGTTAATCACCCAGAAGAAATTCCATGATTGGAAGCGATGAAAATCAAAATCGGCTCAACTAAATCGTGCTATCTCGAGCTGTACCTTCACCTATAAGCTAACGGTGAAATACATATTATTAAAGAACATGTATTAGATAGACTAACATAGAAATATTTGACCTGCACTGTCTTTTTTTTTTTTTTCGATGTGGAGTATATTCTATGTGCGTAGACCGATTAGAGATTCGTGGCATGATCTAAACAGGAACTAGATACTGTAGGCCCTGTTGGATAGAGCATATTTTATACATTGGTTGATAGTTCAGAAACCTTTATATAAGAATCGAAAACAAAACGAAATTATAATGTATAACTAGCCTATATATGAAATAGAAAGTATAATTTTATAACTGTTTTCAAATTACAAACACATTTTTGTCGGCATAAATGACAAGTTTAATATTCCCTAATTATTGAGTAAATAGTCCTAGATATATACAGTGTGTCTAAAGGCCAATAGTTATAGTATTAATATAATGAATATAATATGATTATACTTAGTTTACTTACGTGAAAATAGGGTCGATGGTCACCCATCGCATCATAGCTGACGATAACAGCATAAATGTTAAAATTCCCATTATGCTGTTAATAAACTTGAAATATACCGGTACTGAGTTGACTATAGCAGATACATACGAATAGTTTGCTATATACTCTGCCTTCTATTGTTGACGTAATCGTGGTTGTCCCGACTCCAGGATACGGACGGAGTCATGTTTGACGTCATCGCGCCATGAATATTTCTGTTTGGTCTTGCGTTGTTGATGTGGGCTCTTGACAAAGTTGACTTATTATTTTAATATGATATAGCCTTCATATTTATATCTTCAAATTTTTTCGAAATTGTTACGCCATATATGATTAAACGCTGTGCCAGTATTTCTTATCTATAGGTCTAAACATTTAGTGTATAATTAACCGTCACCTATTACAAGATACAAGAATGTATTGCAAACACCCCAATGGGTAGTTGCAAGATACTGATGAATATCATATACATAAATAAGCAATACATAAACAAATTAATATAACAAAGACAGTTCTTATCAACATTCCCTCAACAATTTCTTCAAGTTTTATTATTCCGCCGAAGGAAGAATAGCATGCAGGACTATGTTGCAAACCGTGTTACTTAATTTAATATTATCATTTCTCATAATCAGTGCAAATTTATCTGCGTCATTCAAATTATTGAATTCACTATCGTGTTTCTCAATATCGCTGAATAAATTAGATCCTAAAGGCACGGGAGACCTTAGTTGTCGAAAATATTCATATTTCTTCCAATAACCGTAAACAGAAAAACATTAAAACGCATACAGTTTCGTTCATATATACCATGACCATCGCGTAAACAGCATGCTATCATAAAGACTTACTATATTGTACCTAAGCAAGAGTCTGATTATGTTACAGAAGACAGCACAGTGTTACTGGCTAATCACACAAAAATGATATAAACGCTCTTTATTAGTTCCATATCAGGAATTCAGCAACAAAGAACGCTCTTTATGTTTACCATCATAATATAAACAAACACCAGGAAAGTAACTTTTTATGCTTTTGTTTACATAACAATGGTCAAAAATATGACAAAAGATACTGTTTATGCGATATTTCTTATTTGTATACGGACAAAGTCTGTCTACATTTTAATATTCTTTCTGTTTGTGGCGGTTTTTGATCGGTGGAAATATTTTCACAGCATACCCACCGTCAAGGCCTCCCGTACCTTTAAATCATCGTATGCGTTACATTCAATGATAAAATGCATTTCAGATTCGACACATTGTTTGTCACACATGGAACACAGCCGATTTTCTAATGGTATTACTGGTTGTCTATGCCTCCCCTTTTCTATTGCCAATATGTGTTTGCTCACGCGCAATCTAGAAAACATTTCGCTAGCAATTTGTGATCGTGTGTGAATGACAAATGTCATATGGCTCAATTTTGTATTCATCTTTAAATATCCTATAGGTTCGTAGTTTATTTTCCCCTGTCGGTCTATCGTCATTGAATATATCATTGCGAAACACTTGCATGTGTTCTGATTTCAATGTCTTAGTCAGCATCTGTTCACGCTGCCATGATAGTTGGCCTGCGCTATTGATTACAGTGTTATAACGCGACAATTGGGTGAGCCATGCTAAAGGTAATTTACAATTCAGAGATTCGTTGTAGCATGCGGATAAGATATTATGGTCATCTACTATAGTTTTAGCATGTACCTGAAGAGTTGTAAACTGGCATCATTCGCGATAGGGAAACGGCCTAACGCTGCCCTAGAAGCGTGATTTGAGGCCTTTCTATCCAAACATAGAGCCAGTTTACAAAACTTTAGATGTGTTTGTTCACATGGTATGGTATCTTTGAACGGCAAATTAAGGTCAGTGGACCATATCGCACATCCATACAATAAAATAGGCTTAATTAGTTTATCAAATAATTTGCATTTAATGGCGATAGGTAACACTGGTGTTGTTTTTGTTAAATTTGTTTAAAAGAACATAGTTTTTTATGCTTTTGCGCTCAGATTATCCTGTACTTTTTTCATGTTTCCATTAGATGGGAAAATTAATCCTAAATATTTATATTGATCCACTACTTCTATTGGCATATCATCAATGATAAATACATGACCATGTTTTGTTTTCCTTGAACGAAAGATCATACATTTTGTTTTGCTTACATTAACAGTTAGCCCATTGTCTAGCGCGTATTGCTCTAACTTCCTAATACCCGATTGTAAACCTGTCGGTGATTCAGATAACATCACCAGATCATCTGCGAAAAGCAAACGATTAAGGTTATGATCATGAACGTGTACGGGGTCACATGTTTCGTCAAAAAATATTAGCTATATAATCAATGAAAATTTTGAACAACGTAGGGGATAGAGAATAGCCTTGACGGACACCTATCGTAGACAATATCGGGGGAACAATTCCCGTAGTTGTTTTAACAGAATAGTAGCTTGATTTGTAAAGAGAAGATGACGCGTCATATATATATGACCATTAATTCCTACACGTTGCAAATTTTCGAATAACAACGATCTATCAACTGCATCAAATGCTTTCTTAAAATCAACAAAAGGTGCATAAATAGGTTTTGTTTTGTTTTCTTTATGCCTAATAACGATAGTTCGCAATATAAAAGCGCAATCAATTGTACTCCGATTTTTCCTAAATCCGAATTGCTTGTCACTAATTAAGTCATTTGCCTCAAGATAAGAGTTTATTCGTGTGTTTATGTGACTTTGTTGAATAACTTACCAAAATTACTACTTAAAGCAATAGGTCTATAATTGTTAGGGTCATGTCTATTGCCCTTCTTATATAGGGTTTTGATTGTTGACTCGCTCCAGCATACATGGTAATGACCAGAGTGTAAAACTCTCTTGATCAAGTTTGTGACCTCGTCCAACATAAATGGAATGACTGATTTTAATAATTCATTTAAAATGTTATCTGGTCCACTAGTTTTGTTATTTTAAAGTTGATACAGGTTATCTAATATTTCGCCTTTAGTTATATCATTATTGTCACAACGGTACTTTGTTTCACATATTTTGATTGCTTTTCAATTGATTGTTGGACATAACAGTTTATCGAAATAATCGATTGTTTCATCCGGGTCTAATTATATGGTTTTCCTTCTTCGGTCGCATATTATTCACGATTCTCCAATAGTTCGAGGGGTCACTAGTTTCGAGATTTGATAGCTCGTCAACAATATTTTCATGGAAAATGCGAGATTTTCTTTTTGCCTCCCGTTTATATGCCTTTTTTGCTGTGAACAATTTCAATGTCAGAGATCTATCATGTGGTTTTCTTTTCATTTCCTCAATGACATTTTCCATTTCTTTTAAAAGCTTTTTGCATTCCTCATCAAACCAAAGTCGTTTCCGTCTGCACCTATATTTATTAAGGGAAAATACTTGTGTTGAAGCATTATTTATTAACTGGAGTATTTCATTTAAATCTCGAATCGCCATTTCCGTATCTGAGGGATCTGGCCCATATGAAGATATTTGGAACTTCATAAGTTTACTTCGCACGTGCGCGGTTGAAAAAACGGCTTGCTTTGTTCTTTCGCTACTTTCTTCGTACCATTTCGTCTGACTTGAACACACGTTATACTTATATTTTAGTCGCTTTTTAGTCGGACAATGTTTACTAAATTTCATGTGCATTGCCAGCAGCTGCTGGCAATGATCTGAATATTATGTTGGTGATTGGACACAAAAAAAGCTTATATCAGACAAATAGCGCTCTTCAATAAGTATGTAATCAACGACGCTAGTTCCATTGTAATGGTAACTCGTTAAATTTCCAAGCAAATCACCAAATTTCCTTCCATACAACATTCGCATTCCGGGCGATTGGCACATCGATAGGATCTGCTTTCCAAAACCGTTACAATGTTTATCTAAGCTTAATCTATCTCTAACTGAATCTAAAATATAGTTTTCAGAAAGTGTGACATGAGAATCATCGTCCTGCGCAACATAGTCCGGTCGATCACCTGTGCGTGCGTTGAAATCACCTCCCATAATAACCAAGAAAACCATAGTCAGAAATGGTAACGCCACGAAGATCATATTATTAGCCATAAATGTAAATTATAATATAAAATATATTGGTTACATGAATGCACCGCCTCAGAATTCCGTTAAAACAACTAATCCTTCAAACTATTAAAAAAACTACGGCTTATTACTGCAGGTTTTTCATTCACCAAACCAGAAAGCTTCTAATGCGGATCAAAAATTGTGTTCCCGCCATAAAATCTTCAAGTGTGCATGGCCCAGCCATTGTTCATACCTAAACATCGAACGCAATTAACGCGGTCATAATATTTACATACTGCAACTATAAGACATCCAGCGAATACACACCCCACGAAAACCCGAAATGTGTTGTCCTGCGAGATATTCCATCGCTATAGCTCAATTTGACACGGCCAGATTAGCCTTTCTACAATATCCTAAAAACAATAAAGCTTCTCAAATCATCGGCTTAGTCAATAGAACTTTCACGAACTTGGACATTCCAACTACAGCTTTTACCGGACTCGGGGTACCAGTACAACTTTAGCGCGTCCAAAAATAACCGGAAAACCCAATTATCTATTTATAAAATCCCCATAGGACCACATATTTCTAAAATTTGTAGAGCAGTATACACCGGTGGCGTTAATAACTGACTAGGCTCCAACTAGCGATATACAATGTTAGTGAAAATAAGTTCTTTCTTATCATTGGTTTTCCAATAACTAGAATGTTCAGGTGGAAGAACTTTTCATATTTCAAGCTACAATAGAAGGCCACGCCGCCTCTTGCATTCTTGTTTGTATCGCGACATAGTTCTATACATCCATAGTTGGGCAATTGTATAAATGCAGCATCGTTGTGCCACGTTTCAGTTATTGTAATAAAGTCATTACGATTTAAAAGGACAGTGAATTCAAGATTTTTTACTTTATTAACAAGACCCTGTGCATTCCACGATGAATAGCACACACCGTGTGTGTCTGAATTGAGAACTTTAAACATCGGAATTATATAAATATACGTAGTCCGCGGCCATCGGAGATATCTAGAGCGGAGTCTTTCAATACTAAAATCTAAAGTTAATATACAATTTTCCTTCGCGTGAATTTACAAGAGACATGTTAACAACGATCATCGGATAGTTAAATTGTTCGTGTGATTTCAGCATTAACATATATGACACATATTAAATAACATATATACACATGAATATGAACTAAATTGTATCCCAATTTCTAAGCATTAACTGTTCTACTGAAAATTTCATAAGTTGACTGGTGAATACCCTCAAGTCATCTCTCAGAGAAGAGTCAGTACGTGCACTCTTATTCTGTGTCATGTTTTGTTTTGAAACGCTTGGCTGTCGCGGCTTAAATGGCCCGGCGTAAGCTTGGTCCAAATTCTGGTCCTGTATATGACTCTCCCGCTGTGAGCGTTTCCTCTGTACTGATTCTGTGAGAAGTTCTGTCGGTTGTACCATCTATTATCACGAACTTGTTGTAATTTACTTTGAAATTGTCCTTGTTGTGGGTGTGATGTGTGATGTGTAGTAGTATATAAGCGAAATACCAACAAAGGGTGGCAAATTCAAACATTACCAAGGTATAAGATGGGTTGGTGGAATTCAATAGACACAAGTTTGGGTACCTCTCTTCAAAGTGTAAACTACCCAAAATAAAATACGACAATACACTTGAATTTTAATGAAATACACAGCCCTTTAACAATAATTTATCATAACCACAAAAATTCCGAATATGGGAAAAAACGCGACTTGCATGCAGGGAGGTTGCGACAGGAAGTTGTATATCTCATCACCAACTTGAATGTCGAATCAGGCATGCCCTGATTTGTGTTTACAACCTTATTTGGTGTAATATGTCGTTTGTGTATTCGATTATTTTCATATTTTCAACCTTGAAAGAATTATAGACTGAAATGTGCGTAAGATGTAAAATGTCGAAACATGTGGGATTGTAATTTTTCGATAAGTTAATAGTTTTAAGTAGCAGTTGGAAAATATAGATACGAACTGAATGGGGTGCAATTGGCGTTTCTTCGCGTTGCCAACATATAGGAGGGTTGCAGTTGGAAATTCTTAGATGGACACCCTAAAATATTCTATATAGCCACATACCTGGTAGCATACCCCAAATTGTATTGCTTGGCCATGCCGACAAAAGTATTCTTAGAAGAAATATATAATTTTAAGGGCAAAATAAATTGGTTTGTCTTGGAATGCGATGGCCAGTAAAGCTTTCAGATGGATATATTTTAATATACTTTAAAGACATTTAAGTATACATAGTACTGCATCTTACATAATTTCACACGTTATGCATGGTTTACAAGCTGGTTCTTTCAATCTGAGTGATTCCAGACATATTTTGGATATGCGGCCATTGCCGTAACCATTTGTGGACACCGATTGCATTTGGTCTATCCGCGTCCTTCCATGCATTCCCTCCGTTCTGAACGTTTCACAATTTATGCTGCCATAAATGCACAATTGCCGCGGAATTTTTTTTTGACATCGTGCCTGATTTTGATAATGAATAAGATATAATACATTTGAAATATTGGCAACCATGTTGAACGCCGTGTTTCACTTTGTGACTGCCCATGCTCCATCTTTATTTAACTTCAGGTTAAAGCGGCTCATAATCTTCAAGTCTATAGAAGTGAATTCAGTCGTGTTACTTTAATGTTGCGAGCTTTCGGTGGTACCTGCGACCTTTCACTACAGCTTGGTCATTTAAGGTCGCAAGCACGATCGAAAGCTCGCAACATTACAGTAACACGATGTAAAATGGGTATCTCTTCAATCCTTATCACGAATCTTCAAGACTCAATTAACTTGTAAAACAACAATTACTTGCACCTGACACTTAGGTCGATAAATGGATGATATACTTACCCATGGAATATGTACCTTGTAAACCTTCATCGAAGTGATAGAAATTATCGCTTCAGACAGAAGGATACGTGACATTTAAAAATTAAGTGTTCTCTGTTATATAGTTTCCTCCTGATATGGTAAAACTCTCGTCTCACTTTTGTGCGGAACATTGAAAACAGCCGTAACAAAGTTCCACGACTTAAATTATGGGGCATGCAAGTATTTCGTGTTTATATATCGGCCTATTTCGACCCACAAAACGTGGAAAAGACACGAGATTATGATAGGATTCGTTCAAGGCTTGAAAACTATGAACCGCTTTAGTTGCCAGGGATAACTTCACTTTCCCGTTTCGAACACTCCATTGATCATTGGACCCCCACACATCTGTAATGGGTCTCCTCTGCACGACTCGGAACAATCTGATTCAGGTACAGATCCGTGCAGCCCGTAGCTCATACCGCAGATGCAGTGCATAGAAGACTGTACGCCTGCATACCGGAACCCTATGGAAAATAAAACAGTTCAATGGTTATGGTACAACTGTTTACTGGGCGAACACTTAAATTGGGACGGATTCTTCGTCTCCAGTTTAAACCCGATCTACGTAAACCTATCTCTAGGTTTAAACCATCATTTGACAGATAAGCCACAGTTTAAATCCGAGATCGCAGGTCTAAGTACAACTGGAGCAATCTTACTATTTATTAAATTTTTTCAATGTTCTAATACACCCAAAAATCCGCGAACCTTGGCGGTTTTAGAACCAGACCAAGACACCATTAAAGGGGTACTGTACACAGGGATAGACAATTTTTTTTATTTACTCCCATTGAAATAACTTTCAAGTTAGATTGTGTTCGTGTTATATGAGTTTCGTATAAACCTAATTTAGCGAAGAAAATATTGATCTTGGAAACAAAAATATTACGATTTCAAATTACGCGCCATGTTTTTTACCTTCACCGGAGAAGACTCAAGTCGCACGAAGAACCGGAAGTTCATTGTTCACAGCTTCAATTGATGCATCCAATCTCTTCCATCGAACAATCTCACTCCCTATAAAAATAATTGACGCTTTATGACTCTTGTTTCTTTCTCCTGTTTTTCCGAATCGGTTATAGCGGGCCTTCCTTTTGCAGGCAACATGTTATGTTTGCAACTCAATAATGTTCGCGAACGGCCGTCGATAAAAGATACTCGACAGATACGATTTCAAGAATGGTAACTCGTACTGGCATAATTCGCCATTTTGTGACTCCAGCCATAAATGATTTTATATTAAATAATTCAATTTTACTTTTGTGATAGCCTGTTAATCGGAACGTTTTCAGTAGACATTTTCGACTCAAATTAGTTATTTTAAAATATAATATTGATATTAGATCGCTATGGTCTCCGGGAATTTATTGAAATTGGGGTACAGTACCCCTTTAAGTAAGTGACATATATGTGTACCGGATATAAATAAAATCAATTGATTTTTGTTCAAGTTATCGTGATCAAAATTCAAGAACATGAACAATTAAGTCCGCCCAAATTAGGCGGACATGGCCGGTTTCGAACTTGATCAAGACATTGTTGACTTGTTGACATATTCCGAATATCAACAAAACAAATTGATATTTGTTCAAGTTATCGCGCTATGGTCATTCATAGACCATAGCCCGCGAACCGACCTCGCTAAACTAAAGGTCGACCAAAACATTAATTCTGCATGCGCATTACACGCATCGATAAAGTCCACAAAATCATCCACAGGTAATACATCGAAATGATAACAAAATCTCATAGTTGAATACACTCTTTATTATCTAGCGATTTCGGGCGACGCTCTTTATATCATTGGAATTTTTGTCATAGTTTAATCAAAATTTAAAACGTGTTAATTAAAACTTAATTCCTCTTTTGAAAGTCGATAACTGGCCATCAAAACCTCATATTAATGGTTTCATATGCAAGATCTAATTGTGTTCTGTTATAGAAAACATACATACGGTGATTCCATGGTTCTGAAATAAAGTAGGTTTAGCACTTCTTTACATTAGCGTGGAAACTGACCTTCCGCTGCACACGTGCTGATACAAAGGGCAGGCGTATTGGTTGACGTGAAGGGGCTGTACATTCCACATAAATCTCTTTTTAGTTCATCATTAAAGCAACCAATGTACCTGCCGGAAAGACCGCGAACATATCCTGTAAGCAAAGGAAATATGTGAATCCCACTATCGTATATGGGGAAGAAACCCTTGTTGGTCCCCATCGCGTAATATAATCAGTTATTTCTAATTGATAACGTGACGGACAAGGTCTGCGAAGTACATGCACGACCACTGACACTCATTTCTAGCTATAAACATTGAAATGTCAATATTTATTACATGATCCTACCCTTATTCCATTCAATAAACCCATTCTATAAATTGTGATATTAAAAGTTCGTTTCATAACAGGAAACAGTGCCAGGCGACCGTTGACTTCCGGTTTTTCTTCTATTAACATTCCGTACCCCATGTTTCAAAATATTATGGCTTCCATTACTTTTTTCAACAAAACTTTCAACAAATGAAGAGTTTGAAAATTTATTTCATTAAATATACGCCATTAAATGCGTGAAAGTGTCTTTAAGTGTATTTATCAGGGACTATTTCTTTACGCGGGCAAACAATGCATAGTTACGTGAAACGTCATCGCATGGCTTATAGAAACGATGTTATTTTTCACGTCCCATATGTTGATTTAAGTATGTTTTTATCGAGGTTTTGGATCATGCAATAAATATAATCTACAACTCGTCCCCAGTTTTTTGCGGAATTTACAAAATATGTCCAGTAAATTAGGTTGGACCTCGCCAAAGGCACCCATCCACCATCTTTGGATAGCTGTATACACATAGAAAGATATTGATGGTAAATTGAACACACATGACGACTTCCATTTATGGTCAGTCCTTTCCATATTCACTAGCATTAGAGTACCGTTATGAGTAGTGACACTTCGTTCACCCCAGATCTAGTAACCGTTAGTGGTATGTAATTTAAAATGCTCGAGATGCAGGTAAAAATAATCCCAACTCACTTCCGTTTTACATCCGACAAGGACGAATCGATTTTTTTGTGTGTGCAGAAATTGTGCTCCAAATTCGATGTTTAAAGGTTCAGTTTAAAAGAATATAACCCCAGCACATACCATGTACCGTATAATAATAATTACGACTGCTATGTCTTGTCACTGAATTACACCATCGTCCGTTATGTAGCATACATACTATGCCATTGCTATGCACATATCTCCAGCCATTGGCGGTCACCTAATTCTAGATCAAATTCACGCGCGTGTAAATAGAACTATTTCAAAATACGTCTGCACTATAGATGACACAGAAACTACAATGAAAACAATATGTTTAAGTTGTTCCCATAATCCAGGCACATTAGGTTTCACTAGGGAAACAAATCGGGGAAAGCTGATTTTTTTCAGGGATTAATAAGAACATGTTTATGAACAACATGGCAAAAGTCCTCTAGAATCCGAGTTGAGCTTGTTGAGATAACTTGATTTTTCGGAATGGTTCAAATTCTGCAGCATTTTCATCAGGCCATAATTATACGAATGCAGCCATGTGTAAACCAATTAATGCCAAATTCGTAACACATTGAGATATATACAAACAAGCTTAGTCGTGAACATTATATGTTGAACGTTTGTCCCAAAATGGCCAAAATAGAATGAAAATTACATTTTGTGCAAAATCGAATAACTAGTCTCAAAATAGTGACAACACGCTCTGAGGAAGAATGCTTTCAGAGTATAAGAGAATCATTTTATCAGAGATGTACTAATTCTCTCTAATATATTTCACGAGAGGTATAGCGAAACACTATGTCTCATACAATGATTAAATCTGGACTTTTTGGGCGCAAAGAAACGGAAGAATAAGGCATTTTTCTGCACTAGTTATCTTTAATCGTGCATGTGATATATGTGTACACTAAACTGTAAAATGAAATTTAATAGCGACGAATTGATTCTGTGAACTTTCCTGGAAGTCGAAATATATGTGCTCATATTATATGAGTCTCACGAATGTGACCGGCCATCGCTTCTTTTGATATATACACCGTCAAACGTTTCAAAAATGTACTGCTATATGATATATATTCACAGAGTAATGGGTGAAATGTGTAGATTATATTCTCCGTGTCTTAAAATATTAGTCATAGTTGTCTATGATCAAGTAATAAAACACGAATATTTCGCTTTTATCACAAGAATGCATGGTGGTATAGCATGAACGCAATTTATCCAAACACAAAGGAGTACCATATATTATCTTCAAAAAAATCTAAACTTGACCAAAATTGCCTACATACTCTGTGACAGAGACTGTCTTTATACCTGTAAATAACATTTGATTATATTCACCAAGGTCACATATACGCGAAGAGTACTATGTTTTCTGCAACCGCATTACCGTGTGTATCCCTTCTCCCCAACGGTACACATATATCTGCTGGACACACACCCATAAATAGCAACATAGAGTCAATGGTCAACGCTGAAATAACAGCGTTAAACGCTGATCACCTGATATTTTGCACAAGTTAATGGGTGCATGGTTGTGGTAAGATATTTTCAAACAACAAGATGCTGAAAACTAATATTGTACATTGCGTAATAGCATTTTCCAGTTGCAAATTGTCGAATGAAGTAATTTGAACAAAATTGTTTAATAAGACACCGGTTTGGAAGCAGCACGAAAATTAATCTCATATAAAATGTACGATGTACTGTCTATTTGATCTGGTCAGATGGAGTGCTAATCTTTTGAAGAGATAGTGGTTTCTTTGCAATACAATAAGCATTGCATCATACGATACGTGTTTGGTTTATTATCATGGACAGTGCTGAAAATTCCGGAAATGAAACTACTACTTATACCGCAATAATATGCATTTAAGTTTCTGCGTTACAATCAATCAATAATTAATCATGCCGAATGAAACTACCATACACTGTGTGGCGAAACATTACTTCGTGTGTTGCATGCCCGAAATTATTATTTTTTGGCCCGACTGTAAACAGAAAACCCGAACTTTCAAAGACGTAAATCATTGGGGTTGACTTCCGTTGCAATGACCGATAAATCCTCCGGATGGATCTGTTTTAATGATATGTGTACCTTTAAAGATATTTAACAGCAGACTTGTATATTACCAATACGTATTTTACCTATAGGTGGTTATGCAATATGTTGTTTTCGTCGTGGCTTGGTTTGGTGGTTGCGGCCATTTTGACATCCATTTCATAACCGCGATTGTTTTATTCTGACCGTGTCATTATATTCGCTCTCGTTATCATATTTTTCACATAAACTGGTATAACTGCGTAATTCATATGACTAGATTAGACAAAATAGAAGAGCAATTTGAGCAAAATATGACCGGGTCATTGACTACCAGTTTTGGGGGTTATGTTTTATAAGTTTTGACCACTTATGAAATGCGTACTCGCTAATTATGGTGTCTGTGCAGTTTTTAAAATAGATAGCTTGCGTCTATGTTTTGAGAAGCCCGAGCAATCCGACATTGAATACAACAGTTTGCCTTAAAAATCGTCATTGTTTTGGCTCAGTGTTTTATTTCATATCCATATCTGCGAAATTCATTCGGTTCCCCTTTGAATGGTGACTTTGGTTCGAGAATTGTGTATCGAACAATATGGAGTGGCTTTTGTATATATGTTTCGGCTAAAAAAATTGTGATAAATATTTAAAAAATATATATATATGGAAAAATGGTGTAACTCAGAAAGTTCAACTCTGATTTTAGGGGACTTTTCGTGACGCGTCCGCGATACTTATGGTCTAAATAAATTTTTTTAAATCAGTTTTCCCCGATTTATTTCCTTACTTTTGCACTTTCATGTCTAATGTGCCTGGACTACCAAACTATATTAATTACACTATCAATGTTTCAGAAACGACAAGAGGATAATTAAATCGCTTACCAAAATGTTTATTCATTTGTATTTTGTTCAATGAAAACGTTCGAACAGGGCGGAAAAGTCGATGCTCACACGAATAACATTGACAAAGAACCAGACACTATAAACCATCAAATAATCTACGTTAAATTCCAAATAATATATATTCACAATCTCATTCCGAGTAAAATATAAATCCGTGTTATGCTACATATTAGACATGACGAAAAACGTCAACAGAATGTTATGCATGGGGGTATGCTTTTGTCTCATGTAGAAAGTATTGGGAACAGAGCGGGACAAGTCTGGACTTGTAGATTGGCATGTGCATTTCTCTTATGGGAGTGACTATATATAAAAAACGAATCCAGCTCAATCGGCCCTTCAATATACAGCCTGCGTCCTTTAAGCTATATGTCGTGTAAGCGCAAATTTTCTGGAAAATGGTCTTGAAAATAGGAAAAGCGCGGAATTTCGGACGAAGTTTCAGTGGGAGAGCACGAATTGGACTCATGTCACACCCCTCATGCATAAAACGAAAATTTAATTAAAAAAACAAAATTCTAAGTGCCGAATATCGAATATCGAACGTCGAACTAACTTCACGCGAATCTCGAATGAATATCGAATGAATACCGAACGTGAAAATAAATTTTCAGCAAAAAAATCATTTGAGTTGGAGAGCACGAATTATGTCTATAGAAGTCTCCTGGTGCATTCAATTGTTCTGCGAATTTTTTTTCGATATGTTAGCCGAAATTTTCAAAAGTCTAGCTATGGTATTCGATATTCAAAACGCATGACGCTGACCATGTCTGGACTTGTAGATTGGCATGTGCAGTTCTCATATAGGAGTGACTATAGTGATCAAATTTCAGCTGAATCGGTCCATTAATATAGCCTGCGCTCTCCACAGCTACTACTATATGTCGAGTAAGTGAAAATCCAGCTATGATCTGGAAAACACGAAAATAGTGGGAGAGCACGAATTGAACTCATGGCGCACCCATCACTCATAAAACGAAAATTGATTTTTTTAAATATCGAATATCGAACGTCGAACTAACTTCACGCGAATATCGAATGAATATCGAACGTCGAACTAACTTCACACACCTTCCAAACAGTGCGTTTTTAAATATTGTTGATAAGAAGTCGTTTAGGATGAATTATCTCTACCGATCTACTTATACATACTCTATGTAGGGATTCGTTAAATCATCACGATATATGTATATACATGTATATATGTGTGTGTTTATAATGTTATAAGACCACACTGATGCGCCAAAATCATAGTCCTTAATTACCAAAGGCCCACTTAATTTTCGAACTCCCAGATTACATTATATAAAATATATGCCATATTATATACCATTTGAAAGAGGAAGCTCCAAAACATTGTATTATCAACTTATCCGGTGTATATAATAAACTGTGGCTATGTTGTTTTTGTTGAGTTGCCAACGCGTTTTGTCATTTAGATTGCAGTAAAAAGCAGTATTATTTTCAATGCAGGGGGAATAACTCTATATATTAAAGATAGAGTTCTTCCCCCTCCATTGAACAAGTTTGAATTCTGTTGCATTATGGGAGCCAAAGTGGGAGGTCATTCTATGATTTCAACAGTTTTCTATTTCTCTGTGGGCATCTTCTGAGACACATATGTATCAAATAGTGATGAATTATAGCATTTTGATCATATTTTATGGCATAGATTGTTATTAAAACCGTATATCAAGTCACTATACAAAAAATAATAGGCGACTCGAACATTTTAAAAGTGGGTCTTTAAAATAAATAAATGAAGATGAACTGAAGTAATGCTATATCACACGTATTATAAGCCACATTCAAATTGCGAATCTGATTGGTAAACAATTTTAAATCTACGCTCCTAAATCACTAACGGAACAATACAAAAATCAATGCAAATGAAACAACTATAAAAAATAATCAAGCTTAACACTGTTGGCTGACCCATTTTTGACTTTGTGCATGTATATTTGGAAACCAAGTTGTCAAAAAAATAACACAAATTGTTTGCCAATCGGTTTCAAACAAGTAGACCATCAAACTTGTAAACTCAGACGGCCAGTGCAAGTGAATGGAAAGAGTGAAGAACGAATGAACTGAATGACATTTTGTACACTGTATTATATATAGAATACACCTATAGTAGCCGAGAATACCATATTTTCACCACGAGTGGAATTGTGGTTTTAACCACGAGCCTTTTGGCGAGTGGTTAAAACCACAATACCACGAGTGGTGACAATTTTGTACTCTCGGGTACTATGCGTGTATTTTATTTATGCCATAATTATTATTTTTGTAATTTTGTTCGCGAATTCAACTACCCCGCTGTTTACTTTGAATGTGTATCCTCACACAGAGACACACACAGGACGCTATAAGGAATGTGCGTCACGCGTAGTGATGCCTACATTAACGTCATGACGTCATCCTATTTCTGAGCGATCAGTCACTTGGAATTATCATTCATATGTTTCCTAGTTAATATAGCACTAACAAGCTACATTTAATTGGAATTCATGCAATTTTCCTCATATCTAATTGATATCATGACAACTTCCAATTTCAAATGAATGTCACATAGTACAGCTCTAATTTATTCTGTTGATAATATAGACTTGACGACAGTCGATACCTGGTCACATAGGAACTATTTTGCTAACTACGATGTAGTTCTACTATTGGTATACACGTTTAACACATGAAATTACGTTCGAAAATTTACACCCATAGTAGAAATTTATACCCACAGTAGGAAGCTGTATACCCACAGTAGGGTGTAAAGATGAAATTTACAAAATAGGTGTTAGGGTGGATACACACATGCATGTAATGTCTGTATGTAAAATACATGTATTTTACATGGCCACACCAATAATTGACAAAATTAATCACCTCCGCGCGAGAGGTCAATTTCACCAGTGAGTAGTTATAAGCCATTATCAAACAAACTGCCATCAAGAAATTTCAGGCCAGTCATAAACATGTCTTCTTTCATGGATGCCGAAATGGGTAATTCTTGTCTGATATATGTTGCTGTTTTTCACGAGTTATAATTCATTTCGAAAAGTGGATTAGAGCCGGTCGATTTTATACTTGATTTGTTTCTGTCATTTCGTGGAAACAGGGTCATCCAAAACAAAAATAAAATATGCAGAATTATTTTATTGGATAATACCGGCTTGTTGAGATTTCTCTGATAATTTGAGAGCGAGCTCATGTGATAACATACTTCAATTGGGATTGCAAATATTCATTATAGCGCCAAAAAATAATGCAGGTAGAGCGTTGAAATTAAAAAGAGTGACACCCCCCCCCCCACCATTTATATATATGTTTCTCAAGCCAAAGGTTGAACAAGCTCCTAACTGTCACAAGCTTGAATTATAACATTTTCGACCATAATCCATGATTGGGGGAGGGGCTGGTTCTCGAAAGCTTCCAATAACTAAGGGAGTTAATTGAATGTATCAGCCGGGATTATCTGGGCAAGAATTACAATATAATGTTTTACTTAAATATTCCATAGTTGTAAATTTTGTGTATACATGTATAACTGTATAGCACAAGAGAGGAAAGGTGACGTAGTTGGGAACTCGTAGCTAGGCAACCCTTTCGCCGAATGAAGACAAACAGAAACACAGTGCATTCAAATTTAAAGCTGTGTAATATGTTCATAATTATATGAATAGCATAAATTGCTGCATATTAGATTAATCACTCGTAGAAAACAGACACGACAGACATGACTACGATATTTATAAAGCAGGGTGTCAGGACTCATGGTGCTGCATGCACACCCCCGTCGAGGAAATATGCAATTGTGAATTCGGTAGCTTCTGGGATAAAATAGCTCCCCGTGCATGTTGGGGGTCATAGCCCCCTGCGTTGGGGAAGAGGCCATCACTGGTATTAACATCAATAGCAGACTGGCAATGATTTAAACAGAACGTCGACCATTTGAGTTATCGCGCGAATAATTATTTTAAGCGACCTGACGACTTCGTCCAAGTCAACGGCTCTTCAGCGGTTCAGAGTTTAACTCACTGTGGTCAAACACAGTCGCAATGATTGGGTTGTCAGCGGACACATATTACACGGTGTGTATGATCCATGTAAAACGCCAAATACACGATATTTACAGAGATTACATGCATGTGTGTATCCACCCTTATACACACAATAGAACAGGCAATTATGGTATAAAATTGTTTCTCCAATAAAAACATAAAATCATCACGGTGTTCGAAACTAACACGGTCGCGAACAAAAACAACTACACCACCTCCTGTTTTACCGATCCTGTCGTTTCTTATACCACTTCATTAATACCAGGTATCGACTGTCGTCAAGTCTATATTATCAACAGAATAAATTAGAGCTTAACCATGCGTGTTTCTGTAAACATACTCACATCACAATCAGTTATTTCAACAGCGATTAAATATCAATCTTGTTACGTACGCTTTGTGTATTAACTCTTTCGATGCCAAGCTCGCATAAATGCGAGTTACCCAGTCGCTGCCAAATACGCATTTATGCGAGTTCGGGGGTGCACCTGGTTTACGGGTCGTAATTATATTGTTTTGGTGCATTACAACGGGGGTTCATTTATTTTATGTAGAGTGCTGGTGTGCGCTGACAATTTAGAAGAAAGGTCAGTCAAAGTCATGCTACTCCTGACGTTGTATGAGTACAGTCCGAGCCAGAATATACCATTGAAAAATTAACTTTTGGTGCATGGGATGCAATATGTGAGTGGAAAATAAACATCATAATTGACTTGGCGGCCTCCTTTCTGCTGATCAGTTTAGCGTCCAAAAATTATGTCGGAATGAGGTCGGTGAAAAATACGGAATAGTAGCCGGAATATGATTAACTGGTGAAGCATTAATTAATGGGATAGAACACTAGAACAAAATACAAACATTTAATCATATATGAATTGAAAAAAATTACAGAAAAACATAAATTAAAGCAAATCCAAGATGGCCGCCAATGGCACGTGACCCCTATGACCTTGAATGGGTCTCCACGTCGGGGCAGGTGATAGGTCATTGTCATATATACCCACATGTGAAGTTTCAACTAAATACACCGATAATTACCCGATAGTCGTTGCGTTACCCACATATACATAAAATACTTGTATTTACACCCAGAATGCTTGGCACTGGGGGGTATGTCCGTGTGGCGGGGTGGCAGCGAAAGAGTTAAGGTGTAAGAACAATAAGTCACCATCGCGCGTTCCGGGGGTTACATTCAACACATCAAATAAAAAGAAGAATAATAATTGTGGCCAATGACATCATTGATACACATAATACACTATACAAGTACATGTAATATTCTTATATACAACAGTTAAACGAGTCGTAACACCCACCCGCTGCTGTAGATGGAGCCTTCCTTGAAATTGCTAGATTCTCAACATATAATTTTAGTTTAATTATTATTTGCATCGTTCATAGAGCACATGAGTGTATTTTGCACTAATACATGGCTCATATTCATTCATTTGTTGCATACATTCTGTTGAGTATAAAAGGTGATTGTCACACAAATGGCTGTATTTAGTGTACATTGCCCCGTTAAGTTAAACAAATAAGATCGTCTATTTTTGGCGTTAGTGGCATTCGCGGTGAATTTTCTGCGACAACAGTAGCGGTGATCTTTGGATAATAATTTCTACTCAAAATCGCGACGACGTCGCCGCGATTTAAATACCGGCTATTTCTAGTGGACCGATCGCCGCGTTGAGCGGAATGAGGCTGCTTCATCTTGGGAGCACTGCATATATGCACTTGTATAGACACGAGTTGTAATTCTATTTTAAATAACATTTAGCCAATCGTGTGATTTTGCCTGCAAGAGGCAACACTTTTGGGAGAAATAACCTATGTTTTGATGTTGTGCTTTCGGCGTGATGAATCCAACAGGTTCTCCATCTACCCTTCCAAGCAGACAAACCATGACTACATGTTCCAAACAGATGAATAGTATATGGACAGGGGCATCGTATAAGCTAGGAGAATTCTATAATTCTTTCAATGCTAATGGATCTTTGTTCATGGGTATGACTAATTTTAAATGCCCAACTGCACACCTCTTTTTTAATTTTATAGGCGACTTTTGTGAGCCGATTTCGTGATATGTATTCTGAATTGATTAACCGGAGAAAAAAATCATCATGAATGGTAGCGATGCAAAGCGAAATCGGATAAGAAAATCATATAAAATCACAGAACATTGTTTAAATAATGCAGTCTCCAGCTGGGACATTCACCTACATGTACTCTGAAATGCACTCTGTATAATCGCTAGAAGAGGCATCTAGATATAGTTACTCACCTGAGAGCTCGAACACGTCGGCTCCTGTCTCACGTTTGTAGAGTTCACCGGTACTCGTGACGCATGTTGTTCCCTTGAACGATAACCTCTGACAGCCTGTCTTCATGCAGATGATTGTGCATTCCCTTATCGATGACGCATTTACTGTAGTAGATCCTCCGCACGGCTGCCAGTATGAAGCGTCAGATTCCACTATCTGGACTTCCTGTTTCACAAATAGCCGAGAGTCCACAGCACCATCTACATGTACATAAGTTACTGCCAATGCGGTTAAAATCAGAAACATTTTGAGTGTCATTTAATCAAATAATTATAGTCTGACGAGCTGGCAAACAATATTTGCATTTTTTACCAAAAAAAAACAAAAAAACAAAAAAAGGAGATTATTTTTAATTAGCTGCGACAAGATGTAATTTCACTACGGATAAGTAGCCACACAATGTGTCCACAGCAAATTAATCTGCATTTGATTCTCTCACACAGTCCCTATCATGTGCACACGTCTTTACTATATGATAAAAGAAACCTTGGCACAAAGATAAATTGGCAGCCATACTCCTGTGGGTTGCTACCTTGATTATGATCGACAATTGTGTTTGTGCGATATTAAGAATCAGTCTTCAGACTGCCAACGTCATTTCACCCAAACCTTGGGTGTTTATTTCACACGACTTTCTGGGATAACCTGTGTGTCGACTGAGAACCTGCGTGCCAATTGAGGAGAACACGCGGGGGATTTGTGTAAATGTTAGCCCAAACGACATTTCGAAGTAACGACTGCTTTGTTGTTTATTTCGAGGAATAATACCGCATCATATGAATTCAGCCCAAATATATTGACAGGTGTCAAGGGTCTAACTCTATACTGAGCAATAAAAAACTAATATAATAAATACCGAGTATATTTAATTTAACGCCAATGGGTCGTTTATGTGCGTTTAAGAGTGTATTTATGCCTAAAGCAAAGTGAAATAACGATCTTAAAATGAATTGGCCGGTATATTTTATTAGTTATCAGGGTTACCAGGGTCGTAGTTGCATAAATTACAATATATCTTATTTTTATGCTAAGATAATTGCGTGGTTATATGTTGTAGCTTGATCGGTATCGATCGGTATTGAGGTTAACACAAATCCCATATATGGAAATTCCAAATATGGAAAGTGACTTGCGCATGCGCAAAACAGATACAATGGTCTTCCTAAAAACGAAGCAATGAACGATGGTTAACAACAAACACCGACCCAGTTAAATAACGACATTAGCTGGCGGTGTATTGCGTCTTTAAGAGTGTGTTGATGTCTAAATCATGTGATTAACTAATTAAAAATTAATTCGACTAAATATTTCGATAATTATCAGGTCCGCAGTTCGATCATGAAAATCTTTCTGATTTTTATGTTAAGATTATTGCTCGGTATTTCACACATTTTCTCCGAGTCGAGCCGGGGCTGGAGTACACTTTTTAGTGACCATAAATCTATAGCTTCCGTTTTACACTATTAGCGAAGAAATATTGTCAACTGTTTGCACGTTTATTCTCACGTAAACCGTGTTTATATCAGTTTTATCCTATTTGTTGTTGTGTATTGCATTACTTTGATCAAGTCTGCGCTTGTGTTATTCTCACAAAAGGTAATGGGTGTTTACATTTCACAATTCCGATTGTGGTGTACAGTACCTGAGCCGACTCTCATTTCGCATTACTTTCGTTTTTATCGAAATATAACCGTTTTCTATGGAGATTGCCATGTAAATTTGTTCAACCAAAAAAATTCATAGTTTTGTCAATTTCAAGCTAGTTTAATACTTTATAGCATGGTCAGGGCATAATCTGGCCTATCGAGTAGACGTTCCTTCAGTGTGCACAACAAATATTTGGTCCCAACGAAGCAGGCTAAAAAAAATCCTGAAATTTGTCAATTTTACTTTGAGTGTGAATAAAATATTCATTTAAACTTCCAAAATTGGTTGAAATATGCTCAACAACATTCAGTTGAATGGTGACATTATTTATAGTCACCGACTAACTTCCACGATGAATCAAATTTGTTTTTATTGGTGACAATTATGTCGCGAGTCATAAAATATGGTAGACGTTCCTTCAGTGTGCACAACAAATATTTGGTCCCAACAAAGCAGGCTAAAATCCTGAAATTTGTCAATTTTACTTTGAGTGTGAATAAAATATTCATTTAAACTTCAAAAATTGGTTGAAATATGCTCAACAACATTCAGTTGAATGGTGACATTATTTATAGTCACCGACTAACTTCCACGATGAATCAAATTTGTTTTTATTGGTCTCAATTATGTCGCGAGTCATAAAAATGTAAATTTTCTGACGAAAAAAAATTCATTGTTTCGCCAATTTCAAGCTAGTATTAAGATTGCTAAAGAACTGGAATAATGAAATGGGAAACTTCTACTGACATCTGGTAAGGATTGAGGAGCGGATGCTAGATGCCCCCCACCCCACCCCACCCCCATGGAATACGGAATACCACTTAACACAGAAGTTGGAATACGGAATACCAGTTAACAGCCATATGGAATACATAAAAATATATGAAAACTTCATTTTTTGGAAGGTCGGCGTACGAATACCGGTATTTTTGGAATACCGAATACCTCCTAACAGAGGGGCCGGAATACGGCGTACCTCATAACAGGGCATGGAATACGGCGTACGAAAAAGAGGGGGTGGGGGCCTCATGCTATGGAGCCTCCCAATATATTGTCTGCTCCACATCTCAATAGAATTCAACAACATTCAGTTGAATGGTGACATTATTTATAGTCACCGACTAACTTCCACGATGAATCAAATTTGTTTTTATTGGTGACAATTATGTCGCGAGTCATAAAAATGTAAATTTTCTGAAGAAAAAAAATTCATTGGTTTGCCAATTTCAAGCTAGTTTATAGCGAACATGGGAACCACGGTAAAATTTATGCCATTTAGGCACACTTCAGAGTGAAATCTGGGCTTATATTTCGGCGAGAATCCAAATCTAGATTCTCGCAAATTACCCTGGATTCTCGTGAAAAAGTATATATGGATTCTCGCAAAATCAGATGAAATATATGCCCTGGAAATATAGCAAATCGTTTAATGCTTTAGAATTTTGTTTTCGGAGATTTATATATATGTTTAAAGACATGTTATGGACTTTTTCGAGAGCGAGAAATTGATAAGTTAGTGCTCAAGCACTTTTCCAACGTGGGGAATGTTATCATTCTACTAACATCACTGAAAATTTCCAAAAAGATCTACCACACCACTTCATATAGAACATCGTCTGAACTACTCCAAATTGTAAATATTTACATCTTGATTCGGGGCGCAACTATCGGCTGTAATTAAACAAAAATCATTTTGCCATCGAGAGTCATTGCATTTAACTAATATATAAGAATGACGTTGTGTAACATCCATTTGGATTAATATTCGTAACAAATAACTACTTTGAGAAAGATTATTCTTAATTTCTATTTATTTGATCACTCTGCCCGGTGTCTGCCGGAGTGTTTCACATCACTTTAATCAAGGAAGACTGTTAAGAAAAACTGCATTTCAAGACCACCAAACAACTTTCCTTTTTAGGGCCACACATCTTCCAAATATGTACTTCTTCCATTTTGCTATCAAAGACCGAAAAATGTCGTTAAACTATAAAGCCCGAAAAATGTCGTTAAACTAGAGATCCAAATACCCCTTATATATTGAGATATTATAAAGACCGAAAAATGTCATTAAACTATTAATTGTTATTGCTGTTGTTTATTAGGGTTTATCGTTATTCTAGCCGCTAGGCCACACACGACGTTGTCAATTTTACAGGTGGAGGAAAGACCACGCAGAGGCTCAATTTCACCGGGAAGTGTAGAAACCACCGACCCCCGGACAGCAATTGACAAACTTGCCCAGATACACGATTCCGGTCACCCTCCCTATGGTGGGGTTCGAACCAGCTTCGTCCGCGCTGGACGGCCTGGGACGACGTATTACACCTGGCACTCTACCGACTGGACCACCGGGGGCCCCCATTAAACTGTTAAAGACCGAAAATGTCGTTAAATTGCAAAGACCGAAAAATGTCGTTAAACTAGAGATCAAAACATCCCCACCCCTATTTTTAGCTCAACTTTACTTTGTAAAGTTTGAGCTATTGCCATGGCTTTGTCGTCCGTGTGTATGTGTGTACGTAAGGCGTCAACAATGCAGGCTACAGGTCGTACCTTTGGTCGGATCATTATGAAATTTGTCATAGCTGTTGACATCTATGGGAGGCCAAATTCACATTTAATAATCAATTGCGCTTAAGCGCAATCAATTGCGCTTAAACGCAATCAATTGCGCTTAAGCGCAATTAATTACGCTTAAGCGCAAATAATTACGCTTAAGCGCAATCAATTGCGCTTAAGCACAATTAATTGCGCTTAAGCGCAATTCATGGTTATATGTAACAAAACACCCCTGGTGAATAAATAGGTTTCTCCATAACTTAGCATTAATTCCTATTGACATGTCACTTCTTGGTTTCATTGGTTTGGATGGGTAGGGAGCTAGCCCAACTTCTTTATCAAAATGGCTGACTCGCAATAGTATCACCTTCTGTTTTAGTTGGAGCGATTCGTGATAGCATTATATTATCTTCGGTATATATTAGTTGGGGCTACTTGCAATAGCATTAATTTATTTACTTTCTGTATTAGTCGGGGCGACATTGATTTTCTTCAATTTTCGAGTATACAGGCACACCATATGAGGGAAGCAAGCCCTCGGTGACACCACATTCACACTATATGATCATGGAAATACTATAGATTTGTGCAAGAGCTGCTGATTTAATAAGAAAAACTAGAGCTTCAGGACTGAGACACCAAAGCTCCAGTAATTACACACCATTTTTTGGACAGGGATGCTGATAATATGAAAATAGGGGTTTTTCCCCCTGATTTAAGTCAATAAGTAAACCATACAGTAATGCTCTAATTAATCGACTCCTTAACCACAGCAGAATTATGGATAACTTTTCAGGATTTAGTCGGAAATATGGCTTGTTGCCATTCATCGGAAAGCTCTCGAGAGCTTTTCGATGAATGGCAACAAGCCATATTTCCAACTAAATCCTGAAAAGTTACCCATAATTCTGCTGTGGTTAAGAAGTCGATTAAATAGAGCATTACTGTATGAGGTAAGAAAGCCCTCATGCAGTGACAACGCATGCATGTATAGGATATTACCATAGTAAAGGCTAAAATCTGTGCAAAAATACATTAAAAACATCATACAAAACATTACTAGAGTTCCGGGAAGGCGACATCAATTCTTTGGATAGAGCGATGCTGATAATATGTCATTAGGGGATTCTCCTTGTTGAACACATACTCACAGTTTGACTGTTGAGTACAGGTCAAAATTAGCCCAATGCTCATCTTGTGTTGCTAGGTGATACACCAGGTCATGCTAATAGTTTATGGGTAGGTTAGATAGTAGTCACAATTGCGCTTAAGCGCAATTAATTGCGCTTAAGCGCAATTGATCGCGCTTAAGTGCAATTAATTGCGCTTAAGCGTAAATACCCTATTTGCACTTAAGCACAATATGTGGTATTAGCGCTTAAGCGCAATTCATTATTAAATGTGAATTTGGCCTCCCATAGACATCAACATTTAGACTAGAATAATTAATTTTGGAATCATTCGGGAAAAAAAACATGGCCGCCAGTGGCCATCTTGGATTTCAAAATTCAATCCATTAGCACGGGCTGCAGGTCGTACTGTTTGTCTGATCATCATGAAATTTGTCAAGAATGTTAATAATGACATGTAGATGGGAACGAGTCATTTTGGGGTCATTCGGCCAAAAAACATGGCCGCCAGCAGCCATTTTGGATTTTACTCTTTGTATGACTAAATCTTTAGCACGGGCTACGGGTCGTACCTTTAGTCTGATCATCATAAAATTTGTCATGGCTGTTGAAATTGGAATTTAGATGGGAACGAGTCATTTTGGGGTCATTCTGACAAAAAACATGGCCGCCAGTGGCCATCTTGGATTTAAAAATTTAATCCATTAGCACGGGCCACAGGTCGTACTGTTTGTCTGATCATCATGAAATTTGTCATGGATGATAATATTGACATTTAGATGGGAATGAGTAATTTTGGGGTTATTCGGCCAAAAAACATGGCCGCCAGCAGCCATCTTGGATTTTACTCTTTGTATGCCTAAATTCTTTAGCACGGGCTGCCGGTCGTACCTTCAGCCTGATCAACATAAAATTTGTCATGGATATTAACAATGACATGTAGATGGGAACGAGTAATTTTGGGGTCATTCGACCCAAAAACATGGCCGCCAGCAGCCATCTTGGATTTTACTCTTTGTATGACTAAATTCTTTAGCACGGGCTACAGGTCATACTTTTAGTCTGATCATCATAAAATTTGTCAAAAATGTTAATAATGACATGTAGATGGGAACGAGTCATTTTGGGGTTATTCGGTCAATAAACATGGCCGCCAGCAGCCATCTTGGATTTTACTCTTTGTATGACTAAATCCTTTAGCACAGGCTACAGGTCGTACCTTTAGTCTGATCATCATAAAATTTGTCATGGCTGTTGAAATTGGAATGTAGATGGGAACGAGTCATTTTGGGGTCATTCAGACAAAAAACATGGCCGCCAGTGGCCATCTTGGATTTCAAAATTTAATCCATTAGCACGGTCCACATGTCGTACTGTTCGTCTGATCATCATGAAACTTGTCATGGATGATAATATTGACATGTAGATGGGAACGAGTAATTTTGGGGTTATTCGGCCAAAAAACATGGCCGCCGGCAGCCATCTTGGATTTTACTCTTTGTATGACTAAATTCTTTAGAACGGGCTACAGGTCGTACTTTCAGTCTGATCATCATAAAATTTGTCAAGAATGTTAATAATGACATGTAGATGGGAACGAGTCATTTTGTGATCATTTGAACCAAAAACATGGCAGCCATCTTGGATTTTACTCTTTGTATGACTAAATTCTTTATCACAGGCTACAGGTCGTACTTTTAGTCTGATCATCATAAAATTTGTCAAGAATGTTAATAATGACATGTAGATGGGAACGAGTCATTATTGGGTCATTCGGCCAAAAAACATGGCCGCCAACAGCCATCTTGGATTTTATTCTTTGTATGACTAAATCCTTTAGCACGGGCTACAGGTCGTACCTTTAGTCTGATCATCATTAAATTTTTCATGGCTGTTGAAATTGGAATGTAGATGAGAATGAGTCATTTTGGGGACATTCCGACAAAAAAAACATGGCTGCCAGCGGCCATCTTGGATTTCCAAATTCAATTCTAAATCTTTCCATTCATTGCTCATCACACAAATTTAACTTCTTCTCAAAGTTGAGCTACAGTGTCATTGACACTTTCATTTGAGACATTAAAGAACGAAATATCTCGTTACACCATTAATCATCATTAATACATAATTTGTGTTTATGAAAGTCTGGTACAGAGCAGTTTGTTTCCAGTACATATTCATTGGAACGTAAACAATTATTCTCTGACAGAAATCATTTTAATATTGCCTTTCGTAACTGGTTTCCGCGACTCACATATCTCTCACTGCTTAATACTTATAATTAAAACAAATGTTCTGTGTTTTGTGTCACTTCTTAATAGCATTCTGTATTCTGCTATTGAAAAGAAAAACAGTTGTAGTATACCTTAAAGGTATGAAGGCCTTTGGTGGGTATCATGTGAACATATTTCCACCTGTCAAAAACCGCTACAAACGAAATAATATTCAAATATAGACAGACTTTGTTAATATACAAATCAGAAATATCTCATAAACATTATGTTATAGTCGTAAATTTACCGACTGTTATCAGGTCAGGCACATCCTGAATTCCACTATTATAGCGATATTCCACTATTATAGTGGTATTTGACCATTACTGTTTTGTTAATTTGATAAAAGAGGGATAATCCAAAATCATATTTCCCACAAATATTATTCAAAATCAGATCGCACTAACTCGATACCATGCATATAGTTTGTCCATGATAATTATTAATCGTGACGGCACACGACAAGCAACTCAATTAGCATGTAATTAGTTTAAATATTGTTATGAAGGAGCGATTGAGTCATCCTGCTATTGTCATTTAGAACGGGATATATTAGTAATAGTATAATATTATCGAATATCAAAGCTGGCGCAAAAGATTGCACAACGAATTTTGTCGGAAGACTGTTCATTCGCTGCGATATTGATATGAGTGACATTTGGCTGTGCACTGGTATGCGCCGTCTTCTATTCCCGACGCAAATAAAGGAAACATGAATATGTTATAGTCAAATATCACTATAATAGTGGCATTTGGCTATAGTAGTGGAATTCAGGATGTGCCTGACCTGGTTATGTAAACAAAGCATAAAACGTTACTTTCCTGGTGTTTCTTTATATTATGATGGTAAACATAAAGAGCGTTCTTTGTTGCTCAATTCCTTATTTGGAAATAATAAAGAGCGTTTATACCATTTGTGTGTGATTAGCCAGTAGCATTATGATGCCTTCTATAAAACAATCACTCTTGTTTAGGTAAAATTTAGTAGGTCTTTATGTAAGCATGATGTTTAAGGGATAGTGATCGTATATTTGAACCAAAATGTATGCGTTTTAATATTTATCTGTTTACGGTGTTTGGAACAAATATTTTCGACAACTAAACCCTCTCGTCCCTTTAATATAATTAATATAAGATCCCTCATCCAATAATCTCCAAATTGCATATCTAATCTACACGTCACACCGCCCCTCATCATTTGCCAAGTGTACACCCTTTTTTGCTGCTTCTGCTGCAACTGCTCAATTTCTTTAAAAATTATTGAAAAAATGGCCCTCCGGCCTGCGACATTTACCTCTGATTTTTTTTTTCGATCATCGGTCCACACCAAAATTGAGCACACGTCCCTATATAATATACCTATTTACACCGAGTATACACGGTGGTGTAATAGAACAACCATTAATTTAACCGTAACCATAGCATATTTCCACGTATACGTGTACGTTTTCACGACAAATCCCCGCTGATCTGTTATTAATGAACCAAACAATTAAATGTCAACACACTTTGGCCCGCCAATGCTACAGTGTATAAACGTAACGGGGCAAATATGCATATTATATTGACAGCTAACGAGAACATTCATCACCAACAATCTGCTCACCCCTTTCAGTCCATACGATAGAAACTAAACGATTTGTTACTTCTAATTACCCGTACTTAATTACACTACTTGCGTGTTAATAAAGTACGACCCCCCCCAATCACAACTAAAGTTGAAACATTGGATTTAGAACATTAATATTCACTCTTACACAGTTCCACATTCAAGGTGTGTCTTGTGTAATCGTATGTCAGTTGTAACGTTGTGAAACCGCAACCGAACTGAATTATTCTATTGCTAAATAGTTCATGGGTGACCTGATGCATGCATCTTAGTTTTCTTGTTACCATTGATCGCGCAGGACAGATGGAAACGACAAGAGTGTGCATGACACACGGTTGTATTCGCTTCGCTTTGCCGAAACCAATAAAGCTACTTGGTGGTTTAAAGATGATCTTTAAAAGATCCATAGTATTCTCACAGTAGTTACACGGCGGACCGGTTCCAGGGATCAACATCTATTATATATTTTGTTCTATGGATCAGACTCAAATTTGGTATGTAGGACAACTCTGATCCCAAGAACAATATGGGCGGGTCAAATTTCACGTACCACCGTGTCCTTGACATTGACCTTGACTTCGCTTATATACGCTCATATATGCATGTTTCTGGACCTCGACCGATCCGACTCAAATTTGGTATGTAGGCCTACTTTGCTCCCGGGAACAATATGGGCGAGTCCAATTTCACGTGCGACCTTGTCCTTGACCTTGCTCACATACGCCCATATAGACATATTTCTGGACCGATCGAACAAATTCTGCCCAGACGGAGGCGATCACAAAGAAATCCCGAAATAGCCCGGACGAGGTCGGGCACATCAGCTAGTATGTCGATAAATATTCACAAACTGACTCTTTGTGTCACAGACAGAAAAACTTAAGTGATCGAGCTTAAATGCTATTAACGATGTTTGAGTAGAGTATACTTACTCTATGTTTATCTGAGTGAAACAATAAGTAAACATAATGCCCGTTTCCGGTGCCATAGGCGTATCTGGATGTATAACGAATCGGCATTACAAAATGTTTGCATTTTGTGAGATACTGGTGTGATCAAATATAACTCTGTGAAGTTGGTTGGAGTGGGACGTTGGACGTTCGTAGACATTTGCGACACGGTCTATTTTCAGAAAAAATAGCATTGACTGGTATTTTTTAACAAGTCTGATAGCTTCCTTGTTCCCACAAAACCCTTATTAAAAAAGTTAACATGCCCCCCAAACATATTTCCATGTAAATAACCAAAGTGTTGAATGTACACGAACGCCCAACCAACTTCACAGCCATTTTCACACAAAATATCTTCGACTCGCACATGAGGACAGAACAAACTGCTGTTTTGGACGGAGTGGTATTACGTGAGAAGAATCATTGATCCATGAGACGTACCTGCTGAATTTTCAAGTCTATTCGTCCACTCGATTAGCCTCTACCCTCTGTAATACACTCGAATTAGTCCCGACTGTTCGTTTCCCTTTTGAAAGACATTCAAACAGACATTCAAATATGTGCTTCCAAGTAACTTAAGGGGTTCTTATTCAACAAGTTGAATGTTTATAGATACCAAATACAATTATAATATATCTATGGTGAAATTCTTGCAGTGCCCTTATTCAAATTTCCCATGGTTTATTATAGTAAATATATAGTAAACATTGTTTTACCATATAGTAATTCTATAGTAATCATGGTTTCACCATCGTTACTATAGCAATTGTGTGGTGTTTGCATACTTCGATATACTTCAAGATTAGCGAGTGACTGACATCGCCGATATTGACGCTCACATTGCTTTCGTTGTTTTTTCGTTGTCATTGTATGGAAGCCATGTATACATGAACTCAGCTACGATTCAAAGGTACACCATTGTAATGACCAACATAGTAAGTAAAGTCAAATCAATACTGTTTCACTAGTTCACGACTTTACATTTGCTTATCAGTAATATCACTGATATCAGTATTTTTGCTACTATATACACAGTCTGGGTGAACGTCGACTCAATATTTGAAATATAGAGTCTGGAGCTAATGTCGCCAAAACCATTTCTATTCAGCGAAGAGCTTCCCCAAAATGACGTCACGGATTTTAAAAAATACATCGATGATTGACAGGTGTCCCCACGTGTTGTTTGTTGTGCTTGGCAATAACAATGGTCGACTCATCAACACATAGAAGGCCTGTGTCGCGACATAAACTTACAGAAGATAATATTTGTCGTGTGTGCGACTATTCTTTTTCGGGAGATGAACTCGCTGCATCAACGGGAAAGCTGCATCCGAGAGCAAAAAATAAGGTCGTCATCAAAAATGATGCTTTAGAACTATTTAAAAGCATAAAATTTTAAGTCATTTCCTCGGTGTTTAACTTTCAGATGACTTTTTTACGACAAATAATTTGATTTGCAAACCATGTTACAATAAAGTAAATCAAATACACGGACATGAGTGAGTTCTATTTATATTTATGGGAGGCCAAGTTGGTACCATATGCAGGCCTATCTATCAGGTCCAGCACATCCTTCAAATTAATCGGAATCGTACCGAATATATAATTTCGAAGCCATTTTTTCTGTCTCTGTTACTATATTTAGAGGTGACATTATGGGAGTCTCCGCCCACTAACACTTGTTTATTGACCCATACGGTTTCATTGGACGGAAAATAATTTACGCAATCAATCAGATTACGGAATCCCGAGGACTTGGAAATGAGATAGCGATGTTATCCGTCAGACCTAATATTCAATGTTGTAATGAATATTTAGGTATGAGTTTACTCAGACTGCTATATACACAACCTCTTTTGTTATGTCAAATTGTTATATTATATTATATATTTCGTGATAGCATCATGTACACAGCACGCGTATATTTCGACAGTGGTTTTCTTCACTTGATTCAACGGCCTTGTGAGTCGTGGTGTTTTCTGATTACCAAATCTGGAATCAAAATTTTACAAATAAACCTGTTGAGTATGAGTATAACCCAATTTGCATGGCTCGTATTGATCAAACTTACAGTATAACAAAGATCGTAGCGGAGATATGTAAGATTAATGTCAAATATTATTTTGCTACCATGTTTTCCATAAAACATACACGACGAATTTTAGAAACTCTTCCGATTCCGTGCTTCTGTTCGACTGTTTCCACCGAACAGGCAATACTAAATACCATAACGTGACACCGGCTTCGATTGATCAGCTGATTCGGATCTGTGTACATAATAGCTATTGCATATAACAATGTTCTTCTATTGTAAATGTTGTATATATTATGTCTCAATACTCATGAAAATGTAATATGAGTTTAAGAGAATAAACTAATTGAATTGAATTTATTGCATGTGCAACATCGCGATCAAACCATCTTGTTTCGACAGTTCGGATTGACTTTTGACTTCGGGTTTGCCACAGTGGCTATGTCGATAAGATTTCGAGTGAAATCTTCATTTTGTGTTCTGAATCAGCCAAAGCTTCCTCTCTAAGAAACAGCTCACATTAATCAGTGAATAACGACCAATCAGCCTGATTGTACTTCCAGAACTGACGATCATTCAAACCTTGATCTACTGTTTCCAAGAGTATTGGAAAATGATCACTTCCATGCAGATCTGGACATACCTTCCAAGTAAAATCTGGAAATATCTATGCGTGACATATACTCAAATCAATAGATGTGTATGCTCCAATTTCAGGATGAAGATAAGTTGCTGAAGTATCATTGAATAAACATCTATCTCTGTCGTCGAGGAATGATTCAGCAAGACGACCGCGTGCGTCAGTTCCGACTCAGTTATACGATTTCCCCCTAGCATGTGGTGGGCGTTGAAATCCCCGAAGTTGTGACAAATCTCATTGAACTACGACATCTACTGTTCGGAGAGCTCGTTGTGCAGGTTGTGCATTTGACTTTGGTAAAACTGGATTTTCTTGTCGATATATTGTTCGGGCTTCTTGAAATGATATGCGTCTTCCAGCTTTCAACTTTTGTATATTGTACTCCTCTAAGTACATTGGACATATTTTATCAGAAGCAGTATGTGAACCGGAACAGTTACTACATGACACTAGAGCAAAACCATGGTTTTAATTTACTATGAATAGTTTTATCGTGGATTCTGTGGTATTTGCACACCATGTTCCATTTGTCATAGATTGTTTTGGTAACTGTTGTTTTTGGTGTAAACATGTGATAAAAGTAATTAATCTCACAACCAAATTATAGTAAAACCATGTCGTAGAATAATTCTCAGACTGAAGGTCTTCTATACTACAGTTCACTGTTATTATACATACATAATTCCAGTACCATGTTTTATTATACACCGGTTATATTGTACGTGGACTTGTTTTGTGACAGTTTTCTATATTTGTGTGATGATGTGATCATAACTATGGATTCACTTGCTGTGAGCATGGTTTTACGATATCGAATCCATGATCAAAGTATAGGCCTACATGGTAAATTATAACCATAATATTATCATGCATGCGCCGTGCCATGGTGTAAATGTATCGTGGTCAGTACTAGCTGCCTCGACCCTGATGAATAACTACCAGGTGTCTCAGGCAGCATATATTGTAATCCGTGGTTGTTGGTAGGAATGGATTACTGAACATAATCACAACAACATGAATAACACAACAAAACGAACAACCTGTGGTTATTCCCAGATAACCGTTGTAAATTAACCACCCAATTAACCATTGTAATACTATGGTTTCACTTTGGTTTTCACCAAACAAATAACCGTTGTAAATTAACCACCGAATTAACCGTTGTAAATTAACCACCCAAAATCACCGTTGTAAATTAACCACCAAAATAAACGTTGTAAAAATATGGTTTCACTTTGTTTTTCATCACACAAATAACCGTTGTAAATAACCACCCAAATAACAATTGTAAATTAATCACCCAAATCACCGGTGTAAACTAATCACCCAAATAACCGCTGCAAATTAACTATTTTTTCAGATGACCGTTGTAAATTAACTATTGTTTTTTTTATGGTAAACCATGATTTTACTATGGTAAAACAATATTAATTTTTAAGGGTTTAACGATACGCCCCAAGCTGTGCGTTCACCGTAACTGTCTACCATCGTTAACCGGAACCGCCTCAACCAAAATCATATAATACTCGTCGATTCCATACACTGGGAATAATTAAAAAAAACAAAAGGAAACAACACAAGTATAATTATGTAAGAAGTGTTTGATATCATATGATGGGTTGTATTTTTACTATATTAATTTCCATATATATATATAGGCTAAATTGTATGTTTAATGAATTATTTCATATTTAGTGTGCAGAGTCCCCTACGTTAGTCCGCTTAATTTGGAATAAATATTGGTATCGTAATGTAACCATGTTCCGAACCCTGGACAATATTGGGTAACAAGATTGGGTAACAAGTGCTGCATTCGCCTATCGATCGTATACCCTTCTGTCATACTGCATGCATGTCCTTGCACGTGAAGACACGATACACGTGTACGTATATATACGGCGTCTGGAATCCATTTCTCAAAGAAATTTGCTTTGTTGGCGTTTACTGTACAATCATGTATCAGCTTTCTTTTAACGTGGCTTCCAGTTGGTGGCCCCAGAATCCGGCTAATGATAGCAACAACGTGGTTGTTTATACCTTAAGCGCAGGTGAATTACGTCAGATATTTGTTCTATATCCATCAGTGATATTTCAAAGTTCGCGGGTATGGATTTTCGAGAAACTGTTACTCGACTTCTTGTTAGCAACTGTGTGGAGATTACCAAAGCGCGGAATCGGGAATGGACCATCGCGATGAAAATTAAATTAGCTACTTCACAACTTGTAAACGAAGAATTCCCATGTGATTTAGACCTATTTGTTTCATTTAGACCAACTTCGTTGGTTAGTTTAATGAAAACCAGCGAAGACGCCATGACAAGGTGTCTTACGTCATTTTGGATTTGTGGACCAGAATCCAGACAAGGTTGCACAACCCACGACAGGTCTCGTCATGTCGTCTACGTCTGGACCACTGCCTGATGTTAGATATATTATTCTTAGCGTCATGTCGCCGATAAAAAAAAATTTGAGGCACAGCATGTGTGGTTGCCCCACTACGTGTCACGTACGTACGTCGTACGATTAATATTTTCATCTCTCCCTGAGTTTGGATGTCCTTAAGTATGTAAAGACACGCTACGTAGGCCTATATACGGCGTCTGAAAACCGTTTCCCAACCAGTCCCAAATGATATCTGCTTTGTTTGCGTTTACTGTTTCAACTTTCTTTTATAAAAGACGTGGCTTCCTGTTGGCGACCCCAGCATCGGCAGCAGAGCTCTCCCTGTGTTTGGAATCCAAGGTAATATTCGGTCGAACAGGTCAGCGCCCATATATACAGGATGTTTGCTTTAAAAGCCACCGGCGTGTTGTCCCTTTGTCCTGCATGATACGGTTGTTATATAAACGCCCACGGACATTTTTAATAAAGAATACCCGTGGAACTTCTTTAAGAATAGGCAAGGGATTATTTGATGGACCAGTATACGCCCGCCGCGAGTCGAAACAATAGAATAAAACGTACATCGTTGCAGGGAGTCGGACGGTGGTCGGTAATTAACCAGGAATGTGGTCATTAGTTGAAAAATTTCCAATCTTATGGGCATGTCAGGTTGGAAATTTCCAACACAAGGAAAGCTTGAGGCCAGTGCTATATGATTTTTGCAGTTTTCAAATTCAAATCCGATGGGCCTGGTCCCTCCCCCGCGGCCAGACAGTTAGTTTTCAGTCAGGTTCGGATTTTAAAAATATTCTCACATCGGCCGACATCAGTCGACCGGCGCCTGGGTCCTGGTCCCTCCGCGTGGCAATGAAAAACTGCTGATCAATTACAAAACAAAAAACACAAAACAAATCGAGGCCTGTAATATTATTTGCCTGTATTGTTAGACTCCTATAGATGCTAGGATTTTGCTGTTTTCTGGTTCAGATTTCACACCATGCTCAGTCCGGTATGAAATTACGCGACATTGCGAGTGTGGTCTGGTTCAAGGGGGTGGGGTGCATTCGAAAAATCCAAGGTGGACACCAACCAAGTCCAGCGCGAACCTCTGTAAATAAACTTGCCCCATCAATTTCTATTAAAAGGAAAAACTTTAACCACAGATATATTACAATTGTATTTGGTTTTGGGTGGTATGGTATGGAAACCCAGTAGGTTGGGTGGTAAATGTTTTGGGTGGAATCTTAATTATTCGTCAACGGCCACCTTACAATGCCGTTTATTTCGTGAAAATCGGAACAGAAGTGCGAATTTGTGCATTATGCCACTTCGTGTTGTATGGTATGGAAACCCAGTGGTAAATGTTTTCGGTGGAATCGTATTTATTCATCAACGGGCCACTCTATAATGCCGTTTATTTCGTGAAATCTGACTGGAAATACGATTTTGCACATTGTGCCACTTTGGGTGGTATGATATGGAACCTTAATGTGTTTGGGTGGTTAATTTTTTGGGTGGAATCTTAATTATTCGTCAACGGCCACCCTACAATGCCCCCTTTAATTGTTGTTCATATTCTATATACAATGAAGAAGAGAATGTGTGAAATTTAAGATTATTTGTATTGGATGCAAAACCCAACCAGGGAATCATTTTGAAACTTAACAAGTTATTTTTCTTCTAATCTCATGAGTTTCAAGAACATTTAGCTACCATAGTGCTGAAATGTGCCGAAAGTTAACAGCGATTGGAAATTGGAGTGTCAATTTATCCCATAAGTTTAGTCAATTTTTTTTTTTCAAGATGATTTTGAAATTAAACAGCATCAGTTGGAAATGCAGAATAAGTTAAAAAGCATGACATAAGCTTGAACTGACAGTTTTATTTTCTCACCAGTATTATGCCAAATTCAGTTTGAAAGCCGATAATTTTCGCAACTTCGGGTAAAAAATTTAGAATTAAATGGAAATAAGTTTGAAAATTCTAACCATGTATAGGGGTGTCAATCAGGTTAAATAATTTCCAACATGCAGTAACTGTTGGATATGTTGAGGTATCAGTTGGACAGTTCCGCGATGAAAATCTCTCCCCACGTTCTTGGCCATCCCGGACGGAATTTTTAACAGATGTAATATTATATTTCAGGCTAAAAATTACATGTACCTTCATAGCGTGTCTAGCGATTAGAAGTATCCTACCCTATATATACCAAATGTTTGGTTAAAAATTGATAACATTATACCAGCCGTAGTATACTATCCTACGAGGGGTTAGGTGCAAATGGGGGCAGCTGGAGCACCCCTTCCCAACACACCCCTGAACCCAATGAGGATCTTTAAATGTGATAAGCAACGCCGAGTTGGATATAGTCCGGGAGCTAATATGGGTACACTTGCACCCCCTGGGACTTAACTCTACCACACTCATTTTGTTCCTTATTATGTCCTTCAACGTTTAATCAATGTTAACAAGAAACAAATGTGGCCGTGTAGACTCCAGACAAGATGACGGCCATCATGGTTGCCGTTTTTCAGACTAGGCCCCTAAGTCAGTTTGATGCAAATTATAGCGGGAAACTCTAGTAAAATGTATACAAATGTATTTTCGTGAAGCTCAGACATGGGGACACTTTATAGGGCAAAATTGAAACTCCCCATCCAAGATGGCCGCCAAAATGGCAGCCGGAAGTTGAAAATATGACGTTTTTTTCACTTATATCTTCTAGATCAGTTTATGCTGTTTGGAACTGGTTGAGAAATGTGACTTTATTTTGTATTTTGTATATTAATTGACCATTGGAGCAATGAAATATGAAATTATTGGGGTCCTAGCCCCCTCCGATCCCTCAACAATTCTATTTTAGAGAATGCGGTATAAAATTTCACCAAAAAAAAAATCACAATTGGGATTCTAGTTGTATTTCAACAAGAATTGAACAGAACTTTGTAATGTAAGTGAGGTAGATCATTACCTAGGAATATTCCAACTCATTGGAAACAAAATTGTTACTTTGGATCAAAATGGACGCCAAAATACGGAAATTGTTAGATATTGCCCCATCGTGCCCTGCAATCGCTTACACGTTGTGGTTGGTGTATACAATTGGCTATTCTGCCTTCTATACATTGAATACTAACATATCTGATGCACCATGGTTAATTGTTACTATTGTCACCTCTGACATCACCAGAAATATTGGATTTTTCTCTCACAAACTTGACAATACATATCGGCAAAAATCACTTTTCAGGTTTGGACCATTTTTTCAAGTAAAATGTAACTATCTTTGGTATGAAAGTTTTTATTGTTTAGATCTATCTTAAATGTGTCACAGACGGTGTTTATAGACCAAATTGCTCAAGATGGCTTCCAAAATGGCAACCAAATTTGGTAAAAAGTTCATTTTTACATATATCCCAAACATTATTCACTTCGTTTTCCGAAAAGATAGCAAATTGTGACTCACTTGTTTTTATATGTGTTAGATAATTAACTGACAACTACATGGTTCTATTCTGGTTGTCCCAGTTCCGTGTGGGGCATGACAAATTCATTTTAAAGTTCCAGTTTGGAATTTTGTCTAGAACCTCTTTGTGTGCTTGCAAACATGCACTATGATGCTTGCTATGAATGAATGGTGTTGCGATGTGATTGTGAGCTAGCTTGTCTAAGCTGTCAATATGGTTATTTAAGATTTGTGAAGAATAATGTCAATTACCACAGGTTTATCATATTTTAATAAAGACTAGATTCTGGTAGACCAGAAAAACAATTTCTTGTAACATTCAATGACATTCAGTTTATTTACAGACTATGGTACCACTTAGTACAAAAACAAAGCGTACAGGTCTCGGACGTACCCCCACCCACCACCACAAAGTGTCCATACATCATCACATGTGCCTAGTATTATTATTTAACTATTATTGTTAAATCCAGCCTTTAAAACAACAAAACTCAGTATAGAGTTACATCGCTTTACTTAGTTTTGCCATCGTCAAATCGTTGTTTTAAAAGTAAAACAAATGAGATGGTGTGTTGGTTTGATTCATAACTTGCCCGAAATTGAAGAATCAGGAAAGTACGTATTGGGTTGAGTATGTTCAGTGGTGGCGCCATAATTTCATGACGCATGGACTAACTACCACCACTGCCAGGAGGTAGATCCCTTGAGCTCTCATTGCACATTTTCCCGATGGAGATGGAGCTACACCCCATGTTAGGTGGGGGCGGGCTTACAGCCATCCTGACCATCCTATATATGACGCCACCTCTGAGTATGTTCTATCTTGATATCAGGCAATCAATGTTGTGTATGATAGGATAGGATAGGATATTTTATTTCAATATACACATATTAATACATGATACATTTGACAAATATTACATTGTATATTCGAGGGGGTGGCATAGTCAGGCTAGACTGTCTTACTGCCGCCCCCTTAAAGATGAAAAGATTTTACGATAGGCGGTCAGGATTCATTTTACAATGCACGGCTAAATAATTATGTATCTCACAATGGTTGCATTTAACTGGATTATATGCATGGAGGGTATACGTCTAGATAAATCGATTATTGGTTACTCGATGGTTTGTCTCTTTCTTGTCAGTGGGATGTTCATTGAAAGTCGAGTAGGAATGTGTTGAGTGAGGTTGTGGATTGCGATATAGCGGAAGTCACTTATTGACGAGCTACCACACAGTCGGGGCATCTTTGATTGTTGCATTTAATTGTTGCAGCATATTTTTTAATGCAATCGGCATGTATAATAAACGCCGTTTGAATGTGTGCCTGGATTGGTATGATGTAAATTCGTTATCTAAGTTGTTCCAGATGGTTGGATAAGAATGGAATGGTAGTTGTTGTTTGAGTATATTTTCTTTTTTAAAAAGAGGTTCTGTGTGGCTTCTATATTTCTTATTACATAAAACTCGTATCGCGTGTATACTTTAGTGTGTGCATGCCGCCGGGACTTGTCTAGGAAATGTGCAATTTTTATTTTTATTTTATACCAGTTAAAACCTGTTTAAACAGGCATAAACACTGATTTCTGTTGTTTCATATCTATTATTATAGTAGCTAGTCAATTATTGGTAACCATATATATTTAAAAGTCTAAATGTCTATGAATTGAGCAGATAATCGGCATTGAAATAGTGATTGAATTAGCAATTCTCAGCAGTTCTTTGTTTGGAATTAAACAGGAAGTAAAAAAAAACCTGGTTGGAATAGGAAGCGGTCGCTTAAATGAACCGTCTTTGGAGACATATAGGGGTGGGTGTCAAAAGTGTTAAGATAAAAATTACACAGAACGGTGTGTGGGTCCCAAAATTCGGAAAACAAACAAAATAAACTTGTATGGACTTTGTGCCCCCACCTGGTGGTCTATACCAAAACACCAGGTAACGGTACAATGGTACATATATATATATAGTTGTGCATAGTTGTTCTCGTAATATACATTCTCACATGAAGCTGTTCGGTCAGTTGGTCACCACTATCCGTCAATCTTAAAGGTACTCAATCCGATTCGATGGCCCCCATATCATCAGATTCCAACAACAACATTTTTAGAAATGCCTCTTTGGTTATCAGAATGGATTAATTGCCCAAAAATAATGCTAACCCCTGTCAACTATAGTATAAAATTGCCCGAAACGTTATTTATCAACATGTTATTCGAGAAATTTGGCCTTATTATCAACCCAAAGCCTCTTGACTTTAGAGTTATTCATCTTCATCCATAATTTGGTCCGAAACCGTCGGCTCATCGACTTTTACTGGGCCACTAATAACTCTAATAAAATAATAGATTTCAACAATCGATATCTAATAACTCTGAGCTTTGATATGTCGTTTCGTCGACTTGAAGCAAATATTTGTTTTCGCCGAATCCAAATAAATAGTAATTGAGGGGCGCTCAATCGGATTATGCATCTTTAAACTTATTGTTTCTAAGTACAATATGCACAATGAAAATACTGCTTATAGGGCCGTGGCTATCCATTGGTGATTGCAAATCAATTTCCAACTGAAGTCCCCGCCCCCGCACTCACCTGAAACAACAGAATTTCCAACCCAGTGTATGGGCGCCATTTGGTAAAAAACAATACGTCAAGATTAGTGTCAAATAACAACAAATATGTCAATTCCAAATTACTAGTTTCAAAATTCGATGTTTTCCAATTTTATAAGGAATATTTCCAACCCAATAATTTCTTTTCAAAAACTCGAAATAAAATAGTTGGTTTTTAAGGTGAAACTTTGGTCAAAATATTCAACTCTTGGAAATTTCATGCCTTGCCGATGTTAGCTCAAGTTATGGCTGTCCAATTGCTTTCAAATTTGTTATATGTGAATTCATCACATGCAAACACAGGTCGATGGAATGTGGGATCAAGTCCGAATAGAATTATACATCCCTTAATATTAATGACCAAATTATCGTGGAACCCCGAGTACAGGCTTAAGAATAACAACATCAGCAGCATTGTATTTTATATGATTTTATTTCACTAAATACTCATTATTGTTGAGTTCCCTCGAGAAATTTTCAGATAATAATTTAAAAACAAAGACCATACTGAATTGTTTACTGAATGTTAGAAACCACTTAGTATATAGCAAAGTTTAAAGACGGTCTATCTCTTCATATAACAAGTTTTATATAGTTTCCCGGGTTTAAAATAATACCTATGAACAGTCCGGAAACGCTTCTATCAATTAATATAAGTTTTAATTCAAATGTTCTGGTGGAAAACAGGATAACTCTATTTATAATATACTTGCCCATGAATTATAAGGTTTTAGCAGTGATATATAAGTGATATCCCACTAGTGAGTGATATCAGTTGAAATTTCTGATGTATTGACATTCATTGGGAGCCACAGGCAAGTAACTAAAGTATATATAATACACAGAATATCCACACCTTTTCAGTGGATATGGTTTAAATCTCATTCGTGATGACAAAACATTTGAAATTCAATGTTATGTCATCACTCATGAGATATAACCCACATCCACTGAAAAAGTGTGGATATCCTCTATATCTCTATCTGAGATCGCCTGACGGTCTGTTATAAAAATAGTGAAAAAAATGCCCAAATTGATTATCGCATTAACTTAGAAAATGTCCATATAAAATCAATATTAATTGATAGATGCGTTTCCGAACAGTTAATTGTCTTCGACTCGTATTTATTGTTTTATACACCGGGAACTATATAAAACGGAAGAGCTAGACCATCTTTCAGATAAGGAGGCACTTTCGTAACATAAACGCTCTTTGCATACACAAACATTATATTGTCTGGGCTCACCAGATTCCATGCATACTAATATGCTGTGCTTCGAGGATTTCAGAGACATAAGCACAAAAATCAACCCCGGACATCCCCCGGACATTAGTTCTCTTTCTAAATATTAGATCCGAACATTTCAGCGAAATGCGTTTTTTTTACCATATCGGAGATAGATTAACAATGAATGCTCTTCGTTGTTCCATGCGGGAAATGTAATAAATTACACACATTTATACTTAGAGCTTCATTATCGAGACAACGGGTATTGAGTTTCAATCACAATGTCTCACATATTGCTAATATGAGCGGGGTGGGGATGTCTGGTCGGTAAATGTCATGCGTAAAAATCCTGCATGGTCAGCAATTGTCCAGGTGGAAAAATGTCCACCCGCGAAGGTGGGGAGAATTCCGGTGAAAAAAAATCTCCGGATACCTATATTATAAACACCTCTAATGAATCTGTTTATAGCTGTCCATAAAATATTTGTCAGCAGATATATTCCACCATGCAATCCCTTTGAAAAGCCGACAAAATTCCTAACGGATGTACATCCGTTAGGATTTTCATCAGTTTGTTTTAAAGAGACTGTATTATACCAACCAGCAATGCATTGAAAATGCTAGCGCCATCTTTGTTCACGCAAATTTAGATATCAGTGGATACTTTCAATGTAAAATTAGCTACACAAAACAGACAAAATGGTAACATATTCAGCAGGTGCAAATTATTCAACAGTTGATAACTTCATAATAAGAAACAACAGAATATTGAAATTCCAAACAAAACAGAACAAATAATAACATATATTCAGCAGGTGTGCAGGTACGTAGTGGACAAATTGTTCAACATTTGGTAACGTCATAATAAAAAAATAACATAATTTTGAAAATCCAAAGTTCCAAACAAGAATGTTCAATTCTTCATTTTATATGTAGTTTGTCGTTCACATATTAATTGGTACAGTCATACGATGTCAGGCAATGTTCGACGTGTGTGAGCATATGCTAAGTGATGCTGAATTTGTCAATGCCACAAGATTTCATGCAAACAGCTACCCAGGATCTCCCAAACGTGCATAAAGCCACCATGATCTTCCAAATGCGCAACAAGTGTTGGGAGCATCATTCAAACTAAAAGCGGGCGGAATACCGATTCACATTCCACTGATATATTTTATTCGAATATCACAAACAAATAATCATTGTGATAATAATTAACAGACAACTAACTTAAATCTGCATGTGTTTTTGAGACAATGCAATTTTTTGTGTGGATTGGGTGGTATTCGAACACCAGCCCGTGACGGCGAGCGGGCCGACGTCAATACCACACGGCCACCGAAAGAACCCAACCAAAAAGGTAGCCCAAATGGCCGCTGTATTCCGACGTCTCACTTGGGACATTATATCCACATTTTAAGGTCTCTGTGTTATGTATATGTTAGGTTTTTTGGTTCAGCTGCATGCTATATGTACTTGTCTCCGCGGCCGCGAGACATGCCGAGCGTTATCCTGTGTATACTGTCTGGGATTATATATAACAAGTACACAAGCCGCCGCTTTGTAGAAGCTGCATATTGTTTTTGAGACAATGCACATTTATTGGATGACATGTATATATAGCAGTTCATATCGGCACACATAGCCACAAATCATGTCACAAATAAGATGGGTCGGGGTTCTAATCCCACTCAATTAAAAAAAAAACACGCCTTGTGTTATATATAGTCCCATGCAGTTATAAACAGGGCAACGCTTGGTATGTCTCGGAGACAAGTACATATGACATGCAGCTATACCAACAATCTACAATATACCTAACTCAGAGACCTTAAAATGTACATATAGTGTCCTACGTGCGACGTGGGAATACAGTGATAATTTGAGCTTCCCTTTTTGTGGTAGCTTTTGGTTTGGTATTGACGTCGGATGCTGTGCATGCTGTGCATGCTGTGCGACTCTTTACACGTTCAGGGATCCTGGGTAGTTTTTTACACGAATCCGTGAGACAATGACCAATTCAGCCTGAGTAATAATTTACGCATGCCTAATCAGTCTGTGGGAGGATCATGAGTACATGGGGAGAAATGTTCACATACCCGACAATGAATATCGCTAATATTTTTAATTCTTGCTTACATGTTATTTGCATTTTCATTATGCAGATTATGCAGTCTGAATCGTTAATCTTCCTTGATGTAACGTCACACGATGGACTACTAGCGACACACAGTGTCAAACTTGAAACCATGGCTTTTAACGTACTACTGATTATTTATACAGAAACGGATGGACCCTGAACATTGATGCATATAACATGTAAATAAGAATCCAACACATTAGCGATTTTCGTTGTCGGTTATACGGGATGATATTTGCCAGCAATGTGAAATGCGGCACTCATTATCACGGAAAGAATGAGTAAGACAAGAATCTGGCGGGGTTTTTCTGGTCCATTAATCCGCATTGGATGCATGTCTATGTCATCATCTGTAATAGACATATACGAGCGGGATTCTTCTGGTCCATCCATAATTGGAAGAAATTCCATGCCATCAGGTTTTCCTGTAAAAGATAGATTGATACTTGAGTATCAGTGGCAAATGTGGCTAAATGTACATGCATAAATTACATTCACACACTGGAAGCTAATTGCCGGTGTTATTTGCAGACATTTCGTCATAAAAAAACATATGATGCCTGTATGTGAAGGCAACATGTGCATAAAATGTATATATACATACCAAATTAAACTAATGATATCAGAAATAAGATTTATGTAGTTCCACATGATGCTTCTTTGCATGCACATGTTGATAGCATCGAGTGGAACTTCTCGGGTAGTTATAGCTGAGTTAAATGTGAATTGTATAAATTATAGGCTGAATTTATTGTGCCTGTCATTTGCAGAATGGGGTCCCGAGAGGGTGAATTTGATGACGCTAGCTCGCAAATGACAGGCACACTAAATTCAATCTATGTGCCTGAAACCGAATACAGATATGCATATAATTTATATTTTTCATTATGCACGGCCTCATTTGTTATGAGAGACAGATATACTCAGATTGAAGTTCCATATGGTGAATATTCTGATGTACACCCATTGGAAAACTCGATTATGCAATGTTTCGTCTGTCAATTTGGGGATATAGAGAATCTAACATAAAAAAGAAAAGAATCTACGTGAAGAAGTTTCTATAGAAATTTGATAAAAAGAAAGTTTCCAGAGAAGATGAGGCCTAAGTAGAATGAGGTCCCCTGGTTGTGCTAGCCTTCTATGCGGGATAGCGTCACTAAATTCACCCTCTGGAGACCTTATTCTGCAAATGACAGGCACACCAAACTCGATCAGACTTGCATGCCTACAACAAATGTCACGCAAATTTCCGAGTATGTTAACATGGCCTGTATTAAGTTCACATAGAATGAAATAATATATTAGTCTTTTGATAAAAAAAAAAACCCAGTTCACACTAAATACATGTCGAGTCCGAACTAACATTGTGTCAGACATGAAACTCCTGTCAACGATATATAAATAGAAAACAAGTGCGGGCGGTTGACTCGATTATATGACTCCTGGCTGCGCTCTGACATATTTTACGAATGTACACAAACCGGTGTTCCATTCAAAATTTGTTGACCGGTCAACAGCAGATGCTGGTGAATCGAAAACTAAAGATAGCAACCCTCGACCAATCAGAATGCGTGTTTCACAGACAATTGTTTTATATTTAACTTTAATTATAATTACCGGTAAGACAATTATCGATTACATTTCATTCTGCATTAATCAGAATGAATTCAAACCGACTTAAGTATTACATAAATGTAGGATTTCCTTACATTACACATGTATGTACGTCAGTTTTAGTAGTGTTCATACCGACATAGCGGGCTAGGGACAGCACTCTGCCTTGAAAGTTTTAGAAAGGTTGAAATTCTAAATTGGACTCGACTCGATGCATTACCTCTACATTCATGACATTGGTCTTTAAATGCTGAAGTGGAAGTTGATGTCTTTTCAAGCTCCAACGAGTTGAATTGGTGAGTAAAATTGAACTGAAAAAGAGAGAAAGATTTATTAAACGTATACATGGCTCGGTTGAACCTGGAAACAATTTTAGGTGACTTTCTGCTGAGGTTTATTTATTTGTGTCTGATGTTGCTTAATTCGAAAAAATTCTTAATCTGGCATGTGATGACTGAACAAAACCTGTATAACGTAGACCCGTAATACCATTGTTAAAGGTACTCAATCCGATTCAATGGTCCCCATATCATCAGATTCCAACACCAACAACATTTTTTTCAAATGACACTTCAGTTATCAGAATCGATTAATTGCCCAAAATAATGCTAACAACAGTCAACTGTAATATAAAAATGCCCAAAACCTGTTATTTAGCAACATTTTGGTCAATGGAATTTTGCCGGTTTGTCAAATATCTGACACAAAAAGCCACTTGATTTTAGAGTTATCCATCTTCATCTGCAATTTGGTCAGGGAATTTTCCTCTCGTCGACTGTTTACTGGGCCACTAAAGTTAAAATTAAAATAATAGATTTTCAAACATCGATATCTGATTACGCTGAGCTTTGATGTGTGGGTTCATCGACTCGAATCAAATATTTTTTACCAAGCCAAGGAAATAGTAATTTGCGAGCGTTAATTCGGATTGAGTACCTTTAAAGATACGGGCGGCGTTGGCGGTGGGTATGCTGTTAAAATATTCCACATCCGTCAAAAACTGCCATAAACAGAAAGACTAGTAAAATATAGACAGACTATGTTCTTATGCCAATCAGAAATATGGCATAAACAGTATGTTATTGTCAAATGTTTTCCTTTGTTATGTAAACAAAAGCAAAAAACGTTACAGAACCTGGTTTTTGTTTAGATCCGGATATGGTAAACATAAAGAGCGTTATTTGTTACTGTTTTCCTGATATGGAAATAATAAAGAGCGTATATTTCATTTGTGCGTGATTAACCAATAGAATTGCGCTGTGTTGTGTAAACAGAAGCAAAACTTCTATAACACGAGCAGGTTCTTGTTTACGTACACCATCGTACGTCTTGACGACAATATACTATTTACGCGCTGATAATGTTTGGCATATGAACACAACTATATTTATTACATGATCCTACCGTTATTCCATTCAATAAACCCATTCTATAAATTGTGATATTAAACGTTCGTTTAATAACAAGAAATAGTGCCAGGTGACCTTTGACTTCCGGTTTGTGGTTTATTTACATTCTGTACGCTACGTTTCAAAATACTATGGCTTCCAATATTTTTTCAACAAACTGTAATGAATGAAGAGTTTGAAAAATTATGTCATGAAATATACGCCATTAAATACGCCAAAGAGTCTTTATTTATCTGGGACTATTTCTTTGCGCGGGCAAACAACGCAGAGTTGTGTGAAACGTCATCGCATGCCTTATAGAAGTTGATGTTAGTTTCGCGTCCCATTTGTTGATTTAAGTATCTTTTGTCGAGGTTTTGGATCATGTAATAAATAGAATCTGCAACTCGTCCCAAGTTTATAGCGGAATTTACAAAACTCGTCCAGTAAATTAGGTCTGGAACTCGCCAAAGGCTCGGTCCAGACCTAATTTACTGGACTCGTTTTGTAAATTCCGCTATAAACTGGGGACTCGTTGTAGATCCTCTATATATTTTAATATTCCTTCTGTTGATGGCGATTTGAACAGATATGAATATTTCTGCACGAAAGCCGCCCGTGCCTTTAATATAATATCAAATATGTCATTAGCATCATTATAAGATGGTTGTTTATTATCTGAATAAATTACTTGGGGGTAACTACTCATCATTGATTATTTAGTATAGAAAGGGTTAAGCAGTCCTTTCACACGTTGTTAACATGCTTTGAAAACATATATAGAGCAAAACAGTTCATGCTGTTTAGACGCGGTGGTTGATATCCATGGTGTAAGTAAACTTGAACATGTTTTTCTTTGTGATCATGTAATAAATAGAATCTACATGAACTCATCACCAGTTTATAGCGGAATTTACAACAATCGTCCAGTAAATTAGGTCTGGACTCATTTTGTAAATTCCGCTATAAACTGGGGACTTGTTGTAGATCCTCTATATATTACACTAAAAACATGAAATAAATTGTCACTTGTAACCACATTTCCATAACAGTTATAAAGACGATGAGGGCGGGCATAGGACACAAAAGAAAATTTATTTATTTATTTATTGGGGTTTAACATCGCTTTCAGCAGCCAGTGCTATATCACAACATTGCCAGTTTTAGTGGCGGAGGGAGAGTCCGTGCACGAATGTAAATCTAGCAATGATTTCATTGGCTGGAAGAATGACCCATTGTGCACGGCGAAACCACCGACCATCGTCGAGTAAATGACACGCAACTCCCGCAGATAGCGATATGGGTATACAAAGTTAGCGACGACATCATATCGCCAGCGCTGGAGAGCGAGTCGGCCTGGAACAAAGCCCCTTACCGACCGAGCCACCGAGGCCCCCAAAAGAGAAAAGAAAGAAGTTATGTATCAAAATAACTTACCATATAGCTACCATTAGAGTAATTTGTTATCTTTTCAACGATCTCGAAAGTCAGTAGGTTGTATGATTCATCTAACAGGTGACGCCTCGTCCGATATTTTTCATACAGAGCATCACGCCTTCTCAATAACTAGAAAATAACAATGAAAAAGTTAGAATTAAAGGATCAATATGTATGATTTTGAAATCACAACATTTTCAGTCAATTTACCAACATGTTTTGATTGATCTAAAATCACAAGCAGATCATAGATAGATTTTTCGTATCTTAGGCAAATGAAATTTGGAAAGCATGGTTTCCTACAATAGAGGTAAGCAAAATATGTGTATATATAAGTAGATTTAATGTTTTATTTGACTGGTAACGGAACTATACTTTGCTGTCAAAACAGATGGGACATATTTGAAAAAGGACTTTTTTTAATTTGTCATTCATTTGTAGGATGATTGTTGCAAATTGGGCAATCGGGATGATTCTAAGACACCCAAAATATTAAAAATATCCTATATTAATGCCAAATATTAACCGTCATATCCGTATCATTTTGGTGCCCGAATCCAACCCCCCCCCCATTCCTGACTCTGATGACATCAATTATGTTCTAATAACGTAAAAACAAAAAGGTGGTTTAAAAAAATAAAAAAATAAAGAGAGAGTTTGATTTACTGTCAGCTAGAAAATAAACAAATTATTTTCTTTGCATATTTCAGTTTTTGGTAGCCATTTTCAGAATTATGTTTTTGGATGAAAAATCACCATAAAACAACATAATGTTTAAAAATATGAATCAGTGTTGAGTGCTTATATCTGCCAGATTATTGCAGGCGTGGTTGAATAATATTGCTGTTGTTTCATGTTGTTTTGGTCCTTCGCGCAATGAAAATACTAACAATTCCTCTGTTCATCCTGTCAATAGGAATTTATTGAAATCAAAGATGAATTTGTTTTAAGCTTCATTGATTTGCAACAATGTGTTCAAACTGTTTCTAGAAAACTCTGCATGAACCCCCTGAGAACACATTCGGTGTTAATCCAGTTTGATTAATATATATCGTGGTCAAAATATCGTGACGACATTGAAGCAACCGGTCATTTTTTTATATGAATGCAGGCAGGGATGTGGCTAGAGGGTCTCCGCTGGGGGGGGGGGGGGGGTGTCCACCTTGGGAATTTCCAACTGCACCCCCCCCCCCCTTGAGTCGGAATCACACCAACACAACTTTTTGCATAATTCCATTTGCACACCCCCCCCTTGTACCTCATGTTCAGGCCTAATTTCCTATATATTCATAAGCCATGCTTCTATTTTCCCAGTATGATAACATTAAGATGTTTTAACCTGAAAATTGCCCCAAAAAAAAAACAACTAGTGATCTAATTCCAGACAAATGCACACAGCTACCGACAACAGACCACGAAACATCGGGCCGACCATGGTTGTTTGGCCCGGTGTGAGAATTTGTTTTAAACTATACAAGAAAATCGCAAATCCTAGCATCTAGACTGGCCTCAACTGAAGCTTTCGTAGTGTTGGAAATTTCAAACCTCATGCTCCCCCTCAGGTTGGAAAATTCTTCAACTGATGACCATTTATGTCTACAAGTTTGACCCAATGTAGTAAAATATTGTTTTGCTAAACTAATTATCAGTTTTGTATTGGCCATGTGGATGGGGCAATAACACACCGGGCCGACCATGGTTCGGCCCGGTGTGCGAAAATTTTGAAATCTGAACAAGAAAATCGCAAAATCCTAACATCTAGACTAGCCTCAAGCCTTCCTACTGTTGGAAATTTCAAACCCTACACCCCCACTTAGGTTGGAAAATTTCCAACTGATGACAATTCCAATGACAATGTTGACCAATTGTATGACAATATTGTTTTCTTAAATTAACTAGAAGTTTTTGACTGGCCACGGGGGAGGGACCAGGACACAAACTTTCCAAGTGTTGGAAATTTCCAACCTGTCACCCCCCTAAGGTTGGAAAATTTCCAACTAATGACCATTTCTGTCAAAAATTTTGACCAAAAATAGGAACATAAGCAAATATTGGTCGAAAAACAATAAATTCCCCCCAATAAATTGTTTTATAATCAAACTACAAGAACGTTTTCAACTTATTGTTGGTGTGAAATTTCGTTGTGGCAGGTATGAAATTTCCAACTATTGAAAATATAGCTCTCTGCTGGGGGTGAGACACCCCCACACCCCCCTCTAGCCACATCCCTGAATGCAGGATATTATAGAAAGCATAACAGATACCATACCTGATCCATTCTGGTTACCACATCATCCTGGGCGTTGTGTCCACTCTCAACAAACTTGTTGGCAAAATCATTCAAGTCCTGGAAAATGTCCACAATATGTTTCAAATAGAACATATTAAGGATTTTGTACATTTTTCAATAATAACTGATGCTACTAATTACACATGGCATAAAACAACATATTTTGCAGCATGCCAAGTAGATGTGTGATGTTTAGAAGCATCATATACAAATATAGGGTAAATGTTCTACTACTATTGTATTTTAAGGAAATGACCAGAATGCATGTAAATTAGTATTCTGACTGCGAGTCATACGTTAATTGGGTTCATATATATGAGTCACATTAAATCAACAGGGCAAAGCAAACAAAAAACAACAACATAACAACATAACAATACCTGGATCTTTCCTTCCTGAGCAGTGAGGGTCTTTTGGAAGTATTTCTGTTCCTCAATCAGAGCCTCGACACTATCTAGTGAATCGCCCAGATCTTCGTTGGCCAAAAATGCCTATAAAAGATATAAATAACATGGTTTTGTCATACACCATATGCGATATGTAACTGCTTCATAATATATGTTATGACACAAAAGTTTGTGACATGTACGTGGCTAAACATTTCAGAGCGAAAAAACATTAGTTTACATTTAAGTGTGCACATTATTGTTACAGAACGCGAGAGTGAGAATTGCGGAAGTCTCATAAAAAATTTGCCAGAACCATGAATCTCCAGCCGGTCACCCATCCAAGGACTTTTCGAGCTCGACATTGGCTGCGGACACACGTACCACAGTAGCGATGTCATAGTAGGTGTGAAAATTTATTATGGTGGAATTTGGTGACAATTGGTAGTCATAATTAATATGCCATGGCAAGCTATGTCGCCCTCTGCAAATTCGCACAATGAGTATACCAAGCTCTACCAGCGACGGTCCATATCTCAAGGAGGTATCTACCTGTGAATGTCTTGTCGCTGTTGATCTTTACTCAACACGCAGTGTTATATTTTGCATGCTAACACACAAGTCCACTTGATAACTTAACGAATAACCCATTTCTGTCAACAGCCATGATTGTTCTTATTAATGAAATTAATATAAGTAGATAAACTGCATGCATTGAGATTATATACAAAAACGTACCACATGCACGATATGTGAGTCAATGGGGAATTGCCACCAGGCCACGGTCATACACAATTCTGGACGATCTATCGAGCAATTATATATATCGTGACATATAGCGAATACATTTTAGCAAAACGTAATGAGTAGAGATCAATCTTGGTGAAACGCAATGGGTTAATTGGTCCAGTCGACTCATTGTGCGGAAACTCAGCAGGCAACATGACTGGCTATGGCATATTAATTATGACGAACAATTGTCACCAAACTCCACTATAATAAATTGTCACACCTACTATGACATAGCTACTGTGGTACGTGTGTCCGCAGCCATTGCTTAAAGGTATGTTCACACAAGAACTCGCAAGTTTGCATGCTATATATTGCAGGTATTTCGTCGTAGAAGACCATATGGTGACAGAATATGAACGGAAACATGTATATAAAATCCATCTGTATCACAGATAACTACACGAGAAATACAATTTATGTAGTTCCACCTGTTACATAATTTTCCTGTTCATGTCGCTAGTTTTGGTAAAGATGGATTGTATATGCATGTTTCCGTTCATATTCTGGCACCATATGATTTACAATGACGAAATGCCTGGAAAATATATATACCTTGAAAACATTTGAGTGTGTGAGCGTACCCTAAAATCGGTGATGTCACAAAGCGTCTTAACTAATGTGACCAAGATATCATCTAGACGTCTCGTGCAGAGAACTAATCGGCCTTCTATATTTACACCGCGAACGTTACACAACAAATAGGAAGATAATATTTAACAATGATTTGAAAGTTTATATAGCCATGCGTATTTAATACTAAATCGTTTTGGCGTGGCATTTGTTCGCCAGTCAATCAGACTACTGACCAATAAGACGCATTTAATATGCTATTATTAACGCCACCGGTGTATACTGTGCTTGAAAATATAATATCCACTGGTGTTAGGTGGGATTAGGTCGATGTAAAAGCTGCGAACGGGTCGCATTATAAGCTGTAGTGTTACCCCGAATGCGGTATCCTCAATAAAATAGTCCGACACATATTAGCACATGTGCTGATATTGATAATTACCACACCCTTTGGAAAGCATGCGATCGTGTATCAAGGATGGATTTCGACGAAATTTGATACTTATGGATACTTTTGTCCGGGAGTGTTTTGGACGGGTCAAATCGTGACCCCGACCTGACCTTGACCTTTAAAACAGTCAATTCAAGGTCAAATTGGGTAAAACGGACGGATTTCGACGAAATTTGATACCTATGGGTACTTTTGTCCGGGGAGTGTTTTGGACGGGTCAAATCGTGACCCTGACCTGACCTTGACCTTCAATATGGTCAATCCAAGGTCAAATCGGGTAAAACTGATGGATTTCGACGAACTTTTATACCATGGGATCATTTTGTCCGGGGAGTGTTTTGGACGGGTCAAATCGTGACCCCGACCTGATCTTGACCTTCATAATGGTCAATTCAAGGTCAAATCGGGTAAACGGACGGATTTCGACGAAATTTGATACCTAGGGATGCTTTTCTCCGGGGAGTGTTTTAGACGGGTCAAATCATGACCCCGACCTGACCTCCGACTTTAAAAATAGTCAATTCAAGTTCAAATCGCGCCTTTCGCCGGAAAGCAGATGGGAACAGCCCGGACGAAGTCGGGCCCACCAGCCAGTGTAATAAAAAGCGAGACAGCTTGAAGAATGTAATGTATAACAGGAGAAACGGGAAACGTGGTATATGGAAGCATCCTAATTTCCCACATGGAATTTGAAAGCTAGTTTATATTATAATTATATTATAATTTATATTTAAGGCTAATAATATGATCTTGGTGGCGTTATCATTTCTGATTATGGTTTTCTTGTAATGGATATGCAAAAGGTCTCACACACGAAGTACCATTGAGCATCTCTTGTTAATTACCTCTTGTTCTGTGATCCATGTGTCAACTTGTGCCGATTCTCGCAGGAATAGTTCCAGGTCCATACATTGCCCATTCACGATTCGTTGATCCACCCACAAATTGGTGAAGCTGTTCTTTACTGATGAGAGCTGGTGTAACTGAAAAAGTTCAACATTGCTGACAATTTCCATGTAAAAAGTCAATGGAGCTATGAGAAGAAGTTGTAAAAATGCTCTTTACGACGGTACCACATTATATGTTCATATTTGTGTTATCGTACGTTGCTTCTCATTCTGAGAAATCACTAAAGATGAACAATACTCACATATTAGACCAAGTCTTCTCCAAGCCTTGAAATAGTGAGCCTGTCATTTGCAGAATGAGGTCCACAGAGGGTGAATTTAGGCCTTACCAGAATGAGGTTCACAGAGGTTGAATTTGGTGATGCTATCCCGCTGTGCGAGATAACATCACTAAATTCACCCTCTGGGAACCTCATTCTGCAAATGACAGGCTCACTATTTCAAGGCTTGGTCTTCTCAGTCCACAACAGATTGGGACATCGGTAGGGTTAATGCTGTTTTTGGACTGAGTCCCGTCCCGGGCTGTTACTCTTCTATAACAGACTTTACGCCCAGAATTGTGGGCGGGATTTATCTTTCTTGTATGTCTTTGGATTATGTCAAATGGACGATTTGCATATGTGAACATAGAGGGCAGATGGTGGCATAAAACATATGCCTATATCAGATGTCCGTTGAATGTCAAAACATATAAATTTATAAGTAAACAACGCCTTGTTTTCCAGAAAAATTCGATTTGTCGCGGTATCAGAAAATGTATGTTAACAATAAATTAAACAGTCGTATATCACTTTACCTTTTTCTATCACGGTAAATTATATATCATTTTAAAGGTAGATCAATCGCGGATATGTCAGATGATAATCACATTCAGTGTTTCACGTGAATGTCCGGGCTCCATGTGTAAGTGTAATTCGTCGTTTCAATGAAAGTCTGATATAGAAGAGTAACGGGACGGGACTCGGTCCAAAAACAGCTGAAACCCAACCGATAGCACACGCTGTTGTGGACCTAGAATACTTTGTCTAGTTAAATATGTGGCTTATACTAAATTATATTCGCAAAAACTTAATATACTGTTACGAGATTAGCACTCACCAGTGATCATGTGGAATAATCGCAATACCTGCCTATATGTTTTTTTTAATGCCGTCCCCCTGCTCCATTAAAGGCCTACTTAATTTTCGAGTCACCGATTATTTATTTTATAGTGACTCGATATACGGTTTTAATAACAATATATGCCATAAAATATGATTAAAATACTATAATTCATCACCATTTGAAACATCTGTGTCTCAGAAGATGCCCATAACAGTTGAAATCATATAAAGATTACCCCCGTTTTGGCTTCCAGAATGCAAACTAAAGATGGATTTCGAATGGAAGGGGAATAACTATCCTTAAGAAATAGAGTTATTCCCCCTCTATTGAAAATAATACACTCTTTACTGCAATCTAGATGACAAAACACGTTGGTAACTCAACAAAAATAACATGTTCACAATTTATTATACATCGAATAAGTTGAAAACACAATGTTTTTGGAGCTTCCTCTTTCAAAAGGTATATAATATGGCATATATTTTATATATGTGATCTGGAGGTTCGAAAATTAAGTGGGCCTTTAAGATAATTTTTTCCCTAACGTTCGTAAACCAATTAATAAAATTGCTTTGGCCAAAGAAATTTGCGTGATATTTCGTACATTTTAGCGTGAATTCCAAAGTCTATGAATTTACCTTGTCTTCCACTTCAGCTGCATCGTAGTGATTTGTGTCGACCAACTTCTGTCCGGATGCGACATGACTCTTCATGCTCTCCTGGTTGGCATACATTTCCCCCCGAATGAGCTAGAGAAACAAGAAAATTAATAGAGGATTGATAAATCATAATGGTTCAGTTGATGTTTTAAAATAACAAACATTTTACGTGCACGAAAGAATGACAGCACTAACCGTATAATATAAAATGTATGTGTTTGACCATTCCGAGTGACAGTAACGATCATGCACCATGCATATTATACATAATTTGAATGCTTATCGCCCCATGCATGAATATGACAACATGTATACATCGCTGTTGACAATTAAGTGTATTCATTGAAAAGAACTTCGAGGATAAATCAGCATGTAACTAACACCCCGATGAGCCATGCTAGGAACAGAATATATTCTTCATAGCCTCAAAGTCACCGATTTTCTGCAATTTAGGCAATATACATAACTGTCAAATATTCATAGAAACGAAAGAGTATCAAGAACTCTGCCCAACTCAGACACACATGATGCTTTTTATTCGACAATATGATTATTTAAAATGAATTCTTCAAATATGAGTTTTCTCATAATTATAGTTGCTGTGCAGACGGATCAAATTGGATTTTACTAAATTCTTTCAAACAGGGTCATGCATAGTGGAAATTATAATCAAGTCTATAGCAGATGCGATCAGTATGAGAATGAAGATGCATCTTTTAAGTTGACAATTCACGCTCTTTATTGCTAATTATTAGTCATCTGAGGTCAATTTAAAGGCGCATATCCTATGCCATTCCCCTGGTAAGGTGACCAATGTTCCTACATATCGTCTAAGCGAATAAGGAACTCTTTATTCTCACATATGAAAATATGATGGGTCAACGGCACCTATCCAATGGTACACCCGGTCAATTTACCCCTGCATACCAATTTCCAGCCATTTCGGGTCCAACCATTTTGGGTATATAATTAATTATTTTATTAAATTAATTATCTGCGCAATTGTATGACATCTGATGTCAATGAAACCTATCCCATGACCCCCGAGTCAATTGCCCCATGTATGCAAACTTTCATCTCCGAGATTCCAGCCGTTTGGTCGCCCATAGCCCGACAGACAAACAAACAAAATTGGGGACATGACAAACTGCGGGACGCAGGACAAAATGATAGACTGCGGGACAGAATTTTTAATTGCGTGGGATGGACAATACCTCAAATAATATAGCAAGCAGAGGGCTCGTTTTGTTGTCCAACGAAAGCTCGATATTCGCCCCTACCAAATATATTAACTCAGCTACTCACTGCATGGACCCCAAATGTTTCATTATCTGGCCAATAACTGACCTATACCCTAACAGTATCGAAATCAAGGCTGCGAGAGAGCTGTAGAATTGAGTTTTTATAGCGAAAAAGCTATGACCATAAGTAAACTTGGTATTAACCCTTCCTATATTAAAGTATCAATGGTGAATAGTAATTATCCCATATGTCGTTCGTTGAACTTATTATCTAAACATATTTTAATTTACCCTCATCGAACCATATTTTAATTAACCCTATCTGGGTGTGACCATATTTTAATCAACCCTCGTGTAACCATACAAGTATTTTACTTAACCCTCATGATAGCCGTATTTTCAAAGATGATATCGGGAGTGCATTGCCTGATGCCATTCTTAGATCATCATTACGGCCTCTTGGGTGTATATTGGCAAGTATATCTGACCATGTCGTAGGAGGTGATGGACTAAATACGATTATAATGTACTCGGTATTTACGTAATTGGATTTACTAAATGTGATTAGAAACGTACTCGTTATTTATTTTATTTCTGTATGTAAACACCCTCGTACTGTAGATGCAATTTTAAAATAGCCATCAAATCATTGTCAACAGAGAAGACCATTGTTCTCACGCGGACAAATAAGATCCAACAGAAACGCTTTATGGCGCACCGAAAATGACAGAGTTGCGGGAAAAGCATGGGGGACAACTACGCCCCAAACATGGCGGAATCGAGATAAGCGATAGACTTGAGGCAGGGCCAACAAATTCTACGTAGGACACTAATAATTAAGTTAAGTAACTAATTAGTTATAACCCCAAAATGGTTGCAATATGTTCTGTGCAAATTGATACACATGGATAAATTGATCAGTATAGTGTGTCGTGAGATAAATGCTGTTGACCTCAGATGACTTAAAGGGGCAACTATGAACAATAAAGAGCGTCCCTTATCATCTTAGAAGACATGTCACATGACCAGGGGATTGTCATGGATAGACGCATTTGACCTCAGATGACTTAAAGGGGGCGGGCTCGTAAATTATATGATAAAAAACTAGCGATTATCAGCCCAGACGATATGTGAGAAAATTGGTGCACAAAAGTAAATTGACGCGGGGGCTGTCACGGGATAGGTGTTGTTGACCTCAAATGACTTAAAGAGGCACTAGTAATTAGAAATAAAGAGCGTTTATTATCAACTTAAAAAAAATAGATGTAACTTTATCCGGAGAGTCATGTGATAGGTACTGTTTATCCTAGATGACTCCTATTTATTTAAAATGACTTGAAGGGCCACTAATAAATTACGCATTCTTCACACGAGCAATACCGGATACCCCACTGAAGTACAATTGTTTGATCTTAAAGTATAATTAGTGACACTTAAGTGCAAATATTTGAAATTAAGTACAATTATTTTCACTTATGAGCGCAAATATTTACACTTAATTCTAAATAAATCGAAAATGCAAAAAACGGCTTGCCATTCGTATGGGCCTTAAGTGGGGATGAAATTAAGCTATGGCATGTTTGCACGGTGAGGTGAAAAGCTTTCTTCCCGACTCCCTTCAGAAATAACTCGGAATGAACATTTATAGAAAATAAATTATGGAATAACACATTTTAATCAAAATAATAAGTTAAAATACGATGGAGAAGAGACCTTCAACAATCCTGTAAATTATACAGTTCAGAAAATGTTTAACTAAAATAAATTAGTCTTTTCTTGATGAACTTATGAAACAACATTGAGACTATAAAAAAGCTTCGAGAAATGTAAAACCGAAATAAATATACTTGACCCAGCTGATGTAACTAAGCCCTCAAATCCCAAAGCCTAGATCATTGTGTGCATGCAGAAAGAGCGCGGACCTGTCCCAAACATTAATGTGACTACAAATGGCTAGAAAATAACTGTCATCAGTGCATCAAGCCAATCAGTGAATTATTTGGATGTCAACAAACTCAGATGATCTGTTTCTCTCACAACATCAAAAGTATCCAAGTCTAGTATATTGATTGCTTGTCACTTAGCATATTAGAAGTTGCTCCAGTAGACTAACAAAAGTGGTATGAAATATTGCTAGATAATGGGCTGGTTGACAGATTAATCAGGAAATAGTTAGAAATTATGGAATTGTGTATATCCTGCACAATGCCCTATATAGGCTTTCAGATATCAGCACTTTATAAAATAATATTTCCAATTGCAGCTTGTTAGATATTCTCTCTAAGTATTTATTTTCAAAATATGTAAACTCTAGTTGAATTGGAGCTTGACATCTGACATGTAGTCTGGTCGTTGAGACTCGATTTTGAGATGAACCTAGAACAAATTGTTTACAAGCTGTTTTCGGTGTCATTCGACGCGGAAAAGCATCAGGAACAACATATCCAAAATCCGCAAAAATCCGCGTTGGGGAAACTTTGTTGTCCACGATGGGGTCCAACATGGTTGTCTATACTACATCAGTTCTCGATATAAGTCATTATACGATATATAGTGGCATCATAATTATTCCGTATTATCAGTTTGTGTTAAATTAGAATGCGGGAGCGAGTAGAGAGACACGGACAGAAAATTATACAATCGTGGCCATGAAATGGCTGTCAAAATGACCGCAACTCCAAACCATACCACGTAGAAAGCAACATATTGGGTAACGACATAATAGTGAAATACGTATTGGCAATATACTAGTCGGTTGTTAAATATCTTTAAAGGTACACACATCATTAAAACAGATCAATCTGAAGGATCATCGGTCACTGCACAGCAAGTCAACCCCCCCCCCCCCCCAATGATTTACGTATTTAACGTTTGGGTGTCCTGCTTATCCAACATCCAACGGTTGGGCAAAACAAAAATAGCTCGTGCATGCAACACACGAACTAATGTTTCGCCTCACAGTGCATGGTAGTTTCATTCGGCATGGTGATTAAACATTGAATGCAACGCCGAAATTTAAGTGCATACTCTAGAGGTATAAATACTAGTTATATTTCCGGAATTGTCAACACTCCCGGTGATAATAAACGATACAGGTATGTCGCAATGGTTATTATACTGTAAAGAAACACTCATATCTTCAATTGATTAGCACCGAATCTCACCAGGCCAAAGAGACTGTACATAGTACATTGTATGCAAGACTAATTTTCATTCTGCTACCAACCCGGTTTCTTAGTAGACAATTTTGTTAAAATTACTTCAGTGGCCACTTTACAAATAGAATAAGCTACAGCGCAATGCACACTATTAGTTTTCAGTATATTTTTGTTTGAAAATATATTACCATTACCACCCACGTAATCGTGCTAAATATCAGGTGATCATCGTTTAAGATGTTATTCCAACGTTGAACATTCACCCAATATTGTTAGTTGTGGTTCTGTGTGCAACAGACATGTGTAACATTATGGAAAATGAGTAAACGCGGTGATGCGGTTGAAGACAACGTAGTAAGTTTCGCGTAGATGTGGCATTGGTGAATTTAACCAAATATAATTTCCAGGTATAAACACAGTCTCTGTCACAGATTATGTAGGCAATTTTGGTCAAGTTTTGAATTTATTGAAGACAGTCTATGGTACTCATTTGTGATTTAATAAATTTAGTTCATGGTACACGGTGTATACCACCATACATTCTTGCGATAAAAGCGAAATATTCGTGTTTTATCACTTGATCTGAGGCAACTATAACTACTAGTTTGAGACACGTACTGGCACATCAATTATGAGTGAAGCAAGCCCTTGGCGATACCCAATTTTTGTGACACAAGCGCCAAAACATGTGCCATTAGTCGCACATTTCATCGCTTGTGTCGCTTTCGGTTCGCATCGAAACATGCTCTAATGGCGCACTTTTTGTCGCTTTCGGCGTGCGCCGAAACATGCGCTAATATCGCACTTTTTGTCGCTTTCGGTGCTTTCGGCGCTTTCGGCGCGTTACTAATGGCGCACTTTTTGTCATTAGCCATTAGCAAGTGGCCCTAATAGTATTTCATAGATAAATATTGAGAGTAGATTAACACGTTCGGTCTTCTGGGAGTGGGGATATGATTTACTGGCACATTTATAAACTAAATTTGTATAACTTACCTGACCGAATTTTTCTATTTCCGACATAAGCGACAAGCTTCTTGCCATTGTAGACAAAAGATTTGCCTGTAATATTTAAAACATCTATATTATAATAATTATTCAGCTCACCAGATCCGTCGGCTTGTACACCGGTTTGTGCATGGACACAATCCGGCCACAACCGGATACAATTATGTGGATATCCCATTTCCACCATTATATAAGGCTTAAAGGCACGCGAGGCCTTAGTTGTCGAAAATATTCATATTTGTTCCAAACACCGTAAACAGAAAAACATTAAAACGCATACAGTTTCGTTCATATATACCATGACCATCGCGTAAACAGCATGTTGTCATAAAGATTTAGTATATTTTACCTAAGCAAGAGCCTGATTGTGTTACAGAAGACAGCACAATGCTGCTGGCTAATCACACACAAATGGCATAAACGCTCTTTATTCGTTCCATATCAGGATTCACCAACAAAGAACGCTCTTTATGTTTACCATCATAATATAAACAAACACCAGAAAAGTTACGTTTTATGCTTTTGTTTACATAACAATGGTCAAAGATATGACAATAACATACTGTTTATGCGATATTTCTTATTTGTATACGGACAAAGTCTGTCACATTTTGTTGTTCTTTCTGTTTGTGGCGGTTTTTGACGGGTGGAAATATTTTCACAGGATACCCACCGCCAAGGCCAACCGTACCTTTAAGCGACAAAGCCATGTGGTATGCACAGAAAGTAGTCAAGTAAATATAATATTTATCCTTAAGGTTAAGGCCAGTGTAACATAATTTCATTTTTACTTATCTCTCTCTATATATATGACCGTGGCCGACTGGTACGCTATTGTAGAGGTTAATGACTATATGGTTGGCTGTGTCGCTACTTTAGAGTTTAATGATTTACATGGGTACATACCTCAAATGACGAAATTTGCACCACTGTTTGACTGAAACAGAAAAGACAGAATTAAATTTATATAACAACAAGCCGATAGCTAAACATTATCGGAATTAATTGTTCAGAAACCAAACAGAAACTAGATCATGTAATAATGAATCTTTCTGAGATATCATATGTTCACCCGCTCGAAACATGCATGTGAACTTTTTGATGTTCTGACTTGCTCCACATGGTGGGGAACTTTATAACATTGATGACCGAACAAACCGCAACGCGTGTAGGCTATACTACATTTCTCTGTTAAAGGCACGTGAGGCCTTAGTTGTCGAAAATATTCATATCTGTTCTAATCAGAAACAGAAAAACATTAAAACGCATACAGTTTCGTTAATGTATACCATGACCATCACGTAAACAGTATGTTATCATAATGACCTACTAAATTTTACATAAGCAAGCGCCTGATTGTGTTACAGAAGACAGCACAATGCTACTGGCTAATCACACACAAATGGCATAAACGCTCTTTATTAGTTCCATATCAGGAATTCACAAACAAAGAACGCTCTTTGTGTTCACCATCATAATATAAACAAACACCAGAAAAGTAACTTTTTATGCTTTTGTTTACATAACAATAGTCAAACATTTGACAATAACATACTGTTTATGCGATATTTCTTATTTGTATACGGACAAAGTCTGCCTACATTTTGATGTTCTTTCTGTTTGTGGCGGTTTTTGACGGGTGGAAATATTTTCACAGGATACCCACCGCCAAGGCCAACCGTACCTTTAAATGGGTACTGTACACTAAATTCGACAATTTGTGGGACAATATCCTATCATATACTCAACAAAACATATGCAACAAATGAAAGAATTTGTGCCATGGATTAGACCTGCATGTGTAGACAATACAGTCCCCCTTTAAATTTAATACCAGTTTGTTCCGTAATAATTAATTTCATAGAAGGTGGTGATCCCAACTTCAGATTACATGAATGATGTTACTTTTGTATATCGCAATAAACATCAAGTTAATCACCCAGAAGAAATTCCATGATTGGAAGCGATGAAAATCAAAATCGGCTCAACTAAATCGTGCTACCTCGAGCTGTACCTTCACCTATAAGCTAACGGTGAAATACATATTATTAAAGAACATGTATTAGATAGACTAACATAGAAATATTTGACCTGCACTGTCTTTTTTTTTTTTTTCGATGTGGAGTATATTCTATGTGCGTAGACCGATTAGAGATTCGTGGCATGATCTAAACAGGAACTAGATACTGTAGGCCCTGTTGGATAGAGCATATTTTATACATTGGTTGATAGTTCAGAAACCTTTATATAAGAATAAAAAAAAAAAAAATTATAATGTATAACTAGCCTATATATGAAATAGAAAGTATAATTTTATAACTGTTTTCAAATTACAAACACATTTTTGTCGGCATAAATGACAAGTTTAATATTCCCTAATTATTGAGTAAATAGTCCTAGATATATACAGTGTGTCTAAAGGCCAATAGTTATAGTATTAATATAATGAATATAATATGATTATACTTAGTTTACTTACGTGAAAATAGGGTCGATGGTCACCCATCGCATCATAGCTGACGATAACAGCATAAATGTTAAAATTCCCATTATGCTGTTAATAAACTTGAAATATACCGGTACTGAGTTGACTATAGCAGATACATACGAATAGTTTGCTATATACTCTGCCTTCTATTGTTGACGTAATCGTGGTTACTCCAGGATACGGACGGAGTCATGTTTGACGTCATCGCCCATGAATATTTATGTTTGGTCTTGCGTTGTTGATGTGGGCTCTTGACAAAGTTGACTTATTATTTTAATATGATATAGCCTTCATATTTATATCTTCAAATTTTTTCGAAATTGTTACGCCATATATGATTAAACGCTGTGCCAGTATTTCTTATCTATAGGTCTAAACATTTAGTGTATAATTAACCGTCACCTATTACAAGATACAAGAATGTATTGCAAACACCCCAATGGGTAGTTGCAAGATACTGATGAATATCATATACATAAATAAGCAATACATAAACAAATTAATATAACAAAGACAGTTCTTATCAACATTCCCTCAACAATTTCTTCAAGTTTTATTATTCCGCCGAAGGAAGAATAGCATGCAGGACTATGTTGCAAACCGTGTTACTTAATTTAATATTATCATTTCTCATAATCAGTGCAAATTTATCTGCTTCATTCAAATTATTGAATTCACTATCGTGTTTCTCAATTTCGCTGAATAAATTAGATCTTAAAGGCACGGGAGACCTTAGTTGTCGAAAATATTCATATTTCTTCCAATAACCGTAAACAGAAAAACATTAAAACGCATACAGTTTCGTTCATATATACCATGACCATCGCGTAAACAGCATGCTATCATAAAGACTTACTATATTGTACCTAAGCAAGAGTCTGATTATGTTACAGAAGACAGCACAGTGTTACTGGCTAATCACACAAAAATGATATAAACGCTCTTTATTAGTTCCATATCAGGAATTCAGCAACAAAGAACGCTCTTGATGTTTACCATCATAATATAAACAAACACCAGGAAAGTAACTTTTTATGCTTTTGTTTACATAACAATGGTCAAAAATATGACAAAAGATACTGTTTATGCGATATTTCTTATTTGTATACGGACAAAGTCTGTCTACATTTTAATATTCTTTCTGTTTGTGGCGGTTTTTGATCGGTGGAAATATTTTCACAGCATACCCACCGTCAAGGCCTCCCGTACCTTTAAATCATCGTATGCGTTACATTCAATGATAAAATGCATTTCAGATTCGACACATTGTTTGTCACACATGGAACACAGCCGATTTTCTAATGGTATTACTGGTTGTCTATGCCTCCCCTTTTCTAATGCCAATATGTGTTTGCTCACGCGCAATCTAGAAAACATTTCGCTAGCAATTTGTGATCGTGTGTGAATGACAAATGTCATATGGCTCAATTTTGTATTCATCTTTAAATATCCTATAGGTTCGTAGTTTATTTTCCCCTGTCGGTCTATCGTCATTGAATATATCATTACGAAACACTTGCATGTGTTCTGATTTCAATGTCTTAGTCAGCATATGTTCACGCTGCCATGATAGTTGGCCTGCGCTATTGATTACAGTGTTATAACGCGACAATTGGGTGAGCCATGCTAAAGGTAATTTACAATTCAGAGATTCGTTGTAGCATGCGGATAAGATATTATGGTCATCTACTATAGTTTTAGCATGTACCTGAAGAGTTGTAAAATGGCATCATTCGCGATAGGGAAACGGCCTAACGCTGCCCTAGAAGCGTGATTTGAGGCCTTTCTATCCAAACATAGAGCCAGTTTACAAAACTTTAGATGTGTTTGTTCACATGGTATGGTATCTTTGAACGGCAAATTAAGGTCAGTGGACCATATCGCACATCCATACAATAAAATAGGCTTAACACGTTGAGTGCCGGAAATCAATTAGTAATCTCGCCAGTTTGCCAAATCGTGGCAAGATAGATACCCTTAGTAGACCATAATTTGGCTTCATTGAAGCAAGAATTGGATGACGTCGCGAGTTTATATGACAGAAACAGCGATTGATAGTACTACGAGATAACTCGTAGCCGGCACTGGCGGAAGGAATTTGGGTATTCCCACCACCAGTGCCAACTACGAGTTATCTCGTAGACACAATTGGACACGTTTGAGCAACAAATATGAAGTAGAAAGTAACCCAAACAAGTTATGTTGGTGGTAAGCATATTTATGGAGATGTGAGTGTCCTTGTCGTGGTTATAGCTCGTTATATAGTTATATTATGGCTGATGTACAATGGAGCAAATTACTTATATGAGCATGGCTACAGACGGTGAATCCAACGTGAAATCGGGTGAACTTGTTTCCTGTGAGGATGAGTTTATTTCGTCCAGTAATGACTACGAGCATGCATCTTCTGTTGTTTCGGGCGTTGTAAGTTATCTCCCATTTAGCCTGATTAAGGCCTATGCTAGGGTTCCAAAGTACAGCCCAAAATAACAGTGTTGGAAGAATTGTCAGCACACAATTAAAACAACCAGCAGTAGCCTAATAGATCCCTGTACATACAGGAGTGTGCTACATGTAACGGTTCCATATAATCCATCCGTCTGGAAATAAGTCACCCTTGACAGTAAACCTCTATGCTACACAAAACCGTACATACATGTAGAACAGTTCGATGAACTGCATGACGTCTAAAGTACAGTAATTGTTACGCTTTCCATTGTCCAGCACGTTCGGAAGAGGGTACAATGTAGTTAATTTGGGGAATAATTGTTCCGCTTTATTTGAATTATAAATTATAAAATACCTAGCCCCCAAATGGAGCCGCACAGTGTATTCCAAAAACAACTGCTGTGTTCCCTAATAATGAGATAATGGTAGCATCAACGCGCGTAACGTCATGGATTATCCGCTGATCTTGAGTTGGATGCGTCCACTCGCACAAGAGTGAGGGGGGAACACAATTATTTGGCAGGCCTGTGTGACGTGTGTGGGTGGTTATGCGAAGTTCCAATGTGTTGAAACACAACGATGTGATCAGTCCTCGAAACTGCCTTCGCATGTTTGTACGTTGTGAAGATCCACCCCCTGACTGTGTTTGCATTCGTGCACATTGCCAGTCTATTGAATACCAAAAACCGAGTCTAATTGCCCACACACGACTGCCTCTGATGGTCACTCAGTGAGACAGTGTCAGCTGTATTCACTCACAACTGAACCATTTTGAGTAGAATACATGTATTGATGGTACTCACTTCAGTTGAACGATGTAGGGGGAGCCACACTATTTATTTGATAAAATCACTGTTCTGATGTTCCGAGGCGGGTGTTCGCGGTGTATCGACCTATTCCACTGCTTCCGTTTGTCGGTTACATGACATGCAAACCACTACGAGATAACTCGTAGTGGCAACCTGCGAAGGTTGCGTACTAATTAGTTGATAACGTGTTAATTAGTTTATCAAATAATTTGCATTTAATGGCGATAGGTAACACTGGTGTTGTTTTTGTTAAATTTGTTTAAAAGAACATAGTTTTTTATGCTTTTGCGCTCAGATTATCCTGTACTTTTTTCATGTTTCCATTAGATGGGAAAATTAGTCCTAAATATTTATATTGATCCACTACTTCTATTGGCATATCATCAATGATAAATACATGACCATGTTTTGTTTTCCTTGAACGAAAGATCATACATTTTGTTTTGCTTACATTAACAGTTAGCCCATTGTCTAGCGCGTATTGCTCTAACTTCCTAATACCCGATTGTAAACATGTCGGTGATTCAGATAACATCACCAGATCATCTGCGAAAAGCAAACGATTAAGGTTATGATCATGAACGTGTACGGGGTCACATGTTTCGTCGAAAAATATTAGCTATATAATCAATGAAAATTTTGAACAACGTAGGGGATAGAGAATAGCCTTGACGGACACCTATCGTAGACAATATCGGGGGAACAATTCCCGTAGTTGTTTTAACAGAATAGTAGCTTGATTTGTAAAGAGAAGATGACGCGTCATATATATATGACCATTAATTCGTTGCAAATTTTCGAATAACAACGATCTATCAACTGCATCAAATGCTTTCTTAAAATCAACAAAAGGTGCATAAATAGGTTTTGTTTTGTTTTCTTTATGCCTAATAACGATAGTTCGCAATATAAAAGCGCAATCAATTGTACTCCGATTTTTCCTAAATCCGAATTGCTTGTCACTAATTAAGTCATTTGCCTCAAGATAAGAGTTTATTCGTGTGTTTATGTGACTTTGTTGAATAACTTACCAAAATTACTACTTAAAGCAATAGGTCTATAATTGTTAGGGTCATGTCTATTGCCCTTCTTATATAGGGTTTTGATTGTTGACTCGCTCCAGCATACATGGTAATGACCAGAGTGTAAAACTCTCTTGATCAAGTTTGTGACCTCGTCCAACATAAATGGAATGACTGATTTTAATAATTCATTTAAAATGTTATCTGGTCCACTAGTTTTGTTATTTTAAAGTTGATACAGGTTATCTAATATTTCGCCTTTAGTTATATCATTATTGTTGAAATTTGTCACAACGGTACTTTGTTTCACAGATTTTGATTGCTTTTCAATTGATTTTTGGACATAACAGTTTATCGAAATAATCGATTGTTTCATCCGGGTCTAATTATATGGTTTTCCTTCTTCGGTCGCATATTATTCACGATTCTCCAATAGTTCGAGGGGTCACTAGTTTCGAGATTTGATAGCTCGTCAACAATATTTTCATGGAAAATGCGAGATTTTCTTTTTGTCTCCCGTTTATATGCCTTTTTTGCTGTGAAAAATTTCAATGTCAGAGATCTATCATGTGGTTTTCTTTTCATTTCCTCAATGACATTTTCCATTTCTTTTTAAAGCTTTTTGCATTCCTCATCAAACCAAAGTCGTTTCCGTCTGCACCTATATTTATTAAGGGAAAATACTTGTGTTGAAGCATTATTTATTAACTGGAGTATTTCATTTAAATCTCGAATCGCCATTTCCGTATCTGAGGGATCTGGCCCATATGAAGATATTTGGAACTTCATAAGTTTACTTCGCACGTGCGCGGTTGAAAAAACGGCTTGCTTTGTTCTTTCGCTACTTTCTTTGTACCATTTCGTCTGACTTGAACACACGTTATACTTATATTTTAGTCGGACAATGTTTACTAAATTTCATGTGCATTGCCAGCAGCTGCTGGCAATGATCTGAATATTATGTTGGTGATTGGACACAAAAAAAGCTTATATCAGACAAATAGCGCTCTTCAATAAGTATGTAATCAACGACGCTAGTTCCATTGTAATGGTAACTCGTTAAATTTCCAAGCAAATCACCAAATTTCCTTCCATACAATATTCGCATTCCGGGCGATTGGCACATCGATAGGAGCTGCTTTCCAAAACCGTTACAATGTTTATCTAAGCTTAATCTATCTCTAACTGAATCTAAAATATAGTTTTCAGAAAGTGTGACATGAGAATCATCGTCCTGCGCAACATAGTCCGGTCGATCACCTGTGCGTGCGTTGAAATCACCTCCCATAATAACCAAGAAAACCATAGTCAGAAATGGTAACGCCACGAAGATCATATTATTAGCCATAAATGTAAATTATAATATAAAATATATTGGTTACATGAATGCACCGCCTCAGAATTCCGTTAAAACAACTAATCCTTCAAACTATTAAAAAAACCTACGGCTTATTACTGCAGGTTTTTCATTCACCAAACCAGAAAGCTTCTAATGCGGATCAAAAATTGTGTTCCCGCCATAAAATCTTCAAGTGTGCATGGCCCAGCCATTGTTCATACCTAAACATCGAACGCAATTAACGCGGTCATAATATTTACATACTGCAACTATAAGACATCCAGCGAATACACACCCCACGAAAAACCCGAAATGTGTTGTCCTGCGAGATATTCCATCGCTATAGCTCAATTTGACACGGCCAGATTAACCTTTCTACAATATCCTAAAAACAATAAAGCTTCTCAAATCATCGGCATAGTCAATAGAACTTTCACGAACTTGGACATTCCAACTACAGCTTTTACCGGACTCGGGGTACCAGTACAACTTTAGCGCGTCCAAAAATAACCGGAAAACCCAATTATCTATTTATAAAATCCCCATAGGACCACATATTTCTAAAATTTGTAGAGCAGTATACACCGGTGGCGTTAATAACTGACTAGGCTCCAACTAGCGATATACAATGTTAGTGAAAATAAGTTCTTTCTTATCATTGGTTTTCCAATAACTAGAATGTTCAGGTGGAAGAACTTTTCATATTTCAAGCTACAATAGAAGGCCACGCCGCCTCTTGCATTCTTGTTTGTATCGCGACATCTATACATCCATAGTTGGGCAATTGTTTAAATGCAGCATCGTTGTGCCACGTTTCAGTTATTGTAATAAAGTCATTACGATTTAAAAGGACAGTGAATTCAAGATTTTTTACTTTATTAACAAGACCCTGTGCATTCCAGGATGAATAGCACACACTGTGTGTGTCTGAATTGAGAACTTTAAACATCGGAATTATATAAATATACGTATTCCGCGGCCATCGGAGATATCTAGAGCGGAGTCTTTCAATACTAAAATCTAAAGTTAATATACAATTTTCCTTCGCGTGAATTTACAAGAGACATGTTAACAACGATCATCGGATAGTTAAATTGTTCGTGTGATTTCAGCATTAACATATATGACACATATTAAATAACATATATATACATGAATATGAACTAAATTGTATCCCAATTTCTAAGCATTAACTGTTCTACTGAAAATTTCATAAGTTGACTGGTGAATACCCTCAAGTCATCTCTCAGAGAAGAGTCAGTACGTGCACTCTTATTCTGTGTCATGTTTTGTTTTGAAACGCTTGGCTGTCGCGGCTTAAATGGCCCGGCGTAAGCTTGGTCCAAATTCTGGTCCTGTATATGACTCTCCCGCTGTGAGCGTTTCCTCTGTACTGATTCTGTGAGAAGTTCTGTCGGTTGTACCATCTATTATCACGAACTTGTTGGAATTTACTTTGAAATTGTCCTTGTTGTGGGTGTGATATGTAGTAGTATAAGCGAAATACCAACAAAGGGTGGCAAATTCAAACATTACCAAGGTATAAGATGGTTGGTGGAATTCAATAGACACAAGTTTGGGTACCTCTCTTCAAAGTGTAAACTACCCAAAATAAAATACGACAATACACTTGAATTTTAATGAAATACACAGCCCTTTAACAATAATTTATCATAACCACAAAAATTCCGAATATGGGAAAAAACGCGACTTGCATGCAGGGAGGTTGCGACAGCAAGTTGTATATCTCATCGCCAACTTGAATGTCGAATCAGGCATGCCCTGAATTGTGTTTACAACCTTATTTAGTGTAATATGTCGTTTGTGTATTCGATTATTTTCATATTTTCAACCTTGAAAGAATTATAGACTGAAATGTGCGTAAGATGTAAAATGTCGAAACATGTGGGATTGTAATTTTTCGATAAGTTAATAGTTTTAAGTAGCAGTTGGAAAATATAGATACGAACTGAATGGGGTGAAATTGGCGTTTCTTCGCGTTGCCAACATATAGGAGGGTTGCAGTTGGAAATTCGTAGATGGACACCCTAAAAGATTCTATATAGCCACATACCTGGTAGCATACCCCAAATTGTATTGCTTGGCCATGCCGACAAAAGTATTCTTAGAAGAAATATATAATTTTAAGGGCAAATTAAATTGGTTTGTCTTGGAATGCGGTGGCCAGTAAAGCTTTCAGATGGATATATTTTAATATACTTTAAAGACATTTAAGTATACATAGTACTGCATCTTACATAATTTCACACGTTATGCATGGTTTACAAGCTGGTTCTTTCAATCTGAGTGATTCCAGACATATTTTGGATATGCGGCCATTGCCGTATAACCATTTGTGGACACCGATTGCATTTGGTCTATCCGCGTCCTTCCATGCATGCCCTCCGTTGTGAACGTTTCACAATTTATGCTGCCATAAATGCACAATTGCCGCGGAATTTTTTTTTGACATCGTGGATTTTGATAATGAATAAGATATAATACATTTGAAATATTGGCAACCATGTTGGACGCCGTGTTTCACTTTGTGACTGCCCATGCTCCATCTTTATTTAACTTCAGGTTAAAGCGGCTCATAATCTTCAAGTCTATAGAAGTGAATTCAGTCGTGTTACTTTAATGTTGCGAGCTTTCGGTGGTACCTGCGACCTTTCACTACAGCTTGGTCATTTAAGGTCGCACGCACGATCGAAAGCTCGCAACATTACAGTAACACGATGTAAAATGGGTATCTCTTCAATCCTTATCACGAATCTTCAAGACTCAATTAACTTGTAAAACAACAATTACTTGCACCTGACACTTAGGTCGATAAATGGATTATATACTTACCCATGGAATATGTACCTTGTAAACCTTCATCGAAGTGATAGAAATTATCGCTTCAGACAGAAGGATACGAGACATTTAAAAATTAAGTGTTCTCTGTTATATAGTTTCCTCCTGATATGGTAAAACTCTCGTCTCACTTTTGTGCGGAACATTGAAAACAGCCATAACAAAGTTCCACGACTTAAATTATGGGGCATGCAAGTATTTCGTGTTTATATATCGGCCTATTTCGACCCACAAAACGTGGAAAAGACACGAGATTATGATAGGATTCGTTCAAGGCTTGAAAACTATGAACCGCTTTAGTTGCCAGGGATAACTTCACTTTCCCGTTTCGAACACTCCATTGATCATTGTACCCCCACACATCTGTAATGGGTCTCCTCTGCACGACTTGGAACAATCTGATTCAGGTACAGATCCGTGCAGCCCGTAGCTCATACCGCAGATGCAGTGCATAGAAGACTGTACGCCTGCATACCGGAACCCTATGGAAAATAAAACAGTTCAATGGTTATGGTACAACTGTTTACTGGGCGAACACTTAAATTGGGACGGATTCTTCGTCTCCAGTTTAAACCCGATCTACGTAAACCTATCTCTAGGTTTAAACCATCATTTGACAGATAAGCCACAGTTTAAATCCGAGATCGCAGGTCTAAGTACAACTGGAGCAATCTTACTATTTATTAAATTTTTTCAATGTTCTAATACACCCAAAAATCCGCGAACCTTGGCGGTTTTAGAACCAGACCAAGACACCATTAAAGGGGTACTGTACACAGGGATAGACAATTTTTTTTATTTACTCCCATTGAAATAACTTTCAAGTTAGATTGTGTTCGTGTTATATGAGTTTCGTATAAACCTAATTTAGCGAAGAAAATATTGATCTTGGAAACAAAAATATTACGATTTCAAATTACGCGCCATGTTTTTGACCTTCACCGGAGAAGACTCAAGTCGCACGAAGAACCGGAAGTTCATTGTTCACAGCTTCAATTGATGCATCCAATCTCTTCCATCAAACAATCTCACTCCCTATAAAAATAATTGACGCTTTATGACTCTTGTTTCTTTCTCCTGTTTTTCCGAATCGGTTATAGCGGGCCTTCCTTTTGCAGGCAACATGTTATGTTTGCAACTCAATAATGTTCGCGAACGGCCGTCGATAAAAGACACTTGACAGATACGATTTAAAGAATGGTAACTCGTACTGGCATAATTCGCCATTTTGTGACTCCAGCCATAAATGATTTTATATTAAATAATTCAATTTTACTTTTGTGATAGCCTGTTAATCGGAACGTTTTCAGTAGACATTGTCGACTCAAATTAGTTATTTAAAAATATAATTTTGATATTAGATCGCTATGGTCTCCGGGAATTTATTGAAATTGGGGTACAGTACCCCTTTAAGTAAGTGACATATATGTGTACCGGATATAAATAAAATCAATTGATTTTTGTTCAAGTTATCGTGATCAAAATTCAAGAACATGAACAATTAAGTCCGCCCAAATTAGGCGGACATGGCCGGTTTCGAACTTGATCAAGACATTGTTGACTTGTTGACATATTCCGAATATCAACAAATCAAATTGATATTTGTTCAAGTTATCGCGCTATGGTCATTCATAGACCATAGCCCGCGAACCGACCTCGCTAAACTAAAGGTCGACCAAAACATTAATTCTGCATGCGCATTACACGCATCGATAAAGTCCACACAATCATCCACATGTAATACATCGAAATGATAACAAAATCTCATAGTTGAATACACTCTTTATTATCTAGCGATTTCGGGCGACGCTCTTTATATCATTGGAATTTTTGTCATAGTTTAATCAAAATTTAAAACGTGTTAATTAAAACTTAATTCCTCTTTTGAAAGTCGATAACTGGCCATCAAAACCTCATATTAATGGTTTCATATGCAAGATCTAATTGTGTTCTGTTATAGAAAACATACATACGGTGATTCCATGGTTCTGAAATAAAGTAGGTTTAGCACTTCTTTACATTAGCGTGGAAACTGACCTTCCGCTGCACACGTGCTGATACAAAGGGCAGGCGTATTGGTTGACGTGAAGGGGCTGTACATTCCACATAAATCTCTTTTTAGTTCATCATTAAAGCAACCAATGTACCTGCCGGAAAGACCGCGAACATATCCTGTAAGCAAAGGAAATATGTGAATCCCACTATCGTATATGGGGAAGAAACCCTTGTTGGTCCCCATCGCGTAATATAATCAGTTATTTCTAATTGATAACGTGACGGACAAGGTCTGCGAAGTACATGCACGACCACTGACACTCATTTCTAGCTATAAACATTGAAATGTCAATATTTATTACATGATCCTACCCTTATTCCATTCAATAAACCCATTCTATAAATTGTGATATTAAAAGTTCGTTTCATAACAGGAAAGAGTGCCAGGCGACCGTTGACTTCCGGTTTTTCTTCTGTTTACATTCCGTACCCCATGTTTCAAAATATTATGGCTTCCATTACTTTTTTCAACAAAACTTTCAACAAATGAAGAGTTTGAAAATTATTTCATTAAATATACGCCATTAAATGCGTGAAAGTGTCTTTAAGTGTATTTATCAGGGACTATATCTTTACGCGGCCAAATAATGCATAGTTACGTGAAACGTCATCGCATGGCTTATAGAAACGATGTTATTTTTCACGTCCCATATGTTGATTTAAGTATGTTTTTATCGAGGTTTTGGATCATGCAATAAATATAATCTACAACTCGTCCCCAGTTTTTTGCGGAATTTACAAAATATGTCCAGTAAATTAGGTTGGACCTCGCCAAAGGCACCCAGCCACCATCTTTGGGTAGCTGTATACACATAGAAAGATATTGATGGTAAATTGAACACACATGACGACTTCCATTTATGGTCAGTCCTTTCCATATTCACTAGCATTAGAGTACCGTTATGAGTAGTGACACTTCGTTCACCCCAGATCTAGTAACCGTTAGTGGTATATATGTAATTTAAAATGCTCGAGATGCAGGTAAAAATAATCCCAACTCACTTCCGTTTTACATCCGACAAGGACGAATCGATTTTTTTGTGTGTGCAGAAATTGTGCTCCAAAATCGATGTTTAAAGGTTCAGTTTAAAAGAATATAACCCCAGCACATACCATGTACCGTATAATAATAATTACGACTGCTATGTATTGTCACTGAATTACACCATCGTCCGTTATGTAGCATACATACTATGCCATTGCTATGCACATATCTCCAGCCATTGGCGGTCACCTAATTCTAGATAAAATTCACGCGCGTGTAAATAGAACTATTTCAAAATACGTCTGCACTATAGATGACACAGAAACTACAATGAAAACAATATGTTTAAGTTGTTCCCATAATCCAGGCACATTAGGTTTCACTAGGGAAACAAATCGGGGAAAGCTGATTTTGTTCAGGGATTAATAAGAACATGTTTATGAACAACATGGCAAAAGTCCTCTAGAATCCGAGTTGAGCTTGTTGAGATAACTTGATTTTTCGGAATGGTTCAAATTCTGCAGCATTTTCATCAGGCCATAATTATACGAATGCAGCCATGTGTAAACCAATTAATGCCAAATTCGTAACACATTGAGATATATACAAACAAGCTTAGTCGTGAACATTATATGTTGAACGTTTGTCCCAAAATGGCCAAAATAGAATGAAAATTACATTTTGTGCAAAATCGAATAACTAGTCCCAAAATAGTAACAACACGCTCTGGGGAAGAATGCTTTCAGAGTATAAGAGAATCATTTTATCAGAGATGTACTAATTCTCTCTAATATATTTCACGAGAGGTATAGCGAAACACTATGTCTCATACAATGATTAAATCTGGACTTTTTGGGCGCAAAGAAACGGAAGAATAAGGCATTTTTCTGCACTAGTTATCTTTAATCGTGCATGTGATATATGTGTACACTAAACTGTAAAATGAAATTTAATAGCGACGAATTGATTCTGTGAACTTTCCTGGAAGTCGAAATATATGGGCTCATATTATATGAGTCTCACGAATGTGACCGGCCATCGCTTCTTTTGATATATACACCGTCAAACGTTTCAAAAATGTACTGCTATCTATTATATATTTTGAAAGATCTGTGTGTGTATGTGTTTGTTTGTGTGTGTGTTTGTGTGTTTGAAATCGATGGACTCAAAAACGACCAAGCCAATTTCGATGAAATTTGGTATTTGGATGTGTTTTCGGCCGGAGACGAACATAGGCATATTTATTTGTCCGTGCGAGGTCAACTTTTCACGTGCGGAGGTCAAATCTGTTTTTACGCCGTTTTTGCGCTAATATATTTCAGTTCGGTGCTCACAAATCGATTCGATATAGCGCGAATAATAAATTGCCAGTCATATAATTTGCACGGTTAGAATCTGTGGCGTGTCCTCTTTCCAACGATATATAATATGTATGTATCCGTTTTAGTTATCTGCCTCAATTATTAGGTACAAGTGGTCCGATGCTTTTATCGGGATAAAATCAATGCGTAACTTCTATGACGTCGTCAGAGGTCATAAAGTTAGATTACGTTAACTCTCACCCTGCCGATGCATTTGACTGTGTCGCGTTAACTCATCACCGGCCGAGGTATCCGCAAATGACATTGGGCTATATATCTCGCAAACGGTTGTAGCTATCGACTTGATATTTGGTATGTGAATGTATCTTGCCCCGGATACGAATTGTATCGGGTCGCCGAGCACGTGCGACACCAGCTTCGCGCATGCGCAGACCAGATCTAGGAAACGGGTGGAGCAATCGACTTGAAATTTGGTTTTTGAATAGCCCGGACGAAGTCGGGTCACCTTCTAGTATGATATATATTCACAGAGTAATGGGTGAAATGTGTAGATTATATTATCCATGTCTTAAAATATTAGTCATAGTTGTCTATGATCAAGTAATAAAACACGAATATTTCGCTTTTATCACAAGAATGCATGGTGGTATAGCATGAACGCAATTTATCCAAACACAAAGGAGTACCATATATTATCTTCAAAAAAATCTAAACTTGACCAAAATTGCCTACATACTCTGTGACAGAGACTGTCTTTATACCTGTAAATAATATTTGATTATATTCACCAAGGTCACATATACGCGAAGAGTACTATGTTTTCTGCAACCGCATTACCGTGTGTATCCCTTCTCCCCAACGGTACACATATATCTGCTGGACACACACCCATAAATAGCAACATAGAGTCAATGGTCAACGCTGAAATAACAGCGTTAAACGCTGATCACCTGATATTTTGCACAAGTTAATGGGTGCATGGTTGTGGTAAGATATTTTCAAACAACAAGATGCTGAAAACTAATATTGTACATTGCGTAATAGCATTTTCCAGTTGCAAATTGTCGAATGAAGTAATTTGAACAAAATTGTTTACTAAGACACCGGTTTGGAAGCAGCACGAAAATTAATCTCATATAAAATGTACGATGTACTGTCTATTTGATCTGGTCAGATGGAGTGCTAATCCTTTGAAGAGATAGTGGTTTCTTTGCAATACAATAAGCATTGCATCATACGATACGTGTTTGGTTTATTATCATGGACAGTGCTGAAAATTCCGGAAATGAAACTACTACTTATACCGCAATAATATGCATTTAAGTTTCTGCGTTACAATCAATCAATAATTAATCATGCCGAATGAAACTACCATACACTGTGTGGCGAAACATTACTTCGTGTGTTGCATGCCCGAAATTATAATTTTTTGGCCCGACTGTAAACAGAAAACCCGAACTTTCAAAGACGTAAATCATTGGGTTTGACTTCCGTTGCAATGACCGATAAATCCTCCGGATGGATCTGTTTTAATGATATGTGTACGAAAATTAATCTCATATAAAATGTACGATGTACTGTCTATTTGATCTGGTCAGATGGAGTGCTAATCTGCAATGACCGATAAATCCTCCGGATGGATCTGTTTTAATGATATGTGCACGAAAATTAATCTCATATAAAATGTACGATGTACTGTCTATTTGATCTGGTCAGATGGAGTGCTAACAGCAGACTTGTATATTACCAATACGTATTTTACCTATAGGTGGTTATGCAATATGTTGTTTTCGTCGTGGCTTGGCTTGGTGGTTGCGGCCATTTTGACATCCATTTCATAACCGCGATTGTTTTATTCTGACCGTGTCATTATATTCGCTCTCGTTATCATATTTTTCACATAAACTGGTATAACTGCGTAATTCATATGACTAGATTAGACAAAATAGAAGAGCAATTTGAGCAAAATATGACCGGGTCATTGACTACCAGTTTTGGGGGTTATGTTTTATAAGTTTTGACCACTTATGAAATGCGTACTCGCTACACTGCAAATAAGAGTGTTCAGATTTGAACGCGTTCAGTCCCGGATGTGTTCAGTTACTGAACAGTAAGTGTTCAATTTTGAACGTATATGTTCAGAAAACTCATTTATTAACGGTAGTGTTCAAACCTGCATGGACGTCGATCCGCTTGTGTTAGTATGCTTAGTTACTTCATATATATATATATATCGCATATGCTTACGGGATTAATGGATACTCGTTTGTGAAAATGATGTCTTGTGACTTCTATTTTGAACAATTGTGAAACTAAATGCGGATGCGCTGGTCTATTTTGCTTCACGGTGAGTTTTGTTTTGTTTTGAGCATTTTCCAGATCGGTAGAAAACATATCAGGGACGTGGTGGCGACACGGGGGGAGGGGGTAGTTGTAAATTGCAAATCCCGGATATAAAATTACACCCCTCCCCAAATGGAAATTAACCCATTTAGTCAAATCCGCATCACATATCCATGAATATATATAGTGTTCATATATTGATCGATGCCGATACTTTTTATGTTGCCGGTTCATCACTTGTGTAGAAAATCACGATATAATACGATCCCACGCTATTTTGTGTTACAGTAATTTCAGTATTGAACACTGCCGTTCAGTCCGTGTTCGATTCTCTTGAACATATGTGTTCAATGTGAGACCACGGGCATGGTCATTAATCATTCGCGCATAACTAATGGCATGTGATCCCACTGGACTGTCTGCATTGAGTTATCTTTACAAAATAGCATGTAGCGTCGTCTTTTGAAACATGATATCGTTCCACGCAACTGGCATTAATTAATTTCGGTTTGAATATCTGTGCAGTTTAATGTATATGGATGGATAAAGCCTTCACATTAATGGAACCAAGTCAGTTGCGCCATTCTTTGGCGTTAGATTAAAGGTTCGAAACATAGTTGGTATTTATAGGGTCTTTACTGACAGGAGACAAGGACAAGTTTATCAATACAGCCTGCACTACGCATGGTAAGTACCGGTATATGTAATCCAATGTATCATCATCATAATTATCAGCATATGTGTTTATGTATATATATTATCTAAAAACATGCAAAGTTAAAATTTTGACAATTCAGTTGAGGACATTAGTTGGACATTTCGCACCCAATTGTGGTTGAAATTGTTCTAATTTTTTTGTTTGATATTCCGTCCAGTTATTAGTGGGGAATATGCTGATATCTGTTGATTTTTTTTATGGGGAATATGCTGATATCTGTTGATTTTTGTTATAATAAGTGAGTGTCTCATTCATGCAGGTACTGTTTAAAACTTATGTGAACTTTGTCATAAGCATTCTCACGGTTAATTTTCTCGCAAAAAACAAAACAAAAAACTTGAGGTCATTGGGGAATATTCGGTGTCACATATATATTAAATTTTATTATATTAGTAGATCTCCAATAAAAATATATTGATGTGCCAGATATGCGTACATGGATCATTGCTAAATAGACCAATACATTTTCTAAACTAGTTAATGTGTGCTGTTCCACCATTTTAATTGGTGATGTTAGCGTGTGGCCAAACACTGTTTTATAATTTCGGAAGCGGTGTTGACTGGTGTCTTTGAATTGGTACGGTATTAATATTAGGATATCATAATATGACTGTAAAGCCGGAAACTCTGAAAAAAGTGCTGGGTGGTAAGATCGCATCCTAATTGCATCCAGAATTGGAAAACTAATATTCTAATATATTAAATTATTCTTTCTTTCAGGAGCTGCATATAGAGCATCGATCGAATATCTGCGGAAACTTTGGGCACAACATATACGGATGCTACAAACTACTCACGATGGGTGTAGCTGAACTACCAGAAATTATGTGACCGCAGAAATGTCTATTGCTATTAGCTAGCACCGTCAACAAATTCTAGTGACTGTTAAGCCATTACTGCATGGTGTCAGCTGGTACCAAAAATCGAGAAAGTTCAACAGGAACCTGAGCAGAAATACATCGCACATTCAATGTTAAAAGATTTGTGGACTAATGTGTGTGACTAATTCCGATAGTTCAAAGAATGATAAACCTCACGTCTAGCCTTACCTAAAACACGGCAACTGTGATGCACCGTCCGAGATATAAGGTTGACAGTTTGTTATTAATTCAGTGGTTGAAGGATATTCCAGATGTTCAGGATGTTCATTCGGCCAAATGGATTTTGTGCGAAATTAATACTGTTGCCAATGCTGACCAACACGGCATGGATGTTTTTGGATACGGATTATTCAAGTAAACGCATAGACTGTTGTGCCATTGCCTCATCAGTTTATCAGTCTTATTAAATATTATTTACCTATATAATACTCACAATTTAATTAGGTTGAATGACCTTATTCCCCAACAATTACATCAGCATTTCATAAAATATACATGCGTCTGTATGGAACGGTTGCATTATATTTAAGTCATTAGCGATAGCTTCAGCTTGTTCTCAGTAATCATGCATTAATAACCACAAAGGTATTGAGCCAGTTAATTTGTATTAGATGTACACAGGAGAAGAATGGCATTAAGACTGTTAAAGTGTGACTACAGACTGTTTACAATTTCTCATCCATTTTATATTGAATTTGATCTCGCGTTTATCATTTAAATTTAGTTCTTTTGTGAACACATGTGTTCAGATTTTGTTGTTTGAACACATATAAGTGTTCAAAAGCTGTTGCAGTGTTCGGAACACATCAAGCGTTCACATATTTCGAACACTGATGTTCAAAATCTGAACATGATGTGTTCAAAACTGAACGCTTATATGCATTCATAAATTGAACACATCCATTCAATTCATTGAACACATGCGTTCAAATCTGAACACCGGGGACCGTTCAGAGTAATTGAACACATCTGTTCTAAACTGAACACTGAACAGTGTTCATTATCTGTTGCATTTTTGGCGTTCAAATTTGAACACTTTTATTTACAGTGTAATTATGGTGTCTGTGCAGTTTTTAAAATAGATAGCTTGCGTCTATGTTTTGAGAAGCCCGAGCAATCCGACATTGAATACAACAGTTTACCTTAAAAATCGTCATTGTTTTGGCTCAGTGTTTTATTTCATATCCATATCTGCGAAATTCATTCGGTTCCCCTTTGAATGGTGACTTTGGTTCGAGAATTGTGTATCGAACAATATGGAGTGGCTTTTGTATATATGTTTCGTCTAAAAAAATTTACAGCATCAAATTATTTTCATGATTGTGATAAATATTAAAAAATATATATATATATGGAAAAATGGTGTAACTCAGAAAGTTCAACTCTGATTTTAGGGGACTTTTCGTGACGCGTCCGCGATACTTATGGTCCAAATAACATTTTTTTAAATCAGTTTTCCCCGATTTATTTCCTTACTTTTGCACTTTCATGTCTAATGTGCCTGGACTACCAAACTATATTAATTACACTATCAATGTTTCAGAAACGACAAGAGGATAATTAAATCGCTTACCAAAATGTTTATTCATTTGTATTTTGTTCAATGAAAACGTTCGAACAGGGCGGAAAAGTCGATGCTCACACGAATAACATTGACAAAGAACCAGACACTATAAACCCTCAAATAATCTACGTTAAATGCCGAATAATATATATTCACAATCTCATTCCGAGTAAAATATAAATCCGTGTTATGATACATATTAGACATGACCGAAAAACGTGAACAGAATGTTATGCATGGGGGTATGCTTTTGTCTCATGTAGAAAGTATTGGGAACAGAGCGGGACAAGTCTGGACTTGTAGATTGGCATGTGCATTTCTCTTATGGGAGTGACTATATATAACAAAAAATTCCAGCTCAATCGGCCCTTCAATATACAGCCTGCGTCTTCTAAGCTATATGTCGTGTAAGCGCAAATTTTCTGGAAAATGGTCTTGAAAATAGGAAAAGCGCGGAATTTCGGACGAAGTTTCAGTGGGAGAGCACGAATTGGACTCATGTCACACCCCTCATGCATAAAACGAAAATTTAATTAAACTAACTAACTTCACGCGAATCTCGAATGAATATCGAATGAATACCGAACGTGAAAATAAATTTTCAGCACAAAAAAAAAAAAAATCATTTGAGTTGGAGAGCACGAATTAGGTCTATAGAAGTCTCCTGGTGCATTCAATTGTTCTGCGAATTTTTTTTCGATATGTTAGCCGAAATTTTCAAAAGTCCAGCTATGGTATTCGATATTCAAAACGCATGACGCTGACCATGTCTGGACTTGTAGATTGGCATGTGCAGTTCTCATATGGGAGTGACTATAGTGATCAAATTTCAGCTGAATCGGTCCATTAATATAGCCTGCGCTCTCTACAGCTACTACTATATGTCGAGTAAGTGAAAATCCAGCTATGATCTGGAAAACACGAAAATAGTGGGAGAGCACGAATTGAACTCATGGCGCACCCATCACTCATAAAACGAAAATTGATTTTTTTAAATATCGAATATCGAACGTCGAACTAACTTCACGCGAATATCGAATGAATATCGAACGTCGAACTAACTTCACACACCTTCCAAACAGTGCGTTTTAAAATATTGTTGATAAGAAGTCGTTTAGGATGAATTATCTCTACCGATCTACTTATACATATTCTATGTAGGGATTCGTTAAATCATCACGATATATGTATATACATGTATATATGTGTGTGTTTATAATGTTATAAGACCACACTGATGCGCCAAAATCATAGTCCTTAATTACCAAAGGCCCACTTAATTTTCGAACTCCCAGATTACATTATATAAAATATATGCCATATTATATACCATTTGAAAGAGGAAGCTCCAAAACATTGTATTGTCAACTTATCCGGTGTATATAATAAACTGTGGCTATGTTGTTTTTGTTGAGTTGCCAACGCGTTTTGTCATTTAGATTGCAGTAAAAAGCAGTATTATTTTCAATGCAGGGGGAATAACTCTATATATTAAAGATAGAGTTCTTCCCCCTCCATTGAACAAGTTTGAATTCTGTTGCATTATGGGAGCCAAAGGGGGAGGTCATTCTATGATTTCAACAGTTTTCTATTTCTCTGTGGGCATCTTCTGAGACACATATGTATCAAATAGTGATGAATTATAGCATTTTGATCATATGTTATGGCATAGATTGTTATTAAAACCGTATATCAAGTCACTATACAAAAAATAATAGGCGACTCGAACATTAAGTGGGTCTTTAAAATAAATAAATGAAGATGAACTGAAGTAATGCTATATCACACGTATTATAAGCCACATTCAAATTGCGAATCTGATTGGTAAACAATTTTAAATCTACGCTCCTAAATCACTAACGGAACAATACAAAAATCAATGCAAATGAAACAACTATAAAAAATAATCAAGCTTAACACTGTTGGCTGACCCATTTTTGACTTTGTGCATGTATATTTGGAAACCAAGTTGTCAAAAAAATAACACAAATTGTTTGCCAATCGGTTTCAAACAAGTAGACCATCAAACTTGTAAACTCAGACGGCCAGTGCAAGTGAATGGAAAGAGTGAAGAACGAATGAACTGAATGACATTTTGTACACTGTATTATATATAGAATACACCTATAGTAGCCGAGAATACCATATTTTCACCACGAGTGGAATTGTGGTTTTAACCACGAGCCTTTTGGCGAGTGGTTAAAACCACAATACCACGAGTGGTGACAATTTTGTACTCTCGGGTACTATGCGTGTATTTTATTTATGCCATAATTATTATTTTTGTAATTTTGTTCGCGAATTCAACTACCCCGCTGTTTACTTTGAATGTGTATCCTCTCACAGAGACACACACAGGACGCTATAAGGAATGTGCGTCACGCGTAGTGATGCCTACATTAACGTCATGACGTCATCCTATTTCTGAGCGATCAGTCACTTGGAATTATCATTCATATGTTTCCTAGTTAATATAGCACTAACAAGCTACATTTAATTGGAATTCATGCAATTTTCCTCATATCTAATTGATATCATGACAACTTCCAATTTCAAATGAATGTCACATAGTACAGCTCTAATTTATTCTGTTGATAATATAGACTTGACGACAGTCGATACCTGGTCACATAGGAACTATTTTGCTAACTACGATGTAGTTCTACTATTGGTATACACGTTTAACACATGAAATTACGTTCGAAAATTTACACCCATAGTAGAAATTTATACCCACAGTAGGAAGCTGTATACCCACAGTAGGGTGTAAAGATGAAATTTACAAAATAGGTGTTATACACACAATAGAACAGGCAATTATGGTATAAAATTGTTTCTCCAATAAAAACATAAAATCATCACGGTGTTCGAAACTAACACGGTCGCGAACAAAAACAACTACACCACCTCCTGTTTTACCGATCCTGTCGTTTCTTATACCACTTCATTAATACCAGGTATCATATAAATATAATTGTTTATTCTTACACCATGTGTACATGGGTTTAAAGAATTACATATCAGAAAAACACAAATAATCAACAAGATCACAGTGTGGACATGACACGTGTTCAAATGTATATAAATGATGGATGTGACAAATCGATATATATATAATAATATATGTATACCATAACATTATATTGTCGACGTTCGGTCTGTGGTCATTGAAAACTGAGGAGAACGGCTAGTTTTCGGTTGACAACACTGATAAACATGCAGAGCCTCTTCATGAAACTGGGCTTACTATTTGACAAAAGGATGCGGAATTTAGCTTCATTGGGAAAGTTATAATATGCACGCGGTATGTATCGTTTTCTTTCATCTACAAAAGCATCACAACTAAGAAGCGTGTGGTATTCATCACCGATTACGTTACGGGTACAAAGTTCACATGTACGTTGAATATACGGGATTTTGTTCCAACGACCGCGTTCTACCGGGAGTACATGATTTGCTGTTCTGAATCTCGCGAGAATCTGCACATCTTTAAGGCTCCGATTATGTATGTATTTTTCGATTCCAAAGTTTGCTTTGATTGCCTTATACGTCAACCCCTTAGTAGAGGCCTCCATTGATGAGGCCCATTCTTGCTTAAATTGATCTTGCATGCGGGATTTTACTGCCTTAATAATTATATCGTCTTCTATGTGGTGTTGGCATAACCATGCATATGACATTCCACATTTGTCAAGCATGTTTTGAATATACCTTATCCATGGTAGTTTGTAAGTTTCGTCCTCTGAAAGCTGATAACAAAGTTTATAAATTTGAGAGGTTAGTTTATTTCCAGAGCCATTTATTAGTTTGGTCCAGAAGTTCAATATTCTAATTTTAATGTTCATGTGGAGAGGAAATCTACCTAGTTCTCCATAGACCATATAACTTGGTGTTGATGATTTCAAACCCAATAGCATCTTACAAAATTTAAGGTGAACACGTTCGATAATTGAGTTATCGCCCGTACCCCAAGTTTCGCAACCGTATAGAAGAACGGGGGTGACCATAGTGTCAAATAGTTGTAAATGAGCTTGTATAGAAAGCTTGTTTTTACGACCGATTCTCAGTACATCATACATAGCTCTTAGTCCTTTGTTTGTAGCATATCGTTTCATTTCAAGGAAAGATCCACTCTTACTAAAAATTATTCCTAAATAAGTAAATGATTTAACTACGTCCAAAATTTTATTATTGTATCTAAATGCCAGGTGCTTTGGTTTACGTCTAGCGAAACAGACCACTTTAGATTTGGCGATATTGACTTTTAACATCTACGTGGTACAATAGTCCTCAAAATAGTCCAATTGTAGCTGTAGGTCATCTTGGTCGTCTGAAAATAAGACCGTGTATCGACTGTCGTCAAGTCTATATTATCAACAGAATAAATTAGAACTTAACCATGCGTGTTTCTGTAAACATACTCACATCACAATCAGTTATTTCAACAGCGATTAAATATCAATCTTGTTACGTACGCTTTGTGTATTAAGGTGTAAGAACAATAAGTCACCATCGCGCGTTCCGGGGGTTACATTCAACACATCAAATAAAAAGAAGAATAATAATTGTGGCCAATGACATCATTGATACACATAATACACTATACAAGTACATGTAATATTCTTATTTATCTTACAATATAGCTATATTTCATCAAATACACGCGAAAACGCCTAGGCGGTTTCCGATCTTGTATCCTGGATGGCAACAAGGATATCTTCGATGGCAACAGCTTGTTTTCAAAACAAAACGTCTAAATAACCAACTAAAAGTCGTAAAATAATATACTCGTGTGCTACGAATGTAAAAATAATCAATAATTAGTTCAATAAAGTTGACAAAATATGGAGACAGGGCCCAAAAAGCTCAAAATAACCACCCAAAAATGTTTGGAAATCGAAAAAGTCACGAAATTTACACATTGTTTACAGCGCGCACGAATACGGAATATTTTGACAATTTCTATTTTAGCGAAGTAGGGAATTCCCCGTAATTCAGTACGGTCTTGATCAAAAGCTACTGAACGCATTTTTTATTCGATAAAATACAGAATGGAAAATCAAATTAATTTTATCTTATGTTAAGGATATAAAACACAATACTTACGAAAAGTCCGTGATTTAGTGCATTTCCTCTAAATGAAGTTTAATGGGTTATTTTAGTGCGAGTCAGAACTCGATTGTCGAAGTGTCGGAAAGTTCAAAATTCACCAAAAACTCTGAATGGACAGTCATCTCCGGCAATGCCTCTCGCCAACACTATCACTATCCAAGGAGATTGCACCATAAAATAATACAATTATCCTGTTAAAAGTGACAATTATGTCGAACATATGAAACGAAAATATCGTCGCCTCTTCATTGAATCGGATTCCAGCCAAAGTGAATTTGAATAGTGACGTGAATTTCTCAGAATTTGACTTATCACAACGTTGCGTGCTGAGAATATTGTGTACGTTGTGTGTTGCGCGTAATAAAATAGTTCCTGTTTTAAATTGAGTTTTATTGCATTTTTATGGGACGAATTGTAAGATAAATTGGTTATCATCACCCTGTGTGCTTCCGAGATCCGTATTCAAGTCTCGCTGCCTTCTCTGGGCTGTCTATCGACTCGTCCTACGGACTCGTCGATAGACTGCCCAGAGAAGGCAGCTCGACTTGAATACGGATCTCAGAAACACACATGGTGGTGATAACCTATATATACAACAGTTAAACGAGTCGTAACACCCACCCGCTGCTGTAGATGGAGCCTTCCTTGAAATTGCTAGATTCTCAACATATAATTTTAGTTTAATTATTATTTGCATCGTTCATAGAGCACATAACATAACATAACATAACATTTTTATTGACATAATACACCCACGCGGGGCAGTTGTCATAATACAGATAATTTAAACACAAGTCAAGACAATTTCATATAAAATATATATATAACATGTATTTGTAACTCAACACTATATTCTCATTTATTTGCGGAAAACTGCCGAACCATGTTACAGATCAGATTGCATATGCTCGGGTGTTCAGCCTTCATGAGGAATATGAACTTTTCTATTTCATCAAAGTTTACGAAAATTGGTTGGTGAACTCCTATTTCAGTGAAAAATCTCTTCCGCAAATGGTTATGTTTTTCACATCTCATTATAAAGTGTTCTTCCGTTTCAATTTCATTTGCTTCACATTTTTTACATATGCGTTTCTCGTAAGGTATTTTTGGCTGAGCGTGTCGCCCAACCTCTACCTGCAACTTATGATTGCTTACTCTAAGCTTACTGAAACACTATCTCGTATAAAAATTAGTAATTTGGAGTAAGTATGGTTCAATTTCATATTGTTCTTTGAAACAACGATACGTTCTTAATTTATTCATACCATTTTTCTTGTTGTCATCGAATATTTCGTTTTTGAACATGAGTGTATTTTGCACTAATACATGGCTCATATTCATTCATTTGTTGCATACATTCTGTTGAGTATAAAAGGTGATTGTCACACAAATGGCTGTATTTAGTGTACATTGCCCCGTTAAGTTAAACAAATAAGATCGTCTATTTTTGGCGTTAGTGGCATTCGCGGTGAATTTACTGCGACAACAGTAGCGGTGATCTTTGGATAATAATTTCTACTCAAAATCGCGACGACGTCGCCGCGATTTAAATACCGGCTATTTCTAGTGGACCGATCGCCGCGTTGAGCGGAATGAGGCTGCTTCATCTTGGGAGCACTGCATATATGCACTTGTATTGACACGAGTTGTAATTCTATTTTAAATAACATTTAGCCAATCGTGTGATTTTGCCTGCAAGTGGCAACACTTTTGGGAGAAATAACCTATGTTTTGATGTTGTGCTTTCGGCGTGATGAATCCAACAGGGACTCCATCTACCCTTCCAAGCAGACAAACCATGACTACATGTTCCAAACAGATGAATAGTATATGGACAGGGGCATCGTATAAGCTTGGAGAATTCTATAATTCTTTCAATGCTAATGGATCTTTGTTCATGGGTATGACTAATTTTAAATGCCCAACTGCACACCTCTCTTTTAATTTTATAGGCGACTTTTGTGAGCCGATTTCGTGATATGTATTCTGAATTGATTAACCGGAGAAAATCATCATGAATGGTAGCGATGCAAAGCGAAATCGGATAAGAAAATCATATAAAATCACAGAACATTGTTTAAATAATGCAGTCTCCAGCTGGGACATTCACCTACATGTACTCTGAAATGCACTCTGTATAATCGCTAGAAGAGGCATCTAGATATAGTTACTCACCTGAGAGCTCGAACACGTCGGCTCCTGTCTCACGTTTGTAGAGTTCACCGGTACTCGTGACGCATGTTGTTCCCTTGAATGAGAATCTCTTACAGCCTGTCTTCATGCAGATGATTGTGCATTCCCTTATCGATGACGCATTTACTGTAGTAGATCCTCCGCACGGCTGCCAGTATGAAGCGTCAGATTCCACTATCTGGACTTCCTGTTTCACAAATAGCCGAGAGTCCACAGCACCATCTACATGTACATAAGTTGCTGCTAATGCGGTGAAAATCAGAAACATTTTGAGTGTCGTTTAATCAAATAATTATAGTCTGACGAGCTGGCAAACAATATTTGCATTTTTTACCAAAAAAAAACAAAAAAACAAAAAAAGAAAGAATATTTTTAATTAGCTGCGACAAGATGTAATTTCACTACGGATAAGCAGCCACACAATGTGTCCACAGCAAATCAATCTGCATTTGATTCTCTCACACAGTCCCTATCATGTGCACACGTCTTTACTATATGATAAAAGAAACCTTGGCACAAAGAGAAATTGGCAGCCAGACTCCTGTGGGTTGCTACCTTGATTATGATCGACAATTGTGTTTGTGCGATATTAAGAATCAGTCTTCAGACTGCCAATGTCATTACCATTGATCGCACAGGAGAGATGAAAACGACAAGAGTGTGCAGGACGCACGGTTGTATTCGCTTCACTTTCCGAAACCAATAAAGCTACTTGGTGGTTTAAAGGTCCATATTATTCTCACAGTAGTTACACGGCGGATCGGTTCCAGGGATCAACATCTATTATATATTTTGTTCTACCGATCCGACTCAAATTTGGTATGTGGGACTACTTTGGTCCCTCCAATTTCACGTACCACCGTGTCCTTGACGTCGCTCATATACGCTCATATACGCATGTTTCTGGACCTCGACCGATCCGACTCAAATTTGGTATGTATGCCTACTTTGATCCCGGGAACAATATGGGCGAGTCCAATTTCACGTGAGTCCTTGTCTTTGACCTTGACATCGCTCATATACGCTCATATACGCATGTTTCTGGACCGATCGAACAAATTCTGACCAGACGGAGGCGATCACAAAGAAATCCCCAAATAGCCCGGACGAGGTCGGGCACATCAGCTATAGTATGTCGATAAATACGCTAAATATTCACAAATTGACTGTGTCAGATAGTAAACATAATGCCCGTTTCCGGTGCCATAAGCGTATCTGGATGTATAACGAATCGGCATTACAAAATGCTTGCATTTTGTGAGATACTGGTGTGATCAAATATAACTCCGTGAAGTTGGTTGGAGTGGGACGTTGGACGTTCGTAGACATTTGCGACATGGTGTTACGCCGAGTTATGTAGTAACTGACGAGTTTTGTGGTAGCTCACGAGTTATGTAGTAACAATCGACGAGTTTTGTGGTAGCTCACGAGTTTTGTAGTAAAAAACAAGATAACAAGTTTTGTAGTAATACTCGTCGAGTTTTGTAGCAACAATATTTAGTCAGTTTCAAAGGCGGGTTTGGACTTAATAAAATCGTATATAGTAAATGCAATGTTTTTTGTGTAATTGTTTGTGTGGTGGACGTTAATGACACTGTAGCTCAACTTGATATTGATCCCTCGTCACTGCGGCGCCGTTTCTCGCAGATCTGAGCGAGCTAAACTTCGTACCTAGAAGTACTATGGCCATGCTATTAACTTGAACCTGGCCCCCATTACGTCAAACGTCGCGTCCTGACGTGACATTGTAGCTCAATCTGATGGTGGTCAATCGTCATTCATCCGCTGTTTATCGGCAGATCGGGACGAAACTTGATATATATACGTATTGTGGCCATGTTATTTATGTGCACCTGGTCCCGATTACCTCAGTCGCGTTCTGACAATAATGACGTTGTAGCTCAACTTGATATTGGTCCCTCGTCACTGTTGTACCGTTCTTCGGCAGATATGAGCGAATCTTCGTACCTAGAAGTACTATGGCCATGTTATTAACTTGGACCTAGTCTCCATTACGTCAGATGTCGCGTTCTGACGTTAATGACGTTGTCGCTCAACTCGATGATGGTCCCTCGTCACTCCTCCGCAGTTTATCGACAGATCAGTTCGAAACTTGGTACATATACGTATTGTGGCTATGTTATTTATGTGGACCTTGTCCCGATTACCTCAGCCGTCGCGTTCTGCCGTTAATGACGTTGTAGCTCAACTCGTCACTGTTGTACCGTTCTTCGGCAGATATGAGCGAAACTTCGTACCTAGAAGTACTATGGCCATATTATTAACTTGGTCCTAGTCCCCATTACATCAGATGTCGCATTATGACGTTAATGACGTTATAGCTCAACTCGATGATGGTCCCTCGTCACTCCTCCGCAGTTTATCGGCAGATCAGTTGGAAAATTGGTACATAGACGTAATGTGGCCATGTTATTTATGTGGATCTGATCCCAATTACCCCAGACGTCGCGTTCTGACGTTAATGACGTTGTAGCTCAACTTGATATTGGTCCCTCGTCACTGCTGTACCGTTTTTCGGCAGATATGAGCAAAACTTCGTACCTAGAAGTACTATGGCCATGCTATTAACTTGAACCTGGCCCCCATTACGTCAAACGTTGCGTCCTGACGTTAATGACATTGTAGCTCAATCTGATGGTGGTCCATCGTCATTCATCCGCTGTTTATCGGAAGATCGGGACGAAACTTGGTACATAGACGTATTGTTGCCATGTTATTGATGTGGACCAGGTCCCGATTACGTTAGCCGTCGCGTCCTGGTGGCAATAACGTTGTAGCTCAACCTGATGGTGATCCATCGTCACTCATCCGCTGTTTCTCGGCAGATCGAGGCGAAACTTCTCCCCTAGAGTACTATCGCCATGTTATTAACTTGGACCTGGACCCCATTACACCAGACGTCGGGTTATGACGTTAATGACGTTGTAGCTCAACTCGATGATGGTCCCTCGTCACTCCTCGGCAGATCAGTTCGAAACTTGGTACATAGACGTATTGTGACCATGTTATTTATGTGGACCTGGTCCCGATTACCTCAGACGTCGCGTTCCGACGTTAATGACGTTGTAGCTCAACTTGATATTGGTCTCTCGTCACTGTTGTACCGTTCTTCGGCAGATATGAGCGAATCTTCGTACCTAGAAGTACTATGGCCATGTTATTAACTTGGACCTAGTCTCCATTACGTCAGATGTCGCGTTCTGACGTTAATGACGTTGTCGCTCAACTCGATGATGGTCCCTCGTCACTCCTCCGCAGTTTATCGACAGATCAGTTCGAAACTTGGTACATATACGTATTGTGGCTATGTTATTTATGTGGACCTGGTCCCGATTACCTCAGCCGTCGCGTTCTGCCGTTAATGACGTTGTAGCTCAACTCGTCACTGTTGTACCGTTCTTCGGCAGATATGAGCGAAACTTCGTACCTAGAAGTACTATGGCCATATTATTAACTTGGTCCTAGTCCCCATTACATCAGATGTCGCATTCTGACGTTAATGACGTTATAGCTCAACTCGATGATGGTCCCTCGTCACTCCTCCGCAGTTTATCGGCAGATCAGTTGGAAAATTGGTACATAGACGTAATGTGGCCATGTTATTTATGTGGATCTGATCCCAATTACCCCAGACGTCGCGTTCTGACGTTAATGACGTTGTAGCTCAACTTGATATTGGTCCCTCGTCACTGCTGTACCGTTTTTCGGCAGATATGAGCAAAACTTCGTACCTAGAAGTACTATGGCCATGCTATTAACTTGAACCTGGCCCCCATTACGTCAAACGTTGCGTCCTGACGTTAATGACATTGTAGCTCAATCTGATGGTGGTCCATCGTCATTCATCCGCTGTTTATCGGAAGATCGGGACGAAACTTGGTACATAGACGTATTGTTGCCATGTTATTGATGTGGACCAGGTCCCGATTACGTTAGCCGTCGCGTCCTGGTGGCAATAACGTTGTAGCTCAACCTGATGGTGATCCATCGTCACTCATCCGCTGTTTCTCGGCAGATCGAGGCGAAACTTCTCCCCTAGAGTACTATCGCCATGTTATTAACTTGGACCTGGACCCCATTACACCAGACGTCGGGTTCTGACGTTAATGACGTTGTAGCTCAACTCGATGATGGTCCCTCGTCACTCCTCGGCAGATCAGTTCGAAACTTGGTACATAGACGTATTGTGACCATGTTATTTATGTGGACCTGGTCCCGATTACCTCAGACGTCGCGTTCCGACGTTAATGACGTTGTAGCTCAACTTGATATTGGTCCCTCGTCACTGTTGTACCGTTCTTCGGCAGATATGAGCGAATCTTCGTACCTAGAAGTACTATGGCCATGTTATTAACTTGGACCTAGTCTCCATTACGTCAGATGTCGCGTTCTGACGTTAATGACGTTGTCGCTCAACTCGATGATGGTCCCTCGTCACTCCTCCGCAGTTTATCGACAGATCAGTTCGAAACTTGGTACATATACGTATTGTGGCTATGTTATTTATGTGGACCTGGTCCCGATTACCTCAGCCGTCGCGTTCTGCCGTTAATGACGTTGTAGCTCAACTTGATATTGGTCCCTCGTCACTGTTGTACCGTTTTTCGGCAGATATGAACGTATTGTGGCCACGTTATTTATGTACACCTGATCCCCATTACGTCAAAACATCGCGTCCTGACGTTAATGGCGTTGTAGCTCAGTCCGTTTCTCGACATATCGGGGCGAAACTTCGGACCTAGAGGAATTATGACTATGTTATTAACTTGGACCTGGTCGCGATTACATCGGACGTCGCGTTGTGAAGTAAAGACGTTGTAACTCAACTTGACGTTGACTTGACGAGTTTTGTGGTTAAATTGACGAGTTTTGTAATAAAAATCGACGAGTTTTGTAGTAACATCAACGAGTTTTGTAGTAACAATTGACGAGTTTTGTAGTAACATCGACGAGTTTTGTAGTAAAATCGACGACATTTGTGGTAAAAATGACGAGTTTTGTGATGACAATTGACGAGTTTTGTAGTAAAATCGACGTGATTTGTTGTAAAATTGACGAGTTTTGTAGTCAAATCGACGAGTTTTGTAGTAACAATTGACGAGTTTTGTAGTAACAATTGACGAGTTTCGTAGTAACAATTGACGAGTTTTGTGGTAAAATTGAAGAGTTTTATAGTAACAATCGACGAGTTTTGTAGTAACAATTGACGAGTTTTGTAGTAACATCGACGAATTTTGTAGTAACAATTGACGAGTTTTGTGGTAAAATTGACGAGCTTTGTAGTAACAATTGACGAGTTTTGTAGCAACATCGACGAGTTTTGTAGTAAAATCGACGAGATTTGTGGTAAAATTGACGAGTTTTGTGGTGAGAATTGACGAGTTTTGTAGTAACAATTGACGAGTTTTGTGGTAAAATTGACAATTTTTGTAGTAACAATCGACGAGTTTTTTTTAGTAACATCGACGAGTTTTGTAGTAAAATCGACGAGATTTGTGGTAAAATTGACGAGATTTGTGGTAAAATTGACGAGTTTTGTGGTGAAAATTGACGAGTTTTGTAGTAAAATTGTTATGGGCGATCGCCATGGCGTATTCTTTTTTTGACCAAGTTGGTCACCCCTTCTAATAATCTGAAATATCCACTTTTGTAAGAAAAACCATAAGCTCCCACTTTTCAAAACAATATTCGCCCACATTTGAAAGAACCCGGATTATTACAAAAAACTGGCTTTTTATTACAAAAGTTGTGAGCTAGTAATGAAGTGTTTGTGAAAGTGTTAAGAGCCCACTTGTGAAGAAACAAGTTTCTCCTTCTACATAAACCCCTCGTGCCGATTATTCACCGTTAAGGCACTGGACACATCAAACACAACTTTCGTATGCGAATGGACGATTTCCTGTGTGAATAGCTATGCTTCGAGATATGACCCAAATAAAGGAATATGTCCATGTTTAATTCCCACTTGTATGGGTGCTTTCTTGATGCGAATGGGTACATTTCTCTATCTTGACATATTATATACTAAATAAATGAACATTTATCACATCGAATGTGAATCATACGTTAATAACAACCGACACATACAGACACCATTCATGTACAATATGGATACTTCGTATGGATTTCAATATTTGTTATCACCGTTAAGGGCACAGTTTATTAAAGTATATGTCACGCGCGAATGGGCGATATTCTTAGTAGTCAGCTAAGTGGCTTTCTTATATTATCTCAATGAAGGAATATTGGGCATATAACTCACAATCGTATGGGCGGGTCGAAAATATTTTCTTCATGTGAGGTCTTAGAGGCACTCGGTATATTAAATCACGTCAAACATACCATCGCGCCGCGAATGGGCGATGGAATGTTCTATGTGACTTATTGTGCAGAAATAAGATCCCAATCAAGCCGAAACAAAGTGACAATATATATATACAAATCCCATGGGTGCGGATGCCTCGTGTGGATTTAGTTATTACCTGTTACCGTGTTACGTATTACGAGCACATGGTATTTTAAACCGCGGTAAAAATATATCGCAAGCGGATGAGCGATATCTTTTATTATTAACGAATTTGTAGTAGACTGAGTAGTTCGAGCACGAAACGCTCGGGAGGGTCCAAAGCGTCGGGAGACCATCTCCTCCACCCATTAACGATTATGATCCGAACCATAATCATGTATTAGTAGCGAATATGACAGGAATCCAAAAACAAAATTCATTATGTATGGATGTCTCACGTGGACTGTTGTATTACCCGTTAAGTGCGCATGGTCTTAAATCGCGGTAGAATATGCCTACATGGGCCCAACAACTGAATAATTTCGTATCTAACCTTAACTTGTCTGGACGCTTTGCGTTTACATAAATATTTGGCCATATATGGCAAATCGACAGTCGCGTCAAGAATGCATTTATACCACACATTAATGGCCGGGGTTTGAATATTTACATGCGTTGAAAATAGTACAACTATAATGTGGCATTGTCCGCTCGTCGACAATTTAAAGGAAATTTTCGTTGCCATAAATGGATCCAACGGGCTGACAATTATTGTTGTGATATTTCCCTCTGCAGATGTTAGCCCGGGTTCCCTCCGGCTGGCAGGAACTCGGGCTACGCCGATATTAACGTGCATGCACAAGAGAACCTGGTTAGGCCCGTTCCAAACGACGGATTTTTGTCGACTCGAATCTAATTGTATTAAATCCGTCAATGACGCGACTGCGGTAAATTTTGTTTCAGACGGACGCATCTTCGTCGCGTCGAATCTAATACATCGGTAAATTTATTTAAAGGTGCAGCCCGGTTACCGTCACAAAATGGTGACGCGTAAATATAAAGGCCTATATAACCGGTATATTATAATATATACTAAAATACAGTACAACTTATGTATATGTATGTGCGTAATTGCAGTGCGACTATATTTGTAAATGTATATGAGGATGTATATAGTATATATATGTATATAATATACTATAATAGGCGCTACAAATCAATGTTATATGTGCAACCAATTGTCATGTATGTGTATACCATGCATGTAAATACCGGTATACATGCATTATTATAAATCAGAGACTACAACCCCTACCCCTTATAATAAGGAATGCAGGTATATATGAATTACTATAAATCAGAGGCAATACCAACCCTACCACTTATCATAAGTAATGCATATATGAATTATTAAAAATCAGTGGTAGCACCCCAACCCCTTATATAGTACTTACTATAAACCAGAGACTATCACCCCTAGCTATCCATTACAAAAAGAATTATCGGTTTATATGAATTATTATAAATCAGAGACTACCGCCCCTACCCCTAAAAATAAGGAATACCGTTATATATGAATTACTATAAATCTACAAATCACAGGCTACAACCATCTATCCCTTATAATAAGGAATACTGGTATATATGAATTACTATAAATCAGAGGCTATACCACCCCTATCCCTTATCATAAGTAATGCCGGTATATATGAATTATTATAAATCAGTGGTAGTACCCCTACCCCTTCTAATACGTAATGGCCGGTATACATGAATTACTATAAATCAGAGACTAACATCCCTAACTATTCCTTACAATAAGAAATACCGGTTTATATGATTTATTATAAATCAGTTGCTACCACCCCTATCCCTTATACCGGTATATATGAATTACTAGCAGGGTTACCCGGCGTTGCCCAGGTTAAAGTGATGTGAAACCCTCTGTGGAAATTTGGTTGGAATAGAGAATACTCGTGCTCCCAAAGTGTTACACGTATTCTCATAAATTGTATATCAAAATGGCATCACAAAACATGATTCTTACACTTGGAATATACGTAGGACCCACCTTGTCAGGTCGGAGCGATTATAATTTTGTTTATCGCGTTTATTCCCTCCAACAATATAGAAGTATTTATTTATTTACAACTGCGTATAATTCAGACGTTATAGCATGAAACATGAACACCATAAACACATTAGTTCGAAACAATAAAAGACGACAATTGTGTTTTACATAGAGATGTATCAATCAATCAATCTAGTTTATCACATCTTCATGAAGATACAGATGTCTTAAATATATGTCCAGGTGCTCCTCTGTTCTGGTGCTATATATATATACTAGAAGGTGACCCGACTTCGTCCGGGCTATTCAAAAACCAAATTTCAAGTCGATTGCTCCACCCGTTTCCGAGATCTGGTCTGCGCATGCGCGAAGCTGGCGTCGCACGGGCTCGGCGACCCGATAAAATTCGTATCCGGGGCAAGATACATTCACATACCAAATTTCAAGTCGATAGCTCCACCCGTTTCCGAGATGTATAGCCCAATGTCATTTGCGGATACCTCGGCCGGTGATGAGTTAACGCGACATCGGCCTGTTAAGAGTTAACGCGATCACGTCAAGATATGTTGATCGCGTAATATATTTACGCAATGATTTTCGATGAGCGAAGCATGGTCACGCGTTCTTCCCGATAATTAAGGTAGAAACTTTAAACGTACACAGGCGTGTGATACATCATTGGAAAGATGAAATGCCACAGATTGTAACCGTGCAAATTATATGACTGGCAATTTATTATTCGCGCTATATCGAATCGATTTGTGAGCACCGAACTTAAATATATTAGCGCAAAACGGCGTAAAAACAGATTTGACCTCGGCACGTGAAAAGTTGACCTCGGATCTGAAAATCAATAGGCCTATGTTCGTCCCCGGCCGAAAATACACCCACATACCAAGTTTCATCGAAATCGGCTGGGTCATTTTCGAGTCCATCGATTACTGACACACACACACACACACACACACACACACACACACACACACACACACACACACACACACACCCTCGTTTGTTTACCTTACGTAGCGAGGTACTTTCTTTAGAAATTGAAACAATACCGTCCTAGCGAGGTACCGCGTTATTTCGTAAAAATATCCAAACTAGGAAGGTACCTTTAACGAAATAACGGGAATTTTTGAAACGCATGCAAAAAAATTTCAGAAATTTCAAAAAATACAAATTTCCGTCGCCTTAAGAGAAAAAATTGTTAAAATAGTGAGGTACTTTTGGTTACTATATAAAGTACCTCGGAATGTTAGGTAAACCAACGCACACACACACACACACACACACACACACACACACACACACACAGATCTTTCAAAATATATAATAGACTAGCCGATGAGCCCGACGTTGTCCGGGCTATTCATCCGGGCTATTCAACAACCAAATTTCAAGTCGATAGCTCCACCCGTTTCCGAGATCTCGTCTGCGCATGCGCGAAGCTGACGTCGCACGGGCTCGCCAATACGACAACGACCACCGCCTGGTCAAACTACACACACGTACCAAGTTTCGTCCCGATCGGTCGAGAATCGTAGATTTGTATTAAGGACAGACAGACAGACAGACAAACAGACAGAGGTCTTCAAAATATATATGAGACTAGCCGATGAGCCCGACGTTGTCCGGGCTATTCAAAAACCAAATTTCAAGTCGATAGCTCTACCCAGCCCGACGATTTCAAGTCGATAGCTCTACCCGTTTCCGAGATCTGGTCTGCGCATGCGCGAAACTGGCGTCGCACGGACTCGGCGACCCGATAAAATTCGTATCCGGGGCAAGATACATTCACATAGCAAATTTCAAGTCGATAGCTCCACCCGTTTCCGAGATCTCGTCTGCGCATGCGCGAAGCTGGTGTCGCACGGGCTCGGCGACCCGATAAAATTCGTATCCGGGGCAAGATACATTCACATAGCAAATTTCAAGTCGATAGCTCCACCCGTTTCCGAGATCTCGTCTGCGCATGCGCGAAGCGGGCGCCGCACGGGCTCGCCAATACGACAACGTTCACCGCCTGGTCAAACTACACACACGTACCAAGTTTCGTCCCGATCGGTCGAGAATCGTAGATTTGTATTAATGACAGACAGACAGACAGACAGACAGACAAACATACAGACAGAGGTCTTCAAAATATATATGAGATATACTGGCTAATCATTTTCAGTTTAAAAGAAATAATGTTATGCATGTATATAGCAGCTACATGTGTCCGACACAGCGATATTTTGAATTGTTTATGTTAGGCGATGCGTCTGTTCTAAAATATGAAAGAAATCCTCTGTATTGGGCAGATATACACTTGTCAGAGGATCCTGAAAAGTCATGTGCTACGGACTGCGTTTTCCTTTATCTCAGAAGTAACCATATTTGACTGCACACTGCGACCACTATTTTTGAACAGGCCTGCACTACATTTCCATAGCTCTTGTCAATTGTAACTGTTTTGTGGAAACTATATTAATATGCAATCCTCTGACGATTCAAGGTCCCTCAGTTTGAATGAATATATGTAGCTCTTAAATATATTGATATAAATATACTTGTAATGCTTTCTTCTATGTATCTGTGTTGCTAGATCATTATAGGAATGCCCTGATTTCCATCCCCATATAAATATGACAGTTGAAAAGATATAATTGTTCAAGTGACTTAATTCGGTCACACTTTGTCGAGATTGTGAAATTGGAATGCCAACCACTCCTTATAACGACATGGAGATGGCCTGGGAGATGACTATATAACTTTGTTGGATATCGGCGAATTGAACACTCTTATATATGCTAGTGAATCTCCTCTCCCCATCCAATACCCAAACGGCCCCAAATGTGATATAATTAATCATGTCATTAGAGACGAACGTGCATGGATTTGGTGGAATCAGTGCTATTAATATATTTGTATAGACTTTGTCGCAACTCCCCTCATGCATGACTTGAATCGCACCACTTGTGCCATATATAAACCACGTCTATTAGACTCATGCGTGCATTGTATAATGGAGATGATTATATATAAGTTTGGTGGTATTCGGCAACTGAACACATTCTTATCATATGTATTACCACCCCCCCCCCCCCATCTCTCACACAAACGGCACGAATTTCGCGTCTTTAAATCACATGTTTATATTCCTCGTATCAATAACGTCACTTTAGAAAAGATTAACCCTGACCATTCATTATCTTACTCGTAAAAAGTTACCACTGTCAGACCGCCTTGGTGCCATCTCGATTGTACCCTTAAAGTTATTTGTATACATATGGCAATAATTGTTCTCATTATAATTGAATAATTTCTCAACCAGGCTCTCTTTTGACTAAGGGCGGCCATGTTGGGCGCCATCTTGGATCCTGGATTGTCCCCAAAGCGGATTTTGGATATGTTGTCCCAGAGATTATCCCGCGATGAATGACACCAAGATCGCTTCTTTAACAATTTTTCTGGGTCAACCCCATTTTTTTGCGTACAACAACCATACTATATTGGTAAGAAAAATTGTCTATTGTCCGACCAAATTATATCTTCAATTTACAGAAGAGACAAGAAACCTCCTAAGTTCGAATCAGCTGGATGTTACTCTAGCACTCCCGGCGTTTTAAAATATTAATGGTGTAACCCGAATAACCTCGGTTCTCGAATTGGAGAAAACAGCGGGCGTTCAGAACATTTCACAGTAACCTATTGGCATGCATCGACCAAGACCCTACTTGCACATACGATGAAGGGGTTCGATTTTATATTGTGCAAGGGAAATGACAACATGTGGTACATTTAGTATGTTCGACGCCTACAGCGCTATGCCCTTCAATAAAACACACTCAAATAATTGTTCAAGTGACTTAATGCGTTCACCATTTGTCGAGATGGTGAAATTAGAATGCCAACAACTCCTCATAACGACATGGAGATGGCCTGGGAGATGACTATATATAACTTTGTTGGATATCGGCGAATTGAACACTCTTATAAATGCTAGTGAATCTCCTCTCGCCATCCATGAACCAAACGGCCCCAAATGTGATATAATTAATCATATCATTAGATACGAACGTGCATGAATTTGGTGGAATCAGTGCTATTAATATATTTGTATCGACTTTGGTGCAACTCCCCTCATGCATGACTTGAATCGCGCCACTTTTATCATATATAAACCAGGTATATTAGACGCATGCATTATGTAATTGAGATGATTATATATAAGTTTGGTGGTATTCGGCAACTAAACAAATTCTTCTTATCATATTTATTACCCCCCCCCCCCATCTCGCACACAAACGGCACCAATTTCGCGTCTTAAATCACACGTTTATATCCCTCGCATCAACAACGTAACTTTAGAAAAGTTTAACCCTGACCATTATCATACTCGTAAAAAGTTATCCCTATCAGACCGCCTTGGTGCCATCTCGATTGTACCCTTATAGTTATATATAGAACACAGAAAGCTAGATATTCGCAAATATTTGATTCATTGTATCATTTGAGAAGAACGTGTATGTGTTTGATGGTAATTGGCACTAAACATATCTTTTATAAGTTTTTGGTTGGACTCTTTATATCATGGATATTATTATTTGTTTGTTTGGTGCTAATCCGCGACTAAACAATTTTTTAACAAATTTAGTGCTCACCCCATCCCACCCCATCTCTCACCAAAGCAGCACCAATATGACGTCATGCGATTAGATACCTCATATCATGGATAAGAATGTGTATCAATTTGGTGGCAATTGGCGCTAAAGATAATGTGTATCAATGTTGGTGCCCCTCTCCGTTTCAGGGCACCCTGACTCGAATGACGCCACGTCTGATAGCTTTAAGCCACGCCATTAGACACCTCATATCATGGGATGAATTTGTATAAGTTTCGTGGCAATCGGCGACTAAACCAATTCTTATCAGATTTAATACCCACTTACCGCCCCCCAAATCTCTAATCCAAACGACACCAATTTGGCGTCTTTAAATCGCGCAATAAGATTCCTTGTATCATGGAGAAGATCTCAGAAGAATGCGCATAAATTTGGTGGAATTCGGCGCTAAAATTATTTTTGAACCATTTTGGTGCCCCTCTCCCTTCCGGGCATCCCTGGCGCTAACGGCGCGACTTTTGACATATTTAAACCACACCATTAGATTCCTCATATTATGGGGATGATTATATATAAGTTTGGTGGCAATCGGCGACAATAATTGTTCTGCCCCTCCCCCTTTTCTGCCCCTGACAACAACGGCGTCACTTTATAAAATTCTAACCCTCGCCATTATCTTTCTCGTAAAAAGTTACCCCTATTAGACCTAGACCCCTTTTTGTCATCTAGGTGGTCCCCTGTGAATTTCTATAGAACACAGACAGACAGACAGACAGACATTCGCAAATATAGATATAGATTATAAATCAGTGATACCATACCCATTATAAGATGTGAGTCAGTGACTGCCCTGTTGGTTGAGAAATCAAAATACCAGAATACCTAAGCATGCAATGCTTAGATATAGCATATATATAATCTCTCACTGTTTATAAAGAGAGCGTGTTACAAATGACGTCATGTGGGTATTTCCGCAGATAATGGGAACTCCCTCATTATTATATCATTATCGTATTATTATCATATCATTTGCATTCGAAACTTCGGCAGCTTTCGGCTTTTTGGTAACATGTATTAGATGGAGTCGTCAAAAATCCGTCGTTTGAAACCAAGACGGATTTCAGACGCATCACCGACGAAGATTCGTCTGAATTGGACGGAGATTCCTCTGTGGTGCGTCTGACACGGATCTAATTGTTTCAAACGTCGCATATTTGACGCATTTAATACAAGTGTCGGTCTGGTATTAGATTCGTGTCGACAAAAATCCGTCGTTTGGAACGGACCTTACCGAAAAGATCGACCCACTTTTGTCACCCGGAAGTCACATTTTATCCTAACTTGTGTCACATTACGCTTACGAACACTGAAAATGACACACAACTAACCAGTAAGCGTTTTTATACGAAATTTTAAACGAGACTTTTTTCAAAAAGACGGGTCACATTTTCGGCTTATTCGTCGCACGACATCTCGCAAACCTCTATAGGAACGGAACCACAAAAATGGTTCCAGAGTTTCTCAACCTGAATCAATAGCTAGCAACGAAAGTGATATATATATATATTTAGAAACGAGTCGACAATGCCACTTTAATATTCGCGATCAGTCAACATTTCCTTTTCATGAAACTCGGGCGACGGTCAGCCTGGTCGTGGGGGGGGGGGGGGGGGGGGGGATAGAATTTCATGCACGTGTGATGATTTTTCCTTTCGGCCATTTTTTGGGGACCCACCCAGCCCCACGGCCATTTTTTCGCGTTTTCAGAACTTTATTCCGACCAATTTTTGACACCCCCCCCTGTAACCACTCAAATAAAAATTTGCAGGGGAGAAATTCAATGTAGACAGCTGTAAAAGAATGTGAGAATACTAGTATGAAAATGGAATTAGTCTCCAATGGAATATGCTCTTTTTTTTTGAGTGTCGGAAAATTTGCTGTTTTGTCCAACCTAACACCCATCCCGTCATACGTGCCGAAAAACAACTTTCGAATTTACCTTGGACCCATTTACAACAAAATACAACAGGATAACTCTCTTCTGCTGCCAGTATATCAGTTAGAATTACATTATTTCTCTTTATTCTAAGGTGTTCTGAAGACAAACACTAAAAAAAACATGCAGAAATTGTTTTTGAGTGGCGGGAACAATTGGTGGTTTGTCCCACTGACCAGACCCACCACCCCGTCTTACGCCCGCCACCCCCCCCCCCCCCTGCGACGGTAAGTATTTCTGTACCCGATTTAACTACACACACCCTGAGTTGGGAATGGCGAATATAAATTAATAAATCTGCTTGTGTAAAATTGAAAACGAGCGCCAAAGATAGCAAAATATTCAATGTGTGTCTAGCAAAAGTAGCTGCAACCAGGTATCTGTAACTGGGAAGGAGGGATCTGTAACTGGGAAGCACTGTATTGACGAATTATATCTATTCGTGGAAGAGAGTTTTCTCAAGGGAGATAATTTTCCGTCGCGCAATGATTGCCTAGCAAAAGTAGCTGCTCTCAAGTATCTCTAACCGGGAATTACTATTGATTAAATAAATGTTTTCACGGAAGAGAGTTTCCAAGGGAGATAATTTCTGAGTCTGGCAATGTTTGTCCCAGCAAACACTAACTGGGAAGCATATAGACATTAAACATAATCTATCGCTTCCATATATTAAATATATCTTGATACTATGTCTATGGTGAATAATAAAGACCTGTAATAAGGTTATTAATTAGTAAGGTTATTAATTAGGATGTGTTTACCACTGTCAGACGACTGTCTGACGTGGCAATGGGGTGTGATGGTTACACTGGTGTAAATATTTCCCATAGGCTTCAATTTTAACGTTTGTTGATCTGCATCAGAGGTCAAATGGAAACTGTTCAAACTGCCTTCGGATTATGTGAGCTTGACATCTGTGGAAACTTTCCCAATAAAAAAATCAACACCGTCAGGCAGGAAATCCACTTCAAATTTTCGTTTTTTCATAATATAACTAGGGTCAGTTCTGCACTAAAAAAATATTGTTATTTTTTCAATCACACATAAAATTTCTAAAAAGCCACAACAGACTTCATCTTTAATGAACGGGCCTCTTGGCAAATAAAGTTTGTGGGAGAATGATTCCTTGAATTTTTGTAAACAGTTTACTTTTAATTCATGCAACAAATCACAGCCCAGACTCGCCCAGAGTGTTTTAAAATGTGTTGACCGGAATGGTACATCGATATGTCCCTCAAACCAAATCAAGCTGGTTAAATTGCCTGACATCTAGATATATATGCCAAATATGTATGTACACAAGTGCTACACCTATCACTAGTGTCACTTAGTCTAGTTCTTTCCAAAGACAAATAGTTAACCTAGGCATGCATGGCCATGGCGACATGGGTGTACTCCCAACTTTGGTAACAATATTTTGGGGTGATGGGTTGGGCCACAATTTCAAACACAATACGCTCCAATGGGTCGATTTCTAACGTATTGGAATGCGAAGTATCCGTGTGGCGTGTGTGACAGGGACGTTTGTCGGGGAGGATGCGTATAGGCCTATACGTACTGCATGGTATTTACGTTACATGCCAAGTAAGGCATTCATTGCAATCTCACATGTTAGGTTAAAATATTATATGAGAACCAAGGCACTCATTGTGATCTCACATGAAAGTTAAAATGTTATATGCCTATATAGCCACCGGCCCTAGACAGGCATTCATTGCAATCTCGCATTTGGGCGGATATTGGAGGCCAAATTCACATTTATTAATAATTGTGCTTAAGCGCAATTAAATAGCGATTCGATGCAATTCAATTGCGCTTCAGTGTAAATCTATTGCGCAACAGTGTAAATCTATTGCACTTCAGTGCAATTCAATTGTGCATAGGCCTATATGGCTACCCCCCCCCCCCCCAGTTAATTAAAGAATAAATCCATTAGAAAATTAATTGCGCTAAAGCGCAATTATTTTACCGTATATATGGGCACCCCAGTTAATTAATGAATACATCCAATAGAAAATAATCTATTCAGGGGTGTAAGCTTGTAACAATAATTGCTTCAGCGCAATTGATATGAATCAAGCTGGATTGCCCTGAAGCGCAATTATTTATAAATGTGAATTTTGCCTTTCATAGGCGGGGGCATATTTTCATTTATCTATGTGTTATTGATGGGCGTGGATTGGCAATGGAAGTGCGAATCTTACAAGAAGGTTCTTAGATTTGAAGCAATGTGCAGAGTCAATCTTTAGAAAAGACTAGGTTGCCCTGAAAATGGCCGTGTTTTGTTTTGGGGTTTTTTTGTGACCACTGCTGGTCGGTGGTCCTTGTGGCGTCACATCTGAGACACGCCATCGTCCTCCAACATTTCCGCCAGCCACCCATTTCACCCAGCCATCTCTTTTAAGTTTTGGTAAACAATTTGAAGTAAAATGAAATTCAGCGAATCCATCACTGAATCATGTAGTACTAGCACTATTTGCATGTATTGTACAATTATATAACTTTCAACACACATCTCAAAGTGATATAAAAACCTTGAAATAGATGGTTATTAGTACTTATACTTGAAAAAAACCTTTAATTTAAGACAGACAATATTCAAAAGCAGTCGTAGTCACTACTAATAGAAAAGCAAAGGTCATCACCGATTCGCCTTGGTGCGCTGTTAGCGACGAACTCCTTATTGGCATTACCGATTACCGGTTACTTTTGCTAGACAAACATTGCTAGCCAAGCCAAATAACGAAATTTTATCTGGTCACATATGTCAACATCCGTTATAGGACGATTAAGCTGGATGTCGTCTTTCTCCGAATCAAAATGGCGGAAGCCTCATGAGGAGACCCCATAAGTTTTCCCATATGGTTCAGTGCGGCCACACTACTTACGAAAGCTGATTGTTCAAACTTAATAGTCGGCATAATAAATGATTATTTGAGCTTTCATATATATACTCCACGCGAATCGCGACAATTCAGATTGACTCGTTCTTTTGTTATAGAGGGATTCACCATGTTGGAATAGGTTACACACCAGTAAATATTTTACATATACATGTATGTGTAGCCAAACGAACTCGGCCTCACTGGGCGTCATCTTATTATTATTTTAAGTGCGGCTGCTATATAAGAGTGTACATTCGGATGTAATAAAAAGTGACTGCACATTTTTGATTTTTGTCAAAGTGGCAGTGTCTAGTGTCAGTTTGACAATTTAAGGAAACCTTTGCGACAATGTTTATGATTTTTTTCCCGGAGAGGTTAACGAGATACCGTGCACAGAAGAAGCCGAAGATCGAAAAAGTCGACCAACTATAATTCTCCCCCGGAAGTCACATTTGTGTCACATTGGTCTTACACGCACGAAAAAAGAGACACGCAGTCAACCTGTGTGCGTTTTAAGACCAAAATGTGACTGTAAAAAACACGGGACACCTTTTTCGCACGATATTTCATTAATCGCTGCAGTAATGAAACCACAAAAACGCCCACCGGGCCCTGGTTTCCCGACATGCTGAAGTCATTACCTGCAATGAAACTGACACATATATATTTTCGAAAGCATGTAGACAATGCCACTTTAAACAAGCCGTTAATTTGTTTTTATTATGATACGTACCTGATTTGATAATCATGATCGCTCTCCAGATTATCCATAAACCATAATGATTGTCGAGGTTCGCGGAAAACCAAAACGTCTACGAAGCCGCCTCTTTGAAATAAAGCATGTTTCGGCAAAACTTGAAAGCGAAATCAACACGTTGTAACTGATTTTTATCGGGACGAATCGCGCCATCTTTCTATTTCCAATTTGAGACGCAAAATACCCCTCGGTTATGTCCCGATTTATAGATGGAGTGCAGATGAACAACATAGTTCAGCTACAAAGCCATTACCGTTAGAGCCCGACGTGTGGGGCAATCGCTACCAAGACCATCCAATTAACCTGACCGAAGTACCCTTAGATACAAGATTTTGTCCCGATCTGTCGGGAGACGGTGGAACAACACCAAGTTGAGCTACAATGTTATTAACCTCAGAACGAGACGTCCGACGTAATCGCGACTAGGTCCGTGTTACTAACGTGACCATGCTACTTCTAGATACGACGTTTCTCCCCGGTCTGTCAAGTTGATGCGCAATGTCATTAACGTCAGAACGCGACATCCGATATTATCGCGACCAGGCCAAAGTTACTAACATGGCCACAGCACTTCTATGTGCCAAGTCTCGCTCATATCTGGCGAAAAACAGCAGTGACGAGGGACCAATATCAAGTTGAGCTACAGCGTCATTAACGTCAGAACGCGACGTCTGAGGTAATCGGGACCAGGTCCAAGTTAATAACATGGCCACAATACGTCTATGTACCAAGTTTCGAACTGATCTGCCTATAAACTGCGGAGGAGTGACGAGGGACCATCATCGAGTTGAGCTACAACGTCATTAACATCAGAACGCGACGACTGGTGTAATGGGGACCAGGTCCAAGTTAATAACATGGCCATAGTACTTCTAGGTACGAAGTTTCGCCTCTATCTGCCGAGAAACAGCGGATGAGTGACGATGGATCACCATCCGTTGAGCTACAAAGTCATTGCGCCAGGACGCGACGGCTAACGTAATCTGGACCTGGTCCACACCAATAACATGGCCACAATACGTATATGTACCAAGTTTCGTCCCGATCTGTCGATAAACAGCGGATGAGTGACGATGGACCACCATCTGGTAAAGCTACAACGTCATTAACGTCAGAACGCGACATCTGACGTAATGGGGACCAGGTCCGAGTTAATAACATGGCCATAGTACTTCTAGGGGAGAAGTTTCGCTCATATCTGCCGAAAAACGGCACAGCAGTGACGAGGGACCAATATCAAGTTGAGCTACAACGTCATTAATGTCAGAACGCGACGTCTGATGTAATCGGGATAAGATCCACATTAATAACATGGCCACAATACGTCTATGTACCATGTTTCGAACTGATCTGCCGATAAACTGCGAAGGAGTGATGAGGGACCATCATCGAGTTGAGCTACAACGTCATTAACGTCATAACGCGACGTCTGGTGTATTGGGCACCAGGTTCAGGTTAATAACATGGCCGTAGTACTTCCTGTTACGAAGTTTAGCTCAGATCTGCCGAGAAACAGCGGATGAGTGACGATGGATCACCATCAGGTTGAGCTACAACATCATTGCCGCCAGGACGCGACGGCTAACGTAATCGGGACCTGGTCCACATCAATAACATGGCCACAATACGTCTATGTACCACGTTTCGTCCAGATCTGTCGATAAACAGCGGATGAGTGACGATGGACTACCATCAGGTTGAGCTACAACGTCATTAACGTCATAACGCGACATCTGACGTAATGGGAACCAGGTCCAAGTTAATAACATGGCCATAGTACTTCTATGTACGAAGTTTCGCTCATATCTGCCGAAAAACGGCACAGCAGTGACGAGGGACCAATATCAAGTTGAGCTACAACGTCATTAAGGTCAGAACGCGACGTCTGATGTAATCGGGATCAGATCCACATTAATAACATTGCCTAAATACGTCTATGTATCAAGTTTCGTCCCGATATGCCAATAGACAGCGGATGAATGGCGATGGACCATCACTACAATGTCATTAACATCAGGACGCGATGTTTGACGTAATGGGGGCCAGGTTCAAGTTAATAACATGGCGATAGTACTTCTAGGTACGAAGTTTGGCTCAGATCTGATGAGAAACGGCGCAGCAGTGACGAGGGACCAATATCAAGTTGAGCTACAAAGTCATTAACGTCCACCACACAAACACTTACACAAACAAACATTGCATTTACTATATACGATTTTATTAAGTCCAAACCCGCCTCATGAAACTGACTAAAAATTGTTGCTACAAAACTCGACGAGTATTACTACAAAACTCGTTAGCTTGTTTTTTACTACAAAACTCGTCGATATTTTACTACAAAACTCGTAACTCAAATTACTACATAACTCGTCGATTTTACTACAAAACTCGTGAGCTACCACAAAACTCGTCGATTGTTACTACATAAATCGTGAGCTACCACAAAACTCGTCAGTTACTACATAACTCGGCGTAACACATGGTCTATTTTCAGAAAAAATAGCATTGACTGGCATTTTTTAACAAATCTGATAGCTTCCTTGAGCCCATAAAACCCTTATTAAAAAAGTTGACATGCTTCCCAAACATATTTCCATGTAAATAACCAAAGTGTTGAATGTCCACGAACGTCCAACCAACTTCACAGCCATTTTCACAAAAAATATCTTCGACTCGCACATGGGGACAGAACAAACTGCTGTTTTGGACGGAGTGGTATTACGTGGGAAGAATTATTGACCCATGAGACTTACCTGCTGAATTTTCAAACCTATTCGTCCACTCGATTAGCCTCTACCCTCTGTAATACACTCGATTTTTTTACAGAATTTTCTCGACTGTCCCGACTGTTCGTTTCCCTTTTGAAATACATTCAAACAAACATTCAAATATGTGCTTTCAAGTAACTTAAGTGGTTCTTATTCAACACGTAGAATGTTTATAGATACAAAATACAATTATAATATATCTATGGTGAAATTCTTGCAGTGCCCTTATTCAAATTTCCCATGGTTTATTATAGTAATTGCGTGGTATTTTGCATACTTCGATATACTTCAAGATTAGCAAGTGACTGACATCGCCTATATTGACGCTCACATTGCTTTCGTTGTATTATTGCATGTGCAACATCGCGATCAAACCATCTTGTTTCGACAGTTCGGAATGACTTTTGACTTCGGGATTATGTCGATAAGATTTTGAGTGAAATTTTCATTTTGTGTTCTGAATCAGCCAAAGCTTCCTCTCTAAGAAACAGCTCACATTAATCAGTGAATAACGACCAATCAGCCTGATTGTACTTCCAGAACTGACGATCATTCAAACCTTGATCTACTGTTTCCAAGAGTATTGGAAAATGATCACTTCCATGCAGATCTGGACATACCTTCCAAGTAAAATCTGTAAATATCTGTGCGTGACATATACTCAAATCAACAGATGTATATGCTCCAATTTCAGGATGAAGATAAGTTGCTGAAGTATCATTGAATAAACATCTATCTCTGTCGTCGAGGAATGATTCAACAAGACGACCGCGTGCGTCAGTTCCGACTCAGTTATACGATTTCCCCCTAGCATGTGGTGGGCGTTGAAATCCCCGAAGTTGTGACAAATCTCATTGAACTACGACATCTACTGTTCGGAGAGCTCGTTGTGCAGGTTGTGCATTTGACTTTGGTAAAACTGGATTTTCTTGTCGATATATTGTTCGGGCTTCTTGAAATGAAATGCGTCTTTCAGCTTTCAACTTTTGTATATTATACTCTTCTAAGTACACTGGACATATTTTATCAAAAACAGTATGTGAACCGGTTACTACATGACACTAGAGTAAAACCATGGTTTTAATTTACTATGAATAGTTTTACCGTGGAATCTGGGGTATTTGCACACCATGTTCTATTTGTCATAGTTTGTTTTGGTAACTGTTGTTTTTGGTGTAAACATATGATAAAAGTAATTAATCTCACAACTACATTATAGTAAAACCATGTCGTAGAACAATTCTCAGACTGAAGGTCTTCTATAATATAGTTCACTGTTATATACATACATAATTCCAGTACCATGTTTTATTATACACCGATTATATTGTGCGTGGAATTGTTTTGTGACAGTTTTCTATATTTGTGTGATGATGTGATCATAACTATGGATTCACTTGCTGTGAGCATGGTTTTACGATATCGAATCCATGGTCAAAGTATAGGCCTACATGGTAAATTATAACCATAATATTATCATGCATGCGCCGTGCCATGGTGTAAATGTATCGTGGTCAGTACTAGCTGCCTCGACCCTGATGAATAACTACCAGGTGTCTCAGGCAGCATATATTGTAATCCGTGGTTGTTGGTAGGAATGGATTGCTGAACATAATCACAACAACATGAATAACACAACAAAACGAACAACCTGTGGTTATTTCCAGATAACCGTTGTAAATTAACCACCCAATTAACCATTGTAAAACTATGGTTTCACTTTGGTTTTCACCAAACAAATAACCGTTGTAAATTAACCACCGAATTAACCGTTGTAAATTAACCACCCAAATCACCGTTGTAAATTAACCACCAAAATAAACGTTGTAAAAATATGGTTTCACTTTGGTTTTCATCACACAAATAACCGTTGTAAATTAACCACCCAAATAACAATTGCAAATTAATCACCCAAATCACCGGTGTAAACTAATCACCCAAATAACCGCTGCAAATTAACTATAGTTTCAGATGACCGTTGTAAATTAACTATTGTTTTTTTTTATGGTAAACCATGATTTTACTATGGTAAAACAATATTAATTTTTAAGGGTTTAACGATACGCCCCAAGCTGTGCGTTCACCGTAACTGTCTACCATCGTTAACCGGAACCGCCTCAACCAAAATCATATAATACTCGTCGATTCCATACACTGGGAATAATAAAAAAAAAAGAAAAGGAAACAACACAAGTATAATTATGTAAGAAGTGTTTGATATCATATGATGGATTGTATTTTTACTATATTAATTTCCATATATATATATATAGGCTAAATTTTATGTTTAATGAATTATTTCATATTTAGTGTGCAGAGTCCCCTACGTTAGTCCGCTTAATTTGGAATAAATAGTGGTATCGTAATGTAACCATGTTCCGAACCCTGGACAATATTGGGTAACAAGTGCTGCATTCGCCTATCGATCGTATACCCTTCTGTCATACTGCATGCATGTCCTTGCACGTGACGACACGATACACGTGTACGTATATATACGGCGTCTGAAATCCATTTCTCAATGAAATTTGCTTTGTTGGCGTTTACTGTACAATCATGTATCAGCTTTCTTTTAACGTGGCTTCCAGTTGGTGGCCCCAGAATCCGGCTAATGATAGCAACAACGTGGTTGTTTATACCTTAAGCGCAGGTGAATTACGTCAGATATTTGTTCTATATCCATCAGTGATATTTCAAAGTTCGCGGGTATGGATTTTCGAGAAACTGTTACTCGACTTCTTGTTAGCAACTGTGTGGAGATTACCAAAGCGCGGAATCGGGAATGGACCATCGCGATGAAAATTAAATTAGCTACTTCACAACTTGTAAACGAAGAATTCCCATGTGATTTAGACCTATTTGTTTCATTTAGACCAACTTCGTTGGTTAGTTTAATGAAAACCAGCGAAGACGCCATGACAAGGTGTCTTACGTCATTTTGGATTTGTGGACCAGAATCCAGACAAGGTTGCACAACCCACGACAGGTCTCGTCATGTCGTCTACGTCTGGACCACTGCCTGATGTTAGATATATTATTCTTAGCGTCATGTCGCCGATAAAAAAAAAATTGAGGCACAGCATGTGTGGTTGCTCCACTACGTGTCACGTACGTACGATTAATATTTTCATCTCTCCCTGAGTTTGGATGTCCTTAAGTATGTAAAGACACGCTACGTAGGCCTATATACGGCGTCTGAAAACCGTTTCCCAACAAGTCCCAAATGACATTTCCTTTGTTTGCGTTTACTGTTTCAACTTTCTTTTATAAAAGACGTGGCTTCCTGTTGGCGACCCCAGCATCCGGCAGCAGAGCTCTCCCTGTGTTTGGAATCCAAGGTAATATTCGGTCGAACAGGTCAGCGCCCATATATACAGGATGTTTGCTTTAAAAGCCACCGACAAGTTGTCCCTTTGTCCTGCATGATACGGTTGTTATATAAACGCCCACGGACATTTTTAATAAAGAATACCCGTGAAACTTCTTTAAGAATAGGCAAGGGATTATTTGATGGACCAGTATACTCCCGCCGCGAGTCGAAACAATAGAATAAAACGTACATCGTTGCAGGGAGTCGGACGGTGGTGGGTAATTAACCAGGAATGTGGTCATTAGTTGAAAAATTTCCAATCTTATGGGCATGTCAGGTTGGAAATTTCCAACACAAGGAAAGCTTGAGGCCAGTGCTATATGATTTTTGCAGTTTTCAAATTCAAATCCGATGGGCCTGGTCCCTCCCCCGCGGCCAGACAGTTAGTTTTCAGTCAGGTTCGGATTTTAAAAATATTCTCACATCGGCCGACATCAGTCGACCGGCGCCTGGGTCCTGGTCCCTCCGCGTGGCAATGAAAAACTGCTGATCAATTACAAAACAAAAAACACAAAACAAATCGAGGCCTGTAATATTATTTGCCTGTATTGTTAGACTCCTATAGATGCAAGGATTTTGCTGTTTTCTGGTTCAGATTTCACACCATGCTCAGTCCGGTATGAAATTACGCGACATTGCGAGTGTGGTCTGGTTCAAGGGGGTGGGGTGCATTCGAAAAATCCAAGGTGGACACCAACCAAGTCCAGCGCGAACCTCTGTAAATAAACTTGCCCCATCAATTTCTATTAAAAGGAAAAACTTTAACCACAGATTTATTACAATTGTATTTGGTTTTGGGTGGTATGGTATGGAAACCCAGTAGGTTGGGTGGTAAATGTTTTGGGTGGAATCTTAATTATTCGTCAACGGCCACCTTACAATGCCGTTTATTTCGTGAAAATCGGAACAGAAATGCGAATTTGTGCATTATGCCACTTCGTGTTGTATGGTATGGAAACCCAGTGGTAAATGTTTTCGGTGGAATCGTATTTATTCATCAACGGGCCACTCTATAATGCCGTTTATTTCGTGAAATCTGACTGGAAATACGATTTTGCACATTGTGCCACTTTGGGTGGTATGATATGGAACCTTAATGTGTTTGGGTGGTTAATTTTTTGGGTGGAATCTTAATTATTCGTCAACGGCCACCCTACAATGCCCCCTTTAATTGTTGTTCATATTCTATATACAATGAAGAAGAGAATGTGTGAAATTTAAGATTATTCGTATTGGATGCAAAACCCAACCAGGGAATCATTTTGAAACTTAACAAGTTATTTTTCTTCTAATCTCATGAGTTTCAAGAACATTTAGCTACCATAGTGCTGAAATGTGCCGAAAGTTAACAGCGATTGGAAATTGGAGTGTCAATTTATCCCATAAGTTTAGTCCAATTTTTTTTTTCAAGATGATTTTGAAATTAAACAGCATCAGTTGGAAATGCAGAATAAGTTAAAAAGCATGACATAAGCTTGAACTGACAGTTTTATTTTCTCACCAGTATTATGCCAAATTCAGTTTGAAAGCCGATAATTTTCGCAACTTCGGGTAAAAAATTTAGAATTAAATGGAAATAAGTTTGAAAATTCTAACCATGTATAGGGGTGTCAATCAGGTTAAATAATTTCCAACATGCAGTAACTGTTGGATATGTTGAGGTATCAGTTGGACAGTTCCGCGATGAAAATCTCTCCCCACGTTCTTGGCCATCCCGGACGGAATTTTTAACAGATGTAATATTATTTATCCCACAGGGTTAAAATAAAGACAAACAATGGAATGCGGTTTTAGCTACCTGTTTAGCAAAACATAATTACAGGAAGCCGATACATGAATAATAATAAAAACAATTAACAATTTTTGAGGCGCAATAACCGCCGCCATCAAAAACAAACCCCGAAAGGTGGGGGGGGGGGGGGGGGCAAAGACATCAACCCTGTGTGCTCTCCAACAACCACGAAAAATGGGAGGGAGGGAGGGTTTTCAAAAATTGGTGACCGTCTTCTTCGATCGATAAGTTGGAAAGAAAGTTGACACCGACCGCGCCGCTCACCCCTACGTGTAAAAATATAGTTCTCCCCATTCCTGCTCAAGAGTTATCCCAATCGCTTCGTGGCCTAATTAACATTTTTCCCAAACTCTCGCGATTCATGATTATGTTGTCAATTTGTCCAAATACTTTGTCGCTTTATTTTATTTTGCTTACTTCTTTGGAATTCCATGCGGTATGGCGTATTGGTAGCGTAGTGATCTATCGGTGAAATATTTCGCTACCGAACATGTTTGCGTTTCTAAAAGTTTCTGGTTTAAATCTCCGCATCTGTTTAACCCTTTGGGATAAAATACGTCGCTCTTATACGACTATGTTATTTCAGGCTAAAAATTACATGTACCTTCATAGCGTGTCTAGCGATTAGAAGTATCCTACCCTATATATACCAAATGTTTGGTTTAAAATTGATAACATTATACCAGCCGTAGTATACTATCCTACGAGGGGTTAGGTGCAAATGGGGGCAGCTGGAGCACCCCTTCCCAACACACCCCTGAACCCAATGAGGATCTTTAAATGTGATAAGCAACGCCGAGTTGGATATAGTCCGGGAGCTAATATGGGTACACTTGCACCCCCTGGGACTTAACTCTACCACACTCATTTTGTTCCTTATTATGTCCTTCAACTTTTAATCAATGTTAACAAGAAACAAAAGTGGCCGTGTAGACTCCAGACAAGATGACGGCCATCATGGTCGCCGTTTTTCAGACTAGGCCCCTAAGTCAGTTTGATGCAAATTATAGCGCGAAACTCTAGTAAAATGTATACAAATGTATTTTCGTGAAGCTCAGACATGGGGACACTTTATAGGGCAAAATTGAAACTCCCCATCCAAGATGGCCGCCAAAATGGCAGCCGGAAGTTGAAAATATGACGTTTTTTTCACTTATATCTTCTAGATCAGTTTATGCTGTTTGGAACTGGTTGAGAAATGTGACTTTATTTTGTATTTTGTATATTAATTGACCATTGGAGCAATGAAATATGCAATTATTGGGGTCCTAGCCCCCTCCGATCCCTCAACAATTCTATTTTAGAGAATGCGGTATAAAATTTCACCAAAAAAAAAAATCACAATTGGGATTCTAGTTGTATTTCAACAAGAATTGAACAGAACTTTGTAATGTAAGTGAGGTAGATCATTACCTAGGAATATTCCAACTCATTGGAACCAAAATTGTTACTTTGGATCAAAATGGACGCCAAAATACGGAAATTGTTAGATATTGCCCCATCGTGCCCTGCAATCGCTTACACGTTGTGGTTGGTGTATACAATTGGCTATTCTGCCTTCTATACATTGAATACTAACATATCTGATGCACCATGGTTAATTGTTACTATTGTCACCTCTGACATCACCAGAAATATTGGATTTTTCTCTCACAAACTTGACATACATATCGGCAAAAATAACTTTTCAGGTTTGGACCATTTTTTCAAGTAAAATGTAACTATCTTTGGTATGAAAGTTGTTTATTGTTTAGATCTATCTTAAATGTGTCACAGACGGTGTTTATAGACCAAATTGCGCAAGATGGCTTCCAAAATGGCAACCAAATTTGGTAAAAAGTTCATTTTTACATATATCCCAAACATTATTCACTTCGTTTTCCGAAAAGATAGCAAATTGTGACTGACTTGTTTTTATATGTGTTAGATAATTAACTGACAACTACATGGTTCTATTCTGGTTGTCCCAGTTCCGTGTGGGGCATGACAAATTCATTTTAAAGTTCCAGTATGGAATTTTGTCTAGAACCTCTTTTTGTGCTTGCAAACATGCACTATGATGCTTGCTATGAATGAATGGTGTTGCGATGTGATTGTGAGCTAGCTTGTCTAAGCTGTTAACATGGTTATTTAAGATTTGTGAAGAATATTGTCAATTACCACAGGTTTATCATATTTTAATAAAGACTAGATTCTGGTAGACCAGAAAAACAATTTCTTGTAACATTCAATGACATTCAGTTTATTTACAGACTATGGTACCACTTAGTACAAAAACAAAGCGTACAGGTCTCGGACGTACCCCCACCCACCACCACAAAGTGTCCATACATGTGCCTAGTATTATTATTTAACTATTATTGTTAAATCCAGCCTTTAAAACAACAAAACTCAGTATAGAGTTACATAGCTTTACTTAGTTTTGCCATCGTCAAATCGTTGTTTTAAAAGTAAAACAAATGAGATGGTGTGTTGGTTTGATTCATAACTTGCCCGAAATTGAAGAATCAGGAAAGTACGTATTGGGTTGAGTATGTTCAGTGGTGGCGCCATAATTTCATGACGCATGGACTAACAACTACCACCACTGCCAGGAGGTAGATCCCTTGAGCTCTCATTGCACATTTTCCCGATGGAGACGGAGCTACGCCCCGTGTTAGGTGGGGGCGGGCTTACAGCCATCCTGACCATCCTATATATGGCGCCACCTCTGAGTATGTTCTATCTTGATATCAGGCAATCAATGTTGTGTATGATAGGATAGGATAGGATATTTTATTTCAATATACACATATTAATACATGATACATTTGACAAATATTACATTGTATATTCGAGGGGGTGGCATAGTCAGGCTAGACTGTCTTACTGCCGCCCCCTTAAAGATGAAAAGATTTTACGATAGGCGGTCAGGATTCATTTTACAATGCACGGCTAAATAATTATGTATCTCACAATGGTTGCATTTAACTGGATTATATGCATGGAGGGTATACGTCTAGATAAATCGATTATTGGTTACTCGATGGTTTGTCTCTTTCTTGTCAGTGGGATGTTCATTGAAAGTCGAGTAGGAATGTGTTGAGTGAGGTTGTGGATTGCGATATAGCGGAAGTCACTTATTGACGAGCTACCACACAGTCGGGACATCTTTGATTGTTGCATTTAATTGTTGCAGCATATTTTTTAATGCAATCGGCATGTATAATAAACGCCGTTTGAATGTGTGCCTGGATTGGTATGATGTAAATTCGTTATCTAAGTTGTTCCAGATGGTTGGATAAGAATGGAATGGTAGTTGTTGGGACCAAGATGTTCTTGGTTTTTTTTAAAATAGTGGGTGCTTTTGCCGGGTGTCTGGTCCGGTTTTGCGTTTCGTAAACATGTCGGTGAATGATTCTATTAAGCGCATATAATACCAATCATGCATGAAAACAGCCGCTTGTACTTTGTGGATGTCGTAGATTTTGAGTATATTTTCTTTTTTAAAAAGAGGTTCTGTGTGGCTTCTTTATTTCTTATTACATAAAACTCGTATCGCGTGTATACTTTAGTGTGTGCATGCCGCCGGGACTTGTCTAGGAAATGTGCAATTTTTATTTTTATTTTATACCAGTTAAAACCTGTTTAAACAGGCATAAACACTGATTTCTGTTGTTTCATATCTATTATTATAGTAGCTAGTCAATTATTGGTAACCATATATATTTAGAAGTCTAAATGTCTATGAATTGAGCAGATAATCGGCATTGAAATAGTGATTGAATTAGCAATTCTCAGCAGTTCTTTGTTTGGAATTAAACAGGAAGAAAATAAAAACCTGGTTGGAATAGGAAGCGGTCGCTTAAATGAACCGTCTTTGGAGACATATAGGGATGGGTGTCAAAAGTGTTAAGATAAAAATTACACAGAACGGTGTGTGGGTCCCAAAATTCGGAAAACAAACAAAATAAACTTGTATGGACTTTGTGCCCCCACCTGGTGGTCTATACCAAAACACCAGGTAACGGTACAATGGTACATATATATATATATAGTTGTGCATAGTTGTTCTCGTAATATACATTCTCACATGAAGCTGTTCGGTCAGTTGGTCACCACTATCCGTCAATCTTAAAGGTACTCAATCCGATTCGATGGCCCCATATCATCAGATTCCAACAACAACATTTTTAGAAATGCCTCTTTGGTTATCAGAATGGATTAATTGCCCAAAAATAATGCTAACCCCTGTCAACTATAGTATAAAATTGCCCGAAACGTTATTTATCAACATGTTGTTCGAGAAATTTGGCCTTATTATCAACCCAAAGCCTCTTGACTTTAGAGTTATTCATCTTCATCCATAATTTGGTCCGAAACCGTCGGCTCATCGACTTTTACTGGGCCACTAATAACTCTAATAAAATAATAGATTTCAACAATCGATATCTAATAACTCTGAGCTTTGATATGTCGTTTCGTCGACTTGAAGCAAATATTTTTTTTCGCCGAATCCAAATAAATAGTAATTGAGGGGCGCTCAATCGGATTATGCATCTTTAAACTTATTGTTTCTAAGTACAATATGCACAATGAAAATACTGCTTAAAGGGCCGTGGCTATCCATTGGTGATTGCAAATCAATTTCCAACTGAAGTCCCCGCCCCCGCACTCACCTGAAACAACAGAATTTCCAACCCAGTGTATGGGCGCCATTTGGTAAAAAACAATACGTCAAGATTAGTGTCAAATAACAACAAATATGTCAATTCCAAATTACTAGTTTCAAAATTCGATGTTTTCCAATTTTATAAGGAATATTTCCAACCCAATAATTTACCAACAGAAAAATAAATGTCATGTTTCTTTTCAAAAACTCGAAATAAAATAGTTGGTTTTTAAGGTGAAACTTTGGTCAAAATTTTCAACTCTTGGAAATTTCATGCCTTGCCGATGTTAGCTCAAGTTATGGTTGTCCAATTGCTTTCAAATTTGTTATATGTGAATTCATCACATGCAAACACAGGTCGATCGAATGTGAGATCAAGTCCGAATAGAATTATACATCCCTTAATATTAATGACCAAATTATCGTGGAACCCCGAGTACAGGCTTAAGAATAACAACATCAGCAGCATTGTATTTTATATGATTTTATTTCACTAAATACTCATTGTTGAGTTCCCTCGAGAAATTTTCAGATAATAATTTAAAAACAAAGACCATACTGAATTGTTTACTGAATGTGAGAAACCACTTAGTATATAGCAAAGTTTAAAGACGGTCTATCTCTTCATATAACAAGTTTTATATAGTTTCCCGGGTTTAAAATAATACCTATGAACAGCCCGGAAACGCTTCTATCAATTAATATAAGTTTTAATTCAAATGTTCTGGTGGAAAACAGGATAACTCTATTTATTATATACTTGACCATGAATTATAAGGTTTTAGCAGTGAGATATAAGTGATATCCCACTAGTGAGTGATATCAGTTGAAATTTCTGATGTATTGACATTCATTGGGAGCCACAGGCAAGTAACTAAAGTATATATAATAAACAGAATATCCACACTTTTTCAGTGGATATGGGTTAAATCTCATTCGTGATGACAAAACATTTGAAATTCAATGTTATGTCATCACTCATGAGATATAACCCATATCCACTGAAAAAGTGTGGATATCCTCTATATCTCTATCTGAGATCGCCTGACGGTCTGTTATAAAAATAGTGAAAAAAATGCCCAAATTGATTATCGCATTAACTTAGAAAATGTCCATATAAAATCAATATTAATTGATAGATGCGTTTCCGAACAGTTAATTGTCTTCGACTCGTATTTATTGTTTTATACACCGGGAACTATATAAAACGGAAGAGCTAGACCATCTTTCAGATAAGGAGGCACTTTCGTAACATAAACGCTCTTTGCATACACAAACATTATATTTTCTGGGCTCACCAGATTCCATGCATACTAATATGCTGTGCTTCGAGAATTTCAGAGACATAAGCACAAAAATCAACCCCGGACATCCCCCGGACATTAGTTCTCTTTCTAAATATTAGATCCGAACATTTCAGCGAAATGCGTTTTTTTTACCATATCGGAGATAGATTAACAATGAATGCTCTTCGTTGTTCCATGCGGGAAATGTAATAAATTACACACATTTATACTTAGAGCTTCATTATCGAGACAACGGGTATTGAGTTTCAATCACAATGTCTCCAAATTACTAATTTTTATACGAGATCGTGTTTCAGTAAGCTTAGAGTAAGCAATCATAAGTTGCAGGTAGAGGTTGGGCCAAAAATACCTTACGAGAAACGCATATGTAAAAAATGTGAAGCAAATGAAATTGAAACGGAAGAACACTTTATAATGAGATGTGAAAAACATAACCATTTGCGGAAGAGATTTTTCACTGAAATAGGAGTTCACCAACCAATTTTCGTAAACTTTGATGAAATAGAAAAGTTCATATTCCTCATGAAGGCTGAACACCCGAGTATATGCAATCTGATCTGTAACATGGTTCGGCAGTTTTCCGCAAATAAATGAGAATATAGTGTTGAGTTACAAATACATGTTATATATATATTGTATATGAAATTGTCTTGACTTGTGTTTAAATTATCTGTATTATGACAACTGCCCCGCGTGGGTATATTATGTCAATAAAAATGTTATGTTATGTTATTGCTAATATGAGCGGGGTGGGGATATCTGGTCGGTAAATGTCCAGATGCGTAAAAATCCTGCATGGTCAGCAATTGTCCAGGTGGAAAAATGTGCACCGCGAAGGTGGGGAGATGTCCGGTGAAAAAAAATCTCCGGATACCTATATTATAAACACCTCTAATGAATCTGTTTATAGCTGTCCATAAAATATTTGTCAGCAGATATATTCCACCATGCAATCCCTTTGAAAAGCCGACAAAATTCCTAACGGATGTACATCCGTTAGGATTTTCATCAGTTTTTTTTAAAGAGACTGTATTATACCAACCAGCAATGCATTGAAAATGCTAGCGCCATCTTTGTTCACGCAAATTTAGATATCAGTGGATACTTTCAATGTAAAATTAGCTACACAAAACAGACAAAATGGTAACATATTCAGCAGGTGCAAATTATTCAACAGTTGATAACTTCATAATAAGAAACAACAGAATATTGAAATTCCAAACAAAACAGAACAAATAATAACATATATTCAGCAGGTGTGCAGGTACGTAGTGGACAAATTGTTCAACATTTGGTAACATCATAATAAAAAAATAACATAATTTTGAAAATCCAAAGTTCCAAACAAGAATGTTCAATTCTTCATTTTATATGTAGTTTGTCGTTCACATATTAATTGGTACAGTCATACGATGTCAGGCAATGTTCGACGTGTGTGAGCATAAAATTATGCTAAGTGATGCTGAATTTGTCAATGCCACAATATTTCATGCAAACAGCTACCCAGGATCTCCCAAACGTGCATAAAGCCATGCACCATGATCTTCCAAATGCGCAACAAGTGTTGGGAGCATCATTCAAACTAAAAGCGGGCGGAATACCGATTCAAATTCCACTGATATATTTTATTCGAATATCACAAACAAATAATCATTGTGATAATAATTAACAGACAACTAACTTAAAATCTGCATGTGTTTTTGAGACAATGCAATTTTTTTTTTTGGATTGGGTGGTATTCGAACACCAGCCCGTGACGGCGAGCGGGCCGACGTCAATACCACACGGCCACCGAAAGAACCCAACCAAAAAGGTAGCCCAAATGGCCGCTGTATTCCGACGTCTCACTTGGGACATTATATCCACATTTTAAGGTCTCTGGGTTATGTATATGTTAGGTTTTTTGGTACAGCTGCATGCTATATGTACTTGTCTCCGCGGCCGCGAGACATGCCGAGCGTTATCCTGTGTATACTGTCTGGGATTATATATAACAAGTACACAAGCCGCCGCTTTGTAGAAGCTGCATATTGTTTTTGAGACAATGCACATTTATTGGATGACATGTATATATAGCAGTTCATATCGGCACACATAGCCACAAATCATGTCACAAATAAGATGGGTCGGGGTTCTAATCCCACTCAATAAAAAAAAACACGCCTTGTGTTATATATAGTCCCATGCAGTTATAAACAGGGCAACGCTTGGTATGTCTCGGAGACAAGTACATATGACATGCAGCTATACCAACAATCTACAATATACCTAACTCAGAGACCTTAAAATGTGCATATAGTGTCCTACGTGCGACGTGGGAATACAGTGATCATTTGAGCTTCCCTTTTTGTGGTAGCTTTTGGTTTGGTATTGACGTCGGATGCTGTGCATGCTGTGCATGCTGTGCGACTCTTTACACGTTCAGGGATCCTGGGTAGTTTTTTACACGAATCCGTGAGACAATGACCAATTCAGCCTGAGTAATAATTTACGCATGCCTAATTAGTCTGTGGGAGGATCATGAGTACATGGGGAGAAATTTTCACATACCCGACAATGAATATCGCTAATATTTTTAATTCTTGCTTACATGTTATTTGCATTTTCATTATGCAGATTATGCAGTCTGAATCGTTAATCTTCCTTCATGTAACGTCACACGATGGACTACTAGCGACACACAGTGTCAAACTTGAAACCCCGGCTTTTAACGTACTACTGATTATTTATACAGAAACGGATGGACCCTGAACATTGATGCATATAACATGTAAATAAGAATCCAACACATTAGCGAGTTTCGTTGTCGGTTATACGGGATGATATTTGCCAGCAATGTGAAATACGGCACTCATTATCACGGAAAGAACGAGTAAGACAAGAATCTGGCGGGGTTTTTCTGGTCCTTTAATCCGCATTGGATGCATGTCTATGTCATCATCTGTAATAGACATATACGAGCGGGATTCTTCTGGTCCATCCAGAATTGGATGATAGTATATGTCATTATACACAATGTAGTTTTCTGTAATAGACAGATACCAGCGGCGTTCTGCTGGTCCATCCAGAATTGGAAGAAATTCCATGCCATCGGGTTTTCCTGTAAAAGATAGATTGATACTTGAGTATCAGTGGCAAATGTGGCTAAGTTTACATGCATAAATTACATTCACACACTGGAAGCTAATTGCCGGTGTTATTTGCAGACATTTCGTCATAAAAAACCATATGATGCCTGTATGTGAAGGCAACATGTGCATAAAATGTATATATACATACCAAATTAAACTAATGATATCAGAAATAAGATTTATGTAGTTCCACATGGTGCTTCTGTGCATGCACATGTTGATAGCATCGAGTGGAACTTCTCGGGTAGTTATAGCTGTGTTAAATGTGAATTGTATAAATTATAGGCTGAATTTATTGTGCCTGTCATTTGCAGAATGGGGTCCCGAGAGGGTGAATTTGATGACGCTACCTCGCTGTGCCGCATAGCGTCACCAAATTCACCCTCTAGGGACCTCATTCTGCAAATGACAGGCACACTAAATTCAATCTATGTGCCTGAAACCGAATACAGATATGCATATAATTTATATTTTTCATTATGCACGGCCTCATTTGTTATGAGGGACAGATATACTCAGATTGAAGTTCCATATGGTGAATATTCTGATGTACACCCATTGGAAAACTCGATTATGCAATGTGTCGTCTGCCAATTTGGGGATATAGAGAAACTAACCTAAAAAAGAAAAGAATCTACCTGAAGAAGTTTCTATAGAAATTTGATAAAAAGAAAGTTTCCAGAGAAGATGAGGCCTAAGTAGAATGAGGTCCCCTAGCGTCACTAAATTCACCCTCTGGAGACCTTATTCTGCAAATGACAGGCACACCAAACTCGATCAGACTTGCATGCCTACAACAAATGTCACGCAAATTTCAGAGTATGTTAACATGGCCTATATTAAGTTCACACAGAATGAAATAATATATTAGTCTTTTGATAAAAAAAAAACAGTTCACACTAAATAATTGTCGAGTCCGAACTAACATTGTGTCAGACATGAAACTCCTGTCAACGATATATAAATAGAAAACAAGTGCGGGCGGTTGACTCGTTTACATGACTCCTGGCTGCGCTCTGACATATTTTACGCATGTACACAAACCGGTGTTCCATTCAAAATTGTTTGACCGGTCAACAGCAGATGCTGGTGAATCGAAAACTAAAGATAGCAACCCTCGACCAATCAGAATGCGTGTTTCACAGACAATTGTTTTAAATTTAACTTTAATTATAATTACCGTTAAGACAATTATCGATTACATTTCATTCTGCATTAATCAGAATGAATTCAAACCGACTTAAGTATTACATAAATGTAGGATTTCCTTACATTACACATGTATGTACGTCATTTTTGGTAGTGATCATATCGACGTAGCGAGCTAGGGACAGCACTCTGCCTTGAAAGTTTTAGCAAGGTTGAAATTCTAAATTGGACTCGACTCGATGCATTACCTCTACATTCATGACATTGGTCTTTAAATGCTGAAGTAGAAGTTGATGTCTTTTCAAGCTCCAACGAGTTGAATTGGTGAGTTAAAACTGAACTGTTGAACTGAAAAAGAGAGAAAGATTTATTAAACGTATACATGGCTCGGTTGAACCTCGAACAATTTTAGGCAACTTTCCGCTGAGTTTATTTATTTGTGTCTGATTGGACTTTAATTCTTAACCTGCTTGTGATGACTGAAACAAAGCATGTAATCCCATCGTTGAAATAATATTGAATAGGATATTAGCATCGCTATAAGATGGTCATTTGCTGAACTTATTATCTGAACATTTCCTAAGGGGTAACTACTCATCAATGATTATTTAGAATAGAAATGGTTAAGCAGTCCTTTCACACTTTATTATCATGCTTTGCGAACATATATAGGACAAGTCACAAACGGCTGAAATTTCATGCTGTTCAGACGCGGTGGTTGATATTCTTGGTGTAAATATACATGTACATGTTTTTCTTTGTGATCATAATAAATAGAATATACAACTCGTCACCAGTTTATAGCGGAATTTACAAAACTCGTCCAGTAAATTAGGTCTGGACTCGTGTTGTAAATTTCGCTATAAACTGGGGACTCGTTGTAGATCATCGATATAATTATTACACTAAAAGCATGAAATAAAATGTCATTTGTTAGAACAAAAAGAGAATATTTATTTATTTGGGTTTTACGCTTTCCCCAGCCAGGGGTATATCACGACGTTGCAAGTTTTAGTGGTGGAGGGACAGTCCATGCACTAAGGTCAATCTAGCAGAGATTTCATTGGCTGGAAGAATGACCCAATATTGTGCCCGGCGAAACCACCAACCATCGGCGAGTAACTGGCAACTCCCTCCGCCAAATAGCGATATGGGATATTAAGTAAGTTATGACACCACCGGGAATTGAACCCATTTCGCTAGTCGGTCCGGAGCAGAGCCCCTTTCAAACCAAGCTACCGAGCACCCCAAAAAGAGAAAAGAAGAAATTATGTATCAAAATAACTTACCAAATAGCTATCATTGGAGTCATTTGTTATAATTTCAACGATCCATCCCTGGGTTTCATCGCAATCGCTCTCGAAAGTCAGTAGGTTGTTAGTCTTGATTGACAGCCGTCTTGTTCCAATAGACGTCTGATAACAGCTGCAGCCATCTTAATTTAAGATTAAGCTCCGCCCCTCGACATCTACCGGCGCTTTGTTGGGATGACATTAACTAACACGAACACTGACTTCCGGGTTGATAACACGTTTTTCGAAAACAATGGATCTAAATTAAAAATCAAGATTAAATCTACTTGAAAACTAAATGACACAAGACTAAATCATAAAATTTAACATCATTGAGTAAAAGCACAAGAAAAGAGAGTGCGCGCTCCGCATATCGAGATAAATCGATCGAATTGATGGATGCACGATATTGGGCAATAAATTATAAACTGAGTTACTGAATTCACTAACTTAACGGATCACAAAATCTATTTGTTATTGTAGGGCCATTAATGCCCTATTCTATATCTGATGACTGTTGGACATGAAGATTAGGCAAGTTTTTATCACTTTATTTCACCAATCAACTTTCAATCAATACTTTCTCATATGTCCTGTCCATCTATTTGTTTACTTGTTTGTCTGTTTTATCTAAATTACTCTACCTGTGAAGGTGACTTGATTGTCAATAAACTTATCTTTACATATATGATAGGCCAATAGATATATATCTGTGTTGATTCGTTACGGTATTTAACGTACAAGTCATATTTATAGCTCTATTAGTTGGGTTGTACATATATGCTAAATATGTTGATGTTCTTTGTTAGTTCTTTCGGTTGATGTTATTTCACGGTGTCTGTATCGTCCAGATGATCAATTTCATTATTGTCAACTCAGTCTTGAAAAAACTTGAGACTTATTTGCTATTATTGCACAAATTATTAAATATTGAAAACAAATATACATTTGGTCAAAATTAATTTAATATAAGCATTGAGCAGAGCCTGGTTGAAATGCTACGGTGTGGCGAATCATACTCGTCTGCGAGCGACGGTCAGAACTGATGCTATATATGCATGGTTCTATTAATGGTTTGTATTTTGATGAGGTAAACTGCTCGTAACCTCCATTGTAGACAATTTCACACCAGGTTCTATTCATAAACAAATTAGAAATTTGGCATAAGGAACTGTAGTAAACAAATGTCTGTCCAAATGACTAGATCATTGAGACTCGGGCAGACATATACGGGTAATCCAATGTTAATAATGTAATGAGGCAGCATGTTTAACACAACCTTTATTATTAAACATTATAAAGTTAACATATTAAAGACATATTATGGACTTGTTCGGGCACGTGAAACTGATAAGTTAGTATTCAGGCACCATGCCAACTGGGAGTATGTAGCATTCTACTATCAGAGGCTCAGAGCCAAAAATCTGAAACAAATCGACCGTACCACTCCATTGAAAACATCACCTGAACTACGCTCAAATGTAAATATTTATGACTAGATTCAGGATGCAACTATCAACGATAAATTTACAAAAATGATTCTGCCAACGAAAGTCACTGCATTTCAATAATATATAAGAATGACGGTGTGTGTTGTGAATTTGGAAATAATATTTGTAAAATGTACTTTGAGGAAGATTATTCACCATTTCTATTTGGTCACCCTACTGGAGTGTTTCACATCACTTCAAAATTTAAAGAAATATGGTCGAAATGCAAATGAAAGAAATAATGTTGAATGAGGCCAGAAAATAAAGATGCTTTGTTTCCGTGCATCGACCGACCCTAAAAAATAACCCGCCGACCCTAAAGTGTTTATTGATATTTGGAGAAAAAGTTTTCTAAATTTTTTATTTCTGTTTTTTACGACTAATGCTCATAAATATTGATGATTATTAGTGTACAAAACACATGGCTTCTAATAACATATCCCTGTGAAAAGTGACGTGAAGTATGTGATGGGTTGTGGATTGATGGGCATGAATTTTGCAATTTTAATTTTATGAGAGTGGATCCCATGCCTGGCTGCTTTACCTGTATGCCTTGTTTCGGACTTATGGAACATACTCTTGGGTTCCAAATAAACATGCATGCATATTTGTTATTTTATTTGGAAATCTGCCCCTGCATAGTGGTTATTTGGGCAGCCCTGGGAATTAAGGAAAATTTGCCTAGGCAATATTTTTGCCTAGGTGAAAGAAATCAGCCTAGGCAAAAACAGATTTTACCTAGGCAATTTTGCAACAATATTGCCATCTCAAATCAATATGATTCAATAATAACCTGAAATGCTTAGTTATTTTGGAGAAAATTTCCAGGCCACTGCTCGTCATATATATACATTCCACAAAGCATCTCCAAAACTAGTGCCCTTATGGGTAGCTAGTTAATGGCCCAGTACCATGGAATCAATTTTAGGACAATATATGTAAATACTAAATAGTGATTTAAGAAAGTCATTTTGGCTAAAGAGGTTCTATTTCTGATAGACACAAATCAATTTTAGTAACCCAATGAACTTGTTTTACCTAGGCAATATAATTTCCTAGGCAAACTTACTTTGCCTCTGCTTTTACCTAGGCATTGCCTATTGCCTAGGTCAATTCCCAGGGCTGTTTGGGTCTGCAAGTTTATTACTTTTGAGGCTATGCAAATTGAAAACAGCACAAACTCAAGATTTGTATATGATTCTGATACCAAATTGATGAGCTTATAACTTTATGCATGTACAAGTTCAAGTATATTGCATACATGTGAACATTTAAATATTGAATAAACACCACATGACACATATTTTGTTGATTACCATGTGTGATTGCTTGGCCTATATTGCATGTACTATTCAAATAATCTTATTAATAGTTGATGTTTTGCTCAGTTTCCCCTGTGGTATTTTTTGGGTCTGCACTGTTATTAACTTGCAATGGAATCCCCCCCCTGCACTTTTATTTGGAGCCCCAGAGTACAGATAGGAACACTATCAACAATCATGGTGGTGTGTATCTGTACAGTAATGCCATAAGTAATTGACTCTCTATCTACAGCAGAGTTATGGGTAACTTTTCAGGATTTAGTACTTAGGGCATTACTGTAAGTATATATACATGTATAGAGGTTATCACCACATATGGTAGGGGTACAGCTACTGTTTCCAAAAACCAGGCATGCTAGGTTGGGTGTACTGGCTACCTCCAGACAATGGGATGTAGTCGTCACAATACAAGTACAGTATTATAGTCGTGTCATGGGTAAAATTATAAAAAAGTTAGTGACATCAATTTCGTACCAAGTTAATAGCCAACTTTAGGAAAATGTGGTATGTGAATATTAAATAAAAAACATACTTAAGCATGAAGTACCGGTAAGTTTGATCTTTCATCAATCATAATGTATATTTCCACTGTGTTTATAATCAAGCAATACTTTTCCCACAACACAAGTTGGCATTTTATGTCTCTTCAGTCGAGGTGATTCAATATTCAGTCTGCAGCTGGATAAAAAATATCAAAATAAAATAGAAAAAAAAATCCCTACCTACCTACAGCCCTCTTTATTCAGATTGTTTGGCTTCGGCAACAGTATGCAGTGGCCTAGTTTGCTTCAGCAAATTGCTTCGGCATTGAATGCTGATTGCCGTAGGCAATTATGAAGGCTGTACCTACCCTAATTTTTTCGCTCCATTATCGGAAACATACTCTTTTTTTTTTTTGCCTGACAAATATATTTGTGTTTAAAGAATACAAAAAATGTCAATATAATTTAATATATAGATAATAAAATAAAATAATATATATTGAATTAATTAAAAATAAATTAACAATTTAACATGCTGACCAGTTAACACAATTAGTGACAGTAATCACTATTTCATTATTTAGGATCCATTGAATGAGACTGGACTTGTCTTCAGTTGTTCAGTGATCAACAATCAGCAGAAAAATTTAATCTTTAAAAAATAAGTTAAAATAGTAATTTTGGGTTCTTAAATACGTTCCACATACCGCAGAAAAGAGATTTTTTTCACCTACATGGTGTTACTAAAATAATCTTTAGGAACTCCATATTAAGGTTGATTTAATGAACTTTATGAAGCTATGGGGGGGGGGGTAAAATAATATAAATTGCAACAAAAATGGTAAATAAAATAAATTTCATATGATTTGAGTGAATAGCATATACCACTCACACACTGACTCAAGTAACCAAACATTCGTCACAATCAGAGATGGACATGTATGTCCTTTTGTAGCCATAAACACATTTTCAACCGTTGAACTTGACCACCGGGGGGCTGGGTGCACGGAAATCTTCCGAAATTGGTTGGCCCATAATGTTTTATAAGTGCAATCTAAGTCGTTCTAGCTGAAAATGTGTTTTAACATTTGTAAGTCATATCCATATATAATTGAGCGTCTTACTGTATAGTATTATTCAATAAATTTGACAGTTTGTGCTATAATTCGTTAACAATTGCAACAACTTGCTCGTAAAAATTTAAAATGGTGAAGTTTGTTTACCACGTTGGATAGGTCAAGGGTCATTGGCGAAAGGTCGAGGTCACTAGCTGTTCCCTGACGCCTAAAGTGTATGCTTGGCGTCAGGTAAGCCCTGGTTAGTAGGTTGTATGATTCATCTAACAGGTGGCGCCTCGTCAGAGATTTTTCATACAGAGCATCACGCCTTCTCAATAACTAGAAAATAACAATGAAAAAGTTAGATATAAAGTTACGAGCAGATCATAGATAGATTTTTAGTATCTTAGGCCAATGAAATTTGGAAATTATGGTCTCGTAAAATATAGGTGAGCAAAATATGTAAATATATATATAAGTAGATTTAATGTTTAATTTGACTGGTAACGGGACAATAGTTTGCAGTCAAAACAGATGGGACATATTTGAAAGGTTTCTGTTTTTAATTTGCCATTCACCTGTAGGACTGATGTATGTTGCAAATCGGGCTGATTCTAAGACATCCAAGAAATTTAAAAACATTTGAGAAAGTCATTGCAGTTTTGTATCCTATATAAATGCCAAATATTAACCGTCATATCTATCATTTTGGTGCTCCAATACATGCACCGATTCCTGACTCTGACGGTAAAAACAAAAAGGTCGTTTAAAAAATAAAAAACAAAGAGAGAGTTTGATAAGGTAATATTAAAAAAAAAAACACACTACATTATCGAGCTTATGAACCCAACTAGTGTATGCGCAGAGTCTATCATCTGAAATCATTACTGTCTGCTAGAAAATAAGTAAAACATTTTTCATTGCATATTTTAGTTTTTGATAGCCATTAAATTTGCAGAACTATTTTGGTTTTGGTTGAATAATAACCATAAAACAACAAAATATCTGAAAAGATGAATCAGACTATTGCAAACATGGTTGAATAATATTTATGTTGTTTCATGTTGTTTTTGGTTCTTCGCTCAATAAAAAAAATATTAAAAATTCGTCTGTTCATCCTGTCAAATAGGAATTCATTGAAAACAAGCTTAATTCATTTGCAACACTGTGTTCAAACTGTTTCTAGCAAACTCTGTGTGAACCCCCAGCGAACCCCTTTGGTGTTTATGCAGTTTGGTGAATATGGTATATATATCGCGGTTAAATGCTCATGGCGACATTGAAGCCACCGGATATTTGTTATGATTGGATGGTATTACAGATAACAGCACATATACCATACCTGATCCATTCCGGATACCACATCATCCTGGGCGTAGTGTCCACTCTCAACAAACTTGTTGGCGAAATCATCCAATTCCTGAAAAAATGTCAAAAATATTTTTCAAATAGAACATATTATGGATTTTGTATAATTTTTCAATAATAACCGATGCTACTAATTACACATAGCATAAAACAACCCATTTTGCAGTATGCTAAGTAGTCAATACATGTGTGAGGTTTAGAAGCATCATATACATATATAGGGTAAATGTTTTACTTCTAATTGTATTTTAAGGAAATGACCAGAATGCGTATAGAAATTAGTCTGACTAGACCAGTCATAAGTGTAAGTTAATTAGGTTCATATATAGGAGTCACATTAAATCATCAGGGCCAAGGAAATAGCAAAATAACAACATAACAATACCTGGATCTTTCCTTCCTGAGCAGTGAGGATCTTTTGGAAGTATTGCTGTTCATTAATCATAGCCTCAACACTATCTAGTGAATCGCCCAGATCTTCATTGGCCAAAAATGCCTATAAAGACATAAATAACATGGTTTTACACCATATGTGATATGTATAACTGCTTCATAATACATGTTATGACACAAAGGTTTGTGACATGTACGTGGCTAAACATTTCAGAGCGAAAAAACATTAGTTTCCATTTAAGTGTCCCATTACTGTTACAGATCGCGAGAGTGAGAAGTGCGGTCTCATCGAAAGTTGCCAGCACCATGAATCCCCAGCCGGTCACCCATCCAAAGATTTTCGAGCTCGACATTGCTTAAAGGTACTGAATCCGATCAGACGCTCCTAATTTACTATTTCTTTGGCTTCGGGGGTAAGAAATATCTGATTCGAGTCGAGGAACCTACTCATCAACGCTCCGAGTGATCAGATATCGATTTTTGCAGTTTATTATTTATATTGTTTGTGGCCCAATAACACGCCGTCAAAAGGGTTGTCTCGGTCAAAATTGTGGACGAAGATGGATAACTCTAAAATCAAGTGGTTATTATTACCACTTGGTTTTAGAGTTATCCATCTTCATCTGCAATTTTTCCGTTTGACTTCGTGTTTCTGTGCCAATTATTAGTACACATCTCAAGAAATAACAAACTTCAAAAGTCAATATCTAATCACTCTGTGCTTTGATGGGTGGGTTCCTCGACTGAATCAAGTATATTTTACCTCCGAAGCCAAATAAATAGTAATTTAGGTATTTCGTCGTAGAAGACCATATGGTGCCAGACTATATGTATATAAAATGCATCTATATCACAGCTAACTACACGAGAAATACAATTTATGTAGTTCCACCTGTTACAGAATTTTCCTTCTCATGTCGCTTTGGTAAAGATGGATTTTATATGCATGTTTCCGTTCATATTCTGGCTCCACATGCGTTCCTATGACGAAATTCCAGCAAAATATAAAATGCAAACATTTGAGTGTGTGAGCGTACCCTAACTTCGCGGTGATGACACAAAGCGTCTAACTACTGTGACCAAGATATCATCTAGACGGCTCGTGCAGATAACTAATCGGCCTTCTGTATTTACACCGCGAATGTTACACTGCAAATAGGAAGATCATATTTAAAAATGATTTGAAAGTTTATATAGCCATTCTTATTTAATACTAAAACGTGTTGGCGTGGCATTTGTTCGCCAGACAATCAAACTACTGATCAATACACACTGACTTGAGGAAAGAATTATTTGACGTTGCTAACACTAATAACATATATACACTTTACAAACATGAACGATGATGATAAATTCATTTTTATAATGAAAAAATGAAGACAAAGTAATGATCAATTCCATGTGATCCGGTTATTCTTCCAAATGAGAACATATATAAATATAGGGAAATGCAAATGACGGGAAATGCATATTTAATTAAGAATTGTTGGATAGTTGTACGTTTGTTGACAGTTATATGCACATATATTATGTATTATGTTTAATTTGCTTGTACTTTATGTTATTTGCAAATGCCTGCACTGATGTATTGCAATAAACTATCTTATCTTATCTTATCTTATCTTAGCTTAGCTTATCTTATCTTATAAGACGCATTTTAATATGCTATTATAGTGGATATATGTGAAAGTTCTCATACACGAAGTACCATTGAGCATCAATTGTTAATTACCTCTTGTTCTGTGATCCATATGTCAGCTTGTGTCGAGTCTCGCAGGAAGAGTTGCAGGTCCATACATTGCCCATGCACGATTCGTCGATCAACCCACAAATTGGTGAAGCTGGTCTTTACTGACGAGAGCTGGTGTAACTGAAAGAGTTCATCATTGTGCTGACAATTTCTATGTAAAATGTCAATGGAGCTATGAGAAGACGTTGTTAAAAAAAATTGACGGTGCCGCATAATATGTTCATAATTGTGTGATTGTACGTTACGTCTCGTTCTGAGAAATCACTATATAGATATACTTATTAGCCCAAGTCTTCTCGGTCCACAACAGCTTGGGATATCGGTAGGGGAGTTACCTTTCTTTTATGTCTTCGGATTTTGTTAATACGGATGATTTGTATATATGAACACAAAGGGCATTCTTTCTCAAGTATGATGACATCAAACATATACATCATATATCAGAGGTCCGTCGAATGTCAAATCAACGAGATGTATAAGTAAACAACACCTTGTTTTCCAGAAAATTTCGATTTGTCGCGCTTCAGAAAATTGATGTTAACAATAAATTAAATGGTCGTATATCACTATACCTTTTTCTATTACGGTAAATGATACTCCACGTGTAAGTGTAGTTCGTCGTTTCAATGAAAGTATGATATAGAAGAGTAACTGGGCGGAACTCGGTCCAAAACAGCTGAAACCCACCCGATATCTCAAGCTGCTGTGGACCGAGTTGTCTAGTTAAATATGCGGCTTATACTCAATTTTATTCCCAAAAACGTATTTCAAGTGAATATAATGTTACGAGATGTGCATTCACCAGTGATCGATCATGTGGATTAATCGCCGATCGGTACGTCAATATCTGCCTCTACATGTTTTTTTTTTATCCCCTCCCCTTGCTCCATTAAGAGAATTTTTTAATGTTCGTAAACCAATTAATACAATTGCTTGGCATAAGAAATTTGCACGATATTTCATACATTTCACTGTGAATTCCAAAGTCTATGGATTTACCTTGTCTTTCATTTCAGCTGCATAGTAGTGATTTGTGTCGACCGACTTCTGTCCGGATGCGACAGCACTCTTCATGCTATCCTGGTTGGCATAAATATCTCCCCGAATGAGCTAGAGAAACAAGAAAATGAAGAGAGTACAAATCATAATGGTTCAGTTCATCTTTTAAAATGAAAAACCGTTTACGTGCATGCATGGAAGAATGACAGCGCTATACCGCATACTATAATATGTATGTTTTCCGACTATTCCGAGCGACAGTAACGGACACCATGCAGGAACAGGTTCCGAGTGACAAGTGATTATCCCAAAGTAACAGTAAAACATGTTCCGGGTAACAAGACTTTAGTGATTACCCCAAGTAACAGTATAACATGTTCCGGGTAAAAGAATTTAGTGATTATCCCAATTAAATTAAGTAACAGTATAACATGTTCCGGGTAACAGACTTTAGTGACTATTCCGAGTAACAGAAACGGAACCATGCAGAGCACGAGCAGGTTCCGAGTACCAACTGGTTATTCTGGGTAATCACAGATAAACACCAAATGTTCTCGCGTTCTACGTACGCAACGAAACAATGCATACAAGAAAACCATACTCAGAAATGGTAACGCCCTCAATATCATAGTATTAGCCATATATACAATATAACAACTTTAATGTGGTGATTAGGAAAAATTTGTATATAGGTAACGCCTATATGTAGTTGATTATGTGTAATATTTTTTTCTAATTTCTTTTGAAATAGTGGTCTGAATAGCGCATGAAATAGCATGCAGAATAATACTCGGGCAAAAATTTGCGATCTTCGTAAAATGGTTCAAGTACGAGGACGTTTCTAATCACATTTAGTATCCAATTACGCGAATACCGAGTATGTTTTTAATCACATTAAGTCCACCACCCTCCTGCGACATGGTCAGATATACTTGCCAATATACACCATTGGAGGGCGTAATGCTCATCCAAGAATGGCCCAGGTAATGCACTCCTGATATGACCTCTCATAAGTATTAATTAATATACATGTATGGTTCCATGATGGTAAATTAAAATATGGTCACACTCCAGAGAGGGTTTATTGAAATATGGTCCGATGAGGGTAAATTAAAATATGGTCACATCACGGTTAAATAAAATATGGTCCCATAAGGGTTAATTAATATATCGTCCAATGAGGGTTATTAAAATATGGTCCCATGCTGATGGTTAATTAAAATTATAACTTGATAATTAAAATATCGTCTCATGAGGGTTAGTAAAAATATGGACCCATGGGGGGGGGGGGGTAATTGAAATGTGGTCCCCATTAAGGTCAATTAAAAAATGGTAACGTGACTTAATTAAGGAATAAATATATGGTCGACCCATCATGAGGTTTAATTAGAGTTAAAATATGGTGTCATCAGTTTTGATTAAACTACGGTTCCACTGGGGTGAAATTTATACAATATATAATCCCATTGAGGGTCAATTAAAATATGGTCCAATGAGGACTAATTATAATATGTCCCCTCCCCCATAAGGATCATTTAAAACATGGTCACATGAAAGGGGGGGGGGTAATTTCTGAACATTCCTCAATTCATATATAATTCTGATATATCCTCGGTACACATAAATAACAATGATGTTTATAATTAGGCCATATTGTATGTTAAACAACCAATGTGAAGGGTTAGTGTTGGAACGTTTCTTAATAGCACCTCTATTCATAGCTCCGATATATTCCGCATACAAAGAAATGAAAAATTAATATTTACAAACAGAACGAAGGAATAACGTGGGAATTGTTAATAATTACCATCCCAATTCATTTAGAATATAACATGCCGATATTTGTCGCGTATAACTAAATGACAAAGTTCACTACGCGATATTAGATAACATGTTAAACACCGATATAAACAAACACCTAGTACGATTCATATTCGAATTAAATTTCTTATACAATCGTCAAATCCCCGTGCAGTTACAATAGTGGATAGCATTCCGATTTATGTCATGTGAAAATAAACTAAAGATATTCAAATAACAATGCAACAAAGCAGGTTAAAGAACAATAGAAACACATACGCGCAGCGTGCGAATGGTTAACGCGCTAATTTCCGTTAGCATTAATCGCCTCGCACTTCTTTGCATGCAAATAACAAGTCATGGGTCAATCAAGCATATCTGGAGAGACGCCCACTGCATGAAATAATAATGAAAACGACAATAAACGAAATTGAAATTCCCAACTTCATATTTTACCGGGACTCGCCCTCGGGGTCGCACTGTGTGCAACTACCGGATTCGGCCTCGGGATCGCACTACAACTTTTAATGCCCCCCCCCCCCAAAACAAGTTCTATAAATAAAATCCCCAGCGCCCATAGGATACCAAGAAACTCTACATTATTATACACCCGGAGGGCGAAATTATAATTTACACATCATTCGAATGCTTATCACCCCATGCGTGAATATGACATTTCTACATCGCTGTATAGAGCAATACCCCGAGGAACGGAACATATTCTTCGAAGCCTCTACGTCACCGCTTTTCCCCGCAATTTAGACACGCACTGTCAAATATTCATAGAAATGGGATAGTATCAAGAACTCTGCAGAACTCTGGGGAACTAATTATGCTTATAAATGCATCCTCCTGGGAAGTATCTGAATATATAATCTCCAATTAACATTATATTTAGTTACTTTTTCCCTTCTGGAAAGTTTCTATAGATAATCCCCTAATTTGCAGAAGACAAAATGCATAATCGATGTGGCTAATGGGTGAACATCACAAACTTCAACTGGGGAACTTCAGTTTGGTCCTATAGGTCTCCCATATCAATTGAGGCCTAAGAAGAATGAGGTTCCCATAGGGCGAGTTTGGTGATGCTAGTCTGCTTTGTGGGGACCCCATTCTGCAATTAACAAACACACTATTTCACTATTTGCAGGCATGTTTAGAATAATGTCTATAGCAGATCAGATCAGAATGAGAATGCTGATTCATCTTTTAAGTTGATAATAAACGCTATTTATTGCTATTATTGGTGCCTCTCCTTCAAGTAATCTGATGTCGATGGCACCTACCCCATGACACCCCAGTTTCAAATTAAGTATGCTTGTCAATTTTCCAACATATCTACTGATCTGATCATAAACCCCCTTCATTAATCATCTATGTTAAAATAATTAGTTAGTCTCCTTATAAGTTATCTGAGGTCAAAAGCGCCTCATGATATTCCCCTGTCTAATGAATAAAGTGTTCGGAATAGTTAAGTCGCATCTTTCACAGCTGTTCGTCTCTATCTTTGTATCAACATTGATTGGGCATTCCACACCAACATGTTCTTGTTTTTTGCATAATGTTTTAGGCATCATATAAATCGAGCTCGATGCAGAGTTCAGTCCCCTACCGCTGCCCGAACCTACGCGTAATGTGAAGAAATGTCACATTTATTTATTTGAGGCATTTGTAGGTTACAAATCATTCTGCATTATGCTGAGAAACTGAATTGTCCACTGATATTCATTTGAAAATTTTCTAGATCAAGCCAGAATGAACTGTAAGTGACAAAACATGTAAGTTCAGCCAGATGAAGGTACATGGGCAAAACACTTCACAATAAAACATGTAAGTTCAGCCAGATGAAGGTACATGGGCAAAACACTTCACAATAAAACATGCAAGTTCAGCCAGATGAAGGTACATGGGCAAAACACTTCACAATAAAACATGTAAGTTCAGCCAGATGAAGGTACATGGGCAAAACACTTCACAATAAAACATGTAAGTTCAGCCAGATGAAGGTACATGGGCAAAACACTTCACAATAAAACATGTAAGTTCAGCCACATGAATGTACATGGGCAAAACTCTTCACAATAAAACATGTTAAATTTAATTAACCCTTTACCCAACAAACCGGCCAAAACCGGCCAAATAAAGCTTCAACAGCCTAAAATATCTTCGGTCTGTCTCAATAGAACCATACAAATATGGATATCATTGGAACCAGTGTTCGCGCTGTCGGTAGCCAAATTAGCCAATGGCTAATCTTTTTCGAATTTGGCTAATAAAAATTTCATTTGGCTAAACTTTTGGCTAAACTTTTTTGACCCCAAATGGAGACTGAAAGCATGAATTTTTGGCAAGTGGGTTTTCAATTCTGTGATGTGAACGATCTAGTCCGAAAACATTGTAAGTGGGAATATATCGCCGACTGTACAAAAGGAAACCCGATCGCGGACAGTACAAAGGGAAACCCGTCACTCTGCACGAAATATCATTATTTTACATTTAATCCGCTAATCCCCCATTGTCTGTCTGGTCACTCACGGGACTCCTGCACAATGCATGTTTATGATGACATTGTATTTATGACGGTCAAGGTTTATGAGCACCAAGTGTAAGACAATAGCTTAATCAGCCAAATGTGAATCACGACAGATATTTTATGGTTATTTGTCGTCAATACCGATACATTCAAAATAATATGCATGCTTTTATGACAGATTGCAATTTGATAATGGCGTAACAATATTAAGTTATTAGTTTCCAGATGTCACTTAAATATTTTCGCAAGGATAATTAATATTTAACGATTTTTAAAAAGATATTGATATAAAACAAAAATTTAATGTCATTAAGAAGGACAATCCCGGGTTACCCCCCCCCCCCCCAAATCACTCTTACACATAAAGATTAATAAATTTTTAATAAATGATATATATCAAAATATTTCTAGTTCATCAAAATTAGTTAAATTATTGTGTATTTTACCTGTGTCTGTTAGATTTGACGTTTTAGTCATTAATTGTGAACCGACCAGAAAACGATGATTTAATTTGGCCATAGTTTTTTTTAATTTGGCTAAAAAACATTTGGCTAAAGTTTTTTTTATTTGGCTAATAAAATTTTCATTTGGCTAAACTTTTGGCTAAATTTTGTTTCGGTCCAGCGCGAACACTGATTGGAACCGGCTCCTTGACCACATTGTGATAGTAACAGTTATGCCCTGGGCCAATGCATTCTCTTATATATGCGAGTCGACCATAGGTCGCCTCGCATATATAAGAGAATGCATTGGCCTAAAAAAAATCTTTTTTTAACACTTTTTACCATTTTTTCTTACATTCTTTAACAATTTTATAATTTTTAATGTGTTAAGCCAATGCATTCTCTTATATATGCGAGGCGACCTATGGTCGACTCGCATATATAAGAGAATGCATTGGCACAGGGCCGTTCTGTTGGGTAAAGGGTTAAGAAAATACACATGCCGGCAGCGTTCAGACATAGCGTAGCGAGGGGACTGAACTCTGTTTTGCAGCTTGACCATAACTATGACAACTTGACGCATTGATCAAATTGATTGTTTTCTTGCCATTTGGTAGAGGGGTATTGTCGCAAGAGCTATACTCGACCTTCACCTCAGAATTGGCAGTCAAGTTATATTCAACTAATTACCGGGTCTCTTTCGGTTGGTTTCTGGAACACCAAAGTGGGTGGACCATCTTGATAAATAAGTCAAATTGCACATGCGGGGTGGGTGGAATCTATTTCAGATTAAAGATGCGGGCCCTACGAGTATATCATTGAACGAGGTCAAGGACGAGAATAGCTCTTCACGCGACATTACCCCTCTATCTTGCCGTAAATATAAAAAGTAGGAATGTGTACTTGATTTGAGTTCTGGAAAACACAATGCACAACAAACCAAGACAATCGGGTACCAACATATAGCTGAACGACCTATGGTGATCCAAGCGATCTACAACCACTTATTTTTTCAAATAAAACAGCTACTGAAACAGGTTAATTAAACTGTCATTTGAACTAAAGGAGATAATTTCTCAGTCATATGGTCATAGATATCAGTTAGGTTTTGTATTGTTTTAGCAAGATTTAAACCAACGTTATATGAGTGAAATTTGGCGGTGGTTGTCAAAAAATTTGCGAGTAAAAATCTACTTAAATTGCAAGTTGGGGGTGGATGTCCGTCCTCGAAAATATCAGATGCCCCCACCCCTAAAAACGGAATCTCCCTACTATTTTCACTACCTTCGCCTCGAATTAATACATTTGTGTTTTGCAATAGATGATATATACTTCATTTTAATACCAAGAAAAGCTTATGGGTATAGCTTTTACGCTGTGAAACACAAGTATATGTATATGTGACCCGCCATATCAAATCCAGTCGTAAGTCAGGATTGTTTTTACCCTGTGCCAATGCATTCTCTTATATATATGCGAATCGACCATAGGTCGCCTCGCATATATAAGAGAATGCATTGGCCTAACAATTTTTTTTAATTTTTTTTAAATAAATGTTTCTTACAATTTTTAGGACACAAAAAATTCAAAACATCCATTACCCTGCAGGGAGCCCCACACATATATAGAAGCATATAGAAGAGTGTCGTCTGCTCATGTTTGTCTGGGGCTCTGTATGGGTGAAATTATAAAATTGTTAAAGAATACAAGAACAAATTATTAAAATTGTAAAAAATTGTTAGGCCAATGCATTCTCTTATATATGCGAGGCGACCTATGGTCGACTCGCATATATAAGAGAATGCATTGGCACAGGGTGAAAAAATCCCGACTTACGACTGGATTTGATATGGCGGGTCACATATGCAGTTGTACTTCAGCCTTGATTTCGACACTTATGGTATAGGTCAGTTGTTGGCAGAATAATGAAACATCCGGGATTAATATATTTAGTTGGGCGTCTATATCGAGTTTTCGTTAGACACCAAAAACGAGCCCTCTATATACGTGCAATATTCTTCGAGATATCGGCCGTCACAAATTCTGTCTTGCCGTGTACCATTTTGTCCCGTATCCCGTCCCAGCCCACAGTTTGTCATGTCCCAGACATTTTGTTTTATTAGTATACATATTACTAGATGAATGTAATTTGCGTGTGTTTTATTGAGGGGTATGTCGCTGTGACTCAGCGCAAAAATATACCTTTCTATAATGTAAGCACACTCACTACAATATATTAATTTCTTAATTGGATAAAAAAAAATTTACCCTCTGCCTATACTTGTCACATTTATAAACGGTGTCAGACCGGTTTTCCGAAGACCTATATCTACGAAGGCCCACAACTCCGAAGACCCGATTCTCCGACGGCCCATAACTCCGAAGACCCGATTCTCCGACGGCCCATAACTCCGAAGATCCGATTCTCCGAAAGCCCATAACTCCGAAGGGCCGATTCTCCGAAGACCTATAACTCCGAAGGGCCGATTCTCCGAAGACCTATAACTCCGAAGGCCCGATTCTCCGACGGCTCATAACTCCGAAGGTCAGATTCTCCGAGGTCCGATTCTCCGAAGATTTTGTTTTATCGGGGTATTATCGTTTACTAATATTGTACAGTCCAGTGGCGAAGCCAAGGGGTCCCAAAATTCCCACTGCCCCCATTAAACCTCTACATGCTATTTCAGACAATATGGGCCCCTACCAAAACATGTCCAATGTCATGTAAACGCCCGGAAATCGTTCATGGGGCATCAAAATATTCAAACTTTTCCTACTGCCCCCACCTAAATGGGAATCCTGGCCCGCCACTGACTATACACCAGATACTAGCTATAACGTTACGTTGGCCCATGAGATGCCAGAGTAAAATGTACAGGGGTGAACGGGGAAGAACTTGTCGCCCCTGTGCATGTTAGGCTACTCTGACATTCTTGCAGCGTTTCGTTATAATATACCCGGTGCACACCAGTGGCGGAGCCAGGGTTCCCATTTAGGGGTGCACATTAATTAGCATATGTGGGGGATATATCATGCATATGATATGACGAAAGCATATCACGAAGGCCTGATTTGGGGAGCGCATACATGGGAGGGGTCGCCCCCAATCGTTGGTCCGGGGGCTCCCCTGGGCAGGAACACTGTGAATATTTGAATGCCTAGGAGGGATTTCCTGACGTTTACATGACATTTGACATGTTTGGGGGGGGGGGCGGTCTTCCCTAGGGCCCAATTGACCCCGCCACTGGACTGTACACTATTTAATAAGCGATAAAACATGATCTTCGGAGAATCGGACCTTCGGAGAATCGGCCCTTCGGAGTTATAGACCTTCGGAGTTATGGGCGTTCGGAGTTATAGGCCTTCTGAGTTATGGGCTTTCGGAGTTATGGGTCTTCGGAGTTATGGGATTTCGGAGAATCGGGACTTCGGAGTTATGGGCTTTCGGAGAATCGGGGCGTCGGAGAATCTGACCTTCGGGCTTCGGAGAATCGGACGTTCGGAGTTATGGGTCTTCGGAAAAACGCTACGTAACCTTTATAAACTTACCAGGCCGAATCTTTCCATTCCGGACACCGACGACAATTCTTTTGCCACTGCCGACAAAATATTTGCCTGTAATATTTAAAATATATAAATTAGAATAATTATTCAGCTCACAGATCCATCGACTCACACATACAATCCGGCCACATAGGGATACAATTATGTGCATATCCCATTTCTACTATTACATAAGCGGCAAAGCCTTTTGAGTTGAAGGTACTCAATCCGATTCGATGGTCCCCATATCACCAGATTCCAACGACAACGACAATGGCAACGGCAACAGCATTTTTGAAATGTCGCTTCAGTTATCAGAATAGATTAATTGCCCAAAAATAATGCTACCACAGTCAATTGTAGTATATATTTCCCAAAACGTGTTATTAATCAACGAAATTTGACAGGATTGTCAAATATCTAACACCCAAAACCCACTTGATTTATAGAGTTATCCATCTTCTCGCTCCCATCGGCGCTCCCTCCATCTCATTCTCACACGCACGCACGCACTTTCTCGCTCCCGTGCGTGCTCTCTCTCTCTCTCTCTCTCTCTCTCTCTCTCTCTCTCTCTCTCTCTCTCTCTCTCTCTCTCCCCCTCCCCCCCCTCTCTCTCTCTCTCTCTCTCTCTCTCTCTCTCTGGAGAGTGTTTGGTGGTTTATGTGCCAACCGGTCCTGAAACAGTGATGTGGGGACACTACTTTCCAGTGGCGTTAGAAGCACGTGCCAAATTAATAGTAATGCCCCGACGCACTGTCTATCGGTAGCCCTTTTCAGAATATGAACTCTCTCCACGCAACCAGAATAATCTTGAATCATATCCACGAATGAGATACAGGTTTATGGGAACAACATTCGGGGAAGATATGGTTTATGGGCCAGAGAGACATTCCTTATATGGGGACCTGATTTTCAGAGAGCAGGTTTGTGGGACTGGAAAACTATATATATGGGGACGTGATTATGAGAGTAGGGTTTATGGGCCAGAAGATAATCGTTTTATGGGACTGATCACTGATTGTGATAGGCCTAGTACACTCTGTACACTCTGTCTATATAATATATGCTGTCCGTCGTGTTAAGCGTGTTTAGCAGGTTTATCGGGCCATGTGAGGGCCAGTAGGTTCTGAGGCGCCGGAAGAATGGGGGCAGAGCGGGGGGCAGCTGACCCCCTGCCCTTGGTCAAGGGGCGAGCGGGACAGGACACGCCATTTTTCTGGTGACTGAAAATAGTTTTATGTGTTAAATCTTGTATTTTTGACTAGTTGTGTGATGGCCAAATCAAAAATCTAATTAAAAGACAAACTAATGGAAATCATCTTTCTCCGAGAAGTCTGAATAAACAAAAAACGAAATGGAATTCCTGACAATACTGAATAAATCAGCGCGACCGTTGTTTCAATTTTGTTATCTTATTTATCAAAATAATCGTTGACAATTTCTGCAAGCGACCTATATTCAGCATTTTCAGAAATTCCATAAGTTTTTCTTTTAATTAGACTTGTGATTTGACCATCACAGATGTCGACCAGATTTTGTGTTTAGCAATCTCTAGCTGAGCAAACGATGGATGGATTTTCATAATTATAGTATGTGTCGGAGAGCAGGTTTATGTGGCCCCTGGGTGAGAGTGTAGTTTTATGGGGACGCCATATCAGAGGTTTATCGGGCACACCATGTGGGAGAGTAGGTATATGGGGGCCCAAAATATAGGTAAGGCAGTAGTTTTATGAGGACACCGTATCGGGGAGTAGGTTTATCGGGAACGCTGTGTCACATGGGCCCACATGCGATTAACATGACGTATATACCAGAGCGGGGGGGGGGGGGCAACCGACCCCCCTGCCCTTGGCCAAGGGGCGAGCGGGACAGGACATGCCATTTTTCTGGCGACTGAAAATAGTTTTATGTGTTAAATCTTGTATTTTTACAGCACAATCTGACTATTTGGGTTCAAAAACCAGCAATATCATTATATCACAAGGTTTAGTAATTTTGTGAAAATTTTATAACACAAATGGTCGCACAAATAGACGTCACAAAAAATATGACCGATTAAGATTTAATTATCTGGTTGACATATATTGTGTGATGGCCAAATCAAAAATCTAATTAAAAGAAAAACCAAAGGAAATCATCTTTCTCCAAGAAGTCTGAATAAACAAAAAACTATATGGAATTCCTGACAATACGGAATAAATCAGCGCGACCATTGTTTCAATTTTCAATTTATTATCTTATTTATCAAAATAATCGTTGACAATTTCTGCAAGCGACCTATATTCAGCATTGGCAGAAATTCCATAAGTTTTTCTTTTAATTAGACTTGTGATTTGGCCATCACAGATGTCGACCAGATTTTGGGGAGGGAATTTTGTGTTTAGCAATCTCCAGCTGAGCAAACGATGGATGGATCGATTTTCATAATTATAGTATGTGTCGGAGAGCAGGTGTATGTGGCCCCTGAGTGAGAGTGTAGTTTTATGGGGACGCCATATCAGAGGTTTATCGGGCACACCATGTGGGAGAGTAGGTATATGGGGACCCAAAATATAGGTGAGAGAGTAGTTTTATGAGGACACCGTATCGGGGAGTGGGTTTGTCGGTAACGCTGTGTCACAGGGGCCCACATGCGTGTAACATGACGTATATACCAGAGTGGGGGGGCAGCTGCCCTTGGCCAAGGGGCGAGCGGGACAGGACATGCCATTTTTCTGGCGACTGAAAATAGTTTTATGTGTTAAATCTTGTATTTTTACAGCACAATATGACTATTTGGGTTCAAAAACCAGCAATATCATTATATCACAAGGTTTAGTAATTTTGTGAAAATTTTATCACAAAAATGGTCGCACAAATAGACTTCACTAAAAATATGACCGATTAAGATTTAATTATCTGGTTGACATATTGTGTGATGGCCAAATCAAAAATCTAATTAAAAGAAAAACCAATAGAAATCATCTTTCTCCGAGAAGTCTGAATAAACAAAAAACTAAATGGAATTCCTGACAATATGGAATAAATCAGCGCGACCGTTGTTTCAATTTTCAATTTATTATCTTATTTATCAAAATAATCGTTGACAATTTCTGCAAGCGACCTATATTCAGCATTGGCAGAAATTCCATAAGTTTTTCTTTTAATTAGACTTGTGATTTGGCCATCACAGATGTCGACCAGATTTTGTGTTTAGCAATCTCTAGCTGATCAAACGATGGATGGACTTTCATAATTATAGTATATGTGTCGGAGAGCAGGTTTATGTGGCCCCTGAGTGAGAGTGTAGTTTTATGGGGACGCCATATCAGAGGTTTATCGGACACACCGTGTGGGAGAGTAGGTATATGGGGACCCAAAATATAGGTGAGAGAGTAGTTTTATGAGGACACCGTATCGGGGGGTATAGGTTTATCGGGAACGCTGTGTCACAGGGGCCCACATGCGTGTAACATGACGTATATACCAGAGCGGGGGTGGTGGCAGCTGACCCCCCTCTGCCCTTGGCCAAGGGGCGAGCGGGACAGGACATACCATTTTTCTGGCGACTGAAAGTAGTTTTATGTGTTAAATCTTGTATTTTTACAGCACAATCTGACTATTTGGGTTCAAAAACCAGCAATATCATTATATCACAAGGTTTAGTAATTTTGTGAAAATTTTATCACAAAAATGGTCGCACAAATAGACTTCACTGAAAATATGACCGATTAAGATTTAATTATCTGGTTGACATATTGTGTGATGGCCAAATCAAAAATCTAATTAAAAGAAAAACCAAAGGAAATCATCTTTCTCCAAGAAGTCTGAATAAACAAAAAACTAAATGGAATTCCCGACAATACGGAATAAATCAGCGCGACCGTTGTTTCAATTTTCAATTTATTATCTTATTTATCAAAATAATCGTTGACAATTTCTGCAAGCGACCTATATTCAGCATTGGCAGAAATTCCATAAGTTTTTCTTTTAATTAGACTTGTGATTTGGCCATCACAGATGTCGACCAGATTTTGGGGAGGACATTTTGTGTTTAGCAATCTCTAGCTACGCAAACGATGGATGGATTTTCATAATTATAGCATGTGTCGGAGAGCAGGTTTATGTGGCCCCTGAGTGAGAGTGTAGTTTTATGGGGACGCCATATCAGAGGTTTATCGGGCACACCATGTGGGAGAGTAGGTATATGGGGGCCTAAAATATAGGTGAGAGAGTAGTTTTATGAGGACACCGTAACGGGGAGTAGTTTTATCGGGAACGCTGTGTCACATGGGCCCACATGCGATTAACGTGACGTATATACCAGATCGGGGGTGGTGGCAGCTGACCCCCTGCCCTTGGCCAAGGGACGAGCGGGACAGGACATGCCATTTTTCTGGCGACTGAAAATAGTTTTATGTGTTAAATCTTGTATTTTTACAGCACAATCTGACTATTTGGGTTCAAAAACCAGCAATATAATTATATCACAAGGTTTAGTAATTTTGTGAAAATTTTATCACATAAATGGTCGCACAAATAGACTTCACTGAAAATATGACCGATTAAGATTTAATTATCTGGTTGACATATTGTGTGATGGCCAAATCAAAAATCGAATTAAAAGAAAAACCAAAGGAAATCATCTTTCTCCAAGAAGTCTGAATAAACAAAAAACTAAATGGAATTCCCGACAATACGGAATAAATCAGCGCGACCGTTGTTTCAATTTTCAATTTATTATCTTATTAATCAGAATAATCGTTGACAATTTCTGCAAGCGACCTATATTCAGCATTGGCAGAAATTCCATAAGTTTTTCTTTTAATTAGACTTGTGATTTGGCCATCACAGATGTCGACCAGATTTTGGGGAGGGCATTTTGTGTTTAGCAATCTCTAGCTGAGCAAACGATGGATGGACTTTCATAATTATAGCATGTGTCGGAGAGCAGGTTTATGTGGCCCCTGGGTGAGAGTGTAGTTTTATGGGGACGCCATATCAGAGGTTTATCGGGCACACCATGTGGGAGAGTAGGTATATGGGGACCCAAAATATAGGTGAGAGAGTAGTTTTATGAGGACACCGTAACGGGGAGTAGTTTTATCGGGAACGCTGTGTCACATGGGCCCACATGCGATTAACGTGACGTATATACCAGATCGGGGGTGGTGGCAGCTGACCCCCTGCCCTTGGCCAAGGGACGAGCGGGACAGGACATGCCATTTTTCTGGCGACTGAAAATAGTTTTATGTGTTAAATCTTGTATTTTTACAGCACAATCTGACTATTTGGGTTCAAAAACCAGCAATATAATTATATCACAAGGTTTAGTAATTTTGTGAAAATTTTATCACATAAATGGTCGCACAAATAGACTTCACTGAAAATATGACCGATTAAGATTTAATTATCTGGTTGACATATTGTGTGATGGCCAAATCAAAAATCTAATTAAAAGAAAAACCAAAGGAAATCATCTTTCTCCAAGAAGTCTGAATAAACAAAAAACTAAATGGAATTCCCGACAATACGGAATAAATCAGCGCGACCGTTGTTTCAATTTTCAATTTATTATCTTATTAATCAGAATAATCGTTGACAATTTCTGCAAGCGACCTATATTCAGCATTGGCAGAAATTCCATAAGTTTTTCTTTTAATTAGACTTGTGATTTGGCCATCACAGATGTCGACCAGATTTTGGGGAGGGCATTTTGTGTTTAGCAATCTCTAGCTGAGCAAACGATGGATGGACTTTCATAATTATAGCATGTGTCGGAGAGCAGGTTTATGTGGCCCCTGGGTGAGAGTGTAGTTTTATGGGGACGCCATATCAGAGGTTTATCGGGCACACCATGTGGGAGAGTAGGTATATGGGGACCCAAAATATAGGTGAGAGAGTAGTTTTATGAGGACACCGTATCCGGGAGTGGGTTTATCGGTAACGCTGTGTCACATGGGCCCACATGCGATTAACGTGACGTATATACCAGATCGGGGGTGGTGGCAGCTGACCCCCTGCCCTTGGCCAAGGGACGAGCGGGACAGGACATGCCATTTTTCTGGCGACTGAAAATAGTTTTATGTGTTAAATCTTGTATTTTTACAGCACAATCTGACTATTTGGGTTCAAAAACCAGCAATATAATTATATCACAAGGTTTAGTAATTTTGTGAAAATTTTATCACATAAATGGTCGCACAAATAGACTTCACTGAAAATATGACCGATTAAGATTTAATTATCTGGTTGACATATTGTGTGATGGCCAAATCAAAAATCTATTTAAAAGACAAACTAATGGAAATCATCTTTCTCCGAGAAGTCTGAATAAACAAAAAACTAAATGGAATTCCTGACAATACTGAATAAATCAGCGCGACCGTTGTTTCAATTTTATTATCTTATTTATCAAAATAATCGTTGACAATTTCTGCAAGCGACCTATATTCAGCATTGTCAGAAATTCCATAAGTTTTTCTTTTAATTAGACTTGTGATTTGGCCATCACAGATGTCGACCAGATTTTGTGCTTAGCAATTTCTAGCTGAGCAAACGATGGATGGATTTTCATAATTATAGTATGTGTCGGAGAGCAGGTTTATGTGGCCCCTGGGTGAGAGTGTAGTTTTATGGGGACGCCATAACAGAGGTTTATCGGGTACACCGTGTGGGAGAGTAGGTATATGGGGGCCCAAAATATAGGTGAGAGAGTAGTTTTATGAGGACACCGTATCGGGAAGTAGGTTTATCGGGAACGCTGTGTCACAGGGGCCCACATGCGTGTAACATGACGTATATACCAGAGCGGGGGGGGGGGGGGGCAGCTGACCCCCTGCCCTTGGTCAAGGGGCGAGCGGGACAGGACATGCCATTTTTCTGGCGACTGCAAATAGTTTTATGTGTTAAATCTTGTATTTTTACAGCACAATCTAACTATTTGGGTTCAAAAACCAGCAATATCCTTATATCACAAGGTTTAGTAATTTTGTGAAAATTTTATCACAAAAATGGTCGCACAAATAGACGTCACTAAAAATATGACCGATTAACATTTAATTATCTGGTTGACATATTGTGTGATGGCCAAATCAAAAATCTAATTAAAAGACAAACTAATGGAAATCATCTTTCTCCGAGAAGTCTGAATAAACAAAAAACTAAATGGAATTCCTGACAATACTGAATAAATCAGCGCGACCGTTGTTTCAATTTTATTATCTTATTTATCAAAATAATCGTTGACAATTTCTGCAAGCGACCTATATTCAGCATTGTCAGAAATTCCATAAGTTTTTCTTTTAATTAGACTTGTGATTTGGCCATCACAGATGTCGACCAGATTTTGGGCTTAGCAATCTCCAGCTGAGCAAACGATGGATGGATTTTCATAATTATAGTATGTGTCGGAGAGAAGGTTTATGTGGCCCCTGTGTGAGAGTGTAGTTTTATGGGGACGCCATATCAGAGGTTTATCGGGCACACCGTGTGGGAGAGTAGGTATATGGGGACCCAAAATATAGGTGAGAGAGTAGTTTTATGAGGACACCGTATCGGGGAGTAGGTTTATCGGGAACGCTGTGTCACAGGGGCCCACATGCGTGTAACATGACGTTTATACCAGAGCGGGGGGGGGGGGGGGGGCAGCTGACCCCATACCCTTGGCCAAGGGGCGAGCGGGACAGGACATGCCATTTTTCTGGCGACTGAAAATAGTTTTATGTGTTAAATCTTGTATTTTTACAGCACAATCTGACTATTTGGGTTCAAAAACCAGCAATATCATTATATCACAAGGTTTAGTAATTTTGTGAAAATTTTATCACAAAAATGGTCGCACAAATAGACGTCACTAAACATATGACCGATTAAGATTTAATTATCTGGTTGACATATTGTGTGATGGCCAAATCAAAAATCTAATTAAAAGAAAAACTAATGGAAATCATCTTTCTCCGAGAAGTCTGAATAAACAAAAAACTAAATGGAATTCCTGACAATACGGAATAAATCAGCGCGACCGTTGTTTCAATTTTCAATTTATTATCTTATTTATCAAAATAATCGTTGACAATTTCTGCAAGCGACCTATATTCAGCATTGTCAGAAATTCCATAAGTTTTTCTTTTAATTAGACTTGTGATTTGGCCATCACAGATGTCGACCAGATTTTGTGTTTAGCAATCTCTAGCTGAGCAAACGATGGATGGATTTTCATTATTATAGTATGTGTCGGAGAGCAGGTTTATGTGGTCCCTGGGTGAGAGTGTAGTTTTATGGGGACGCCATATCAGAGGTTTATCGGACACACCGTGTGGGAGAGTAGGTATATGGGGGCCCAAAATATAGGTGAGAGAGTAGTTTTATGAGGACACCGTATCGGGGAGTAGGTTTATCGGGAACGCTGTGTCACAGGGGCCCACATGCGTGTAACATGACGTATATACCGAGCGGGGGGGGGGCAGCTGACCCCCTGCCCTTGGCCAAGGGGCGAGCGGGACAGGACATGCCAATTTTCTGGCGACTGAAAATAGTTTTATGTGTTAAATCTTGTATTTTTACAGCACAATCTGACTATTTGGGTTGAAAAACCAGCAATATCATTATATCACAAGGTTTAGTAATTTTGTGAAATTTTTATCACAAAAATGGTCGCACAAATAGACGTCACTAAAAATATGACCGATTAAGATTTAATTATCTGGTTGACATATTGTGTGATGGCCAAATCAATGAAAGTGTCAATGACACAGTAGCTTAACTTGTGACACTGACTATGAATTAAATTCAAATCTACATGTCATGAGCCATGAAATATTTCATGACGATTGATACATCAGTATGAGTTGTAGGAGGAAATATTGATTTATATAGCGTTATCACTGAAATACAAGATGGCCGACGGCGGCCATGTTTCTTGTTGGATTCACGCCAAAATTATTTGTTCCCATCTAAATCTCAATATCAACTTCAATAACAAATTTCATGATGATCGGACCAATACTGTGAACTCTAGACCATGTTAAAGGATGCAATTTTGAAATCAAAGATGGCTACCGGCAGCCATGTTTTTTATGCAAATGAGCCAACAATTACCCGTTCATATCTAGATGCCAATGTCATGAGCCTAGAAAAATTCATGCAGATCGGAGCATTCGTACGGGCTATAGAGTGTATTATTGATTTATACAGTGTTATCACTGAAATCCAAGATGGCCGACGACGGCCATGTTTATTGACGGATTCATACCAAAATGACTCGTTCCCATCTACATGTCAATGTCAAACTCCATGACAAATTTCATGATGATCGGACAATGCTGCGACCTCTAGTCCGTGCTAAAGGATGCAATTGTGAAATATAAGATGGCTGCCGGCGGCCATGTTTTTTATGCAAATGAGCCCAAAATGACCCGTTCTTATCTACATACCAATGTCATGATACAAGAAAAATTCATGAAGATCGGAGAATTGGTACAGGCTGTAGAGTGCATTATTGATTTATATAGTGTTATCACTAAAATCCAAGATGGCCGACGGCGGCCATGTTTATTGACGGATTCATACCAAAATGACTCGTTCCCATCTACATGTCAATGTAAACCTCCATGACAAATTACATGATGATCGGACCAATCCTGCGACCTCTAGCCCGTTGCTAAAATATGATTGTCCTGTACCTAATCTAGGGCCTCAAGGTTATGGCACGCTGCAAATATCCTTATTTTTTATGATATTAGCAAAATGGGACAAATTTGCTAATATCATAAAAAATAAGGATTTCTGCAGCGCGCCATAACCTTGAGGCCCTAGAATAGGTAGACGCAACCTTTCAACATATTTTTACTATTTCTAGATAAACATGCAGTATAACATGTGTGGAACATAACCATATATAATGTATAGCTCATTTATCAAGTTATCCGATAAATAAAAGCAATGGATGTTCTGCCATTGAAAACAGGTCAGGGACATCTGAAAAACAACTCTGTTACGTACATATTCCCAGATGGCCAATGACAGCCATGTTTTTTATACAAAGGATCAGCTGAAATGAGCTACAAAATGACTCATTTCCATCTGCATGACAGTGTCGTTATCTATGGAAAATTCCATGATGATCAGTGCATCGGCACAGGCTCTAAACCATTTTATGATTCTATAGGGAGAAATACGGTGACGTCACGCAACACGTGTTTATTTGTTGTGGTGGGCAGAACGGCTCAGCGATGGCATTATACCTGCTTTGTTTACTACAGTGATCACATACGTTTTCCTCAATATTTCTCAAACGCTTACACTGTGTATTGTGACAGATTTTGTGTATAAAGCGGATGCTGATCACAGAGTACATTACCATTAAAATTGGAATAATTCAGTTTGTTTATTCGGAAACAGATGTAAATATAAAATGACAAGTGTGTCGATGTAGCTGTCACTGATGCTGATGGGGTCTATGTCATACAAAACGTTACAGAAATCTATAGCATTTAAGGAATCTTTATGAAATATTTCCTGCTTCGTGAAATTTAGAGAAATCTACAATGTTTAAAGACAGTTAAATGCATACATCTTGTTTAGTGTACATTATAGATATACAATTCCGAGTTTATGGAGGTTTTTTTCTTCAAACACCTTTTTTAAACCTGTTTTTAATGATACCCGAAAACCGTCAATCTTAAGATGAATCCCTTGTCTTTTACCATTCGCTTTTGTCATAAATCATTATTAACACCCTATTAAATTATACTGTGTTGAAAAACGAAAGTACTAGTGATAAACAAATTATTTTAGATCATGTTTTGTTGGATATTTATTGTAAAACGGTACCTTGAATTCTGCATCGTCTATAAATCACTATAACGTTCCTTAAATGATATATATATATGTAACGTATTGTGCGACATAGACCCCATCAGCGTCACGTTGAAGTACTCAAGTGAGATTGAAAATACATTCAAATAACACAACACTATCTTTTTACTTTATACTGTATAGTACCTTCATAACTAAATTATATGATGTTCCTCATGATATAATATTAAATTCAGAATTTGAACTCATGTGTTGTAAGCCTTTTATGGACGCAAAAGCAGTACTCTTATTATCAGTGGAAGCATGTAGATGATACCTAAAGCAGATACAAAGAAACGATCTGTGTTTACCTCAGCCAGGCTATTTATATCATCACCTTTTTAACACACATCGCCACGCAGTGAATTGTCATTGAGTTAATTCAGCTGATTTCTGTGATTTAAATGCCAAGTTTGGTAGATTAGAATAGAATACTTTGTGCACCAAAGTCCCATGGTTTGCAGTAAATAAACTTAACTACAATTTTTTGTGAAAATGGCTCCCTATCCTGTTTTGTCGGATAGAGACAAACAATTTAATTTTTTGTGATGAATATAGAAAAATATATATACAAGCATCTATAACAATAATGAAAAAGATATATACAAGCACCTATAACAAAAAACATTCTTTACAGATTTTGATACTTTAATCTGCTTTGATAAGAGAATTTTCTGGTAATTAAATGTGCCATAATTTTACTGTACTCTTCGGAGTTTTTCCCACGTGCTGTCTTAATGGAAAACACTGTCTATTGTGAACGCATGTCATTATGTCAAGACTCATTGTGCGATTAGTGAATGTACCGACATTTATATCCATAATTATCTTGGCAAATAAATGTTATCTTATTGGATGTATTGTTTCGGGTGGATGAAGTTGTTTTGGATAACTTCATCTGTGGCGTTTTTTTCGGGCCCGCAACGGTACAGTAAAATTACGGCACATTTAATTAACAGAAAATTCTCTTATGAAAGCAGATTAAAGTATCAAAATCAGCCCAAGATGGATGGGAGACATACCAGGTCATAATTAAATAGCACATGGGGGTTTATACAATACAAAGTGCTCTTTGGAGTCATATATTCATATACTCATACAGTCAAACTTCGGTAAGTCGAACGTCAATAACTCGAATACCCGGGGTAACTCAAAGTAAGATCGCGGTCCCGGCAAAAGTCGTGCGCTTTCTCTGTTATAAAAACCTCGGTAAGTCGAACTTCAACAACTCGAATACCATGGGTAACTCGAACTGATTTTTGTGGTCCCGAGAGTGAAATTACAGGTTCACAACTTCAATAACTCGAACTGGTGACATGCCATGATGACTGAAACCCAACTTGATACAGTCACGGTTCCTTGTAAGTAATAGTCACCTACCTCACGGTAGGTGTTCATTGGAATTAAAGCCCCCGAAGCACGCGTGAGTTGAAAACCGAGCGCGCGCAGCGCGCGAGGTTTTCATGCGCGTGCTACAGGGGGCTTTAATTCCAATGAACACCGTTCAGTGAGGTATGTAACTATCTTACACCCGTTACCTATTTGGTTTACAGATAATGGAGGCTAATTGATTGTCAACGGTATAATAGTGAGCGATCATGTCATCAAAAGTGACCAAAAGTATCATCTTAATTCTTATGGGGTTCAAATGTTGCACCTATCATGTTGTTCATTAATATTATCCAATTTAAAACTATTTTCACTAATATTTTATGAGAAATCCATCTTTAAAGTTACAGAAAATAAGGTAAATTTAAGGAAAATGTTCGGCTGACCCTTAATTCTTAAATTTCCATAAATTTTGACATAAAAGAAGAGAAATAAGATCAGACTGAGCGTTCAGGAAGACTTTTACTCCAAGCAGTGACTACTGGTGCCGCATTCTCTACTGCATGTAGGAACATGTTCCTTGCAAGGCGCAAAATAAGCAGCCGGACACATTCAGAATGAGGTCCCCAGAGGGTGAATTTAGTGACGCTACCCCGCATAGCGGGCTAGCATCACTAAATTCACCCTCTGGGGACCTCATTCTGCCGCTAATTATCCATAGTTGATAGAGGTTAAACAGAATGAGGTCCCCAGAGGGTGAATTTGGTGATGCTAGCCCGCTATGCGGGGTAGCGTCACTAAATTCACCCTCTGGGGACCTCATTCTGAATGTGTCCGGCTGCTTATTTTGCGCCTTGGTTCCTTGTAGTTCTTGACAAAAAACATTCTCCAACATGCTCCCCGGGGCATCACAGGGGCTGGTGAACTGATCTGAAATAACCTGAAATCAGGCAAAAACCTGAAAACTAGCATCTCTGAATTATAAATATTGTTGATTTATTGATAACTTGTTTATGTTAAGAAACGGAGGGAAGATCCGTGGGTTTCATTGGTTCTGAATGCCAGAGAATATTAACTCACGGCATGAATCGCGAACATTCAGAACCCTATGAGACACATGGATCATCCCTGCATTCCTTATAATTATGCACTGAGATGTTTACTAAAAGAACCTGAGAACAATTATCTTTGTTCCATAAGTGTGTATGTACATGTCGTAATGAAGACAGGTTGTTAAAAGTAACACAAAACGCTGTGATAATGATATAAGTAAAATTATGGCACATTTAATTACCAGAAAATTCTCTTATGAAAGCAGATTAAAGTATCAAAATCAGCCCAAGATTGATGGGAGACATACCAGGTCATAATTAAATGGCACATGGGGGTTTATACAATACAAAGTGCTCTTTGGAGTCATATATTCGTATACTCATATTCTCCATAATTTCATTTGGTTTCTATGCACACGAAGCAGTATTTCACTGTGTTATTGCCCACCAGTGAAAGAGAACGCCTCTTTTGTGACGTCATATGTTTGTGTACCTATTTCCCCCTATATAGTGTTATCACTGAAATTCAATATGGCAGACAGCAGCCATGTTTTTAGGCAGACTCATGACAACGAGGATCACCAGAGCAAACACTTACTTTTCAACAAGATATTTCTCAAACGTTGTCAGCCCTTGCATTATGTTTGTGATCTTGTTGCAATTTGTGGCACTGACAGATGTGTACATATCCAACCGGAATTCACCAACCTCCGCATCTCTGCATTTGTTGAAAACGCTTATACGACCGAGGGTAACCAGAGCCAAGTTCCGCCACAAATCAGCCGTGGGTCTGGCCAATAATTTCTGTATCACGGTCCTGGTCTTTGCCACTTGATAGTTCTTTAACTTCATCAAATCCTCTGTGAATGGAAGGAGTTCCGACGTGTTATACTGCCATTCCTTTATCGTGTTAAATGCCGCAGTGTTGAACTTGTCAAACCATTCATTATGGTACAACGTCAACAGGTCTAACGCGTCGGTCCGATCATCTGTCAGTCGGTTTCTAATAGCCCAGCCTTCTTTAAGACACATCATTTTCTTGAGAACTTGTCCCATCTTTAATGCCTGAGAAGGGCGTTCCAGTTGGATAGAGCCGGTCAGCGATCTCCGATCCGACTGAATGCATATTGACTTAACCGCAGCCATTAGATCATCAAATGACTGTGGTATAAGAAAGTCGTACATTGATCCGAAAGGCTTGTCTGTTCGCTCTCGAAGATTGGATAAGATTCGACCAGCCAACCTTAAATTCTCTCTCACTACTGAGGCCTTGTATAAGGGCTGAAATTGCATCTTGCTTCAAGGTGGATAATACGTGCATAGCTAATTCTTCTTTGCCATGAGTGGCACAGGTAGAGCCTAGAAGTAGCCATTTGCCACTCTTTATAGCTTCTCGTGGCTTCTCGTGACAGGTCGGGTCTTTCAACGAACATTTCTTCAAATGGCGCCACAGTTCCTTCTTGGAGTAGCACCCCAAACAGTGCTTGCATGGCAAATACTGCCCGATGGGGACTTCATACCTGCCACGACGAACGACGAACAACTCTCCTCGTCCTCTGACCATTACAGCCACATTGTGTTCGAAATTTCCTTTCAAGCGTAATCTTTTGAGCTGTATTTGTTTTTCAGCACCAGGCATATTCAGGATTCAAATGACTGTGGTATAAGAAAGTCGTACATTGATCCGAAAGGCTTGTCTGTTCGCTCTCGAAGATTGGATAAGATTCAAGCAGCCAACCTTAAATTCTCTCTCACTACTGAGGCCTTGTATAAGGGCTGAAATTGCATCTTGCTTCAAGGTGGATAATACGTGCATAGCTAATTCTTCTTTGCCATGAGTGGCACAGGTAGAGCCTAGAAGTAGCCATTTGCCACTCTTTATAGCTTCTCGTGGCTTCTCGTGACAGGTCGGGTCTTTCAACGAACATTTCTTCAAATGGCGCCACAGTTCCTTCTTGGAGTAGAACCCCAAACAGTGCTTGCATGGCAAATACTGCCCGATGGGGACTTCATACCTGCCACGTCGAACGACGAACAACTCTCCTCGTCCTCTGACCATTACAGCCACATTGTGTTCGAAATTTCCTTTCAAGCGTAATCTTTTGAGCTGTATTTGTTTTTCAGCACCAGGCATATTCAGGATTCAAATGACTGTGGTATAAGAAAGTCGTACATTGATCCGAAAGGCTTGTCTGTTCGCTCTCGAAGATTGGATAAGATTCAAGCAGCCAACCTTAAATTCTCTCTCACTACTGAGGCCTTGTATAAGGGCTGAAATTGCATCTTGCTTCAAGGTGGATAATACGTGCATAGCTAATTCTTCTTTGCCATGAGAACAGTATCTAGAACAGAGCACTTTCTGTATACAATTATACATGACAAGTGATCGCATGCATTAATCGCATTGACTTTCTATTCGATTTCTGAGATCTCCTTGTGGGAGACTGGCATATGATTGAAATTGGGATTGTTATGTGTTCATTTTGATTGTAATTTCTACAGATAGGCTACATTGTATATATAAATGATATATTTTAATAGTTTTGAACAGCTGTATTAAATTATCAAACTTAAGAATGGTAGAATCATAGCACGCTAATGTCAATTCACATGGTCTGGGGGCCATGTCATCCGTCTCCATTCATATATGAGTGTGCAGTAAATCTTGACCCCCCCCCACATCTCAGGCTCACCAGAAGATGTGTAATAGCAGCTAAATGATCACAAATGTCTTCCTTTTCAAACAGGAATCAATTCTGTGAAGAAAATTGATCAGAGGAAAAAATTTACAGGATCAGGAAAAACATGTTTTTCGGACTGCTGACCTACCCACCCACCCCGCCTAGTGTCCGGAATATTTCAGCAGACCCCCCCCCCCCCCCTTGCATGGATTGGGAAAAAAGGGAATATGGCAACCTAGTACAGAACTATTACAAATGATACGCAACCAGATGAGTGTAAGCACTCCTTAATACTCTTAAAATACAATATATACGTACGTATTCCCTATTCATTCATCTTTGATGTAAAATTACAATAAAATTGATTGATATATTATCCACATTACAATCCAGGTCACAACCATGGGACAGTGGCTCTGGTTGGTCACCTGAGAAATGATATGTTACTGGGCCACAGAATATTTGTTAATTTGTATGAATATCTTTATTCCTCAGAAATGAGGTTTAAGAATCTCTCCGGGCTATCGCCCCTTAAGTTGATATCAAGCTAGGTTACTTTGCTTGCTCGTAAATTACAGTTAGGAATTCTAATCTAATGCAAACACTTGGCGTTTTATAGCACGACACTATCTACATTACAAGAAACGAAATCCTGATTACTCTAATTTAATTGGTTGTCCAAAAAGTGGCCTTCTGGTTCTAATTAATTTATTCCCTAATGTGCTCATGGAAGCATGCATGGATGTGTGTAGGTACACCCTTTGGTGCCGGTTATGTGCTTAAATATGGCAGTTTGACCGTGTATGACATTACAAAATATACACAAAACATATTTATATATGGATATTATGCATGATGCACACATTACCGGATGCATAATTTTGGTTCAACTTGTTCTACACGTATATATATGTGTACTGAAACTGTATTGAAAGGGGCACTAAGATTTCCTGACTCAAACTCACCCAAATTTTTGTTTGCTAAAATATTGTCCAGGACACAATGTTATTCACAAAAAATCCATTCCCGGTCATCTAAAGCATAATATTACATAAATAACGCCGTTTTAAACGATCAAATTTCATTGACTCAGATAGCGACTGCCAAAAATGCACATGTTCAAATCAATGTGTCCCACTATGTATTTTTGATATGATACATATAATGCTAAATGGGACAGAATGTAAAATATCAGGATTCCAATAGACTACAATATATATAGTATAACTATTTTGATTTAAAACGACACAAAAAGTTTAGCATATCACTATGAACGATATATATATAAATCGGCATCAAAATAACACCATCACGCTGCATCACGTGATCTTCGCGCTATTTCAACGAGAAAATACAGACTTTAATGCCGATTTGACGACAGTTTTTTGTCATGAAAACCTACAAATGCAGTTAATCATAATTTGATTTTAAACAAGACTTCTCCATGTACTTACAGTGCCGCCATCTGGGGAGATATCCACCTCCACTCGATTTCTGGTTATGACTATTGTTATGGTCATTGTCTGAAAATGAATAATCCATGTATAAGTATTTGAATGACCACATGATTTTATATAATTACTGCACATAGGAATATTTTGAATTAAAGAATTGGCTCAGATATACATAGACTGCAAACTGGATAGTGCAAATCATAAAAGATCAACGATCGTTTATTCACATACTGCTTAATCTCAAACGCTCTTTATACAGCCGTTGTTTTGTAATACACTCACTGATACCCTGGGGAATAAAAGGTGGGACCCCGGTTTTATTATTTGAGTATATTTGCGGTATTTCTTTGTCCGAGTGTTTTATATTAAAGGAACCTAGGATGCTGATTGTGATATTGATCGATCCACTTTGGTCACATCTTCATATCTATATCGCCTAGTTGGAAGGTTTAAACTGAAAGTGTCCCTTTAAACATCTTGATTTTTACTTTGCGGCATAGTTAGCAAGTCGACTGGGGACTGTGGGGAGGGTGTGTATGAAATAAGTTATGTCATAGTACAGAAATAAATGCTAGTTTATGAGGTGAGTCAACCTCTCACTTCATAAATTTCCTTATGTCATTTGAGATGGAAATATTTCACACAAGACCTCAGTAGTCGAGTAATTTCACGAATGCCAACGTTGGTAGATATTTCACGTTTTCCACCAGCTAATGCGCTCTAGCCTCTTGTACCATATGCCGGTCGTATACACGATCATTTCGATATATCACAGGACTACATGGCCATGTCGCAAATTTGAGAAATCAAGATTTGAATATACTCGTTTTACTATATTGAGGGAATGGAATATCGCCTCCTAACATCACATTGGTCATGATGTTCCAGATTATGCTGGATTATGTTATTTAAAAAAAACTATGATCAAGAGAATTTAGCTTTCTTCCAGTGCATAATAACTGGCATATTGCAGAAATTATAACATACAACCGATAACATCTACAACCAAATCATGCACTTTGTTTATAGCGATTGCCGACAAACTAAAAATTGCCCTTTGAAACATTATTTTTACTTACGTACTAAATCTTGAAATTGCCCTTTAAAAATAATATAACTGTTATGATGAATGTGTAGTTCGGTGTAGCTAATTTTATCTCTATACAGCCAATATATAGCATTTGGAGCCCCTCCCCCACAATTAGCTTGTATGTAGCCCTAATTGTTATCAAAACTCGAAGCTGTCATCACTGCACATCAATCGACCTTTGATCCATGTGTCCCTGCGAATCGGATTTCTTTGATCGAATCGAATCAGGTAAATGCAGTGGTGAATTGCAGGGGGAACGCGGGGGAACGGCGTCCCCTCACTTTTTTTACTTCTGCTTATATCTAATATACAAACGACGTTCCCCCACAAAGTTACCGGCCAATTCCCATCACTTAATTTCAGTGTAAACGGAAGTCGACGTCGCATTAATTTAACATCGTCTGACTCTGAGCTGAGTATATATTGTGTAAGTCTCGCTGAGTCGTGAATTCGATAGTATAATTGTGCCTATTTTAAAGAATAATCTAATAGCAATTTCTTGAAAATTATTTTGTTGAGATGCAAGGAAATGCATTCTTTGGACGTCTCATTTGCAAAATTTGTCCCATTTAGGGAAGTCTTTCATGTAAGAATCACGAATCACGAAGCTTCTCCGACACCTAAACATGTACCAAATTGTAAAATTCCCGTTATTTTGTCAAAGTCTACACATTTATAGATTACAACTTTTAATTTCAGACTAATTTTGCATATACATGTAATATAACAGCACCAAGCTTGTAGAATAATATCACTTAATAATATTGTCTTTGTGGCTGTTTTTAATAAATAAGGATGCATGTTATTACTTACGTTTATAGTCCTCTAAACGTAATCCTTAATTGAATAGGGAAACTAAAATATGTTTACACTAATAGGGAAACTCCACACTATAATGCCAATTGAGTGGAATTTATTTCAGAATTGCCCTTCTTTGTTATCAACAAAATCTTGTCACTCATTGCGGTCAGAATATTGTGTACAAACATTCATCTATCAATACAATGTTAATTTTCTGGGAGTCAGATCTTGAACCTCTTAATCATAATAATATCGGAGTGACACCTTACGTTCTATTTAAAAATCACAAGTTCGGCACGTTCCTCCAGTTGACAGCTGAAAGACTGGACAGGTCAATATCGTAGCAAATTATACCTGTACATTCTTACGTTATGATATTACCCATCACATTAATGATTGTTTTGATAAACGTGTTAAAAATTCATTCTGCATATCCAATAGAAAATAAACTATTGAAACACCAAATTTCATAAGACAAACTCCCCATTATTAGGTAGTGGGTGATCATATGATCGAGCTATCTCACCTAACCGAGATATAAATACATAAATACGAATGGTGAAAACAACCCCTATACTTACGTCGAATCGAAGTGCCTGTTTTGGTGACTTTCCTTTCAGCGTAACCTGCGAAATTCTTCTTAGAGGATCAGACAACTTCTCAACGGACGCGAATATCGAAATTATTAAATATGTTCAAAGATTTATCGAAAGGAGTAAAAGATTCAAAACGACGAATTAATTAATTAAACTATATCCGTATCCATACTACCAATAAAATGGACAACAATTTTGACTCGATTGGTCCTACATGTACATGTAAATGCATATATACTCCCATTGACTGACTATACCAATTGTGCAAATTAATACTTTTATAGGATTCAATTGAATTTAAATATTTAATTAAATTTCCATCACCAAAGCAGATCATTAATTTATGGCACCCGATCGGAATCGCAACCATAGCCACTCATTCCGGGAACGCATATTTATTTCTGCATTCCCGCAATGAGTGGCTGGTACCGATCACTTTAAATATGACATAAAATATGGGTTAATTTAAATTTAATGAATAAATATTATGGAACATATACATTGTTATATATTAAAGACACGTCCAGACAGCTTTTCATGACCTCATTAAACGTCTGACGTCTTTGTGTCTCTTTGCGGCAGTACTTGTCGGCAACATGTATGAATGATAATCAACGGTATTGTGAACGTATTAGTTTCAACCACACCTGTTGGTTGAAACTACAATGACACCCGAAACGGCGTTGATGTCTGTCGGCGACCACCAAGACTTTTTAGGGGCTACCAATCACTGATGTGTCGCTCAACCATAATTATGTTAACCTGTTGTTACAATGAAAACAATGACACCTGCGAACGGCGGTGATGTCTGCCGGCGACTACTATGTGACTTCTAATTATCACTGACGTGTTGTTCAAACAGTTTTGCTCAAGATAGGCTCTTCTCACTCACAAACAGAACCAAAGTTGGGATTCGGGAGAGGGGCATTCGCCCCTTTCGATAACCCTGGCGCTTTCGCGCATCGAACTTCACAACATCAATATAGACTCTCACAGGCTGGGATAAGGCCTTAAATAAATAACCCATTCCTATCCCATTTCGGATATCGGTCATACGACCTCCCTATGTTATCTGGGATGACCGTCCGATCTCCGTATGGTCCATGGGAAGACCTTGCGATGCCTGATGATTATACGATGTAACGACATCCATCTGGTCCCTGGGATTGTCATACGTCCATGGGACGACCCTCCGACACCCCAATGATCCCTGGGGCGATCATAGTACATCCCTGTATGGTACATCATGCATGGGATGATCATACAACCTCCCATTTTGCCTGTCATTTTAGTAAAATATTATGACATTTTCTTGTGATACGGACATGTCAGTCATATTTTGTTATATATAGCACTATTAAATGATCTGCACAACTAAATTTTACTCTTTGTTGAAAAATATTGAAAAAAGTCTCTTTTTTGATCAAAACAAGATATTTCAGTAAATTTTTGGCGAATTTCGAGATTTTTAAAATTATGAATGACAAATGTCGGATTATCAAATCATTATATTGTTTAAAATCAATTTTGAAGGAGCATATGTGTTGAATGGGTACACTATTGAAAATTTAAAAAATTGGATTAAATTATTAAAAAATAGGGGGTAGGGGTAGCTTTTTTCATAGTAAGTCGAAAATACGGAATGAATCACATTCTAGTTTTTTGAACATGTGGAATATACCCTTGCGAAGTTTTTAAAACCTTAATATCCGCATGTTTCACTGAAATCCGGAACTTATATCATTTTATATTAGACAACATTTTGGAAAAAGTACCCAAAAAATCACTCTTTTTATCACACTTTTCACTATAACTCAATTTATTTTCAATATTTTCAAAAAATGACAATTGTGTCCATTGACGGTATATATGAGGCATGTTATCAACTATAAACGGTTCTTCGAAAGTTTTTAAGATTCGCGTAGGGGCTTAATGATTCAGAACAGCTACATGTAATGTTTTCAACTGGGGTAGGGTTAATCATCCTCATTTTTCGAAACTTTTGGACACATTTCTGAAGTGGAAATTTACACCACCCTGACGGCTATATAATTACCTACAATTTGGTATAACAAACACTTGTTCGGAGGGGGGTGCAACGCAAGCGAAAACTAGGCGCCCACGGACTAGGATGGATGCGATTAAAGTCCATAAATGCCAAGCATTTAATGACGGTCCCATTAATGTCTTTGGATTTCTATACAACCCTTCCACATTTCCCAACTTTCCACAACAACTAGATCATTTCAAATACCATGTGCCATGTACATGATACTGTTATGTCCATTAATTGGTGCCAGCAATGGCTTGAAAGAAATGGGTAACATTCCCCCACTCTGGGGCTAGCTCTCCAGGATTGTCCATAAATCTTTGTATCTTTAATATATATTAGTTGTTAACCAAATATGACTGGGTATTTTATGGTGCACTCCGTTTACTACATATTATAAGCTGATACAGTTAGATGGCATGGTACAGGGCCCTATTAGCATGTGTCTTCTTGGTAAACTAACAGCCTGGGATCATTAAATGCTTGACTTTCTTCTGTTTTATGTTCCAAATACTAATAAAACGGCTAGCTGCTATGTGTGTAATGAAAAAGATTAAATTGTGTGGACCCTGATATTGGTACGACCAAAACCGTCCAGCTACTACACCACTGCCCTTACATATATACGCCCATGTCAGAGCGGCTTAACATCAGACCCAGAATTTGTATTTAGGTGGCAAACTTGGCCCATGTGCAAACTCTGAATAATATATGGAGTTCACCAAACCCGGATAATAGAGAATGTCCGTAGTTTCTACAATAATGAGTCCAGATGCTAATAAATCTAATCTTACTAACCACGGGCCACATTGGCGGGAGCCAATGTTTTCGCTCAAGCAAGGACTTGTATAGCAAAAATTAAAAAACCTTGGCTCAAGGAAACGAAAGCATTTATTGCCAACACAACCTTATACATTTCCTGATATCCTGCTGTGATGTCAGACCAGACCAGTTAGAAATCCCATGTCTGTTATGTAATGCCTTTGATACAATCAATCAATCAATTTTATTGTACTTTTACATCATACAAAGATTGACACACATGTCCATCACGGCGATGAGCGGTAGATAGATAGATAACATTTATTGCAAGAAATATATATTACAGACATGTTGCAAAGTAGTATATAAAAACACATATATAAGAATATTCATTGTATCAACACATAGTTTGAACACAGATAATTAAAATTACGTACGAATTAGATTTATTTCCCTTCCAACTTCCCTTTTTCATTTGTTGTGAGCAACATTTTCCCGTATTCTGAAGAATCCATATAATATTATGTTATTGCAAATCATATCGCACACTAATAAATGTTTCCTTGTTTGATAGTTTGATGAACCCCGGATTTACAGTTTCTAATTTTTCAAATAGCTTTGTTCGTGCTATATCATATAATTTTGTTGTTGTATGCTTTATTTTTGTCACTAAATTAATGTGATACAAAATTTTGAATATATGTACACTATATACACATTATATATATCCCACATTCCATAATAAAATCTCCCCGGGCTAACCAAAAGCTATCTTGATCCTATCATGTAAAGCGAAAACCCTGTGGTCTGCAAAATCGGTTTATGTGGTGAAATATAGATGCGGTGAGTGTGTACAAAATTACCTATGGGCTAACCTGTCATAAAACAAAAACAAGCCTAAATTGTGTGGGTACCACCTGTGCGCCAGAAATGACCCCTCGTCGAGCAAACTTCCCGACCTTGGTCGAGTTTCGCTAATTTTTCATAAACAGTTGAACTCATGCTCCGGGAAAATGTGTGTTTTTCTGATTTAACGCAGGTAAGTATAATATTTAAATGTTGCAACCTGTAGAGATATGATCTAAATATAATTTTGTGAAGCAGGTGACCAAAATTTATGTCGCATTTATACAGAAATACGTAACTACTCTGCAACTTTGGGTCTAGTTTTCTCGCCGATGAATGAGAAAAGGAACCAATTTTATTATAGTCAAAATTCACAACGTAACAATGAACAAATGTGGTCGATACAATAAAGGATATCTCCACCAAATGATATATAAAACTCAGTTTGCCCAGTGATCGATGTCGCGGCGAAAACAGCGTTATCCGATTTAAAAAGTTCAAACTTCGTGAAATGGTCACATCAGATCTGGAGGTTTGTTTCAAATTAAGCAGAAATGATTATTCTATCCGTATCACCAAACGTAACTATGATGGCAAAGCCGTGGTATTAGTTACATCGACTAAAACGACCGAGATATGAGCGTGATAATTAGTTTACACTAAGGGTAATACCATCGCTATATCTGACTATATGTGCAATCAGTATAGGCATATAGTCCGAGGGGAAATCGGATTAACAATTTACCTGACAATATTATGTGAAATTTCAATTTGATATATTTATGTTCTCTGTTAATTGTTGTATTTATACCGCTCTGTCACACTCACAGCCCCCCCCCAAATCGGGTAGAAAGTTCAACATTCGGGCAAACTGGAGATTTTTTATGGTCCTATTCGGGCAATTTTCTGGCAAATTGAATGATATTTCAGGGAAAATTGTTGCACATTACAATAGTTTCCATATTTCTGGCCGAATTATTCTTATTTGAGGCTAATTTGGACACTTTTGTTATATTTGTGTGTGTATATATTGTATATTCGCTAGTTTGGCTATGTAACTTGCAAGCTGAGTCGTTTACCCGCGATTTGTTTTGGGTCCAACAAGTCGCGAATGAGTACCGATCACGGCCCCAAATTTAACGTTTTCACTGGAGCCATAGATTGGTGTGGGCGTGGTCGTGAAGGTGTATCGAGGCATATGTAAAATAATTAGTTGTAACCTGTTATTATTATATCTTTATTTCCTCCAGATATTGAAGATTTTACAAAGAATATAACATTGTTATGCACAACACAATGAATAGATATCATAATTAAATTTTATAGCAACAACACAAATAAATATGATAAGCAAGACGTATTTACATTTCTACAATGGTGGATATACTGACGATGATGATGATGATTGGGATGATGTTGAGAACGATGACGTTGATCGATGATGACGATGTTAATGTTGAACGTGAGGAAGAAGATGACTATATTGATGATAATGATAATGATGACGATGATGATGATGTACATGATGATGAAAATGATGTTGAAGATGAGGAAATTAGATTATGACGATGACGTCAATGATGACGGTGGCGATGACGACGATGAAGATTATGATGATGACATGGACGACGGCGATGATGATTACGATGATTATGTCGATGGTGGTGACGACGATGATGATGATAATGATGATGATGACGATGATGATGATGGGCTGACTGATTTGTATTATTCAATGGACTAGGAAATATTTCTCTGCAAGAGTGCATTGTACCACATCCATAAGTTGGCAGTAATCGTTACCATGAAGTCCAGAAAGACGTCTACATCATCAACTGCTGTACACATAGCACCAGTAATATGAGTCAAATGAAGCAAGATCATTTCGTCCAATGAAAGATCATCAATCCTGATAAAACATTCTACGCCATAACGATCAATAATATCAAAAAACATATTATTCCGTAGTGATGTCAGGGAACTGCATTCAATGAGAACGTGCCGTACTTTATCAAGGTACATTTTATAGCAGTTAGGACACTGGATTAGTGCTTCGTTTAAGTACGTTGTTGCATCGATCACAAGAGCTGTGGTTAGATAGGAATGTTTATTATGTGAGGTTTATGTGGCCCCTGGGTGAGAGTGTAGTTTTATGGGGACGCCATATCAGAGGTTTATCGGGCACACCGTGTGGGAGAGTAGGTATATGGGGGCCCAAAATATAGGTGAGAGAGTAGTTTTATGAGGACACCGTATCGGGGAGTAGGTTTATCGGGAACGCTGTGTCACAGGGGCCCACATGCGTGTAACATGACGTATATACCAGAGCGGGGGGGGGGCAGCTGACCCCATGCCTTTGGCCAAGGGGCGAGCGGGACAGGACATGCCATTTTTCTGGCGACTGAAAATAGTTTTATGTGTTAAATCTTGTATTTTTACAGCACAATCTGACTATTAAGGCCACACTTGGATTGCCACTTCACGAAAACGAAAATATATCATCTCTTAAAGTGATATAATTCATTATCAGATTTGACACTTTTCACGAATTAGATATCTTCGCATGTAAAAAGTTATTTTGGGCATATCCAGCATTATTATTGATAACTATTCACATCTAGCTAACACATGTGATTTAAGATGTTTTATTAAATCAATCAATCGACCAACACTCCAGCAATTTACTCAATTAATCAATTTATTTGTACTTTTGCATCAAACGATCAAGCGTACACATACATGAAATAATAGGTAATAAAAGACAATAGGTAACAACAGAGCATACTTAAATATAATACATGAGATAAGCAGGTACATAATTAGTTTATGGTGATGACTGGTAGTATTTTAGGTCATTAATTAATGGGTGCTTACTCTCGTATGGTTTCCTATTCTTTGTAGTAGTTCTGGACTAGGTTGCCATATTCCCTTTTTTTCTAATCCGTGATGAATAAAACTGGCAAGGGCAATTATGAAAAGCGGATCAGTACATTGCAGTATGCGATTGAACTGATCTAACCCCGATAGTTGTTGTATATTATATGGTAGTTTGTTCAAGTGATGGGTTCGTTCTTGTGCGAGTAATGAACAGCTCGTAATAAGATGTAATTCGTCATCCTTCTCATTGCACAGTTCGCAAATGCGATATTGTTCGTCAACATTTTGATGACGACCTCGTTCAATTCCCAACGACTGCATGGGAACCGATTCGTAGCCGTGTAAGTGATTCCCAAGGTTTTGTTATTTTACATTCATTTAAGTAGTCTTCTAATTTCGTCTCAGTCTTAAATTGTCTGTATGTTTTTAATTTGTAACAGGGTGGAGTTCGTCCGTCATTCATTTCGTCCGTTAATCACCAAAATTATTTCCATTAATTTAATTAAACATGCTATTTTGGACCATTAATTAATACCGCCCTGTACCGAAAATTCGGGAAATTTCAGAAATTCCCTGATTCGGACCACATTTTTCGACGGAACTTCCTAAACCATCTAGGATTCCGATTTACCAACTAAAATATTACAGGTAAGAACTTAGTGATCTCTTGCCAAATTCATCTTGTTCACAGTCTAAAACTTCCAAAATTTAGATTGTTTTCCTCGGAATTGCCAAAAGTTGAAATTTGGCCAAATATTGGGGGTGTCACACCCCCTACATCCACCCGTAGCTACGTCCCTGACATCATGCTATTTAATACACGCTGAATAAGTCAACTGTGGACGTTGTAGATGCGTTGTTGATCCGTTGGCAATGTAGTTATATGGATTACACCTTGAACCAATTATAGGTCGTAGTCCAATATCATGCATTTGAACGCCGGTATAACAACAATAAATGTGTCTAGGTATGGTATGGAATCGATAGAATAGAATAGAATAGATTTATTAGCAATGAACACCCTTCCGGGCAGAATGCTTTTACAATGAACATAATAGTACATTTTCATTTCACATACATCATATTATATAATGTATACATTCATTGTGATTATTGAAGTATAGTTATTTCAAGGAAAATATAACAACATAAAAAATTAAATAGATCAATTGTTGCATCCAATTTGATATTCTGATCTTAACTGAAAGTACTGTCGGATCAAGCTGCAGACTTTCGCACAATTTGATCTGTTATCGTTCCTCAATATCATCTTAAACTTATGTATATCATCCAAGTTATTATATGCCTTTGAATGCTTTGTCATTATTTTATTGATCTCTGATCGCAAAGGACATTCCATTAAAAAGTGAAATTCATCCTCTATCGTTGATGTACTACATTTGCATACTCGTTTTCAAGAGGTATTTTAGGTTGACAATGTCTTCCTTTTTCAATTGCAAGATTGTGATTACTTATGCGTAGTCTAGTGAACATATTTCGATCCTTAGCAGAGTGCGTGCATTCCAAATATAATTCTAAACTAATATTTCGTTTCACAACCCGATAAGTCCTTAATTTGTTTTTCTTATCTTTTTCGGTATTATCGGCCATATATACTGTCTATAAACTTACATACATGCATTTCCTTCAGTTTGTTTTTCAAATTAATCATAAATGTCAATGGGTTTGTCTGGTTTGTGATATTGGACATATCAATAATTTGCGGAAATGAAAAGATAGACATATCAGCGGGAAGTAGGTGTTGATCTTTAATAGCTTGCGATAAAAGACCGCCAACATCTGGTGAGAGTAATTTCGTTGCGTAAGACGCTGTTCTTAAGATGGCATCATGTGTTAAAGGGAATCTCACAAGCTCCGCGCGAACGGCTTGGGTTGAGGCGAATTTCCCGACACCTAGTACTTGTTTGCAGAATTTAATATGTAACTGTTCCAACTTTTTAACATATAAGATCCCCATAGTTCGCTACCGTAGAGCTGAATTGGTTTGATTAGTTTGTCATATAACTTCAACATTATTTTAATTGGTGGTAATGAGGTTGTTTTGAACGCGTCAAACAAGGAATACATAGCTTTCCTTCCTTTCGCACTTAGGTCAGACATTGCATTTTTAAAAGAACCTGTTCTGGTAAAATTTATTCCCAAAAAAGTGTAGTTACATGTTTGTACCAGACACACTTTCGCTTGTATAAGAAATACCAGCCTGGCCCCATGAAATCAACACATAGTGGCCTCAATGATTTTTCCTTTTCAGCCCATAAAGCTTATTTGTGTCTCGTGTTCATCTCTACACGCTATACGAGACTTTTTGGTGTCATCGTTTTCAGCACCATTATGGAATATTTCAAAATGAATTAGTACCATATAGTGATATAGAGCTGAAAATATATAATTAAAATTAAGCACGAATCTAGTGAATTAACGGAATGTTTTGATGTTATGAATTACGCCCAATACGGGCTCATCGCAACAATATGGTATATATATGATATTATTTCAGGAGAATATGTTGAAAATACACACGCAGTATCCTGATTCCTAGCCTGTTTCGTGAAAATAAGTTCATATGGAATATATATAATATTTGTTTTTCGCTTTCAGCCCATATATAGAGCTAATTTATTTTTTGTTTTCATTCTTATATACGAGAGTATTTGGGGTCATCGTTTTCAGCACTATATGCGATTATATCAATATGAAATAGTCCCACATAACGCTGAAAATAAACATTCAATTTAAGCTTGAAACCATCTTTTACTAAGTAACGGAAAAGTCTGATTATGGTGTTCTGAATTATAAATCCAATACGGGCTTATTGCAATAATAGGGACTTTTTCGTGTAATTTTCGGCCAAATTGAATGGTGGTATATCAGGGGGAATTCTATAAATAATACCCAAATCTTACGCATTTCAATTATTTACACGGTGGTGCAAGATCGGTGGCGCAACGGTGGCGAAAACGGTGGTGATTTTGAAGATGGCGACGGGCGATGTTTTGATGAGTATGTATGTCAGAAATCACGTTTTTCATCACATGTGTTACGTTTGTGTTTACTGATATTTCATCCGATTGCTTTGGAATATAATAACGTACGCTGGGACATAAGATATGTGGTGATTGAATTTGTTATTACGCGTGATTGTTTATATTTATTAACCCATTTCACCACTTATACTGTGGTATTCGAGCATACATGAAGCCACCAACCCGCCCGACCCCAATATCCATTACAATTAAACTATACATTAAGCCTTTACAACGGGAAGGACGGGCCGGCGTATATATATATGGTACATGATTGAAGGTTCGAATAGTGAACTTGTTCAATCGACCTAATTTGATGTGAAAGCCGTGGGTATTTTCGTGATTTCTCTTAGTTTATGCATTCTAAATTAATATGTAATGACGCGTGGGTACTTATATTATTAAATTTGACATAAGGGAAGTCAATCGGGAGATCTGTATTGCCTAGATATTAAAAAAAAATGTTTTATGCCGGTGACGACTATTGCGGTGGCGACGAATTTATGCCGGCGGCGACTAAATTTATTAACATTTTTTACATCGCCACCGTTTTCGCCACCGATATTGCACCACTGTGATTTAGGGTCCTGGGAATAATCGAGATTCGATGAAAAACGAATCGACTAATATTCTTCATAAGTGCACATCTATCGCTTTATTATTGTTTAAGTTCTTGGTTCACTAATTCCAAAATGAAATAGGTTCAGTTTGGGCTCGTTAGTTAATAACTTCACCCGTTGTTATAGTCTGGGTTCCAAATTGAATCAATTGAATTCAAGGGAGCAATTTTCGATTCGACGTTTCGGAATTTCCGATATTCACAGGACCCTAACAGTAACTGTTCCTCCATACAAACCAATGTAAAATTTACAAACTTGCATGCTATAACCATTCAATTCATCAGTCAATATTTACACTCCAATATGTCAGTGGCTATGGAACGCGAATTTAAACTCGGGACTGGTTTAGAGTCCACCACGTGACGCTCGGGAACCGGTTGCAACACGTGTCTATATCGTATGGAACCGTTTGCAATATGCATCTATAGCGTATACTTCTAAAATTGAGCCAGTTTGTTCGAAAGGTACATTTTATCTTGCCATTTGAGTATAAATATAAGTTATGGATGTTCGTTTCTGCATTTCCATGGTATAGATGCATGTTGGTCTGCCAAAGTCATGTGTGGAGCGCTTACTGTTATATAAAACCATTCGGGCAAAATGTTCACCCCCCCCCCCCCCAAAAAAAAATCCGGGCCCCGTACGGCCATGGTGAACCGGAACTATAACAAATAAAGTGCCTAGGGTCACAGTAGGGTGGTATCTAAGTAGATACTAGTTAGTCGTTTGTGGAGCGTGGTATAGTTTTGAGTATTAAAAGTTACTTTATTGACATTTTTTAAAACTATCCTCCAATAGCGCCCGCGCGATATTATGGCAAAGTTCAGCGGTAGCCATAGGGTGAATCTAATTAAAATGCCTATCGATAGCCTATACTGTTGCGCTGGCCTTTGTTGCCTGTATTTAGTTATTCCCATCCACAATTTATCCGGGCTGTGGACCGGCATGCCAAAGTAAAAGATACTTATTTTAAGGCAAGGCTGCGTTAGAATTTTTGTGTGTGTCGTACATTGTACATATTTTGACACATTTTATTTTAGCATCAACGTTCTTTTTGTGTTTATATATAGTGCCCTGTTTTTGTACAGTTTTTGGGCACTCGAGTCCTCCCCGGATCTCGGTGCAATTACCCACATTTACGGGGAGTGTGCGTCTTTTGAAGTATTTCAATCTAATTAAGTTTTTGTCGATTTGTCAGTCGTCCGTCTGTCGATGTTTGCAATTTTGCCGTCTCGTGTACGTGGTTCATAAGTTTATTAAGTCGCCTGTTTTTTTACTTGTTGACTGTTATTGACTGCTGTTGACTCTTCATGTCTCAGTATATTTAGTCGCATCCGTCCTGCACACAGGTTTACATCTTCACGGTCATGCACGAAAGGTTTACATATGTCACGGTCATGCACGAAAGGTTTACATCTGTACATATTTCGCTGTCTGATGTAAACTGTATCCGCGAACACCACATGTAAACGCTATCATAAACAAAAGAGAGTGTTGTCAAATTAATACGGCGCTGTGTGATAAACCATTAGCATGATAGATGTACCATGATCTAAATTGAAAGACTATCTTCACAAAAAAAACCTTTTAAATATTTGGTTGAGAGTAAAATCATACTAAAATGCCAAGAAAAAGTGTAAACTGTAAATATGACCATGACTGACGTAAACTGTATTCAGCTCGTTGACAGAATGTAAACGCTTTATATCCTTTATGCAGGACCGGTTCACATGGAGTGTGACCAAGAAATTCCAATTTATACTGATTTAACACTATTTTCGTCGTTGCCTCTGTATAAAATGATCTTTAATCCTTGTACCAAAGGCTGCGATAAATTTATCGGGATCCAGGACTATCGGTGGGGATTCCCATACATAACCGAAACCATATAATTATATTTATAAAGGTTGTCTTTTATGCATTTAAGCCAAGGATATTTATGTGACGCGGTCATTGTTTTCATGCATTTGTGAAGGAAACGATCTTCGACTGGACCCGTAGACAGTAACTTATCATATTCCTAAAAAGGCCTTTAAGGCCTTTTTACATGGAGAGATTTGCCCCCCCCCGTGTATAACTTACTTTTTGGTAAGCGATACCCCCCCGGTGGCAGAATTTACACCCGGAGTGGGTTTTTACCTCATGTAAACGCTTTTGCCCCAGGTGTATTTTTTGCCCCGGGTGTAATATTTGCTCCACCTCCGGACCAGGAGCAAATCGGTTTACCCCCCGAGTAAATGCACATGGGAACGCAAAACGAGATTTACCCCCCGTGTATCTGTATGATTTGTCGGGTGGTGGGTGCCAATTTCAGCCAATATCACAAGGATTAACATTATATGGTCATCTGATGGTAAAATTACACTATTAATGTATTGTGGTTGTACAATTAGCTGAATAGATGGTGATATTTCGGTTACAATTTAGTTTTAAATGCCACATACTGATGATTCTGACTCAATATATCAAATATAGAATATATGTTAGTTTTCGGTTATAATTTAGTTTTAAATGCTAAATACTCGTCCTATCTCAATATATATACATATAAACTATAGAATATAAGGGGATTGGCACTCCGTTGTTTGTGTATAACGCACGCAATTGCATGTACACATATATATTAATGCCATTATACATGATAGCTGGACAAACAAAAGTAAAAAAAACTGCATGGATGTTTTAAAGTCAGTTGATGCATGGAATTTGCAGTTTTACACTTCGGCCAATGCTGGAGTTGGTGCTACCCACAATACCCCATATGCATGCAGTGTGCAGCCGCATCGGTCAACCCCAAGTGTATACATGGTTAAAGTTGAATGTGTGATCCAAATAGTGTATATTAAGCATATAAAGGCCGACCGTAGATAGCTTTGCTACCCTATTTATAATGCATGTAGACGCAGATCAAAATCCCATTTTACACGGGGAGTATAATTTACACCCCGATCAAATTTTACCCCCAGATCAAATATTGGTCATGTAAAAAGGCCTTAAGAACCTCTACGCGAATAGGCAAGCGTACCATACATGCATATAAGTTACTACTTTTCTCAGTTCCCCAGGGAGCAACACACCAGGCCAGCAGGCATCACGCCTGTGGATTACAAAACCTTTGCCATTGAGAATTAATTGTGTCTTGGATATCAGTGTGAGGAATTCCTGCTGTTGGTTTGAATAAAGAGTTCTTTGTATTCAAGATATATCATGCCGTTATTGTCCGGAATCTGAGATGGGTTTGTTGGATTTAACAATCTGTTAGCAATATGTGATACTAGGTACAAGGATGGCAATAATTTCCCAAACACCATGTGAAGATTTCCCACAGGGACCTCTATTGGGCGAGGGTGGTCGTAGAAAATTTCAGACACGTATGCGATG